>CM064525.1:47835524-47943915 GCA_032716605.1 Paralithodes platypus | reverse complement strand
TCGGGTACACAAGGGCTCTCAATCAGGACTCGAATACGGCTCGCTGCCACAACGGAAACACACGATCCCAACCCCTGAGTACTGCCAGCCGAACAAAAAACACCAATACCCTCCAGAGTTCAATCTGCTATAACGGGGTATACAAGAACTCGGTACTAGTGTTCAACAACAGACTAATAAAGAGACAGGAATTATCTAGTCTGGTCAACAATCAAACAATGAAGTAAGAAACAACAACACCAAAGAATAGTGTTGGCCGAAGCCGAAGTAATCCACCCTTGACTATGAACTTAAGAAGTCCTCCACCCTCTACTTCGGATCGGCACTATTACGTTACGTTAATTAATAGTCCTTAAGCATCTTCTGAAAAAAGTTAGATGCTTCTCGGATGCTCGTAAGAAGTACGTATCGGATTTTGAACAGTAATTCAATAAGCAAAAACACTGGCAATTAAATACTATTAAAGGCTTAAATTGGCATAAGAATAATTAAAAGAATATGCAATAGTAAATGGCAAACATTAAAAGAAGTACTCCCCAAAAACAACGGCAATAGCCTCCTCGGATTGTGCTCGTGGGCCACTAATCACTAAAGTAGCCAAGCTTGCAACACATGAAATCAATAGTGCATAAACAATATCATACATAAGGAAAGCTTCAATACTATTCTGTATCTACTAATCGAGTGTAAAGTCTAGCTGGGGTACTGTGGGCAAAAGGTAGTAGTGACTGAGCAAAACCGGCTCGTAGCCTAGCGAAAGTCCTCACGAACTGTTTAAAGTATTACGTTAAAACTAACAAGTGCACTTTGAGAAATCCAGATCCCTTGTATCTGGTTTTCTCCCGGCTCCTTGACAAAGTAAAAACAAACTGTTAATAAAATACAGGGTGGTTAGGCTCTTGCCCTCACGCACTGTAAATTATAAACTCAACACAGTCAGCCGCGAAGACAACCTAGGCTTCACTGAACCAAAACGAGTATGCAGGTTTATCGCTTAACCACTGCATCAAACAACAACTCGTTAACACAGAAAAGCCTTACCCCAGTCTAGCATTACCTAGACCAGCAGAAAACAGGAATAATAATAATAACACACAGGGAAATGCATATACAAGTGCAACAAACATAAATCAATCCTATTCTAAGTCAACCCATTCCAAAATAGGCTATCTAATAGGCAAGTATCTCGTGAGAACTCAAGCGATAATACGTTGGCTGACTAGCTCTGCACCAACGGGACCATGGAAGTTAAACAGGGCAGGGGAAAAGAGGAGATAAGAATGTAAGGTAGTAGAGAAAGTTCCCATCAGTCAGAAGAATATATATAGTTAGCAAGGGAAATGAGAAGTCGCTCTGCCTAATGAGTTCTGATGAAAAAATGGCTAGACTTCCCTTTTTATACCCGGCCCTCTAGTGAGCCCAACGTGAACTACTAAGGACCGCCCACTGACAACCATTACGTAATTTCTCTCTCTCCTCTGGGATAGACAAAGGCCCCCTAGCACTGATGGGAGGGGGGGGGGGGGGGAGTGCTAGTGAGGTAGGCCCACCTCCCGCCTGGCGCACCCACTGACCCCCAACTGTGGCTGTTTCTCTTCCCATCATTACAAATAAGTTTTACACACAATACTTATAACTAATGATATAAAATAGAACTCGTTGACTCAGATGAAAACAAAATACATATTCATAATACTTATAGTACAAACGGCTCACATGAACTAAGTTAGGAAACTCTACATAGACTACAGCCAAAGTTCCTGCCCTGACGATCCTAGCGAGAGTGGGGCATGACTAGGCGTTCTGTACAGCATGCTCACACTGGACATGCGTCACACCTCCCCCAAGATTTTACTTGCTCAACCCTGAGCTAAAATCTGACAAACACAGAACCCCATCAAGCCCCTCAAACCCAGCGACCGCATGGCACTAAAACAAAGCTGAGTTTATCACCAAAACACATCTTATTATTAAAAAAAAAATCACATTTTATAACTCTTCCCAACAATAGCAAAAAAGACACAATATCATGCTCCCAGAGCGAGCTTACAGCAGCTCAGCCGTTTGATAGTTCGTGGACTACTCAAACTCTATAGGCTATGACAAACTTATACGATTACCTATATCAAAAGAAAGAGTTTTTATATGATTTTTATATTTTAATATGTTTTTCCCGGCTGCACTATAAGGGCAGCCTATTTTTCTCCACTCAAACCCACACACCTGTGATAGCCTACGACTGATCATTCACCCTTTGATAAACAATCCGCGATCACATTGTCACATCCAGCAATATGACGGATGTCCAGGTTATACTCCTGCAACATCAAAGACCACCTGGTCAGTCTCATATTGCGATTGTGAAATTGATTCAGGAATCTCAAAGGGTGATGATCAGTGTAGATAACCACGACTGGGCCATAGGCTAGAACATACACCTCGAAGTGCCTGAGCGACAGCACAATCGCCAGTAATTCCTTTTCTATTGTAGAATAGTTCTTTTGTGCAGCATTGAACTTCTTAGAAAAGAAACTTACTGGGTGTTCCACACCTTCATTGTCTGTCTGTAGCAAGACGGCACCAGCCCCTACACCACTAGCATCTGTTGCCAGCTGAAAAGGCCTGTTAAAGTCTGGGGCCCTGAGTATCGGGTGAGTACATAGCAAATGTTTCACCAAAGTGAAAGCCTTTTCACACTCAGGTGCCCACAAAAACCTTTTGTCTTTAGATAACAAATCTGTGAGAGGTGCCAACACCGTTGAGTAACCTTTTATGAAGCGTCTGTAGTAGCCTATCATACCCAAGAATCTCATAATCTGCTTCTTGGTTGTTGGGTGCGGAAATTTATTGATAGCCTGTACCTTGTTCTGAGGAGGGCACACCTGTCCCCTTCCCACTACAAACCCAAGGTACTGCACAGTGGCTTTTACGAAGTCACACTTTGCCAAATTTACTACCAGACCTGCTTCACTAAGTTTCCGGAACAAGGTCTCAAGGTGCTCACAATGGCTCTCAAAGTCGTCATCATAAATGATTACATCGTCCAAATATACGGTGCAATTTGGAATGTCCTTTACAATTTCATTCATCAGGTTCTGAAACGTTGCTGGTGCATTCTTAAGTCCGTAAGGCATAACATTGCACCGGTAGGTACTCCCGTCCACAACAAAACCACATACCTCTTTAGCACGCTCGGACAAAGGTACTTGCCAGTAACCTTTTACTAAATCTACTTTAGACAAAAAACGAGCATTACCAATTTTGTCAACACTATCATCAACCCGCGGAAGAGGATATGGGTTAGTTGGAGTCAAACCGTTTAACATACGGAAATCAATACAAAAGCGTACCTTGCCATCTGGCTTAGGCTGCAGTGTTACGGGGGAAGTCCACTTAACTGTGCCTTTCTCTATCAACCCTCTACCGAGCATAAATACTCCAACTCATCCCTCAGAGCTGGTAGTTTTATGGGGGGCACACGGTACGGGATTGACTTAAAGGGTAGATGGTCCCCCACGTCAACATCATGCATAGCCTGAGTAGTGAGGCCTGGGTGTTCAGCAAATACAGTGGGGTATGAACCGAACAACTGACTAATAGCATCAAACTGCGGCTCAGGCAAATGAGCTATAGCCTCGTCAGCCCGAAGGCTCGAGTTCCCCGCCCTCTGATCCGCTGAAACATGTTGATCCCAGCTATCCTCCTCTGAAGCTTGACTGTCCCCCTCTCCTTCTCCACCACGGCCGCAACAAGCCAACACAGGGACAGTGAGAGGCTCAGAGGGGCGCCTCACATACTCTTTAATAAGGTTCACGTGACATAACTGGTTCTTTTTCCTCCTGTCTGGAGTGGCAACAAGGTAATCTAAGTCTGAAATTTGTTCTACAATTTTATAAGGTCCAGTGTACTTCGCAGAGAGGGGGTTTCCAACCAAAGGCAACAAAATTAATACCTCTTGTCCTACAGTGAACTTCCGGAGCCTCACTTTGCGATCATACCTGTCCTTCATCAAAGCTTGTGATTCTGTCAAATTTCTACCTGCCATCTCCAAACTCTTAAGCATGCGCTCACGGCTTTCAAGCACATACTTTAATAATGGACAAGGCTGCACAGTCCCCTCCCAAATTTCTTTCAGCATGTTAAGGGGGCCCCTGACACGGTGTCCAAAAATCAGCTCATTTGGACTAAATCCCAGGCTCTCACCAGGTACCTCCCGAGCAGCAAACAGCACATAAGGCAATCCAAGATCCCAATCCATACCGTTGTCAGCACAATAACACCTGAGCATGCTTTTAAGTGTAGCATGCCACCGCTCAAGCACCCCTTGACTCTCCGGGTGATACGCTGACGATACTACTGCTCGTATCCCATGGTGTTGCATTGTTTGCTTGAACATGTGGGAGGTGAAATTAGATCCCTGATCAGACTGAATCTCCTCCGGGTACCCGTACCTTGAGAAGTACCACAACAAGTTACTGACTACCGTCTTAGCCATTCCATTTTTCATAGGGTATGCATCGGGGTATCTAGTGGCAACATCCATTATGGTTAACAAAAATGTATTTCCAGCCTTAGTGAGAGGGATTGGACCAACCATGTCAACAATAATTTTACTAAAGGGTGGCCCAATCACAGGAATAGGGTGTAACGGAGCCTTAGGAATAACTTGGTTCGGTTTCCCGACACGTTGACAAATATCACATGAGTTTATCCATGACTGCACATGAGACTTCATCCCCGGCCACCAAAACAATTTCCCCAAAGCCGCCACCGTTTTCTTGGCACCCAAATGTCCTGATAATGGAGAATCATGAGCCAACCTAAGCAAACTTTCCCTGCAGCCCTCTGGCACGACCAGCTGGTCAACTGTACCTGATCCGCCCTCCCAGTTCCTTTTAGGATCTTGATATCGGTGGTATAAAATTCCATTAACGACAAAAAAATCCCCTGCCTTTGCATCCCTATCTTCTTCTAACTCCACAGCCCCATTGGTACACTGCAAAACCTCTGGATCCTCTAATTGCAACTTTCGAATGTCTGTGGGAGCCAACATGTCTAACTGCTTGGTCAACAACTCATGCCCTCCCCCAACATCCAACTTAGACATCCGGTTTTCTCACTGCAGGTAACGGTGCTGTCTCTGAGTCTCTGCCTCCTCCACTAACTTATCAACTGTCTTAGGCACTGGAGTTACAACAAACTCGGTCAAAGGTCCTGCTATTGGGTGTTTTGGGAGAGCCACTGGTTCTAAACTCTTCAAACTTTTCCCAGCCTTCCGCTTCTCCTTAATTCCCTTCCTCCGCTGTTCTGTGGCCTGGGAAATAGACTGTGATACCTTAAATGCTTGGGAACGAGTTACCACACATGCCATCTGTTGGTGTTGACAACTCACTACCCACTCTTGTTCCTCCCTACTCACGTCGGCCGGCCTCTCGGCAACGACTAAGGGTGGAACTTCTAAAGTAGGCACCGCAAAGTCGTTGCCGAGAAGAAGGTCGACGCCCTCCACTGGCAATTTCTCAACGATCCCAACATCTAAGTCCTTAATCACACCATCAACTTCCAGCTCCACACGAACCAACGGGTATGACCTGGTCGCATTAATACCCTGAACAACAACCACCCGTGCCGCATTAATTGGTCGCCCCGTGAAATTCTTCAAAAGTGTCTGTGAAGCTCCAGTATCACGCAAAACTTCCACCTTATGCTGGCAACCCGCCCAACTTACCCTACCGGTCCCTCTATGGGCGCAAAAGACATCACGGACAGGGGACGAGCCTTCCTGAGTCTTATACATAGCCTGTGACCCTGCCGCTGGCAAACTACCCTGGGTAAATCCAGACGACATTTCAGCCACACCTATGCTGCGCACCAAAGACACGGCTGCAGCTGGCGGCTAACTAGGACAAGATTTTGCATAATGCCCCTTCTTTCTACAATGAAAACATGCCACTTCCCCTATCGGTCTCTTCTGATAAGGGGCGGAGTTCTGACCCTTCTGTAATGGGACGGCTGTAGTCTTTGGTTCAGTCCTGGTATCTTGGCTTTTAAACTGAGGTTTATATCTATAGTGATTGTCCTGAGCTCGAGGGTTTGGAGTATCGCGCCCCTTGGGAACTGCATCAACACGCTTTACAGATTCACATCCCCTGATTAGCGACAACCTGAGGTCAGCCATCTCAGCTGCCTCTTGAAGAGTTCTTGGGTTATTTTCTTTAATAGTTAAAGTCATTTCTGCACCAGTACACTTATAAAACTGATCGAGCAGAAACAGCTCAGTCAACTGTTCTGCCGTCTCAGCTTTCTCAGAACGTGTCCAGTTTTTAAGTGCATCTTTTAAGTCCCGGGCATGTTCAAGAAAGGTCGCCTCCCTAGTCTTTGTAACACCCCGAAACTTCAATCGATATGTTTCCGGTTGCAACTCGTATGCCCGTAGGACAGCTCTCTTCAATTCTGGGTAGTCAATGCAAGACTCTAAAGGCAGTGCATCATAAGCCTTCAGACCCTTACCCGTAAGTCTTGAGGAGACTAGAGCTGCCCACTTCTCTTCAGGCCAATTATGCTCCCTACACTTCTTCTCAAAACGATTAAAAAATTCTGTGACTTCAATTTCACTAAATACCGGCACCAATTTGACTAATTGGGCCAAGGACTGTTCTCTTACTTGGCCCTCACGGCCCATCCGAGTCCCTGTCGACTCTGCACAAGTCTTATCTAAATCTAATTTAGCACAATATTTCTCCGAGTCGTACCTAAGCTCAGCCTCATGCCTCCTGGTCTCATCCTCTTGCCTCCTAACCTCAATCTCATGCCTCCTAGTCTCATTCTCCTGCTTCCTAGCCTCAATCTTAGCAAGCTCAAGTCTAAATACCATATCTGGAGACAGGCAGGAAGAGGGAGCTGCCACTACTGAAGGAGGGGGGCAAAAACTGGGGAACCACCACGTGCACCACCCGAGGGCACTCCAATCTGCCAATTCTCATCCCTCTGTGGGAGAGTGCTAACCTCCGGTAACTGAGTGGACGGCACTGTGGGAGTCGAGTGAGAGGGGATCTGGGGAGGAACCCCCCCAAACGCCCTCTCCTCCGAAACCCCATGTCGCCCACGCAACACCCAGGAAATCAGCTCCCCCTTGGACATCCCTACTACATTGGAAATGCCCAAAACCTTGGCTATCAGGTGCAAGCCACAAACATCCACCCCAGTCAGCCTCTCCTCCGTCACGTGGTACCACTTACTCACAAAAACTCTAGCATCCTCCTCACTGGTTACTAACGGCACACCTTCAAATGACATCTCTCGCTCATCGTCAGTGCTAATGCACGACATACTGAAGTCCACAAAAAATTCTCGAGACAAAAGTGTTAAACTTCCTATGCAAGCACTAATTACTAAATTAACTGGAGTCTCTTAAATGCTTTACTAATTGCCATAAAAAAAAAAATATATTCTTCAATATGCACGCTAAAATACAAACAAACAAATGTTGTACAACTCTGCAAAAATGTATACTGTTCACAAAATCCTAAGCAAGGTCGCCATTTGTTACGAACTGGCACTCGGGTACACAAGGGCTCTCAATCAGGACTCGAATACGGCTCGCTGCCACAACGGAAACACACGATCCCAACCCCTGAGTACTGCCAGACGAACAAAAAACACCAATACCCTCCAGAGTTCAATCTGCTATAACGGGGTATACAAGAACTCGGTACTAGTGTTCAACAACAGACTAATAAAGAGACAGGAATTATCTAGTCCGGTCAACAATCAAACAATGAAGTAAGAAACAACAACACCAAAGAATAGTGTTGGCCGAAGCCGAAGTAATCCACCCTTGACTATGAATTTAAGAAGTCCTCCACCCTCTACTTCGGATCGGCACTATTACGTTACGTTAATTAATAGTCCTTAAGCATCGAGCAAGGAATCTTCTGAAAAAAGGTAGATGCTTCTCGGATCCTCGTAAGAAGTACGTATCGGATTTTGAACAGTTATTCAATAAGCAAAAACACTGGCAATTAAATACTATTAAAGGCTTAAATTGGCATAAGAATAATTAAAAGAATATGCAATAGTAAATGGCAAACATTAAAAAGAAGTACTCCGCAAATGCAACGGCAATAGCCTACTCGGATTGTGCTCGTGGGCCACTAATCACTAAAGTAGCCAAGCTTGCAACACATGAAATCAATAGTGCATAAACAATATCATACATAAGGAAAGCTTCAATACTATTCTGTATCTACTAATCGAGTAAAGTCTAGCTGGGGTACTGTGGGCAAAAGGTAGCAGTGACTGAGCAAAAACGGCTCGTAGCCTAGCGAAGTCCTCACGACTGTTTAAAGTATTACGTTAAAACTAACAAGTGCACTTTGAGAAATCCAGATCCCTTGTATCTGGTTTTCTCCCGGCTCCTTGACAAAGTAAAAACAAACTGTTAATAAAATACAGGGTGGTTAGGCTCTTGCCCTCACGCACTGTAAATTATAAACTCAACACAGTCAGCCGCGAAGACAACCTAGGCTTCACTGAACCAAAACGAGTATGCAGGTTTATCGCTTAACCACTGCATCAAACAACAACTCGTAACACAGAAAAGCCTTACCCCAGTCTAGCATTACCTAGACCAGCAGAAAACAGGAATATTAATAATAACACACAGGGAAATGCATATACAAGTGCAACAAACATAAATCAATACTATTCTAAGTCAACCCTTCCAAAATAGGCTATCTAATAGGCAAGTATCTTGTGAGAACTCAAGCGATTATACGTTGGCTGACTAGCTCTGCACCAACGGGACCATGGAAGTTAAAAAGGGCAGGGAAAAGAGGAGATGAGAATGTAAGGTAGTAGAGAAAGTTCCCATCAGTCAGAAGAATATATATAGTTAGCAAGGGAAATGAGAAGTCGCTCTGCCTAATGAGTTCTGATGAAAAAATGGCTAGACTTCCCTTTTTATACCCGGCCCTCTAGTGAGCCCAACGTGAACTACTAATGACCGCCTACTGACAACCATTACGTAATTTCTCTCTCTCCTCTGGGATAGACAAAGGCTCCCCTAGCACTGAGGGGGGGGGGGGGGGTGCTAGTGAGTTAGGCCCACCTCCCGCCTGGCGCACCCACTGACCCCCAACTGTGGCTGTTTCTCTTCCCATCATTACAAATAAGTTTTACACACAATACTTATAACTAATGATATAAAATAGAACTCGTTGACTCAGATGAAAACAAAATACATATTCACTTATAGTACAACGGCTCACATGAACTAAGTTAGGAAACTCTACATAGACTACAGCCAAAGTTCCTGCCCTGACGATCCTAGCGAGAGTGGGGCATGACTAGGCGTTCTGTACAGCATGCTCACACTGGACATGCGTCACACCTCCCCCAAGATTTTACTTGCTCAACCCTGAGCTAAAATCTGACAAACACAGAACCCCATCAAGCCCCTTACACCCAGCGACCGCATGGCACTAAAACAAAGCTGAGTTTATCACCAAAACACATCTTATTATTAAAACAAAAATCACATTTTATAACTCCTCCCCAACAATAGCAAAAAGACACAATATCATGCTCCCAGAGCGAGCTTACAGCAGCTCAGCCGTTTGATAGTTCGTGGACTACTCAAACTCTATAGGCTATGACAAACTCATACGATTACCTATATCAAAAGAAAGAGTTCTTATATGATTTTTATATTTTAATATGTTTTTCCCGGCTGCACTATAAGGGCAGCCTATTTTCCTCCACTCAAACCCACACACCTGTGATAGCCTATGACTGATCATCCACCCTTGATAAACAATCCGCGATCACATTGTCACATCCAGCAATATGACGGATGTCCAGGTTATACTCCTGCAACATCAAAGACCACCTGGTCAGTCTCATATTGCGATTGTGAAATTGATTCAGGAATCTCAAAGGGTGATGATCAGTGTAGATAACCACGACTGGGCCATAGGCTGGAACATACACCTCGAAGTGCCTGAGCGACAGCACAATCGCCAGTAATTCCTTTTCTATTGTAGAATAGTTCTTTTGTGCAGCATTGAACTTCTTAGAAAAGAAACTTACTGGGTGTTCCACACTTTCATTGTCTGTCTGTAGCAAGACGGCACCAGCCCCTACACCACTAGCATCTGTTGCCAGCTGAAAAGGCCTGTTAAAGTCTGGGGCCCTGAGTATCGGGTGAGTACATAGCAAATGTTTCACCAAAGTGAAAGCCTTTTCACACTCAGGTGCCCACAAAAACTTTTTGTCTTTAGATAACAAATCTGGGAGAGGTGCCAACACCATTCAGTAACCTTTTATGAAGCGTCTGTAGTAGCCTATCATACCCAAGAATCTCATAATCTGCTTCTTGGTTGTTGGGTGCGGAAATTTATTGATAGCCTGTACCTTGTTCTGAGGAGGGCACACCTGTCCCCTTCCCACTACAAACCCAAGGTACTGCACAGTGGCTTTTACGAAGTCACACTTTGCCAAATTTACTACCAGACCTGCTTCACTAAGTTTCCGGAACAAGGTCTCAAGGTGCTCACAATGGCTCTCAAAGTCGTCATCATAAATGATTACATCGTCCAAATATACGGTGCAATTTGGAACGTCCTTTACAATTTCATTCATCAGGTTCTGAAACGTTGCTGGTGCATTCTTAAGTCCGTAAGGCATAACATTGCACCGGTAGGTACTCCCGTCCACAACAAAACCACATACCTCTTTAGCACGCTCGGACAAAGGTACTTGCCAGTAACCTTTTACTAAATCTACTTTAGACAAAAAACGAGCATTACCAATTTTGTCAACACTATCATCAACCCGCGGAAGAGGATATGGGTTAGTTGGAGTCAAACCGTTTAACCTACGGAAATCAATACAAAAGCGTACCTTGCCATCTGGCTTAGGCTGCAGTGTTACGGGGGAAGTCCACTTAACTGTGCCTTTCTCTATCAACCCTCTACCGAGCATATACTCCAACTCATCCCTCAGAGCTGGTAGTTTTATGGGGGGCACATGGTACGGGATTGACTTAAAGGGTAGATGGTCCCCCACGTCAACATCATGCATAGCCTGAGTAGTGAGGCCTGGGTGTTCAGCAAATACAGTGGGGTATGAACCGAACAACTGACGGATATCATCAAACTGCGGCTCAGGCAAATGAGCTATAGCCTCGTCAGCCTGAAGGCTCGAGTTCCCCGCCCACTGATCCGCTGAAACATGTTGATCCCAGCTATCCTCCTCTGAAGCTTGACTGTCCCCCTCTCCTTCTCCACCACGGCCGCAACAAGCCAACACAGGGACAGTGAGAGGCTCAGAGGGGCGCCTCACATACTCTTTAATAAGGTTCACGTGACATAACTGGTTCTTTTTCCTCCTGTCTGGAGTGGCAACAAGGTAATCTAAGTCTGAAATTTGTTCTACAATTTTATAAGGTCCATTGTACTTCGCAGAGAGGGGGTTACCAACCAAAGGCAACAAAATTAATACCTCTTGTCCTACAGTGAACTTCCGGAGCCTCACTTTGCGATCATACCTGTCCTTCATCAAAGCTTGTGATTCTGTCAAATTTCTACCTGCCATCTCCAAACTCTTAAGCATGCGCTCACGGCTTTCAAGCACATACTTTAATAATGGACAAGGCTGCACAGTCCCCTCCCAAATTTCTTTCAGCATGTTAAGGGGGCCCCTGACACGGTGTCCAAAAATCAGCTCGTTTGGACTAAATCCCAGGCTCTCACCCGGTACCTCCCGAGCAGCAAACAGCACATAAGGCAATCCAAGATCCCAATCCATACCGTTGTCAGCACAATAACACCTGAGTATGCTTTTAAGTGTAGCATGCCACCGCTCAAGCACCCCTTGACTCTCCGGGTGATACGCTGACGATACTACTGCTCGTATCCCATGCTGTTGCATTGTTTGCTTGAACATGTGCGAGGTGAAATTAGATCCCTGATCAGACTGAATCTCCTCCGGGTACCCGTACCTTGAGAAGTACCACAACAAGTTACTGACTACCGTCTTAGCCATTCCATTTTTCATAGGGTATGCATCGGGGTAACTGTTAATAAAATACAGGGTGGTTAGGCTCTTGCCCTCACGCACTGTAAATTATAAACTCAACACAGTCAGCCGCGAAGACAACCTAGGCTTCACTGAACCAAAACGAGTATGCAGGTTTATCGCTTAACCACTGCATCAAACAACAACTCGTAACACAGAAAAGCCTTACCCCAGTCTAGCATTACCTAGACCAGCAGAAAACAGGAATATTAATAATAACACACAGGGAAATGCATATACAAGTGCAACAAACATAAATCAATCCTATTCTAAGTCAACCCTTCCAAAATAGGCTATCTAATAGGCAAGTATCTCATGAGAACTCAAACGATAATACGTTGGCTGACTAGCTCTGCACCAACGGGACCATGGAAGTTAAAAAGGGCAGGGAAAAGAGGAGATGAGAATGTAAGGTAGTAGAGAAAGTTCCCATCAGACAGAAGAATATATATAGTTAACAAGGGAAATGAGAAGTCGCTCTGCCTAATGAGTTCTGATGAAAAAATGGCTAGACTTCCCTTTTTATACCCGGCCCTCTAGTGAGCCCAACGTGAACTACTAAGGACCGCCCACTGACAACCATTACGTAATTTCTCTCTCTCCTCTGGGATAGACAAAGGCTCCCCTAGCACTGAGGGGGAGGGGGGGGGGGGGGGGTGCTAGTGAGTTAGGCCCACCTCCCGCCTGGCACACCCACTGACCCCCAACTGTGGCTGTTTCTCTTCCCATCATTACAAATAAGTTTTACACACAATACTTATAACTAATGATATAAAATAGAACTCGTTGACTCAGATGAAAACAAAATACTTATTCATAATACTTATAGTACAACGGCTCACATGAACTAAGTTAGGAAACTCTACATAGACTACAGCCAAAGTTCCTGCCCTGACATCCTAGCGAGAGTGGGGCATGACTAGGCGTTCTGTACAGCATGCTCACACTGGACATGCGTCACAATATATATATTATATATATATATATATATATATATATATATATATAATATACAGTATATTATATATATATATATATATATATATATATATATATATACATATGTGTATAGTATACTGTATATATAATTTACACACATTTTTCGCAAATGTATCTCCTCAATTGGTTTACACTGTCTTGGTTTACACTGTCTTGGTTTACACTGTCTTCTCCGTTTTATCTCTCTAGCCATCCTCTTTAATAGTCATCCAATTTCAAACTTTAACACTCCTCCCACCAAGTCAGTCTCTCTCTCTCTCTCTCTCTCTCTCTCTCTCTCTCTCTCTCTCTCTCTCTCTCTCTCTCTCTCTCTCTCTCTCTCTCTCCCACCAGTCGACACAGTGAGGGCAAGGACAAATTGAGGCACAAACTGGAACGCGTCGGCCGCCCCTCCAGAATTGAGAAATCTCGTCTTACTGGGTGGTGGAATGAAGGAGGTGAAGAAGAAGAAGAAGAGAGAGAGAGAGAGAGAGAGAGAGAGAGAGAGTGTGAGAGAGGAGTAAAATATTAAAACAGGGAAAGGAAGTCAGGGAGGAAAGAAGAAAAGGAGGGAAACAGTAAACTGATTAAAGCCGGTATCACACGAGCCGGAAGTGAAGAAGTCCTTGCATGACAGTGTGGTAATCCCGACACTGACTTACGGAAGCGAAGCATGGACGTTGGTTGAGAGACTCAGACCAAGAGTGAGAGCAGTGGAAATGAATTACTTAAGGAGTGCGTGCGGAGTTACATGGAGGAATAGACAGACTAATGAGGAAGTAAGAAGGAGGTGTGGTGTGGAGGTAGATGTGCTGGAAAGTGTGAAAAGGAACAACTTGAGATGGTTCGGCCATATGGAACGTATGGAAAGCGAGAGAATGACTAAGAGGGTGTACGAGAGCGAGGTGGAGGGACAGAGGGGGAGAGGTAGACCGAATATGAGGTGGAAGGATGGAGTGAGGAACTACATGAACGAAGGCGGTGCTGGTTGGGGGGAGGGGCGTCGACTGACTGGGGACAGAGGTGCATGGGGGCGGTTCGTTCGTGGCCACCCCTTCGGGGATCACGGCGTCAGGCAATAGATAGGTAGATAGATCACACGAGAGCTTTTATAGTCAACATTCGATTATCAAAAAAATTCTGGCAACATTTCTGGAATATTTTACACTGGTATCGGAAACTAGACTGATCATTGATGAATTTAAGTGACTGAAATATAATAAATGTTGACCTCATAAGCTGCCAGACCAGTGTTGAGGATAAATGTTGAGTGAAAAAGTGCTCGTGTGATACCAGCTTAAAAGAAGAAGGTGAAGGAACAGAAGAAGATAATGATGATGCTGCTGAAAAATAATAAGAAGATGAAGGACGACGAGCAGGAAGAAGAATTAGGGAGGCAAAGAAGTAAAAGGGAGGAGGAGGAGGAGGAATGATGACCAAGACGACGGAGAAAGAAAGCAAGCAGTGCACAAAAAGAGAAGGATACAAAAATAGAAGCGTAAGAGAATGGAATGATAAGGAACGGTAAAGTGGGAATACGACAACGAGAATAACAAACGGATACTTAAGAGAATGGAATGATAAGGAACGGTAAAGTGGGAATACGACAACGAGAATAACAAACGGATACTTAAGGGGATGTTTTCTACTCCTCCAGCAATCTTAAAATTGCACCCCTTGACCCTCTCTCAAGATAAATTTGTAAATTTTTCGGTAGGCCGGATCCTCTTATATTACAGGCTCGCTATCGCTCGCCAGGATAAAATCGACACCTAAATGCCACGAAAGGTCTAAAAATTGACAGAAATGGGTCGAAAGTTCTTAAAATCGTCAAAATAATAGGGCGAACGTCTTAAAATTAGAAAAGCAATGGGGTTATACATGAGGGAGAAAGGAGTAAAGAACAAAATCCCTCAAGTGGAAATTTCCCCGAGAGTAAAATAAACAGGAGAAAGAAAGGAAAGATAAACAAAATTATATATACGGCTACGATAATGAGAATGATCTGTTATTCATGATTTGGTGAATGAAGTAGAAAAAATGGTGGAAGGAAATATGAATATGAAAATAATAATAATAATAATAATAATAATAATAATGCTAATAATAAGACTATAAAGAAGAAACTATATGCAAGAAAAAAGTAAATGACAAATGATATGCTTTTTTTAGGTTGTTTTTCTGGGATCCCTTTGTTTTGACATTTTAAGACGTTCGCTCCATTAGATTGGCGGTTTCAGACCTTTCGCCGTATTTCTTTGACAATTTTCAGACCATTTGTATCATTTAGGTGTCGATTTTGTTCACCCAAAAATGTACAAATTTATCTCGAAGGGGAGTCTTAGGGGTATTTTGTTATGTTTGATGAAGGTTTAGGGGGAAAAAATAAACATAATTAATAACATATAATTAAAAATATAAATATAATATATATAACTCCCCTTAAGATGAGGAGGTAGGAAAGAATATATAGAGTATGAAATGACAATAAAATACGTAATATGGGATAATTGATAAATCAAAGGAGGAAATATATATATACCGGTATATATATATACAGTATAATTATATATATATATATATATATATAAATAAAAGGAAAACAATGTAGAACATTAAATTATTTAAAATTAGATCTTGTTTATGATTTCAGAGAGCGAGAGAGAGAGAGAGAGAGAGAGAGAGAGAGAGAGAGAGAGAGAGAGGAGCAGGTAGTATTGGACAATAAGTTACAATGAACTACGGTAGGCGAAGAGAGAGAAGGAGAAGAAGAAGACAAGAAAGAAAGATAAAAATAGAGACAAGAAAGAATACGAGAAGAAAGAAGAATAGGAAGGAACACGTAAAAGGAAAGGTTCGGAAAAATATATTGGACACAGAAAATAACTATATATACCTTGCTAATTTTAACCACTAACCTCTCATAAACAACTAGAATTTCTACCATTTAGGAAGAGTCAACTAGGTATTAGGTGTGGCAATTTACAGCCCATTTGCTCTAGCCCTTTTTGAGTTACAGAGGGTAGGGGTTACAATTTCTGGCCTACCTACAATGAATGAACTGTAGGATTAGCAGGATATAGAGGGAAGGAATAAGCCAGTATCACACACGGGACTTTTTCCCTTAACCCCTTCAGTACCTTGACGTAATTTTCATCATAATCTGGTTACCATTATACGATTTCTTATACCTTATGATCTATCCCTAGGACTCAAAAGGGTAAATACGATCTCAATAAACCCTCCAAATAACATAGGTTCTTCTTAAACTGCATAAAAAAGTCTACATCTAGCCAGGCTAAATAGTAATAAGACGTCACTGGTACTGAAGGGATTAACATTTATGCTCAACACTGATCTGGCAGCATATGAGGTCAACTGTTGTTTCCATATATCTGTGACCTAAATATACATAGCAACACGCTAGCTTCCGAAACCAGCGTAAAATATCCCAAAATGGTTACCAAAAAAAAAAAAAAAAAAAAAATTGACACTCGAATGTTGACGACAAAAGCTCTAGTGTGGTACCCCATTTACACTAGTTGATCCAACGTCTTTTGATTCATTGTAATATTTTGCTTCATTACTATTGAGGATTTTGCTTATTTTTGTCATATTCGACCAATGTATTTAATTTGTCCCTTAGGATAACAAAAAACGCCTTCCCGGGCTTCCTTCAAACTAAGAAATGCCCACCTAAACTCCCTTCAACCTAAATTTGCAAATTTTTCGATTGAAAAATGTCTAGGTCGAAGGCCAATTCCTTTTAAGTTACACGCTCGCTATCCCTCACATAGGAACAAATCGACACCTGAATGGGGTGAAACATCTTATTTTTGCCAAACTAGTAGGGTGAAACGTCTTAAAATCTCCAACCTAATGAAGCGAAACAGGGGAGGTCGAGAAAGATCCTCCTCGGACCAAGTAGGGTTAACATAAAGATGATCAAATGAATAAAACCCGAAGCAACACATATATCATTCATCAGGAGCGGCAGGACACATTAGGCAATCTTAGTTATTCACCCGGTTGGCCAGTTTCGCTTTATTTATTAAGGGGAGATGGGTCACTTATCTAATGGATAGTTTTCTTAAAGTTTGATGGAGGTCTAGGGAGGAAACTAGAACAATATTGAATACATGAAAATATCGACCACAAAGTGAAGCATCCCCCCTTAAATATAGATCAAAGGGGAGACTGAAGGGGAAGAAACGATACAATTATCCGACCTTGAAAACAATCTAGCAAACAAGGGTGCGATGAAGGAAGGCAGGTAAAGCAAGACAATGGTTGCAGAAAAAAATTAAGATTGAAGAAAATAAAACCGGTGAAGTAGAAGAAAACGGACTTTTTGTGAAGAAGAGAGGACACACATAAAAAATATCAATAATTCCGCCTTTTTTGGCAGTTTATTTTGGCTATGATTAGACGATTTAGGAAGTATATGTGAGAACTAAATGTGTTGGGACTGTCTCCATTAACCCTCTAGCTTCCATACACCCTTACTAATCTAATTAAAATCGTCTAAGGATAGCAAGAGTATACTGCCAAAACGCGTCATAAACCTCAAGAGGAAAAGGAAGACAGGAGGTGGAGCTCAGTGAATACAAATACGAGAGAAAAAAACATTAGGCACAGTCACCCATAAACATTAGGCACAGTCACCCATAAACATTAGGCACAGTCACCCATAAACATTAGGCACAGTCACCCATAAACATTAGGCACAGTCACCCATAAACATTAGGCACAGTCACCCATAAACATTAGGCACAGTCACCCATAAACATTAGGCACAGTCACCCATAAACATTAGGCACAGTCACCCATAAACATTAGGCACAGTCACCCATAAACATTAGGCACAGTCACCCATAAACATTAGGCACAGTCACCCATAAACATTCGCGGACCTTGCTGTTTTCTAATTATGGAAGTATATCTCAGGAAACGAGCTTATTAATATAATGTTCTATACATAAACTACAAGAATATATATACTATTTATCGAAAAGCAAGTTCCTTCCGAAAATCAATCCAGAGAGTTATAATTGCACAAGGCGAAACGCAGGGAGGTAGGCTACACAAATGTGTATAAGTGACTGCACACGATGAGCTGTGTTAGTGTTAAAAAAAAAAAGAGGCTCAAGGCTAGATGTTTAGATAGAACAGTATGTGTGCAGTAGTGGCCCTGATACCCTGAACACCACCTAATAATACACACCATGACGGCTACACATCAACTTGCCATCCCTATCATATGCTCCAAACATTACCAAAGAATAAGGAGATATTTTGACTTATTTATATATTTTATTGATGATATTATATATATATATATATATATATATATATATATATATATAGAGAGAGAGAGAGAGAGAGAGAGAGTTTCCTCCCTCCCTAGACCTCCATCAACTCTAAAATACAAAATACCCCCAAGACCTCCCCTTCCACCCTTCGAATTAGATTAGTGCATTTTTAGGCCAAAGTCCGATTACTCCTAAATTGCTGTTTCGCTGTTGTTGACCAGTAAAATATCAACACCTAAATGGCTCGAAAGGTCTAGATATTGGCCAAGAAATGGGCAAACGGTCTTAAAATTGCGAGACTAATGGGGTAAACATAATAGAATCTCTAGTCAGATTTCATATATTTACGCTATCATAGTTACCCTGAGATGATATTGTCAGGCTTATGAATAATTCTGCGCAATAATGGGTAAAATAATACAGTTTATTCCATCGCCCCTTAATGGGAGAGATCCTTCTTCAACTGAAAAGAGGGAAAGAAGAAAAGATTCAAGTTATCAACCAGTAAAAATGGTAAAAAACTTGCCTAGTTGTAAATAGTGGTGCAGATTGACACTCGTAAAGGATCTATTTTTGTCTCTCTTAATGTCAACAAGCATTCCTGAAAATGCTTAACCACTCCAAAAATGTCCTCATTTGCCAAAAAAAAAAAAAAAAATTGAGTTACATCCTTGAACCATTTGGTAATAACACAAGAAATTAAGAATGTGGAAATTTGCAAGAAGTTGATGAACCCATACACAGCACATTCACAGTACAACTTTTTCAGCATGTTGTTCGTGCTACTGCCAATATCTCTTAAGAGGAGTTCTATATCCCAAAATGCTACAGTAAAACAAAATAATACTATTATGCTAGGTTATGTCTGTTTTGTGGGGGCTACACTCCATAGGTTAAAGTACAAGCAAGTAGTATACAATTACAAGTCAACACAAGGAAATCAAGTTATAGGAATAGTACAAAGCGTATATTATTCACAATAGGTTATAACACAAGATAAGCACATACAGCAACAAAACTATAAGCATATGCAAGCAATGGAAAACATAAATAGCATAGTGGAATGCAGGTTGAGTCTACACGTGGTCGGACAACGACTGCAATTTTTACGTAACGCCGTGGACTGGCTGAATTATGGAAAAGATGCAACACATGGACGAATAAGTTATAATTATGTACGCTTGTGATCATGTACTGAATACTAACTTATTTCGTTTACTACAAATGGAAAGGGTAATTTATTTATTACTATTGATAGGACTCGCACTTGTTTTTTGTTTTTTTCCTCTTAGATATCTACTGTATATATTTTTAGATTAGTCTCTCGTTCATTATAGTTTTCTCTCTTGTCTCGACATTCACTATCTTCTATGTCTATAGCACAGTCTCGCCTCTTAAACAGCGGCTTAGCTCACAGGAATGAATGATCGTGAATGAGCACAAATTAAAAGTTTCGCGGCTGTTGTAATGATGAAGCTAACTAATTATATTATATGATCAACGACGTCGGAATTGAAAAGATCCAATCGTGTACGTACAGAATAAAATATATTTAGGCAAGGATAGACAAGGTATTTTGTTACCTGAATGGGATCGAATTTTGTTAGCAAAATAGGGACTCTATGAAACAGAGACAACATATACTTATTCAAGCACCTTTTACCTGGTGTAGAGAGTGGGGAGACAGAACTTCTGGTTTCTAGGCGATGTGGAGTGGTGTCTCGGACGGGCTTCTCTCTGAGTGTTGTCTATCGGGGTTATCTATCGTCCTCGTGCATATTTTCAAAGGTTAGAGGTGTCGAGCCGCAATCTCAAAGAGGTATCGGACAGTGTAGAGGTAAATCTCAGCAACGAAAGGCTGGTTTGGGCAGATACACAAGTTACACTTCTAGCCTCGAGCAAAGAGTTATCCCTAGATTCATGGATAAATGGGCGTCTAGTCAAGTTACCTGGAGAGATAGCGTCGTGCCTAGCGTGGGAGAAGGGGTTTCTCTTAATGTTTCTACCATAGTTATGACTTGTCCTGGTAAGTTGGGAATTTCTCCTCCTAGGGTAGTAAGGGCATGGAGGGTTTCCCTTTCTCTCTGATGGTCTTTATGAGAGAGCGACTAGTTGTGAATAGGGGGACTGGTCATAGTCTACCTGGTCGGAGTCTAAATCTCAATTGTTAAGGAGATATTGATTGTTTGCTATAGCGTTTTCCCTCGCAACCCTGTTATGGATGCCTCCATGTCAAGTGGTTTTCAACAGATCCAATGTAACCTACTATGCCTCTAATCGTTGTGTAACTTACTAAAGTCTGTTTTCTCCAGCTGATGATCAATTCAATCCCTTAGCATCTGATGTCTCGTTTGTTAACCCACTGGACCCCAGCGATGCACGTGATGCGTCGGCAATATATGTAACGCTAAACCCCAGCGCCGCATAGGGTGCGTCGCTGTTATATTACTCCGGTTCTATGGCAACTAGAGGGCTCAGATTTGTATGGGAACTGCGTAAATATCCCATGCAACAATGCCGATGGTTGAAAACCCTCAAAGTGCAGCCGCATGCAGGTGAGCGTGCATAAACAAGTTTTTGCATTTTTTTGCCTACCCAATTCCCCATGTTCATTCCGACTTTCGGGCCCCCCGTAGGACCCTTTAACACCTTACGAGCGGCCTATGCGGTTTATTTATATGTACCGCCCAGCGGGGTGTTTTTAGCCAAAATAGGGCTGTTTACGTGATCATTTTCATGCCTAAATAAGACCCAGAACGTAAAACAAGTACCTATCCTTGAAAGGGCATAAACAGAGCTTTCGAATGACACCATAACGATCCTTTTTTGATGGCTAGTTTTCTTGCAATAACCGTGCAACGCGAGTGCAAAAAGCATGTAATTAGCCACTTTCCCGATACAATTCCTTATATAGCGAGTGAGAGAGGGAGGAGGGAGCTGGGATTCGTGTCAGTATGTTCGCCGCGGTGGTCTGGAGCAGTCATACGCTCGCTACTCTCCTGCCACCACTTGTCTCTCTCTCTCAGCAACATTACGTGCTGAAATTGCCACTCGACCTATGTCGAGCGCCGCCACATAGTCCAGCTTTATTTAACTCGACTTATGTGGTGAGCCGCTAATTAAGGGTTAATGACATAGGGGATCGTGTTTTTGTTGTTTTTCCTTAATTTCTAACCCATTCCAGGTGTAAAACATATTTTGTTGACAACCTGCGGGTCCTGGAGTGTACATTTATATTATATTGCCTGGGGCTCAGTGGGTTAATGGAAAAATATGGTATATTTTTGTTAACTGAGTGCGTGTGTGTTTGAAAGCGGGTGTGAGATTGAGTGTGTATGTGTGTCAGAGTATGTTTGAGTGTGCGTGTATGAGAGAGAGAGAGAGAGAGAGAGAGAGAGAGAGAGAGAGAGAGAGAGAGAGAGAGAGAGAGTTATCTACATATAATATGAAAGTAAACAGAGTTTTCTTGGGAATATTCTTCTGTATCTATTTCACAAGTATTCGTAAATAATTTTGTTAGTAATCTCGACGAAGTACAAAATTATGCACTGACATATTTCAACAGGTCTGAAATGGCAAAAACCTGCCAGATTATTTACCATGATAAAAAATATTCGTACAAGATGAACAATAGAGTAACACCGTACAATTAAAAGAAAAGTGACAGATATTTACATTGTAGAATGTTATGGGTTTGAAGAAGGTATGTTAAGAGTAATTAGAGTGTACATAATAACTTACCCATAAAGGTATATTGACAGTTTGAAAAAGGTATATTAAGGGTAATTAATGTGTCCATGACAATTTACCCTTGAAGGTATATTGACAGTGATAATCCTAGCTGATATACAATAATGCTATAAAGGTATATAATATAATCATGGGTAAATCCCTATCGATGCACCCAACTATATATAATTTACCTTATTTACACATTATATTTTTACAGGGTACACAATTTATTCCGCAGGTCATATTATATAGTCGTGGAAGACAGCATTACTTCGTGGCATAATTTGAAAAAAAAAAAAAAAATCCTCAGTAATTTGACATTTTGTTTACACTATTTTGGCTAACTTTAGACAATATTATTCTGCTTATGGGGGGATGGTTAAATTTTTGGTCAAACTTTTTGTTTTATTTAATATTTTTCTACTTTCCTTCCTAAACCTCCATCAAACTTTTAAAAAACAAACCCCAAGATCCCTCCTTCAAGATAAATTTGTTCATTTTTCGATAGAAAAATGTCCCGGCTAAAGGTCGGTTTCTCTTCAATTACAGGCTCTCTATCGCTTGCCTGGAAAAAATCGACACCTATATGACGCGAAAAGTCTTAATAGTGACAAAGAAATGGGGCGAAAAGTCTTAAAATCGTCAAACTAATGGGCCGAACACTAGAACTATCTGAAAACTAATGGGGCTAAACATGAGGAACAAGGGGGACCAGAAAAACGATCCATCTCCCATTAAAAAGATAAAATACAATATCATAGTCAGGAAGATAAAATGGTCCTCGTAAACTTCTCTTAACATTTTCTAAATAGTTGCAGGTAACTCTTAAAGACTTTAAGAGGGGTAATGCTTGATTTTCGGTCTATATATTTATTTGTCTATCCATTTTTGAGTTTCCTCGCTAGACCTCCATCAAGCTGAGAAGAATACCCCCCAGATTCCCCTTCAATATAATTTATTACATTTTTCGGGAGGAAAATGTCCCGGCCGAGGGCCGATTCCTAGTAGAATTACAGGCTCGCTACCACTCCCCAGGAAATTTTGTACACCTGAATGGCACGAAACCTCCTCATATTGACAAAAGAAATGGGGTGAAAGGACTTAGAATCGCCAAACTAATAGTGCGAACGTCTTATAATCTCCAAACAAATTGGGCTAAACATGAGGGAGAAGGGAGTTAAGAAAAAGCGACTGCCTCCCCTTAAGGGGGTGTTTGTTCTGAATCCCATTCTCCCGTATGTTTAGCCCCATTGGTTTTGAAATTTTAAGACGTTTGGTCAATGTTTATTTGTTGGGGTTATTTTAAGAACTTTCGTCCCATTTCTTAGTCAATCTTAACAACTTTCGTGCCATTATTTGTTATTTTTTTCCTGGTGAGGCGTGGCTCTTAGTTATTGATTTTTTCCGGGTGAGCGATAGCGAGTCTGCAATTTAGGAAGGTCTTGGGGGTCTTTTCTTTTAAGTTTGATGGAGGTCTCGGGAACAAATCACAAAGCTCCTCTTAAGGGTATCGTAATTACCACTTCCATTATTGTCCAGATATTTCTGTCCACCACTGTACCTCGGTGCTCTTTAACCCTATTTGGACCGATGGGGGTAGTTTTGGATCTCCCTTGCTTCGCTCCATTAGTTTGGAGATTTAATTATGTTTCACTCCAATTGTTTGGCGGTACTAACACGTTTTACCACATGCAGTCGATTTTGTCTGAGCAAGTGATGGCGAGCCTGTATCTTAAAAAGAAATCGGCCTTCGGCGCGGCCTTTGGCCGGGGCATTTTTCTATAAATAAATGTACACATTTACCTTGAAGGGTGTCTACAGTTTGACGGAAGTCTGGGAAGACGTTTTGTTGGCCTAGGGAGCAAACTAAAATACATTGCTCGAAAATGGCAAAAGCATAATAAATAAAAGTTTTATTCAAAGGAACGTTAAATATCCTCTTTTCTTGGAATCCAACGAGTGTCCCAGAATAAATCTTGAACGATTCCCCTCACACACGAGGCGGGTCTTTAAAGAAACGTTTGAAAAAGTTTTCTCGTCAGCCTTTCATCAAACGTGTGATTCTGAAAGATTTTTTTTTTTTTTTTATCGGCGTGTTTGGTACACATCATGTAGGGAAGATTATACTACCTGATGCGATTGGAATTCTTTATTCAAATATTTTCTGAAATTATTATTATTCTAATTTATGGTTTATACAATTGATGGGCTTACTTCTAACGACGTTTTTCTTGCAACATATTATGATACAGAGTTCTTCAATAACTGTATATCAATAGAAGATTAATAAATAATTATGACGCAGATAGTGAGAAAAATAAATGGCATTGCTTATTTAATATATAATTATGGTCCATTATGATAGCATATAATTTATAGTATTATGGCATTCTTGTATCTGTCATATATATTTATTTTACTTATCCAGTCATCCTGCAAAAACAGGGTATGTAAACCTTATATATTCAAGGGGGTTAGGGTTTATATTTGTACATATATATACAGTATATATATATACAGTACATATATATATATATATATATATATATATATATATATAATTATTTTAGATTCCTCCCTAGACTTCCATCAAACTTGAAATGGCATCCCCAAGATCCTCCTTCAAGACAAATGTGTACATCTTTTGGTAGAAACCTGTCCTGACCTAAGGCCAATTCCTCGAAATTATAGGCTCGATATCGCTCGCCCTAAATGGCACGAACATTCTAAAAATTGACAAAGAAATGGAGCGAAAGGTCTTAAAATCGCAAAAGTAACGGGAATAACGTTATAAAATCATATAACTAATACGTCACTAGGTTGTCAAGGCGCCACATATTATTCCCGGTCCATTCCTATAACTGTGGGAACGAGTGATTAATGGCACTCTGAATTTTTGTTTTTTCCTATGTATTTATTTGCTTTTTATTTTTACGGATCTGTTTTAGGAATAATTGTTGGTATATGTTTCAGCTGATTTTACCTCTACCCGTCCTTTCCTCCCTGTCCCTCTCTCTCTCTCTCTCTCTCTCTCTCTCTCTCTCTCTCTCTCTCTCTCTCTCTCTCTCTCTCTCTCTCTCTCTCTCTCTCTCTCTCTCTCTCTCTCTCTCTCTCTCTTTTTTGTTTTACCCTTATACAAAAGTATGGTGAGACCACACCTCGAATATGCTGTGCAGTTTTGGTCACCTCACCTCATAAAGGATGTTAAAAAATTGGAATCTGTGCAAAGGCGAGCCACTAAGCTAATCCCTTCATTGAGAAATAAATCATATGATGAAAGACTGAGAGAACTTGAACTATTTTCACTTAAGAAACGAAGGATGAGAGGCCAATTGATAGAGTGTTTTAAAATTCTAATCGGATTCAGTAACATTAATCTAGATAAGTTATTCAAAAAAGCCGAAGACACATCTACAAGAGAAAACAATTTAAAATTATTTGGTCGGAGAGCGAATCTAGATACAACAACAAATGTCTTCACTCACAGTGTAATTGATGAGTGGAACAAACTTCCAAATAAAGTAATAGACAGCTCCTCTATAGATACATTTAAGAAAAATCTAGACTGATACCACAGAAAAATTGGTATGGAGTAGGCAGTAATTATCACCGTTATTATTGTTCAGCTGAAGAGAGCGTTAGAAAAGACAAAAAATAATAATACACAAATAAAAAATAAGAATAATAAACATCACTAAATATGTACATACTACTAAGGGTGATGGGTTGGATGATTCCAATTAACCCCAAAAGTTACATGCTGTTAAGGCGAAGGGTTGCATGTTTTTGTTTTTGTTTTTTTTCCTGTAAATTCCTTCTGGGGATTTCGAAGCCCAGCAAGGTTAATCACTTCCAACATTTTCATGTACGGCAATTGCCGAAGGGTGGGGAGAGAGCCTTCTTCTTTTCTATCCTTTCCTTCACCTTTCCTTTTCTATCGGATATGCCATCTCTACTAGAATTAAGTCCTGACCACCTCGTTTGGATCGTAAGTTCTGTGTGGCCAGTGTATCTATGTAAATATATGTAAATCTCTGGTGATTTATGGCATACCTCCAGGGCGTTGTGGTGTGCCAATGGGGTGCTAATTAATAGTATGGGATCAATACAAACACGGTTACCTGTGATTAATGTTGTTACCTGTCGGATGGAAGGGGGGGGGGGAGAGATGCGTATTTTGTCTTCTTTCGCAATCAGAGGAACAATATTTAGAGTTTTTTTATCGGTTTTGTATGCATTTTCTTGAGCTGATTTGACACCATCCCACCTCTCTCTCTCTCTCTCTCTCTCTCTCTCTCTCTCTCTCTCTCTCTGGTGAATGATGGCCTTTTGGGAGGTGTTGGGATGTGTCAATGGGGTGGTAATTAATAATTGTGGGCCCGTGTTGGATTAATACAAACACGGTTACCTGTGATTAATGTTCCCTGTCGGATGGATGGGGGGAGGGGGAAGCTAATCTATTCTCATTTGGCAATCAGAGTAATGTGCTGGTGAGTGTCAAGAGGCATCTGACAATATATACATAGATTAATCAGAACTGTGGGTCATGCATTTATTTATGTTACCAAACATAGTCTATTTGTTTTGTCTCTAACGGACCTTGATTTTGGCTCTCTGTCATTCTTTCAACTTAGTGGGAAACACTTGCTGCAGACAGCTTTGCCTTTTGTCTCCTTCATTCACATAAAATAAAAAAACACGGAAATATTTATTATAAATAACTACTATAATTCAAAATATTGAACATGAAAATTGTAATGCCCTCGCAAAAATTCCGCAACCCCAATACTGTACTACCCGAGTTGACGTTTGGGATAGTGTAAAATAGTCGTTGATGGCGAAGTCTAAGAAACCCATCACGTGAATCACCACGAGACTCTCTCCTGGTTCTTTCAAGGAGAACTAAGGTTACTATCCTATTAACGTCCGCGTGGGTTAGCGCGCGGAACTGGGGTGACCTACAGTCACCTACTGAGGTCACTAACCAGGGTTCGAATCCCGCGCCAGGCATCTCAAAACCTTGGGAGTTTTCGGGAGGGCTAAATTCCCTTCATATGCCCAGTATTTAAAAAATCAACTTGGTTCAGCAATCTTCTATAATATCAAGTTCGTTACTGTTCAGAACACTCTTTCTCATCCGTATATCCAACTCCCTTCCTACCTACACATAAAAGCCAACCAGAAACAATAACGAGTCGTCAACCCAACAATGTGCATGTACTGTAACCCACCATCACAACCACCTGCACAATCACACCAACACGTGACTATCATACCATCACACTCACTAACACAATGGTAATAACATCCACACCACTACACCCTATCACACAACCACATCCTACACCAACACTCACACCACTCATATAATCACACTGACAACCATCCCACTACAATCATCACATCACTCACACACTCACATCCAACACCCACACAACCATCCATATGATCATCACACTAACACCCACACCACTAAAATCATCACACTCACATCCAACACCCACACCACCATCACCACCACCCATATCATCACACTAACACCCACACCGTATGCAATCATCACACCCTCTTACGCATTAACATCCAATACCAACACCATCACCACCTCCCGTATCATCACACAAATACCCACACCTCTACAATCATCACACCCACTCACATCCAACACCCACACCACCATCACCACCACAACCACCCCTATCATCACACCAACACCCACACCACTGTTACCATCATACCCACTCACACATCCACATCTCATTCCAATACCCACACCACCACAACCACCCATATCATCACACTAACACCCACACCACTACAATCATCACACCCACGCACATCCAACACCCACACCACCCATATCATCACACCAACACCCACACCACTGCTATCCTAGCACCCACTCACACATTCACATCTCATTCCAATACCCACACCACCGCCGTAATTATAATTTGACCTTGAACTTCATCTGCCCTTCCAGGAAATGTCGCTGTGTTTTGCAATTAACTCACAGCACTCCTCTTCAAGTTATTCGTTCAGTTAAACGTAAGAAGCAATCACACGAGTTTGGCTTTAGCTTTTTGTTTTATATATATTTTTTTTATATTATTCTATTAATTTTTGTGTTTACTTTTATTATTATTTTTTTTTTTTTTTTTTTTTTTTTTTTTTTATATTTATGAGTTTCATTTTGTGTGGGTAGGATCAATATTGGATCGTCAAGTATATGCTGGCCATGTCACAGAGTGCTTTTCCTGCAATTCACAATTAGAAAGTTTTTCTCGCAATTTTTTTCGGAATACTTTCGCATTGGTGTCGGCCACTATACTGATGGTAGACACATTCGGCCGCTGAATTCGGATAAAACAATAATATATTTGTTTAATATTTTCACCACAACACCAAACACCTCCAATGAAATTAATGAAAGCATATATGTGAAGAGGGAGGGGAGTGAAAGGTACAGCATGGTGGACAGAAGAGGTAAGAATAGCTGTGGAAGAAAAGAAGAAAGCATATAGAGAGTGGTTGGGTAGTAGAGGGAATGAAGATTTCGAGAGACAGAAACGAGCGAGGTACGTGGAGAGTAAGAGGGTGGTGAAGAGAGTAGTGAAGGAAAGTTTTTAAAAAGAAGAGTAGATGAGGAATTTGGAAGGAATCTGAGTGTAAAATAGAGGGAGAGTAAGAAACTGTTCTGGAAAGAAGTCAAGAAAGTTAGGGAAGGTAGCAAGGGAAACAGTAAGGGTGTGACAGATTAGAAAGGGAGAATGCTAGCCGAGAAGCAAGAGAGAGTCGAAAGATGGAGGGAGTACTTCAATGAGTTGCTAAAGGTAAGGAATGAAGAGCCAGCAAACATAGCTGGATATGGTATGGGAGGGAGAAGAAGAGAAGTAGTGGAGGAGGAGTACAAAGGAGTACAAAGGAAATCAAGCAACACCAGATCTAGTGACCCTTCTAGGTTGCTTGTCCTCCAAAACACTGAGGATCAAGTGTCCAAACAGTGGTTTAGAGTGGGTAAGGGAACATTGGAAAGGGAATTACTGCCCTGGAACTAATGTCCGTGGCAGGATTAGGAAGTTAGTAGGGGACAGATGTGTTAGTAACTGAGGGGGGGATAAAATAAAGTTATTCATTTACAAACGCAGTCAGTCGCGGGTTTGATGCGAGATATTTGTCTAGGCGGAGTTTAAATGAATCAACGGTGATGCAGTCTATAACGTTTCGGGGAAGCCCATTCCACAAGTTGACAACTCGATTGAAGAAGAAATTCTTAGATTCGTGTGAGTTAAAAGATTTACCAATAATTTTGCAACCGTTTCCCCGCGTGTAATTAGATTGGTCGATAGTGAAGTACTTACTACAGTTCATATTGTCGATGCCTTTGATGATTTTGAACACTTGAATTAAGTCACCTCTTAATCTGCGCTGGGTTAAAGGAAATAGATTTAATTCTCTAAGACGCTCTTCGTATGGTTTGTTCTTTAGGCTAGGTATAATTTTGGTAACTCTACGTTGAACTCGTTCTAGCTTGTTTATATCTTTTGGTAATAAGGGCACCAGGATTGAACGCAGTATTCCAGAAGAGGGCGGACTAATGAATTGTAAAGGGTTAGGATAACTTCTTTGGATTTATGCTCAAATGACCTGCCTATAAAGCCAATTATTTTGTTTGCCTTCTTAACAACTTCTGAACATTGTTGACTCGGTTTTAGGTTACTCGATATTGTTACTCCCAGATCGGTTTCTCTGTTTACATTCTTAAGCTGAGTGCCATTCATCGAATAGTTTGCTTTCTCATTTAGGTATCCGATATGTAGTACTTTACATTTATCCGCATTGAAACTCATTTGCCAAATTTGGGCCCAACATGACAATTTATCTAGATTGTGTTGCATATCGTCAACTTGTTCTTTTGAGAGTACGCTATTTGCAATTTTTGTATCGTCAGCAAATTTTGAGATTGTACAGGTAAGACCCTCATCTATGTCGTTGATGTAAATTAGAAAGAGAATTGGTCCTAGTACCGATCCCTGGATACCCCGCTACTTACATTGGTCCATTTTGATGCCTTACCGTTTATGACTACTCTTTGCTTTCTGTCGCTGAGCCAATTTTCTATCCATTTCAACACACCGTCTTGTATTCCATGCGCTTTTAGTTTTAGCAGTAAACGTTTGTGGGGAACTTTGTCAAAGGCCTTTTGAAAATCAAGGTATATAATATCTACAGCTTTACTCTCATCGTAGAGGTTGAGGATATCGTGGAAGAAGTCTAAGAGGTTTGTTAAACAGGAACGTTTTTTACGAAAGCCGTGTTGAGTATCTTTAAGTATGTTATTTTCCTCTAAATGATTTACGAGTCTGTCTCGTATGACCGTTTCTAGCATTTTACATACAACTGAGGTTAAGCTAATTGGACGATAGTTACTGGGTAGGGATTTGCTGCCTTTTTTGAATATCGGTGTTACGTTGGCTAGCTTCCACTGATCGGGCATAGTTCCAGACTGCAAGGATTTATTGAATAGTAATGTCAGTGGTTTAGAGAGCTCATCCTTAGCTTCCTTTAGAACTCTAGGCGAGATTGTATCAGGTCCAGGCGTTTTATTTACCTTGAGTTTATCTAAACAATTCAATACTTCTCTCTCTGTAAAGGTGATATTGCTTAGAACATCTGAATTATCAATCTGAATCGGCGATGGTGTAGGGATATCACTGAGGTCTTCTGTTGTAAAAACTGATGCAAAGAAGGTATTGAGGGCATTACTCATTTGTTCTTCGTCTTTGGTGTATTCTCCATTTTCATCGACTAACGGTCCAACAGTTGAAGTAACGACTTTTTTCTTTCTGATATAACTATAGAATTCTTTCGGGTTTGATTTACTTTGATTCGCAATATGTAACTCTAAGGTCTTTTTACTTTGCTTAATTAACTTTTTGGCTTTGCGTCGTAGCTCTACAAATTTCAGCCGTTCTTCGTCATTTTGTGAGGATTTTAATCTATCATTAGCAAATTTTTTAGCAAGCAGGCAGTTTGAAATATCTTTATTCCACCATTTGGGCTTATTATTATGGCCTGGACGCCGAGTTTTTGATGGTATGCAGTCTTGCACTGCTTTTAGGTAAGTGGCTTCGAATAACTTCCAGGATGTATTTATGTCGTTATTGTGAATTAAAAAGCTCCAGTCAGTTTCTTTAAACATAGCTCTCAGTTTATGGAAGTTTGCTTTCTTGAAATTAGGGGCTTTTTCGATGCTACTATTTGGTTCGTTACTAGTAAACTTTAAAGTGAAAGTTATCGTACGATGGTCGCTGTTACTGAATTCATCACCAACATTCAAATTCTCTATTAATTCTTCTTTTGTTGCAAGTACAATGTCAAGAACGTTATTACCACGGGTCGGCGTTCCAACAAATTGATAAAGCGAACTCTCTTGCAAGTTCGTATACAAGTCATGTCCGGAGTGTGAAGTAAGAGTATCGCCCCACTTGGTCACAGGTAAATTAAAGTCACCAAAAATTACGGTATCTTGTGAGTTACTTACATCTGCAATTTGTTCGTAAATTTCTCGGTCAGTTTGCACTGATTGAGCTGGAGGTCTGTATATTAATGCAAGTATTATTTTGGTACCTTTATTATTCTTTATTAGCACAAAAGATGCGTCGACGTTCACAATTTGAGGTTTTGACAATAGGGTAGGGTTAAGACTTTCTTTGATATAAAGTAAAACGCCACCTCCATTTCGATTTATTCGGCTTTTCTCAAACATTACATAACCGGGAAGTGAATACTCTGCTAAAAAGTCTCTATCTTCTGTATTGAGCCAAGATTCTGTTATGCCAATCACATCATAATTTTCTGTAAACACTAGCTCCTCTAAATCTGAAAATTTATTGCGTATGCTACGAGCGTTTGCATAGAAAACCTTTAAATTTGTTATTTTAGAACTCACGGAACGCTCTTTAATAATATTTTTGGTTCTTGTCGGATCTACATTTATGTTCATGGCTGTCCTCGGTCCTCGCTGTCTTCGGTCCTTATCGCTGGTGGTCCTCGGTTGCCTCTGTTTTTTTCTTGGCGTTGGATGATTTATGTCACTGCTGCTTCTTCTCGGATGGCGTTTTTTGATCCATGGCTGCGGACTGCTTCGTGTAGGAGACGACCCATGCGTGCTGAACCCACAGGGTTTAGATGAGTGCCATCCTTGCGGAACAGAGTAGGCTGGTTGTAGAAGTTGTCCCAGAGGTTGATGAATTCAACTTCTTCCCTCAGACACAAATGTTTTAGTCGGCTATTTGTGCTGAAAGCCTTGTCGTAGAATTTGTCAGGTGCGTCGATCTTGGGGAGAATGCCTGAGATGATGATATTCCTTGACTTGTTTTTGTAGTGCTGGATCATCTTGCGATATTTCTCCATCAACTCTTCGGATCTGGTGCGCATGACGTCATTTGAACCAGCATGGATGACAAAAAGGGTATTTTCATTTGCATCCTTTGTGGTATCTTCGAAGGCTTCCACAATGTCGTCCAGTCCAGCTCCTGGGATGCAAAATCTTTTTCGTTGATTTGGGACTCTGTCGCAGAACTCTTCGACCTGTCCTCGTAGGATGGAATCCCCAACGAGCCTGGTCTCTTCTGGTTCGTCTTCCATCTCTACCAATATCTCAAATCTGTTGGACATTGTGACTGGTAGATGAGACCTTTTCTGCGTTGGCCGTGCACCGTTCCTCACTGGTGTAAATCCGGAAACCTGTGGTGGCGGGACTCTACGTACAGGTCGGGGAGAGGAGTGGTTAGAACGGGGGCGAGGGGATGGTACTGTTCGTGCTAGCAGGCTTCTTGCACGAGGAGTGGGGGAGAGACTAAGGTGAACAGGGCGGCTGTCCTGGTTTGATGTCGGCTCAGGTTCATCAGAAGCATCTGCTGCAGTGTCTACTGCAGGTGTTGGATTGTTGGCAGATGACGTTGGGGCGGTGGTGGATGCTGGAGTTGAAACAATTTGAGTTAGTGATACTCCAACGTTGAGTGTTACAAACTCTTGGAGTGATTCCAGCTTCCTGGTGAGGGCGTTGATCTTGTTGAGGGCTTCATCCAATTTTGCTGTCAAATCCCCTCGTTGCTGGCAGAGTCGGCAGACTTGTGGATCGGCAGGAGCAAACATGGAAGCACCAAACCTACCGGCGCAGTTCGTACAGGCACGAGGCATGGTGACGATCACTTTCTTAAGTTCACTTCACTCACTTAAAAACACTTAACTCACTTTAAAAACACTAAACTCACTTTAAAAACACTTCACTCCCTTCAGGTCGCTTCACTTACTTAAATAGGCCTAACCGAAAACAAAAATGTTGAAATACACACAAATAGGTTATCAGCGGTGATAGCCTAACCAAAAATTAAAACAAAACAAAATTAAATTTGAATACGCAGTGATAGCCGAACCGAAAACAATTTTATGTTTATTTAAACAGAAATAGGCCACCAGGGGTTATAGCCTATCCTAACCGAAAACAAAAATTATGAAATACCGGTACGCAGAAATAGGTCACCAGCGGTGATAGCCTATCTGAAAATTTAAAAATTGAAGTACGCAGAAATAGGCCACCAGGGATGATAGCCTAGACTAACCGAAAACAAAATTAACCGAAAACAAAAATTATGAAATACCGGTACGCAGAAATAGGCCACCAGCGGTGATAGCCTAGACTAACCGGAAAAAAAATTTATGAAATACTGGTACGCAGAAATAGGCCACCAGCGGTGATAGCCTAACTGAAAATTTAAAAATTAAAGTACGCAGAAATAGGCCACCATGGATGATAGCCTAGACTAACCGAAAACAAAATTAACCGAAAACAAAAATTATGAAATACCGGTACGCAGAAATAGGCCACCAGCGGTGATAGCCTAACTGAAAATTTAAAAATTGAAGTACCGTACGCAGAAATAGGCCACCAGGGATGATAGCCTAGACTAACCAAAAACAAAAATAACCACAAACAAAAAAGTATGAAATATGCAGAAGTAGGCTACCAGGGGTGATAACCTACCTAAAAACGCAAAACAAATATATATATATATATATATAATAGTGACTAAATATACAATTCACCAAATAGAGATTATATAAAAATAAAGTGTAACTGCACACAAGGGGTTAATATACTGTATCAACAGATGGCGCTGGTGTCACTGTAGGCTAGTCGAGCAGGATTATATTTAGATAAACAAAGTTATCAGTCAAAGGTTACTACAGTACAAGATCATGCAAGCAACAACTAAAATTACAGATATATATAGCTACAGTAGGATACTGAATACGATAACTACTAGAGTTAATAAGAAAATACAAAGCTAGGTCGATTTAGAGGTGCGCGTGCGTCGTCTGCTACAAGCTAGGATAACAAATGTAAACAACAATGTTTATCAGTCAGAAAAGCAATAAAATAACATGCACGGCAACTACAGAACTATGTGGAGGTTAAACAAGCACTTAACTACTGTTCATGCAATGAATAAAGGGAATTGGGATATGAAATACTCAAATTAGGATAGAGTTTTCTCAGTGGCGATGCGGAGCTGTAGGCGGTGCTAAAGCCGGCGGGTGAGTGAAGGTGGGGATCAGGAGGTCAGAAGTGTGGGAAGCCATGAAAAGAGTGAAGTTGGGGAAAGCACCAGGAACAGATGGAGTGTGTGGGGAAATGTTGAGGTATGGTGGTGAGATAGTGATAGAATGGGTATGGAAAATGGGCAAACTAGCATGGGAGAATGGGAGTGCACCCGATGACTGGAAGACTGGCATAATAGTCCCCCTATATAAGGGCAAAGGGGAAAGAGGAGTGTGTGGTAACCACCAAGGAATATGTCTTCTAAGCGTAGTAGGGAAGGTATACAGTAGGGTAGTGATTGAGAGAGTGAGAGTGAGAACGAAGAAATGGATAGGCGACGAGCAGGGAGGTTTTAGGAAGGGAAGAGGATGTGTAGATCAGATTTTTACCCTGAATTGTGTTGTGGAGAAATATCTGGAGAAGAAACAAAAAGGTGTATGTTGCCTTTATGGATATCGTATAAATACGATAGACTATGACTCTTTTGTGATCTTGGATGTCTCTGTGACGTCACGATCTCTCCTACAGCACGATGTAGGACGAGTAGATCGTATATTATAAGATTGTAAATAAGTTAAGTTATAAAAGGCCTAATATGCTATTAAGCAATATTGCCATGGTCTTATGTAGTATATATGAATTTATCGTATATATTAATATAATTTATCGTATAGAGCAACCTAAATGCGGTACGATAATTTGGGCTCCTGGCGGTTTGCCAAGGCAGCAAGGTGTGCTTTTGAGGTACGTCAGAGCCTTCACGAACACCAACCAGTTAACATCTAATTTTCCGCCCTCAGTTAATCGTGCTTTTGTGCCTCTAATCACAATACACATACAGCAATACACACAACTACACCATCACGACGCTCTCATCGACATCATGACTGACTGATAGATAAGCATAAATTATAATAATCATGTCCATTCCCATGTAATCATTTATTCTTTCTTTAACTTGACTCGTGCCTTGGGACCGAAGTCTCGTTCCCCATTGTCCACCGCCATATTGGGTAAAACGTTCTCCCTTGCCTCATTGCCACGTGGAACTATTGGTGAGTTAATTCCTGGCTAATATTAACCCTTATAACCTTACCCTATAATTATATACATTTATTATGTGAGACCTTTGGATATAAATTAGCTTGTTTCAGATTGAATTCAATTTAGATATAGAGTATTCATTTAGATTGATTTTATTTGATTCATTATAGCTTAGTAATATTTAACTTCCATTGATAGTTTACCACATTGGTGCCCAGACCCGGGAATTAGCTACCAGTAAGGGATTTTAAGGCAATGAACAAGGGGACATATAACAGGATGCAGGAACAACTCTATGATAAACTGGCAAGGCTAGCCAAGCGATGGTTAGAGCCGGAATGCAGGGTCACATCATTGCACCTGCCCAAGTCCTGCTTCCCCCCCATCATCTTTCCCCAATAATTTTCTTTTCCGTTTCAGACTTCCTGTGACATATGACCTGACCTAACATTTTTTCTTGTTCAATATGATCCATTAGTAGGTATTGCTATTTAGTATACTATTTGTTCTCCATAACATAGAAGTCCGCAGGTTGGCGTCTCTTAATTAGACTATTGATTTGCCGTTGTCCTTGTAACGTAACATTTAGATACATAGCCTATAGGCTCACATGCAAAATGGATAAAGACCATAAAGAGACACCGTCTAGTGGGGTGCTAAGCAAAGCCCCTAAAAATCAAAGGGCGGGACTTCGGGGAGTTAAATAGGCTAATTGTGGACTTAAACACTTTCATCACTACTGCTGATCTAGAGGAATTGGAGGCTAGATTAGATAACGTCCAGGCTACCCACGGTCGTATTACGGCTCTGAGTGAGGTGATTGTGGCTGACATGATAGAGGAGGAAGAGATAGTTACAGAGTGTGATAATCGCGCCCTCTATGACGAACCTGTCTTTAGAGCGAAGCGCCTATTACAGCGTGCTGTCGCAAGTAAGAAGGGAGGCGATAATGAGGCCCATAGAAGGGCTGACCCAAAACATACTGTACACCTCCCAAAGCTCAATCTTCCTACATTTGGGGGCAAGTTAAGCGAGTGGTTAGCTTTTTGGGACGTATTTCGATCTACGGTTCATGAATCCTCTTTGGATAATGTCCGCAAGTTTCACTATCTGAAGGGACAAATGGAAGGAGAGGCCTTACATTTAATAGAGGGTTTTGCAGTAGTAGGTGGTAGTTATCTTGAAGCGGTACACTTATTAGAGTCCACATACGGGGATAGAGAGCAGTTGAGGATGGCCCATGTCGTTGCCTTGTTGGGGCTCGCAGAACCACAGTATAAGGTTGATGAGTTGACAAACTTCAGGGCAAATATGGAGTGCCATACTCGATCGCTAGATACCCTAGGGCTTACCACGCAGGAAATGATAGTCATTATCTTGCGTCAGAAGCTTCCTATGGCAATACTTGATAAGGTAAGATCATTTGAGCTGGGGGAATTCAAAACTCAGTTCAGTAAGGAGATCAATAATCTACAGTTGAACAAAGGGAGAATGTATGTGTCGGGAGGGAGTGAGAATGTGGAGAAGAGGGGAACAGTAAGCATGACAGTGGGGACTAAAGTAAAGAAAGAGGGTGTATAAGAAACCTGCTCAGATTCTATGTAAGCTATGTAACAACAAACATAAATGGAGTTTCTGTGTAAAATACCCGACAAATGAGACAAAACTAGCACAGGCGAGAAGATTGAAGCTATGTGTAGGTTGTCTAAGTGGGGAACATGGTAAGCAGGGACAATGTACTGCTACATACTTAAGGCCCTGTCGGCACTGCAAAGGACATCACTTTGATAAGTTGTGTCCTACTGCAGATAAAGTCAAAGACGTCAAAAATGAGGGTACTACAACTGTGGCACTAGGTAGCACGCAAGACACCACTATATTGCCCACAATACAGATTCCCATGGAAGGTAATGACATTAACAAAGTTTGTCGGGTACTTCTAGATCAAGGATCTCAACGTTCCTTTATAAAGAGGTCCGTACTAGTGGGATTGAAGCACCGAATCGTAGGGGCTGAGACTCTTCGATTACAGGGCTTCACAGGGGTTACTGATAAACAAGACTACGAGATAGCGGAGATTTCATATTTCTATCGTAAAAACCGGTACTTTATGACTTGTATCGTAGTAGACACCCTACCAGAATATGTATCTGTGGGTGTGAAGAAGGTGGAACACGCATTACGTAGCAAAGGGGTTAACTTGTCAGATCCCATGGGAAATCAGAGTGAGGTGCATGTTCTACTTGGTGTGGATCATTATTATGAAGTAGTATACCCTGGATTTAAAAAGATGTGTGGTGTAATTTTAATCCCCACTAAATTTGGATACTGCATGAGCGGAAAGGTGCATACTACACAGTCAAAGGTCCTGGTCGACACGGTCTCGATATATAGAGTCAATGTAACCGCGGCAGAGGAGTTGGGAAGGGAGGATTCCCAACCTAGTGACCCTAAGATGGCTGCCGAGTTCGACCTGGAACGACTGTGGAGATTGGATCACATAGGCATTAATCCTATGGAGACTGATTATGACTCGGAAGTTGCGCTACAAAGGTTTGACGAGTCTGTGTGCTACTGTGCCTCAGACAAGCAATATAAAGTTAGTTTACCCTGGAAGAACAGTGAGATAAGCCTGCCTACCAACTATGGTTTGGCATTAGGTCGCTTGCGCGCATTGCAGCGGAAATTGTCTAACGAACCGAGCACGCGCCAGGCGTATGACGATGTATTTCGGAGTTATGAGGATAGGGGTTTTATTGAGAGAGTCGATGTCAAGGAACCGTGTAAGAAGGGTAGGGTTCACTATCTGGCCCATCATGGGGTAAAGAAAGACAGCATCACCACACCAATACGGGTGGTGTATGACTGTTCTGCCCACCAAGGTCAACAACCCAGTCTGAATGACTGCCTGTTGACAGGTCCGTCCATGGTGTCGGACCTGTCCCAACATCTATTGCGGTTTAGGCTGGGAAAGTACGCCTATACCAGTGACATCGAGAAAGCATTCTTGATGGTCAAGCTAAAGGAGGAAGATAGAGATGTTACCCGCTTTCTTTGGTTCAGCGACATTAGCGACTCTGAAAGTCCCATCATAATATACCGTTTTCGGGTTGTACTCTTTGGGGCCACTTGCTCGCAGTTTTTGTTAAATGCCACAATCAGAAAACATCTAGCTGACACTCATGAGGACACAAGTAAACTATCTCGCGGATTATACATTGACAATTTGCAGGGGTACTAGCGATAGTCAAGATGATTTGTTGTATGCATACTGGCAAGCACGCAGACTGTTTGCGGATGCACATCTATTTCTCCGCGAGTGGGTTACTAATAGTGAAGATCTTCAGAGTTTAATACAGGTGGATGGTACGGCATCTCTTAACCAGGAAAAGTCCAGAAATTTGGGGATGATCTGGCAACCTAAACATGACATACTAACTTTTCAAACAAGGTCTTTTGCTCAGCAGACAGGAGCGCACACAAAAAGAAGTCTGTTGAGCAAAGTTGCGCAATTTTTTGATCCTTTGGGTCTAGCATTACCTGTTACCATAAGAGCTAGGATTCTAATGCAGGAAGTTTGGAGACGTAAAATAGGATGGGATGACAGTTTGCCCGAGGACCTGAATGACCAAGGGACATTGTTGTTGAATGAATATGCCATCCTATGTACTAAACCTATACCTCGTAAAGTGGCGGCGTTCGGTGACGTTACGTTACACACGTTTTGCGATGCTAGCGCCACGGCATACGGGGTAGCCATATATGTTGTTACTTCATTTGGGGCACATTTAGTTACAGCCCGGGCCAAAGTAGCCCCGGTTAAAAAGGTAACTATCCCTAAAATGGAATTGACTGCCATGCTGCTATTAGCACGTCTGGTGCAACATGTACGCGCAGCATACGAGAGCGAATTAAATATTGAAATCGTTCACGTATGGTGCGATAGTCAGGTCGCACTCAACTGGATACATAGCAAGAAGTCTCTGCCAGTTTATGTGCGGAATAGGGTAGATGAGATTAGAGCCCTTTTGCCAGACGTTGCTTATCATTATGTAAATACAAAGGAAAACCCTAGTGATCTCATAACTAGGGGTATAACGGCTAGCCAGTTAATGAAGTCCGAATTGTGGTGGCATGGTCCAAAGTGGCTGCTCCATGAAAGTGAATGGACGATATGGCATGCTGTTGGTGAGGGACTTCTGCCACTGGAAACAGTGGCAGTTACAGCCCAACCAAATGAGCCACCGGGTCCTATCATGAAGTGGGCAAGATTCGGTGACTATAATAAACTAGTCAGAGTTGTAGCTTGGGTGTTGCGATATGTATCCAATCTCAAGCTTAAAGTAACGGGCCAACTCTGCAACAGGGGTCACAACATTGATGCTCGTGAATTTAAAGCAGCTGAAGTAACTTTGATCAAATGGGTTCAAGTAGAAACCTTTTCCAATGAATTAGAATCCTTGAAAGGCTCGAATAAGACATTAATGCCTAATATAGTGCGTCAACTAAGGTTGCACCTAGACAATGGCCTCATCAGGTGTGAGGGTCGCCTGAAGTGGTCGGGTGTACCAGACGGCACAAACCGACCTATACTTATGCCAACAAGACATCACGTTACTGATCTATTGATCATACGTGCACATAGGGAAGTAAAACACTACGGGGTATGTCATATTATATCAAATTTACGTCTCATATGGTGGATACCCAGAGTTCGACAAGTAGCTCGACGCGTAGTGAGAAAGTGTGTAATATGCCAGAGACTAAAGGGTAAACCATATGCAACTGGACCAGCTCCACCTCTACCTGAATGCCGTGTAAAGCACGTAGAACCTTTCCAAGCGGTAGGATTAGATTACACAGGGGCATTGAAGACGAGGGAGCATGAGAAGGTTTATATATTATTGTTTACCTGTGCGACGTCTCGAGCGGTACACCTAGAACTATGTGATAATATGTCTAGCGAAGAATTTATGCTGGCGTTCAGACGGTTTTGTGCCCGTCGTTCATTCCCTCAACTCATTCTTAGCGACAATGCTCCCACTTATGTCCAAGCATCAAAATATCTAAAGGATATGAGTAGTGATCCTACTATCATCACTTTTTTGGGAGAGAAAAAGTGCGAATGGAGGTTCATTCCAGTTAAGGCACCTTGGTTTGGTGGAATGTGGGAACGGTGTGTCGGCATAGTAAAGTCAGGACTAAGAGCGGTTGTAGGACGTGCTCTATTAAAGAAGAGTGAGTTGACGACAGTCCTCACAGAGATAGAGGCAGTCGTGAATGATCGCGCGCTTACATATGTGTACACCGACCTGCAAGAACCACTACCATTAACGCCAGCTCACTTGCTATATGGAAAACCATTGACTGCGTTTCCATCTGATTTTCAGTCCATAGTAGAGTTAGAGGATCCCTCGTTGTACTCTGCGGTAGCGGTGTCTAAGAGATACCAGTATATATCCAGGATAATCGAGGATTTTAGGAAACGGTGGATTAGTGAATATCTGCTAGCATTGAGGGAAAGGAGTGTTACTCCCTCTGGTAGACCAACGGCCCCTACAGTTGGTGACGTTGTTTTAATTAAAGAAGATAGTCCTCGTTTATACTGGAAATTAGGCCGCGTATTGGAGGTATACAAGGGGGCAGACTCTGTAGAGCGGGTGGCGCTTTTAAAGACAGCCACTGGAACTACTGTTCGTCCTATCGCACGTTTGTACGCTTTGGAGCTAGATTCCGCATTGCAATCTGAGGCTCCACCTGTTATTGCTGGGTCCGAGGATTCTCGAAGGAACGACTCACCTCATACTGATGGTGATCATTCTCGGACCGGGACGCGTCCCAGACGCGCTGCTGCTGGCGCTGTCGACTTGTGGCGTCAGAAGATAGCCTCTGGGCAACTTTAGGTTTAAGGTGGGGTTCAGGTCTTTTTTGTGGGGGGAGTGTATCGTATAAATACGATAGACTATGACTCTTTTGTGATCTTGGATGTCTCTGTGACGTCACGATCTCTCCTACAGCACGATGTAGGACGAGTAGATCGTATATTATAAGATTGTAAATAAGTTAAGTTATAAAAGGCCTAATATGCTATTAAGCAATATTGCCATGGTCTTATGTAGTATATATGAATTTATCGTATATATTAATATAATTTATCGTATAGAGCAACCTAAATGCGGTACGATAATTTGGGCTCCTGGCGGTTTGCCAAGGCAGCAAGGTGTGCTTTTGAGGTACGTCAGAGCCTTCACGAACACCAACCAGTTAACATCTAATTTTCCGCCCTCAGTTAATCGTGCTTTTGTGCCTCTAATCACAATACACATACAGCAATACACACAACTACACCATCACGACGCTCTCATCGACATCATGACTGACTGATAGATAAGCATAAATTATAATAATCATGTCCATTCCCATGTAATCATTTATTCTTTCTTTAACTTGACTCGTGTCTTGGGACCGAAGTCTCGTTCCCCATTGTCCACCGCCATATTGGGTAAAACGTTCTCCCTTGCCTCATTGCCACGTGGAACTATTGGTGAGTTAATTCCTGGCTAATATTAACCCTTATAACCTTACCCTATAATTATATACATTTATTATGTGAGACCTTTGGATATAAATTAGCTTGTTTCAGATTGAATTCAATTTAGATATAGAGTATTCATTTAGATTGATTTTATTTGATTCATTATAGCTTAGTAATATTTAACTTCCATTGATAGTTTACCACAATGGACTTGGAGAAGGCCTATGACAGAGTGGATAGAGAAGGTTGGTGGTAAGTACTTAGAATATACGGAGTAGAGAGCAAGTTGATGAAAGCAGTGAAGAGCATGTATGAGGGTGCAAAGGCGGCAGTACGTGTGGAGAGTGAGCAGAGCGAGTTCTTTGACCTGAATGTTGGTTTGAAACAGGGGTGTGTGATGTCCCCGTGGTTGTTTACTGTATATATGGATGGAGTCATGAAAGAAATACTATCAAGAGCAGTGGATGTTGGTGTATCGCTGAAAAGGGAGGGAATTGAGTGGAAGCTACCTATACTGCTGTTTGCGGATGATTCAGTTCTGATGAGTGATAATGAATGGGAGTTGCAGGGTCTGGTAAATGAGTTTGGAACAGTGTGCGAAAAACGGAATTTGAAGGTAAATGCGGGGAAAAGCAAGGTTATGGTCTTCGAAAGAGGTGAAGTCACAGAGTGTGAGGTGATGCTGAACGGTCAGGCTATGGAGATCGTCAACTCTTTTAAGTATCTGGGCAGTGTGTTGAGTAAAGATGGGACTATGGATGAAGAAGTGCGGGAGAGGGTTGTAGGAACGCTGAAAGCAGTAACAAGAAATTGGGTGGTCAGTATGGAAGTGAAGAAGTCCTTGCATAACAGTGTGGTAATCCCGACACAGACTTACGAAAGCGAAGCTTGGACGTTGGTTGAGAGACTCAGACCAAGAGTGAGAGCATTGGAAATGAATTATCTAAGAAGTGCGTGTGGAGTTACATGGAGGGGTAGACAGACTAATGAGGAAGTAAGAAGGAGGTGTGGTGTGGAGGTAGATGTGCTGGTGTTACGACCGAGACTACGAAAAAAAACAGGGCACTCAATGATTGGACTAGTAATAGGGCACTATGCAACAACGGTACGCTAGATCCAAGCCCTTGAACTTATATGCCGGCGAACAAAACACCTATAACCTCCAGGGTTAATCAGCGATAGCGGGGTATCCTTAACTTGGCATAAATGTACTCTACTTCAGGCTAACCTGATGAAGCCATAGAACTCTTAAATTCTGATCTAAATACTATTTCCAATTGGGGCAGAGAAAACCTTGTTAACTTTAATGCTTCCAAAACCCAATTTCTCCATCTATCTACCCGTCAGGATCTCCCAGCGGACTATCCCTTATTCTTCAACAATACAAAAATCAACCCTTCATCTTCTCTCAATATTCTTGGTGTCTCTTTTTCTTCTGCTCTCATTTGGAAGGACCATATTACCAGTCTTGCTAAGGCAGCATCCCAGAAGCTGGGTGTGCTCAACCGCCTTAGGGGGTTCTTTTCCCCTGCACAGCTTCTTGCTCTGTACAGGGGCATAGTGCGCCCTTGTATTGAGTATTGTTCACATGTGTGGGGAGGTTCCTCTCACACTGCTCTCCTAGACAAAGTTGAAAGGAAGGCCTTTCGTATCATTAACTCCCGTCCACTCACCAACTCTCTGCAATCTCTCTCTCTTCCCCGCAATGTTGCATCTCTCTCGCTATTCTATCGCTACTATAATAATCAGTGTTCCTCAGAGCTATCCCAGTGCATACCACCTCCTTTACGTAGGGCACGTGGTACCCGTCTTGCAACTCAATCCCACCCCTACTCTGTGCAACTCTCCAACCCAAGAGTGAAACGTTACTCTCAAACTTTCTTCTACTCAACAGCTGAGCTCTGGAACTCTCTCCCAGAATCAGTCTTTCCCTCTTCCTATGACTTAAATTGCTTCAAACTCCGTGTGTCCAGGCATTTTGGCTCGAACGTCCCTTGATTTTGGCCCTGTCACTCTTTCAACTATGGGGGAGGCACTCGCTATAGGCAGTTATGCCTTTTGCCTCCCTCAATCACATAGAAAAAAAAAAAAAAAAAAAAAAAACCGACACTGGTATAGCCTGATAACAAACAGGATGCAAGTTACGTTAAAATGCATAAAAAGGAATCTATGAAAAGATCAATTAAATCACTGCAAGATTTAATACAATAAATAGATGCTTCAATACAGTTACTCTAAACAACAATAAACTCTTCACTCCTATCTGAAAGAATGTGAAGTATATTCCTACAGCATAGACCTGGAAACTTCTGAAGAAAGTCTGATGCTCATAAGATGCTCGTACTGATCTTGAACTATATAAAGGCAGGAGGCAGGACACCACACGTGTAAATCGAATACACAAAAAGATAGGACATATAATGTTAACTGACACGAGAATACTATAAATGCTCAACGGTAGCAATGCTCGACACTAAAAGAAGTACTTCCTCATCAACGAAACAGTCTGCTATGGTTGTGTGGCTCAACAACAACCTAGACTAATAAATGCTGTGAATAATAATGCGTACATATCAAAGAGCTTATATTAAATACTAACAAGTGTCTACTCGATTAATAATGTCTAGCTGGGATACTCTAGGTAAGGAACTGGGGTTGAGCAAGACAGGCTCGTAGCCTAGCGATGTCCTTAAGACTGCATCCTTTAAGTTACGTTAATTGACTAGGGTGCTCTCTCGATAGATCCAGATCACACGTATCTGGTTCTATCCTGGCGACCCTCTAAAGACAAGCAAAGAGGCAGCAAAGTGTGGAACAGGTACTGGCCAAAACCCTCAGTCAACACAATGCTGCACTCGCAAAGGACGCAACCGAAAAGACAACCCCAGCTACCACAGGACCGGTCGAAGTCGTGTAGGTATAAGCAAACCGTACACACATCGGAGACAACGACTACAGATACCTTATCCCAGTCTAGCATTAAATAAAAGAGCAGAAACACTAAATCAATAATGGAGACACACAAAGTTCTTAACCTATACTAACTAAGAACCCTCAAACCTATTCTAAGTACATGTAAATATATCTGAGGACGGCGCATGCAATACAATGGGCCGGCTATGAAAACCGTATGCAAACCCAAGGGGATAAGTAATTGAATAAAGGCGAGAAGTAATGGAAAAGAAGAAGTTCAGAGAGAGAAACAGTGATAAAGGTGGTGATCGGGAGAGAGTAAGCAAAGGGATGTTAGAAGCACGCGCGCCAAGCCTGTCCTGACGAGGACAGCTCCTGGGGACCCTCATGTAGGAGGAAAGTTACACAGGAGCCCGCAAAGGCGCGATGGTCGGCCAATCACGGGCCGAGACGTCACAAGACAGCAAGTGTCACGTGACACAGCAAGACACGCCGTCCAATAGCGAGCGAGAGGCAGGAATGCCCCCGCACCTACACACTCACTACCTTCTCGCTCTGAAAGTCTTTCTCATTCACACGCTGGTACTATCATCACTACTGTTGATATAAAATATAACCCATTGTCACAGACGAAAACAAAGACCACCACTGGACTGTCTGTGACAATGCGATTACTAGGAAAGAAAGAACAACATTCTCTGATAACTGTAGCCCATTTCGATGTCCCTGGCGAGCGCTAGTGGCTAACGAGAGGCAATTCTGCCAACGCTGGTAGACGTCACACCCCACCCAAGATATGGGACGCTCAACATTAGGCGAGCACCATATCTCACAAGGCAAAATGCCGACAAGACCCGCCACACCTAGCCACTCCACCAGAAATGAAATGCAAGCTCAATCTTAAATAAAACAACATATTAGCATAAAGAAAATCTTACAACCCCTCCCAAACACAATAGTATAATTTAGCCTGCTATGCTCCCTGAGCGAGCTTCACAGAGCCCAGCATACTAAGTGAAAGACAGGTTCAACTTAGGACTTTAGCTATAACATTGGCAACTTACAATTAACTATCAAAAAGATAGAGTTTTTATGTGATTTTTGATTTAAATTTAATGTTGTTTTTGACGGCTGCTCTACAGGGGCAAGCCTGGTTTTTTCTCTACTCTCAAACACACACTGACTGAACGGCGAGGGTGCTCCTTGAAGCGTACCCTCCCATGACAAACAATCAGCCACAACATTATTAGTGTCCTTAACATGCCACACATCCAACTTGTGTTCCAGCAGCAAAACAACACCTGACACTGATAACCTGCTCAGTTCATCACAAGACTGGCACTTCTCTTCGCTCTTTCCGGCAACGGGACCTGCCAATAACCTTTCACTAGTTCTACCTTCGTGATAAGCGATGCAGCCCCGATGCGGTCTATGGGATCGTCAACTCTGGATAAAGTATAGGCGTCTGTCAGGGATAATGCACACACACTCTTGCAATCAACACACATACGGATCTTGCCACTTAACACCTGTTGCAAAGTTACAGGCAACGACCACTCATGACATTCCTTATCCCTCAGACCCTTCGTCAACATGTAGTCCAGCTCTGCTTTCACCACAGGCTGTCGAGCAGGATTTATACGGTAGGGAGCCAACTTGAGCCTTGCACTGTCTCCAGCCTCCATGTCGGATTCTACCCCGTACATCAGGCCTGGAGAATGAACAAACATGCGGATGTACTGCCACAGCCTAGTAAACAACTTCTCTTGACGCTTAGGAACAAGAGGTTGCAACTTATCTCGACGAACAACATGCTCATTGCCCTCCCACAACCCAGCCGAGACTTTTTTTTTTTTTTTTTTTTTTAAGAGACAATGAACGGAGGAAGGAAAAACACAGATAAAACAAAAAGGTCCATGTGCCTAAAGGCATCCTCCATTCATAAAATGTTTGTAACAACTGGATTTAAACATTTGTTGATTGTAAGTTTGTGGAAAGCAATTCGAGGGAAGTGAATTCCAAAGAGTAGTAGCTCTGGGGATAAATGAATTCTGATAAGCAGAAGTTCTGCATTGTGGAGGAGAAAGTGTAAATTCATGGGTGCTCTCAGCTGCCCTAGTTCTACGGGGAAAGATGTGGAGAGGCGGCACAATTGAAGCAAGTTCCTCGGAACAATTGCTGTGAAAATATCTGTAGAATAATGCAAGGGATGCAACGTTTCTTCGTATGGCTAATGTAGGAAGGTCCTGTGTGATTGCAGGGTTATTGATTAATCTAATAGCTTTATTTTGAATGTTGTCCAATTGCCTCAATGCAACCACTCCACTTCCACCCCACAGAGGTGAACAGTAATCCATCTGAGAGCGCACATGACTTTTATATATTACGGCCAACTGCTCGTCAGTGAAGAATTCTCGAACTCTGTACAGGAGTCCCAGTTTTTTAGAGGCATTCTTAGCAATGCTTCTAACATAATGTGTCCAGCAGCAATGTGACTGCAGTTTCTACACTATGGTATCCCTACTTCTCCACCTTTGTCCCTAGAACAGCCAGGTCATGAGAGGGACAATCTGTACCACCTGTGCAGTCACTCCCACAGTTCATAATTGCTAATGCTCCCCCGCCGATACCGTACATGCGCACCCCCGCATTCCTTGCAACTACATCTGCCTGCGCAGCATCACCGTCTTCAGCGACATGGCCAGATACAGTCGGTCTATGGTAGGGCTATTGCATAATACTAGAGCAGCATTGGGAGGCTATGCGACGACCGGCCACATCCACTCCACAGCCAACCTCACCAATCTGCTCAATGTCCTGATTCTGACCACTACCCTTAGCAGCCATGGGTCGACCCTGACCTGACAACCATGTCAAAGCCTCGTCGCCCACCTTGAACCACTGAAACAACGAGGCCAATGGTCTACTCACACTCAAGTGAACTGTCAGCGGAACCTCATGCACCGCAAGAGTTGTGAGGCCTGGGTGCTTCGCACAAACAGTGGGGTATGAACCGAGCGGGTGCTGGAGCGCTGCACACTGCTGCTCAGGCAGGTTCTCTAACACTTCCACAGCCACCTGGCTCGTGTCCCCAGCCCACTGCTCCGCTGAGACATGACAATCCCAACTCTCCTCCACCTGTGCCCCACTGCCCCCCTCTCCTATCATCTCTCTAGGCTATCATCCCTGGTGGCCTATTTCTGCGTACTTCAATTTTTAAATTTTCAGTTAGGCTATCACCGCTGGTGGCCTATTTCTGCGTACCAGTATTTCATAATTTTTGTTTTCGGTTATTTTTGTTTTCGGTTAGTCTAGGCTATCACCGCTGGTGGCCTATTATTGCGTACCGGTATTTCATAATTTTTGTTTTCGGTTATTTTTGTTTTCGGTTAGTCTAGGCTATCATCCCTGGTGGCCTATTTCTGCGTACTTCAATTTTTAAATTCTCAGTTAAGCTATCACCGCTGGTGGCCTATTTCTGCGTACCGGTAGTTCATAATTTTTGTTTTCGGTTAGGATAGGCTATAACCCCTGGTGGCCTATTTCTGTTTAAATAAACATAAAATTGTTTTCGGTTCGGCTATCACTGCGTATTCAAATTTAATTTTGTTTTGTTTTAATTTTTGGTTAGGCTATCACCGCTGATAACCTATTTGTGTGTATTTCAACATTTTGTTTTCGGTTAGGCCTATTTAAGTAAGTGAAGCGACCTGAAGGGAGTGAAGTGTTTTTAAAGTGAGTTTAGTGTTTTTAAAGTGAATTAAGTGTTTTTAAGTGAGTGAAGTGAACTGAAGAAAGTGATCGTCACCATGCCTCGTGCCTGTACGAACTGCGCCGGTAGGTTTGGTGCTTCCATGTTTGCTCCTGCCGATCCACAATTCTGCCGACTCTGCCAGCAACGAGAGGATTTGACAGCAAAATTGGATGAAGCCCTCAACAAGATCAACGCCCTCACCAGGAAGCTGGAATCACTCCAAGAGTTTGTAACACTCAACGTTGGAGTATCACTAACTCAAATTGTTTCAACTCCAGCATCCACCACCGCCCCAACGTCATCTGCCAACAATCCAACACCTGCAGTAGACACTGCAGCAGATGCTTCTGACGAACCTGAGCCGACATCAAACCAGGACAGCCTGGTCACCTTAGTCTCTCCCCCACTCCTCGTGCAAGAAGCCTGCTAGCACGAACAGTACCAACCCCTCGCCCCCGTTCTAACCACTCCTCTCCCCGACCTGTACGTAGAGTCCCGCCACCACAGGTTTCCGGATTTACACCAGTGAGGAATGGTGCACGGCCAACGCGGAAAAGGTCTCATCTACCAGTCACAATGTCAAACAGATTTGAGATATTGGTAGAGATGGAAGACGAACCAGAAGAGACCAGGCTCGTTGGGGATTCCATCCTACGAGGACAGGTCGAAGAGTTCTGCGACAGAGTCCCAAATCAACGAAAAAAATTTGCATCCCAGGAGCTGGACTGGACGACATTGTGGAAGCCTTCGAAGATACCACAAAGGATGCAAATGAAAATACCCTTTTTGTCATCCATGCTGGTTCAAATGACGTCATGCGCACCAGATCCGAAGAGTTGATGGAGAAATATCGCAAGATGATCCAGCACTACAAAAACAAGTCAAGGAATATCATCATCTCAGGCATTCTCCCCAAGATCGACGCACCTGACAAATTCTACGACAAGGCCTTCAGCACAAATAGCCGACTAAAACATTTGTGTCTGAGGGAAGAAGTTGAATTCATCAACCTCTGGGACAACTTCTACAACCAGCCTACTCTGTTCTGCAAGGATGGCACTCATCTAAACCCTGTGGGTTCAGCACGCATGGGTCGTCTCCTACACGAAGCAGTCCGCAGCCATGGATCAAAAAACGCCATCCGAGAAGAAGCAGCAGTGACATAAATCATCCAACGCCAAGAAAAAAACAGAGGCAACCGAGGACCACCAGCGATAAGGACCGGAGACAGCGAGGACCGAGGACAGCCATGAACATAAATGTAGATCCGACAAGAACCAAAAATATTATTAAAGCGCGTTCCGTGAGTTCTAAAATAACAAATTTAAAGGTTTTCTATGCAAACGCTCGTAGCATACGCAATAATTTTCAGATTTAGAGGAGCTAGTGTTTACAGAAAATTATGATGTGATTGGCATAACAGAATCTTGGCTCAATACAGAAGATAGAGACTTTTTAGCAGAGTATTCACTTCCCGGTTATGTAATGTTTGAGAAAAGCCGAATAAATCGAAATGGAGGTGGCGTTTTACTTTATATCAAAGAAAGTCTTAACCCTACCCTCTTGTCAAAACCTCAAATTGTGAACGTCGACACATCTTTTGTGCTAATAAAGAATAATAAAGGTACCAAAATAATACTTGCATTAATATACAGACCTCCAGCTCAATCAGTGCAAACTGACCGAGAAATTTACGAACAAATTGCAGATGTAAGTAACTCACAAGATACCGTAATTTTTGGTGACTTTAATTTACCTGTGACCAAGTGGGGCGATACTCTTACTTCACACTCCGGACATGACTTGTATACGAACTTGCAAGAGAGTTCGCTTTATCAATTTGTTGGAACGCCGACCCGTGGTAATAACGTTCTTGACATTGTACTTGCAACAAAAGAAGAATTAATAGAGAATTTGAATGTTGGTGATGAATTCAGTAACAGCGACCATCATACGATAACTTTCACTTTAAAGTTTACTAGTAACGAACCAAATAGTAGCATCGAAAAAGTCCCTAATTTCAAGAAAGCAAACTTCCATAAACTTAGAGCTATGTTTAAAGAAACTGACTGGAGCTTTTTAATTCACAATAACGACATAAATACATCCTGGAAGTTATTCGAAGCCACTTACCTAAAAGCAGTGCAAGACTGCATACCATCGAAAACTCGGCGTCCAGGCCATAATAATAAGCCCAAATGGTGGAATAAAGATATTTCAAACTGCCTGCTTGCTAAAAAATTTGCTAATGATAGATTAAAATCCTCACAAAATGACGAAGAACGGCTGAAATTTGTAGAGCTACGACGCAAAGCCAAAAAGTTAATTAAGCAAAGTAAAAAGACCTTAGAGTTACATATTGAGAATCAAAGTAAAACAAACCCGAAAGAATTCTATAGTTATATCAGAAAGAAAAAAGTCGTTACTTCAACTGTTGGACCGTTAGTCGATGAAAATGGAGAATACACCAAAGACGAAGAACAAATGAGTAATGCCCTCAATACCTTCTTTGCATCAGTTTTTACAACAGAAGACCTCAGTGATATCCCTACACCATCGCCGATTCAGATTGATAATTCAGATGTTTTAAGCAAGATCACCGTTACAGAGAGAGAAGTATTGAATTGTTTAGATAAACTCAAGGTAAATAAAACGCCTGGACCTGATACAATCTCGCCTAGAGTTCTAAAGGAAGCTAAGGATGAGCTCTCTAAACCACTGACATTACTATTCAATAAATCCTTGCAGTCTGGAACTATGCCCGATCAGTGGAAGCTAGCCAACGTAACACCGATATTCAAAAAAGGCAGCAAATCCCTATCCAGTAACTATCGTCCAATTAGCTTAACCTCAGTTGTATGTAAAATGCTAGAAACGGTCATACGAGACAGACTCGTAAATCACTTAGAGGAAAATAACATACTTAAAGATACTCAACACGGCTTTCGTAAAAAACGTTCCTGTTTAACAAACCTCTTAGACTTCTTCCACGATATCCTCAACCTCTACGATGAGAGTAAAGCTGTAGATATTATATACCTTGATTTTCAAAAGGCCTTTGACAAAGTTCCCCACAAACGTTTACTTCTAAAACTAAAAGCGCATGGAATACAAGACGGTGTGTTGAAATGGATAGACAATTGGCTCAGCGACAGAAAGCAAAGAGTAGTCATAAACGGTAAGGCATCAAAATGGACCAATGTAAGTAGCGGGGTACCCCAGGGATCGGTACTAGGACCAATTCTCTTTCTAATTTACATCAACGACATAGATGAGGGTCTCACCTGTACAATCTCAAAATTTGCTGACGATACAAAAATTGCAAATAGCGTACTCTCAAAAGAACAAGTTGACGATATGCAACACAATCTAGATAAATTGTCATGTTGGGCCCAAATTTGGCAAATGAGTTTCAATGCGGATAAATGTAAAGTACTACATATCGGATACCTAAATGAGAAAGCAAACTATTCGATGAATGGCACTCAGCTTAAGAATGTAAACAGAGAAACCGATCTGGGAGTAACAATATCGAGTAACCTAAAACCGAGTCAACAATGTTCAGAAGTTGTTAAGAAGGCAAACAAAATAATTGGCTTTATAGGCAGGTCATTTGAGCATAAATCCAAAGAAGTTATCCTAACCCTTTACAATTCCTTAGTCCGCCCTCTTCTGGAATACTGCGTTCAATCCTGGTGCCCTTATTACCAAAAAGATATAAACAAGCTAGAACGAGTTCAACGTAGAGTTACCAAAATGATACCTAGCCTAAAGAACAAACCATACGAAGAGCGTCTTAGAGAATTAAATCTATTTCCTTTAACCCAGCGCAGATTAAGAGGCGACTTAATTCAAGTGTTCAAAATCATCAAAGGCATCGACAATATGAACTGTAGTAAGTACTTCACTATCGACCAATCTAATTACACGCGGGGAAACGGTTGCAAAATTATTGGTAAATCTTTTAACTCGCACGAATCTAAGAATTTCTTCTTCAATCGAGTTGTCAACTTGTGGAATGGGCTTCCCCGAGACGTTATAGACTGCAGCACCGTTGATTCATTTAAACTCCGCTTAGACAAATATCTCGCATCAAACAGAGACTGACTGCGTTTGTAAATGAATAACTTTATTTTATCCCCCCCTCAGTTACTAACCCATCTGTCCCCTACTAACTTCCTAATCCTGCCACGGACATTAGTTCCAGGGCAGTAATTCCCTTTCCAATGTTCCCTTACCCACTCTAAACCACTGTTTGGACACTTGATCCTCAGTGTTTTGGAGGACAAGCAACCTAGAAGGGTCACTGGATCTGTTGTTGCTTGATTTCCTTTGTACTCCTTTGTACTCCTTCTCCACCTTGGCCGCTGCAGACCAACATAGGGACAGTAGGCTGCTCAGGTGGTTGCCTCACAAACTCCTTTAACAGGTTCACATGACATGCTTCCCCGCCCTCGAGTTCAATCGCACCGTTACTACACTTTTGAAGCTCAGGACTATCTATCTGCAGCCGACAGATATCCGAAGGAGCCAATCTATCTAAGTGCTCCCGGAGCAACTTATGGCCTCCCCCGATACTGGACTGTTCGTTCCTATCTTGCTTAAGTGTGTAACGTTGCTGTCTCAGAGTTTTCTCACGCCCTACCTCCTCACCAAGTGTGACAGGTTCTGGGGCCATTCCGGACCTAAACATTGGTGCTAATACTAAGTCGCCAAGAAGAGCCGCTGGATCAAAACTCACAAAACTTCTCCCAACTTTAGCTTTCTCCTTCCGACCGTTCCTCCGCTGGTCTAGAGACTGAGGAATAGGCTGTGACACCTTAGATGCACGAGATCGGGTGACAACACACGCCATCTGCTGTAATTGACACCTCTCGACCAACTCCTGCCCCTCCCTACTCATGTCGGCCGCCCTCTCGGCAACAACTATGGGTGGAACCTCAGAAGTAGGCACCGCAAAGTCGTTGCCGAGAAGAAGGTCGACGCCCTCTACTGGCAGTTTCTCTACGATTCCAACATCTTTCTCTCGTGTCACACCATCAACCTCCAGCTCCACTCGAACCAACGGGTATGACCGTGTAGCATTAATACCCTGTACCACAACTACCCGTGCTGCGTTTATAGGTTGGCCTGTAAAGTTTTTCATCAGAGTCTGGGATGCACCTGTATCACGCAACAACTCCAACCCATGCTTGCAACCAGCCCAACTCACGCAGCCATGCCCTCTATGGTCGCAAAAAGCATCGCGGACAGGTTTCGAGCCTTTCGGACACTCCTTCACTGGCTGTGCCCCCGCATCTGACATATCACCCCGGGTAAATGCAGAAGACCTCAGAGACACCCCAATGTTGCTAGCCAAAGACACGACTGCTGTAGGTTGGTTACTAGGGCAGGAACGTGCAAAATGCCCCTTATTATGACACTTAAAACACTATACTTCACCCTTGGACTTCCCCTGAGGTATGGAAGGGCCCTGACCTTTCTTAAACGGGACGGTTTTTGGTTTGTGATTAAAATTAATATCATTGCTATCACTTTGGTTATTAAATGTTGCATCACTGACTCGGGGGGGGGTGGAGTGTTGCGCCCCTTGTTAACTGCATCGGTCCGTTGTGCAGACCCGCATCCACGAATGAGCGATAATCTCAGGTCAGCCAACTCAGCTGCCTCTTGTAGAGTTTTAGGACGTTTCTTTTTGAGGTTCAAAGTCAAGTCGCCGCCTGTGAATTTAAAAAATTGCTCTAGAAGGAATAACTGCTCAAGCTCTTCGAACGTCGTCACCTTCTCTGACCTCAGCCAATTTCTCAAAGCTTCAGACAGTTCCCGGGCATGTTCTAGAAAAGTGCACTCACGACCCTTCGTAACACCCCGAAACTTCAACCTATATGTCTCTGGTTGTAACTCGTACGCCCGCAGAACAGCTTCCTTCAATACCTCATAATCGATGCAAGACTCCAAGGGCAACGCATCATATGCCTTGAGTCCTTTGCCAACCAACCTAGAGGATACAAGGGCTGCCAACTTAACCTCGGGCCATTGGTGCTCCCGGCACTTCTTCTCAAAACGCAGGAAAAACTCGGTGACACCCGACTCGTCAAATGCAGGGACTAACTTAAGAAGGTGCGATAAAGACTGATCAAGACCTCGATTCCCAGAACCGAGACGCTGCCCTGTCGACTCCACCCGAGACTTCTCAAGTTCTATGTCTGCACAGTACTTCGTAGCCTCAACCTGAAGCTCAGCTTCCCGCTGCTGCTGCCGCTGCTTGAGCTCAGCCTCTCGCTGCCGCTGCTCGAGCTCAAGTTTTGGCGAGCTCGAACCGAAACAACATCTCGGAAGACAAACCTTGAGGAGGGGGTGCTACTATTGGGGACCCACCCCGTGAATCACCTAGAGGCATACCCAACCGCCAGCGGGCATCGGCCTGCGGGAACGTGCCCGGCTCCGGAGCACAAGGGGGCGCCATGGTAGGAGTCTTGAGGAATGGGGGCTGGGCAGAAGTTGCCCCAGCTCCCGCTCCAACCCGAAGCCCCACGCACCCCACCGAGCACACAGGTAACCAGCTCACCTCTCGACAAACCGCTAGTACCGGGAAACCCTAAGACCGTGGCTACACACTGCAGTCCGTACTGGTCTAGCCCCGACACACGATCCGCTGACACAGGCTCCTTCAAAAATATCCGTGCATCCTCCTCATTGTTCACCACCCGAACGCCGCTTAAGAACTCCACCTTCTCCACCTCCTCGCCTGCTTCCCGTACTGTGTCCTCACTGTGCACTGGTCCGTCGTTCGACATAGTGTCCACCGGAAATCCTCAACGTTTATAAAAAAAAAAGTACCTAACTCTCATGTAGCACTATTCACTCAAAAAATGCTTGAAGACAACTCAAGTGCTATACTACGTTGCCAAAAAAAAATCCAACGTGTCCAAAATATTCCTCAAAAACAAATGTCCACTGCCAAACTGTGAGAAATAACAATCGAGCCCCAAACGGTGATTACAAAAAAAATTCTCCCCCCCCCCCAAAAAAAATCCTGCAATTATTTCTTAGTTCACTAAATCCTAGACTAAGGTAGCCATTTGTTAGGACGACTAAGATAAAATACTAGTCAAGGTCGCCATTTGTTATGACGACTAAGGTAAGATACTAGGCATGGTCGCCATTTATTACGACCGGGACTACAAATAAAACAAGGGAACCCAATGATTGGACTAGTAATAGGGCACTATGCAACAACGGTACGCTAGATCCAAACCCTCGAACTTATATGCCGGCGAACAAAACACCTATACCCTCCAGGGTTAATCAGCGATAGCGGGGTATCCTGAACTGGGCATAAATGTACTCTACTTCAGGCTAACCGACACTGGTATAGCCTGATAACAAACAGGATGCAAGTTACATTAAAATGCATAAAAGGAATCTATGGAAAGATCAATTAAATCACTGCAAGATTTAATACAATAAAAAGATGCTTCAATACAGTTACTCTATACATCAATAATCTCTTCACTCCTATCTGAAAGAAAGTGAAGTATAGTCCTACAGCATAGACCTGGAAACTTCTGAAGAAAGTCTGATGCTCATAAGATGCACGTACTGATCTTGAACTATATAAAGGCAGGAGGCAGGACACAACACATGTAAATCGAATACACAAAAAGATAGGGCATATAATGTTAACTGACACGAGAATACTATAAATGCGCAACGGTAGCAATGCTCGACACTAAAAGAAGTACTTCCTCATCAACGAAACAGTCTGCTATGGTTGTGTGGCTCAACAACAACCTAGACTAATAAATGCTGTGAATAATAATGCGTACATATCAAACAGCTTATATTAACCCTCTCACGACCATAGGACGCAGAGGTTGCCAGATTAGCAATAAGAAATAGATTACTCTCACTGTTATAATTACCTCTCCAAAATTAGTTTTCTGGCCACAGCTAACTCAAAGACAACTGCAGAGGTTGAAGTAAACAAACTAAAGGTTTATAGATACCCCTGACGGTAACAAAGGCTTTAAAGTATCCCTAATAGGCTCAACAATCGCGTCAGGATGTGAGAGGGTTAAATACTAACAAGTGTCTACTCGATTAATAATGTCTAGCTGGGATACTCTAGGTAAGGAACTGGGGTTGAGCAAGACAGGCTCGTAGCCTAGCGATGTCCTTAAGACTGCATCCTTTACGTTACGTTAATTGACTAGGGTGCTCTCTCGATAGATCCAGATCACAAGTATCTGGTTCTATCCTGGCGACCCTCTAAAGACAAGCAAAGAGTCAACAAAGTGTGGAACTGGTACAGGCCAAAACCCTCAGTCAACACAATGCTGCACTCGCAAAGGACGCAACCGAAAAGACAACCCAGGCTACCACAGGACCGGTCGAAGTCGTGTAGGTATAAGCAAACCGTACACACATCGGAGACAACGACTACAGTTACCTTATCCCAGTCTAGCATTAAATAAAAGAGCAGAAACACTAAATCAATAATGGAGACACACAAAGTTCTTAACCTATACTAACTAAGAACCCTCAAACCAATTCTAAGTACATGTATATATCTCTGAGGACGGCGCATGCAATACAATGGGCCGGCTATGAAAACCGTATGCAGAACCCAAGGGGATAAGTAATTGAATAAAGGCGAGAAGTAATGGAAAAGAAGAAGTTCAGAAAGAGAAACAGTGATAAAGGTGGTGATCGGGAGAGAGTATGCAAAGGGATGTTAGAAGCACGCGCGCCAAGCCTGTCCTGACGAGGACAGCTCCTGGGGACCCTCATGTAGGAGGTAAGTTACACAGGAGCCCGCAAAGGCGCGATGGTCGGCCAATCACAGGCCGAGACGTCACAAGACAGCAGGTGTCACGTGACACAGCAAGACACGCCGTCCAATGGCGAGCGAGAGGCAGGAATACACCCGCACCTACAGACACTCACTACCTTCTCGCTCTGAAAGTCTTTCTCATTCACACGCTGGTACTGTCATCACTACTGTTGATATAAAATATAACCCGTTGTCACAGACGAAAACAAAGACCACCACTGGACTGTCTGTGACAATGCGATTACTAGGAAAGAAAGAACAACATTCTCTGATAACTGTAGCCCATTTCGATGTCCCTGGCGAGCGCTAGTGGCTAACGAGAGGCGATTCTGCCAACGCTGGTAGACGTCACACTGGGAAGTGTGAAAAGGAACAACTTGAGATGGTTCAGCCATATGGAACGTATGGAAAGCGAGAGAATGACTAAGAGGGTGTACGAGAGCGAGGTGGAGGGACAGAGAGGGAGAGGTAGACCGAATGAGAGGTGGAAGGATGGAGTGAGGAAGTACATGAACGAAGGCGGTGCTGGTTGGGGGGAGGGGCGTCGACTGACTGGGGACAGAGGTGCATGGCGGCGGTTCGTTCGTGGCCACCCCTTCGAGGATCGCGGTGTCAGGCAATAGATAGATAGATAGATATATGTGATCCACCAGGATTCGAACCCGGGTTATCACACACAGATTTTTAGACACCTTAACCATTACACCACCAAGACAGTTAAAGGTGTATGCACACGCCTACGACTTATTATCCATTCTCGAATACTGGATATTAATCTAATCATGTTCACATTCCCACCGCACTATGGTAGCCTAATGTTAAAGTGAGAGGAAAGAATACTCATTGGGCACAGATCATTTAAAACGGCCTCGCTACGAAATATCCCTGAACATACTGATAATCTATTTTCTATTAATTTCACCACAACACCAAACACCTCCAAAGAAACTAATGAAAGCATATAATATGTGATCAACCAGGATTCGAACCCGGGTTATCACACACATATTTGTAGACACCTTAACCATTACACCACCAAGACGGTTAAAGGTTTATGCACACGCCTACGACTTATTATCCAGAACCCTTTTAGATCTTAAGACATTCGCCCCATTCATTTGGCGGTTTTAATACCTTTTGTGCCATTTAAGTGTCGATTATTGAGCAAGAGCAACTCTACAATTTAAGGGAATTTTTCACCGCAACATGCATAAGATGGTTTCGAAGAGGGGTTTTGGGGGTATTTTTTTAAGCTTGATGGAGGGAATTATAAACAAATAGTAAGTAAATATAAATATATACAAATATATAAAAATATCCCCTTAATTCTGGAACTATAATTATTTAATAAGACAGATTATCCCCTCAACTATTTCTCCTCAACACCAATCTGGCAGCTTCTTAATACACTTACAGTATATAACAATGTTGTCCCATACTATAATCTACTATAACCAACTATATTCTACTATCATCTAATATATAACCTGCTATAATCTACTATGACCTATAATCTACCATCATCTACTATAACCTACTACCATCCACTATAACCTACTATATTCTACTATCATCCACTATAACCTACTATAATCTACTATCATCCACTATAACCTACTATATTCTACTATCATCCACTATAACCTACTATAATCTACTATCATCCACTATAACCGACTATAATCTACTATCATCCACTATAACCTACTATAATCTACTATCATCCACTATAACCGACTATATTCTACTATCATCCACTATAACCTACTATAATCTACTATCATCTACTATAACCTACTATAAGCTACAATAATCTTCTATAACCTACTATAATCTACTATCATCTACTATAACCTACTATCATCTACTATAACCTACTATAATCTACTATCATCCACTATAACCTACTATATTCTACTATCATCCACTATAACCTACTATATTCTACTATCATCCACTATAACCTACTATAATCTACTATCATCCACTATAACCTACTATATTCTACTATCATCCACTATAACCTACTATATTCTACTATCATCCACTATAACCTACTATAATCTACTATCATCCACTATAACCTACTATATTCTACTATCATCCACTATAACCTACTATATTCTACTATCATCCACTATAACCTACTATAATCTACTATCGTCTACTGTAACTTACTATAATCTACTATAATTTATACCAATCGTCTATTACCTACTATAATAGATTATCATCTACTATAACCTACTATAATCTACTATCGTCTACTATAACTTACTATAATCTACTATAACCAATTATAATATACTATCATCCACTATAACCTACTATAATCTACTATCGTCTACTATAACTTACTATAATCTACTATAACCAATTATAATATACTATCATCCACTATAACCTACTATAATCTACTATCGTCTACTATAACTTACTATAATCTACTATAACCAATTATAATATACTATCATCTACTATAACCTACTATAAGAAACTCTATCTGTTATTTCGATCATATAATGATCACATTATTATCACTTATATATTAATCTATCTCTTCTATTAATGCAATGTTCATTTGGATTATAGTATGACTAACCCAAAACAAATGGTATAACTAAAAAAAACAGCCTATTTACAGTCGCCATTTTAAGGGGCGATGGGCCTGTTTTCTGGACCACTTTCTCCCTCGTGTTTAATCTCAATTGTTTTGAAATTTTAAGGCGTTCGGCTCATTAGTTCGACGATTTTAACACCTTTGACCCATTTCCTTGTCTTTTAAGACCTTTCGTGTCATCTAGGTGTCTATTGTTTCCTGGCGAGCGATAGAGAGCCTGTAATTTTTTTAGAAACCGGCCTTCGGCCGGGACATTTTTCTACCGAAAAAAATACAAATTTATCTTGAATGGGGTTCTAGGGGGTGTGTGTTTTTTGTTTAAGCTTGATGGAGGTATAGGGATGAAACTATAACATATATGAATAACTAAATAAATACAGAACAATAAACAAAGAAAAAAAGAAAGCCACTATCCCTTTAAGGTTACCAATAATAATGGCTCAATTATAAACAGTAAATGAGACGTCGTCATCACATTATTATTAAATTAAAATGTAAAACTTGCAAACTAAACAAACCAAAATTGGGACAAGGACAATATAAAGTCAAATTAAATTATCAAAATCGCTATTTGGAAACAACGCTTACTAAAATGAAAATTATTAAATAAAAGAACACAATCCACCACATAGGGTGTACATTACTACATGAGCAAGTTAATCTGTTTCCCAAGCAAACTAATCGCACATATAACAACGCACTATCGTCACGTTAAAGGAATTAATCAAGTTTGGGAAGTCCGGAACGTTCTGGTAAATTTTACTAAACTCTGCATGAATATAGAAACTACATGTTAAATGTCAAAATATTATTTAAAATCAAATTTGCAACATGACAAGACATTAACAATAGTACACAATACAAATATTGATAAGGTATCTATACGATTACAAAATAATATATAAAATACAGTACAGCACTCACTAACGATAGTGCTATCGGGTAGGTACCTGTAAGCATAGCATGCCTCAAGTGACCCCTATCAATATCTACCCTACAAATAACCTACATTTATCGCACAAATAAACTAAGGAAATCGCAAAAGCAAGCAATTGATACTATCGACAATGAATACATATAATATAAAGACAAATAATTGCAATATATGAAGTAACAACAGATTTAAACAAAAAGTACTCTTTTAACAAGAACAATCAATTAAAAAATCATCAATATTAATATTAATAATAGAAAAAGAAAAAGATAAACAATAAATACAGACAAAAAGTAAGCAGAGGTTATACAAGAAACTTCAAGTTAAAAATGCTTGATTAAAATTATTGATGTCAAATTTTAGAATACAGTAACAATAATTGACTAAAAAAGATTAAACTTATGGAACAATTTACTTGCCTCAAAACCTCTGTCTACTAAGAGTCTGTATAGTAACCTAGCTCTAGCCCAAAAGTCATCTACTTTAGTGCAAATTTTACAAAATCTTATTAATTGGGAATACAAACAATTATAAGTTATTTTACTATCGATATTACTACTAGAGAAAGGAAAGTTTATTACGTTAAAATTAAAATCATCAATTTTGTGATATACTTTAAGTATGCAATGTTCATTAACAATCTCTATATTTATATCAAGAACATTTTCAACTTTATAATTTACGATACATTGTGTGAGGGGAATAGAATTAGGGTAAATAAGTTTAGTAACTTGATTAAAATTTAACAAATTGCAAACGAGAATATCATCAATATATCTACTATTATTACTTAACAATTTAGCAAGTGCTAATTTTTCTGGGATTTTATTTTTCTTGCTACTGTCAACTAAGTCTTTTGGTGACCGGACAACTGAACCAGTGACTATTGAACCAGTGGATAATTGAACCAGTGGACAATTGAACCAGTGGACAACTGAACCAGTGGACAATTGAACCAGTGGACAAATGAACCAGTGACAATTGACGACTTTCGAGTTTCAGGCTATGATTTGATCATTGATGTATTTATGAAAGTATTACGACCTAATTTAGCTGATATTCCTGCTGAATATCGATTTCTGTGCCTTTTTTAGTGCAGACGAAAACCAATGGAAATCTGAAAATTCGAGGACACTTGCACTCCATGTCGTCCGTTTGTTTACACCTTCGTGGTCGTCAGTCTATGCCCAGCTTTCACCATACAAACTATCACTACCCTACCCATAAATCTTAAATGTCTATTCAGTTTGGGAGCACCGAGCGGGGTAAACCACTATTCCTATATGCTGGGCATGAGTATGTGAAGAGGAGCAGAGAACATTGGAGGACTCCAGGAATCTCCTACTGGCGCTGTCGCCATTATCTTAAAAATCGGTAGAGTGCTAGTGTGATGACAGAAGGGGACTGCGTGACCAAGGAGACCAACGCTCATAATCATTCTGGCGATCCACTAACAGCCCAAGTGCAGCAAGTTGTGAGCACACTACAATCATTTGGCGAAGGCTCATCAGACAGTGTAAGAAACTCCGTAGCCAATGCTGTAGCTTCTGCAAGTGAAGACGCTCTGCAACGACTGCCACAAAAGTCGTCATTGGAGCGATTATTAAGAAGAAAACGTCAGCGCAATGAGAGTGTGCGTGAAATCCCCCGCTCTAGAAACTTTGATATTCCTCCAAAATATCAAGAAATTATTCTGCATGATTCTGGAGTGAATGATGTTGACCGCATTATCTGCATGGGTAATCTAAATATTGTCACCAGTCTCAACGGCAACGGAACAGTATGGATGTGTGATGGTACGTTCGAAACCACACCCATATGTTTCTTCCAACTTTACACCATTTACGCCAAAGTCGGAAGCACCTATCGTCCCTGTGTTTACTTCCTTCTTCCCAACAAAACCCAAGCCACGTATGAAAAGATGATTGACATCCTTCTCACAGTCATGCCTGGTCTACAACCTGAAAAAGTTCTCACAGATTTTGAAGCTGCGGCCATCAACGCATTTGCCAAGAAGTTCCCCTCCGCCTCCACTTCCGGCTTCTTTTTCCATTTCAGTCAGTGCGTCATACGAAAAATTGCCAACTCTACAATTCGCAATGATGAAAATAAATATATTATAACTAGAATTATTATTTTAAGTGTCCACTGGTTCATATTTTATATCCATTGGTACAGTTGCGGAACAATAATAATAATAGTTAACCCCTTCAGCACCTGGTCTTATGTTAATATTTCATTGTAACTATTTGCTTAGATTGATGAATGCGGTTAATGAATGTTTCTTAATAAATTTGTAACCGTTTTCCACTGGTTCAGTTGTCACTAGTTCAATTGTCACTGGTTCAGTTGTCACAGGTTCAGTTGTCACTGGTTCAGTTGTCCACTGGTTCAGTTGTCCACTGGTTCAGTTGTCCACTGGTTCAGTTGTCCACTGGTTCAATTGTCCACTGGTTCATATTTTATATCCATTGGTACAGTTGCGGAACAATAATAATAATAGTTAACCCCTTCAGCACCTGGTCTTATGTTAATATTTCATTGTAACTATTTGCTTAGATTTATGAATGCGGTTAATGAATGTTTCTTAATAAATTTGTAACCGTTTTCCACTGGTTCAATTGTCACTAGTTCAATTGTCACTAGTTCAGTTGTCACAGGTTCAGTTGTCACTGGTTCAGTTGTCACTGGTTCAGTTGTCCACTGGTTCAGTTGTCCACTGGTTCAGTTGTCCACTGGTTCAGTTGTCCACTGGTTCAGTTGTCCACTGGTTCAATTGTCCACTGGTTCAATTGTCACTGGTTCAGTTGTCACTGGTTCAGTTGTCCGGGAACCAAGTCTTTTATATATTTAACACTAGATTAGCGGGCTAGTGGTTTATTTATATGTACCGCCCAGCGGGGTGTTTTTAGCCAAAATAGGGCTGTTTACGTGATCATTTTCATGCCTAAATAAGACCCAGAGCGTAAAACAAGTATCTATCCCTGAAAGGGCATAAACAGAGCTTTCCAATGACACCATAACGATCCTTTTATGACGGCTAGTTTTCTTGCAACAACCGCGCAACGCGAGTGCAAAAAGCATGTAATTCGGTACTTTCCCCATTAAATTCAGTATGTAGCGAGTGAGAGAGGGAGGGAGGAGGTGGAATTCGTGTCAGTAGGTTCGCCGCGGTGGTCTGGAGCAGTCATACGCTCGCTACTCTCCTGCCACCACTTGTCTCTCTCTCTCAGCAACATTACGTGCTGAAATTGCCACACGACCTATGTCGCGCGCTGCCAGATAGTCCAGATTTATTATACTCGACTTATGTTGCGCGCCGACACTTAGGGGTTAAATTCTAAAGCAAGCAAGAATAAATCTGCAATTAACCCGGGAACTGCCGGGAGACTCTTAAGAGTTCCCCCGGCGGACTGCGGGAAGATTCTTAAGAGTCAGAGAAATCAACTTTTGACATCGGGGAAAAAAAAAAAAAAAAAAAATGGGGTCCCCTGGGCCATGCAAAATCTCAGTCCTTTACCTCCCCTCCTTCCCCACTTTCCTCCTCTCCTTCAGTTATCACCTATTTTCCCTGTTATTCCCTTATTCTGAGGTATATTTTCGTGCTAACATTAGCGAGTTGCAAGCAGGGCGTTGTCATCACTGATAGCAAGCAAATGCAAGAGAGAGAGAGAGTATCGATCGACTGTGTCTCAGTAGCCTTGGGGGAAATTGGCGGGAAAGCAGCTTGCCTCACCCATACATTATATAACTCGCAGCCTGTATCTCCGATTTTGACCATCCAAACGCTGTTTTCACTCGTTTTATTGTTGTTTCAGGTTAATACCTTTATAATCAACCCCTAATAGGCGCGTATGGATAAGTATTAATGCTATTTATGGTAAAATGAATATTTTAGTGACGGAAACACCTCAAATACATGCGCACAGGGAGAGGTGTCTAATTACCCCCATGCGCACTTGTTAGGTTAAAGGGCTAGCATTTCCACCCATAGGAATTCCTAATAATTGTTTGAAAATGTAAGGCCCGAATCTAACATAAGTATTGAAAAGGAGAAATTTAAGGGCATCTTTAAGTTTAGTTCTATCAAAATATACAGAACAAGTGGGAGTAGAGCTAAGTGATGCATTATTAAAATATGTATAAACATTTATGAAATAATTACCATCCCTAACGAACCTGTCAAAGTGCAAATCTATAATAAAGCAAAGCTCTGAATATACTAAATCTAAAGGCAAATTGGTATACAAAGTTGAAAAGTCGAAGCTATGTACTGATGTAACTTTCGGCATGGTATTTATTTTATCAATAACTTCTAACGAATTGTCAACACTCCAATAATAGTTAATGCCAGTTCTTCTCATGATAGTATTACAATATCTTTTATGAGTACTTTTAATGTATTTTAAGCAATTTACGACTTGTTCTGATAGAGCTTTAGTGGTAGCAAATTTTGCTCCGGCAATAAAGCGATATTTATAAGGTCTTTTATGAAATTTAGGTAACATGTATAATTTTGCAATGCACTTGTTCTTATCAGAAAGTTTAATATCAAATGTTATATTTTTCTTGGTATGTTCATCGATTAAGTTATCAATATTCAGATTATTTTGCATTTCATAAACAGAATTACCGCAAATATTTTTTACGTAATATGTTACCTTTAATGCCTAATTCTTTTTTCATGTTTTCAAGATAAAATTTCTTACATGTGAAGCTATAATTATTGCTGGCTTTATCTACTGTAGTGATTACAAAATGTTTATGTAAATTTATTAAATCAGCTTTAAGCTTATTATAATTATAGTCTATAAAATCTGAAAGATTAAATTCATTTTTAAGCGAGAAAATTTTATTTCTAATTAACTTAATTAATAATTTAGACCATGCTTCTAGTTCTCTCGCATCGCACCACACAATTTTTAACAATTTATCTTTTAATGTATTGACTGAAAAAACAATATATATCATTTAAAATTATGTCCCATGTTACTTTATTATTCCCTATTCTAAATTTAAACCCTTTACGACATTGCTCCGCTAATTTGTTGTTTGCAAAATGTTTAACTAGTTCTACATCACCTGTTAATATGTGACATATCGGACTATAAATGAACTTTGCTAGTGTATCACGTCTGCTAGCTGGCATATCCAGGACTCTTTCACACACGCATTTGTTATTATTGAAAATATCATTATCTGAAAGATTCCCTAAAACTTTATTATAATTACAAATAATAGACCCAACAGGTCGTTCATATGAATACACTATTAATGGTTTGAAATCTTTACAACCATCTGGTAACATGGACTTAACTTTCTTTGAATTAATAAGGCTGTTAACATTAATTTTGTCTAAAATTTTAGAGGAATAATTTAAAGTGGACATGACTATCTTTAATACGATTATCTTTGGATTTCTTAGAATTAGCTCTAATATATCCCATAAAAGCAAAGACTATATTCTTAAATTTATTTGTGAAATTATATTTATTGTTTAGAATATTTTCTATAAAAGGAACAAAACTTTTCTTTTGTAGGCCTTTCAATGAATCTTTTAATTTTTTAATTCCGAAATTTCGATATAATAAATATAAATTATTAACAATAATTTTAATATCAGATCTGTTTTTCTTTTTATTAAATGAATTTAGTCTTCTATTACCGTGTCTACCAGGTCTTCTGTTTAAAACAGGGAAGTTAAAATATGGGTTATTAAAATCGTTTTTTATTCAATCTTTATACAAAATGTTGCCTACATTTTTTATTTTATTGTTAAGTCCAAATGGATAGATGGTCATTAATTTTCCAATCCAATAATTTTCTCTATCTAAAACATTTTGATTACTTTGAACAATTTCTATAATTTTGTATTTACAATAAAATTTAGTACAATCTGTGTTAAAATGCTTATATAGAAGAATCTTGGAGTCGATGCAATGGAGTCGATTGGTAAATGAGACGTCGTCATCACATTATTATATTATACGGGTCATATATAGCAAGGGCCTATTGGTTCATTATCCAGGGGGTGGGTTTGTATTACACGGTGGAAGGGTGAGGCAGGGTCTTAATTCACCCCCTCACTCACTCACTCTATCACTCTATCACTCTCTCTCCTTTACATGTTTTTTTCGCTATACACTTATATGGTAATAGTTCCAGCTGACTGAACTGTGCGGCCGTCATTATTAAAACCATTGGTGAGAATAAATAATTACGACCAGACGAGACATTGGACACAGTCGCAAGGGAATACAGGAAAGAAGGAATAAATAAGAGAAGAAAGGAAAGAAGGAATAAATAAGAGAAGAAAGGAAAGAAGAACAGAAGACAAGAGGGAGAGGAAGAAAGCAATAATACAAGGAATACAAAGGAAGACAAATTAAATGAAAACAGATACAATAAACTGGAATTATTAACATAAAAATTATACTGTAGGTGGGCCCTTAGTTCAGTAGGTTCAGGGATATTTCGTAGCGAGGCCGTTCTATATGTTCTGTGCCCCATGAATATTCTTTCCTCTCACTTAACCCTTTACCGGGCACTCATAGATATACTTATATTATCGATTTTTTGACCCTAGACCATGAAAGTAGACAATTTTCTAAGACATATTTACTTTTGATGTTGATTTTGAGGTTGCAAATTGAAATTTGTGAAGTGACTATATATGGTCACTTGCCGGTCTATGGTCATAAAATTTCAGAAAGTTGCAATATTGAAAACAATAAATATGGATAAATAAACACTCTACATGACAGTAAAATCATTGTTTTATTTAAAAAACTTTATTAAAAATATATTAGAATAAAAATACCTTACATAATAGTTGTTTCTTGACCAAGTACTTTTGTACCCGGATTTCCCACCTCTTTTCAACATTCCTTGCCTCTTGAACCTAGGCAACACGTGTGTGGTAGTCCTTGAAGCAGTTCCTGTCGGCGTTGAGACACAGGTGTACCTTGCACACCTGGCAGAGCACATTAGACCGGATTATATTACCTTTCCGGCTACAGTGCTTGCAGGTCTGCCGGGTGACATACAGTGGGATGTGGAAGAGGGTCCTGTCAAACCGCACCATAGTGTCAGGCATTTGGCTGCGCTGACCACGGATGGGTTTGGGTAGGTCGATGGCGTTGTTGTCGGTGTTGGGGCTGGAGGTGTTGGGGTTGGAGGTGTTGGGGCTGCCAGGTGACGAGGACAAGGACCTCCTCAGAGGCCGAGCGATCATGGACTTCTTGTTGCTGGTGCAACGGAACACCTGTATCCTGAAGTCCTTGAGGCACATTCCCTTTTCGCCTAGTGACCGGCAGTCCCGCCTGTAACACAGCCATGCATTGGTCAGGCAGAGGTCCACACAATAGGCAAAGAGCCTCATGTACCACCTCTTGGACTTAATGGGGGTACGATACAGGTGCACCAGCATGTCACTCTTGTCGATGCCCCCCATGTTTGCATTGTAGCTCTTGATAACATTGGGGCAATTGACATCCTCTTTCTTCTTGGTGTCCTTGCTGTACCTCTTGCACTTAGACACCGGCTCCAGCCCCAGGTCAGTGGACAGCACAGTCACAGCCTTGTCCTTCAACCTCAGAGCCAGGATGCCATCATCGGTGGTTAGGTAGTCATAAGTACCATGAGGGACAGCCTTCTTCTCCATCTCCTTGGCCGACTTAAGAGGAGGGTTGCCGATCCTGTTGTCCCTCGCAGTCCCTGTGTACCTGATGTCTCTCGCCTGCAGGTACCTCACCAGCTCCAGACTCGTGAAGAAGTTGTCGGCAAAGATGGCTGTGGTACTGGATGAGGTCATGGTGCTGGCTAGAACTGACACAATCTGGCTGGTGGCTCCGAGGGCCTCTTGTTCTGGAGTTAGGGGGATACCGTGGGAAGGTAGAGTAGTCTTCCCCTGGTAGAGGACCATGTCATGGATGAAACCATCCTCCGAGGCTCTGGAGAACAGTTTGAATCCCCACTTGTCAGGCTTGTTCTTGATGTACTGCCTGAGATTCCCTGCTGTCTTTCCCTTGTATCCCACCATGACCTCATCGATGGACTGCTTGGGTGTTTGAGGCTCACTCCTGAAGGCATCGGTCATGAAAGTGAAGAGGGGACGGACCTTGTAGAACCTGTCGATGGTGCCACCCAGCTGGGAGTTGTCATTGAAGTGGATGGTTCGGCGGAGTAGTCGGAAACGCTTCGATGACATGAGGTCGGCCACCTGAGGAACCCGAGTGTACATAGCCCAGTAGTCATCCAGGGAGGGACACTCAACAATACCCATGTACAGTAGGATACTGATGAACACCATCATCTCTTCCTCAGTGGTCGAAAAAGTCGTGGCGATGTCCTTCTGGGTGGCATATAAGTTGGTCTGGTAGGTTATATGTTTCATTACCTGTGGAGTTATGAATCGGGCAAAATACTGGTGAGGAGCCTCGATGTACTGAGGAGGTTTGTGGTGATAGGCGGGCAGGGGTTGGTTCTGGATGTCCACCTTCTTCCAGGTTGTGGGCCGTGCTTGGGACTTCTTACCCTTACCCTTAGCCTTACCCTTGGATGTGTTAGCCTCTAGCGATACCTCCATAGCCTCCTCCTCATCCTCCTCATCCTCCTCATCCTCTGGTACTTCCTCAAATGCAGGCTCGACACACTTCCTCTTGGGGTTCGGTTCATCCGAAGCGTGAGGTGTGTTGACATCGTGGGGTGGTGGCAGCATGAAGTCCGGGTCAGCGACGTCGTTGTCATCCATGAATTCATCGTCGCTGATGTTAGGGTCGGCAGGCACCACAGTAGCCTCACAGCGGCGGGCCCGCTTGTAGAAGAGTCCTGTCAGTAACTGAAAGAGAAATAATTTGTTAGAAATGTATCCAAAAAAGTCAATACACGAATAAAAACAAAACAAAAAAAACAATATATAATATATACCGGTATATAAATTATATATATATATATATGACATATATATTATGCATATATATAATAACAAATATCTTTAGTAATATCACAAAATGTATATATAATAATTATAATATAAATAAATAGCGTACAATATGTTCATTATAATGAACATTATTTGAATGTAGAATTTGACCCAAAAATGTAATAATATATGAAGAAATTTGGTTAAAATATAAAAAAAACACATAATTAATTATTCACTAATGAAAAACACATCAAAATATGGCATTGTTGTCACTGGAGCATGTATTAATGTGCTACACAACTTTACCCACAACCCATAATGAATTGTGGAAATTATATAAAGAGTTATATCTAGTTATAAAAAACAATTAGTGTCAATACAAAAATTACGATAGACGGGCCAAATGTCCATATATGGACATCTGAAAATTACGATAGACGGGCGTATGTCCATATATGGACATACGATTTTTCACTCGTGGATTACATCAATTTCTATAACCCTCACGTAATTGACACCAATATCATTCGATAGCACATTTATTCTATTGTACAATGTTTGGGTTTCATCAACTTACCGGCATTATGTCGGATGGTAGGGTCGTGGGCGTGGGAGCAACTTTGGGCGAAAGTGCGTCTCTGACAAAGGTTGGAGGAAGACTGAAGTTCCCTCGGCTCTGAGCGAATGGCGAGCTGGGGAAGCTCTGACGTCAGTGTCTTGGATTGTGACGTGATGCATCCTGATTGGCTGGGAGGCGATTGCACCATGTTTCGACATCTGCGGGCGGCTGGGGGACGCCATCTTTGCCACCCGTTTAAGTTACCATATATGGTCACTTGCCCGGTAAAGGGTTAAGGGGAGGGTTTTAGTGTGTTCCTAGACTTCCATCCAACTTGAAATTACACCCCCTTGACCCCTTTCAGGATAAATTTGTACATTTTTCGGTAGAAAAATTTCCCGGCCGCAGGCCGGTTCCTCTTAAATTACAGGCTCGCTATCGCTCACCAGGAAAAAATCGACACCTAAATGGGATGAAAGGTCTTAAAAGTGATATAAATGGGGTGAAAGTTCTTAAAATTGCCAAAATAATGGGGCAAACATCTTTAAATTAGAAAAACAATGGGGATAAACATGTGGGAGAAAGGGGTAAAGAAAAAAATCCCTCAAGTGGAAATCTCCCCTTAAACATTAGGCTACCATAGCGCTGATTAGATTAATATCCAGTATTCGAGAATGGATAATAAGTTGTAGGCGTGTGCATAAACCTTTAACCGTCTTGGTGGTGTAATGGTTAAGGTGTCTAAGAATATGTGTGTAATAACTGATAACCCAGGTTCGAATCCCGGTGGATCACATGTATACTTTCATTAATTTCATTGGAGGTGTTTGGTGGTGTGGTGAAATTAATAAAAATAGATTTCTCAAGAGTCGTTGAAACCGAGTATAGTGATCATGATACATTGGCATGATGCGTTTGCCATTAGGGGAAGATGGGTCGCTGTTCTTGTCCATCTTCTTCCTCATGTTTAGCCCCATCGGTTTTGAAATTATAAGACGTTTGGCCCATTAGTTTTACGATTTAAATACCCTTCACCCCATTTCGTTGTCAATGTTAAGACCTTTCGTGCCATTTAGCTGTCAATTTTATCTTGGCGAGCCTGTAATTTTAAGAGGAATCAGCCTTTGGCCGGGACATTTTTCAACCGAAAAATGTAAAAAAAAATCTTGAAGGGGGTATATTTTTTTTTTTTTTTTTTTTTTTTAGCTTGATGGAGGTATAGCGAGGAAACTAAAAAATACATAAATATAAAGATTAATAGACCAAAACAAATATCCACTATCCCCTTAAACTTTCACTGCCGGATGCCTTCGTTGGGACCAAAGGGTCTGTGTACCAATGTAACTCTCTGTGGCACACTGGCACAAAAATGTCCTTTAGACCCTGTTATATAATCTCTCAGTTGGACCAATTGATTATTGGTTCACATTACTCTCTCTCGCTCGCTCTCGCTCACTCACTCACTCACTCCCCCTCTCTCTCTCTCTCTCTCTCACTCACTTCCCCTTTCTCTCTTTCGCTCTCTCTCTCTTATAATTCACCGCCTCACAGACTTTCCCGGCGGACACCCCTGGGGAAGGTAAGTCTCAAATGGGCCTCCTATTCTGTTCTTCTCACACCTGTTCTTCCTCTTCCTCATCTCATTTTCTCTTCCTGCTCCTCTTACTCTTCCTCTTCTTTCTTCTTCTCCTGTTTCTTTTCTTCTTCTTTCTCCTCCTCCTCCTTAATTGTTCTTCTCACATCTTGTCTTCCTCTTCCTCCTCTCATTTTCTGTTCCTTCTCCTCTTACTCTTCTTCTTCTTTCTCCTTCTCCTCTTACTCTTCTTCTTTCTCCTCCTCCTAAATTTGTCTTCCTACACCTTTTCAACCTCTTCTTCCTCTCATTTTCTCTTCCTTCTCCTCTTACTATTCCTTTTCTTTCTCCTTCTCCTGTTACTTTTTTTCTTCTTTCTCCTCCTCCTCCTTAATTGTTCTTCACACACCTTTTTTCCTCTTCCTCCGCTCATTTTCTCTTCCTTCTCTTACTCTTCCTCTTATTCTTTTTCTCCTTCTCCTTTTATTCGTCTTATTTCCCACCAATTTCTTCCTCCTATTCCTACTTTTTACCCCCCCCCCTGCAGTACCTCTCACCACCCACAGCCTACAGCCACTACACTTCACCTACAGTATATTGTAGATACGCCGAGACGGAAATATCGCACTGAGTCGCACCGAGTTTGTTCACTATACTTTTTGTCATGGGAGAAAAGAAATTCCCATTTGGCAATCGTCTTCAAAACTGTCCGATTTAGTGCATTCTTGTAGTGAATAGCTAAATGATATATAGTACAATGATGCTAAAGACAACAGACTTCATTGTAAAACAGTAAAATTAATTGTATTTACCTTTTTTCTAAACTCAAACCTATATGTAACATAAGTATTAGCAGTCAGGTGATGATATACATTGTTGTGGCCGAGCGTAAGGAACTAAGCAGGGGTGGAGTAAGCAGAAGACAGAGGAGGGTGTTGGATAATATATCATATATGTCCCATGTAAAGCAATGCTTTTATGCCACCTGATTATAGGTTTGTACTACTAGGCACATGTGGACAATGATTATAGGTTTGTACTACTAGGCACATGTGGACAATGATTATAGGTTTGTACTACTAGGCACATGTGGACAATGATTATAGGTTTGTACTACTAGGCACATGTGGACAATGATTATAGGTTTGTACTACTAGGCACATGTGGACAATGATTATAGGTTTGTACTACTAGCTCATGTGGACAATGATTATAGGTTTGTACTACTAGGCTCATGTGGACAATGATTATAGGTTTGTACTACTAGGCACATGTGGACAATGATTATAGGTTTGTACTACTAGGCACATGTGGACAATGATTATAGCTACTAGGCTCATGTGGACAATGATTATAGGTTTGTACTACTAGGCACATGTGGACAATGATTATAGGTTTGTACTACTAGGCTCATGTGGACAATGATTATAGGTTTGTACTACTAGGCACATGTGGACAATGATTATAGGTTTGTACTACTAGGCACATGTGGACAATGAGCACCCTGAACGTAGGTATAAAGGAACATTATTGTAGAGTCATTATATCCTTTCTCATATCACAGGTAATCTAAAATCGGGTAATAATAATCATGTGTCATAATTAACCCCCCCTATAATTACCACCCAGAACTATTATTATCACGGCCAAGGGAGGATAACATTAACATGTTCACAGATGCTAGGTTAATTACAGAGAATTACACTCGGAGTTTCTGAGTAAAGGATAAGCGAGGAGGGTTGTCTGTTCTTCTCTGTGTTTTACGTTCTGTTATAGGGCATAGCATGGATACATCATAGTTTATCTCAACTTGATCTTGTTCATGTGGTGGTTTGTCCCATTCGTTTGACGATTTTCAGAAGCTTCGCCCTGTTATTTGGGGTTATAAGACGATTCGCTCTACTACTACGTGTCGATGTATATATCTGGTGAGCGATGCCGAGCCTGCAATTTTGAAGAGATTGGCCATTGGTCGGAAATGTTTTCTTCCGACTAATTCATACATTTAGCTTGAAAGGGTGTCTTGGAATAGTTTTCTTAAGTTGAAGGGGAGTCTAGGTGGCCTTTTTCTTTTAGCGTGAAGGGTGTGTGAATAGAAAGCTAACAAACAGCTCAAAATTTGCAAAACCTATCAAAACCTCACCTACACAGAGAGTAATCCAGCTAACTCTCACAAATAACCTCCTCCTATTCATTTCACTACACTTAATAAGTACTCCACAATTCTTTCCAACGCATCTAAATTACCTCTAACATACCTTGATTTTAGCTGTATATCACTCTTTCAACCTTGGGGTGGACACTTGTTACAGGCATCTTTGATTTTTGTCTCCTTCATGCATATAGAAGAAAGGGGTATAAGTGCCTGAGAGGGCTGAGGACTAGGAGAAGGTTCGAGTGGAGTGGGTGATAGAGTATGGTATAGTGGAGTGGGACTGTATGTGGAGTGATATGTGTTTGTGGAGGAGTAGGGTGGGTGGTGGAGTGGAGTGGGTGATAGAGTAGATTGGTATAGTGGAGTGGGACTGTATGTGGAGTGATATGTGTTTGTGGAGGAGTAGGGTGGGTGGTGGAGTGGAGTGGGTGATAAGAGTAAGTGGGTATAGTAGAGTGGGTGGACTGAATGTGGAGTGATGTGCTTGTGGAGGAGTAGGGTGGGTGTTGGAGTGTGTGGACTGTATGTGGAGTGATGTGTGTGTGGAGGAGTAGGGTGGAAGGAGCAGTGGAGGTGGGTGATAGAGTAGGCTGGTATAATGGAACGGGTAGACTGAATGTGGAGTGATGTGTTGGTGGAGGAGTAGGGTGGGCGGTGGAGTGTGTGGACTGTATGTGGAGTTATGTGTGTGTGGAGGAGTAGGGTGGGAGGAGGAGCGGAGTGGGGTGATAAAGTAGGCTGGTATAATGGAATGGGTGGACTGAATGTGGAGTGATGTGTGTGTGGAGGAGTAGGGTGGGTGGTGGAGTGGAGTGGGTGATAGAGTAAGTGGGCATAGTGGAGTGGGTGGACTGAATGTGGAGTGATGTGCTTGTGAATGAGCAGGGTGGGTGGACTGAATGTGGAATAATGTGTGTGTGGAGTAGTAGGGTGGGTGGTGGAGTGGAGGGGGGTGATAGAGTAGGTTGGTATAGTGGAGTGGGGGGACTGAATGTGGAGTAGGGGAATGTGTTTGTGGATGAGTAGCGTGGGTGGAGGATAAAGCTGGGTAGTGGAGTAAGTAGGTGGACTGAAATGAAATGGGTGGAGTGAATATAGAGCAGGGTGGAGGAGTGGGGTGGAAGTGGTGTAGGTGGATTGGCATTAACCCGTTCAGTACCAGTGACGTCCTTTTCATTGTATTCTGGCCACCACTCGATGATTGTATTCAGCATAGAAAGGACGTCTACCCATTAAAAGGCTACAGCCTATCTCAATGCATCCTATTAGCTACCATATATCTTTCCTAAGCTGCATAAAATCGTCTAAATGTAACTGATATAAAAAACAAAAAGACGTCGATGGTACAGAAGGAGTTATATGGGTGAAATGAATGTGGAGTGAGGTGATGTGCTTGTGGAGGAATGAGGTGGGTGGTGGAGTAGGGGGCCTGTAACTAAATGAGTGAATGTGGATTGGGGCGAGAGCTGTGGGACCATCGCCTGAAGCAGCCTCCTTCATGTGAACAGGTGTTTGGTGGTGGAGTGGATGAGTAGTGAAGTGTAAATGTGGAAGAGTGGAGCGTATGTGTGGTTGAGAGAGGGAAAGACTGGGATAAGGACAGAGGGGGTGGGGGATAAAGTATGTGGGTGACATACAGACATGAAATTAAAACGAATTAATGGGGTAGGGTGATGTGCTTGTGGAGGAGTGGTATGTGTGGTGGAGTGTACTTGCGGTGGCCGTAAGTGAATGGGTGGAGGAGAATGAGAGGGATCGAGTGCAACAGGTGGATCAGGGTGAGATCTGGGGGACCACTCGCCTGAAGCAGCCTCCTTTGTTTCAGCAGCAGCCGAGGAGGCACAATCACACACAGGGGGATAAAATAGCTTCATTATAGGTGTGTGTGTGTGTGTGTGTGTGTGTGTGTGTGTGTGTGTGTGTGTGTGTGTGCTTGTCTGTGTGCGTGTGTGTGCGTGGGCTGTGTGTACAGTATGTGTGCATGCCTGCCGGCCGGTGCGTGTGTGTGTGAATAGGATGGGGGCCTTGTGTGTGAATATACTGTATGTATATATATATATATATATATATATATATATATATATACTGTATATGGTGGGGGTGCTTACCTGTGTGTGTGTGTCATAATGATAGACACACCGTAAAACTATAACACTTCCTTTGACACAAGACACTAATAATATAACATAATCAAATGTGTGGTGATGGGCTGGTCTATCCGAGTGAGAACTGAGCGATCTCTGCCATACCCATAGCTTACTCTGACTGTTCCTTTAACTTATATATTTTCTAGATCTCAAGTGACGGCGTCTTTTCCGTGGATTAACCTCCAAATCTACCAAGATTGGAAGCCAAAGCGTCACATTTTTCCCTTGCCCCTCAACTTTATCTTCATAATTGCTGAGGGGCACAGGGCCCTGGGTGGGGCTTTGGTTTCCCGGGCGTTTCCGCACCCTCCTCAGCTCCCCGCCATGGAGTGGCTTCGGTCACCCAGGCTTTATTGTGGTCGGCAGGGAGGGTTCTGTGGGGGCGCTCGGTTGTGGCCTTGGAATTTGCTCGGGGCCTTGGGGCTGTTCGGCCAGGCAGCTTGGGGAACAACAACAACAACAACAACAACAACATAATCAAATGTAGTATTCATCCAATAAGTAACACTCGCCACCAGCATAGCATAATGTATTCCCATCATTATTATGTAACAGGTACTCCATGTTTCTGCAGGATATTACACTACTCGACGACGTATACAGACTAATTACACACATACGAAAACCATTCCAACAGCTTCCTCTATCAACAACACCCTTTCTCTGCTATCTACACTTTCTCAGCTGTATGGTCCTAGTGTACTGTCTGATGGGGAGGCAGACCGTGTTTCTGGACCCCCTTCTCCCTAATGTTTAGCCCCACTAGTTTTGAGATTATAAAACGTTTGGCCCATTAGTTTGCCGATTTTAACACCTTTCACCCTATTTCGTTGTCAATTTTAGAACCTTTCGTGCCATTTAGGTGTCGATTATTTCCTGGCGAGCGATAGCGAGTCTGCAATTCTAAGAGGAACCGGCCTTCGGCCAGGACATTTTTCTACCGAAAAATGTACAAATTTATCTTGCAAGGGGGTCTAGGTGGTCTTTCTCTAAGCTTTTCTAGGGAGGAAACTTAAAAAACATGAATAAATGAATTAATAGACCAAACAAACGGTCAGTCTCCCCTTAACAGGCTAGTAAATCAGGTTTGGATGAATTGACCACTTGCGAATTTTGGGCTATATGGAATTTAGAGCTGCAGACATTGATATTTAGCGGAATTACCGGTTATACAGCGGTTATATATATATACAGTATAGTGCATTTATATATACTGTATACATACAATCCAATTCAGATTGCTTTTTATCCATGAAGAACGCTCATAGTGTTTGTCAGTTTGCTAAATATTGATGCTTAGAGCTCCGCCTCCCTTATAGCCTGAAACTCGCAAGTAGTGAATTAGGCTTGGTTAGTTATATTAGTTGTGGCCGTAACAGTCTGTGGTCATTTTTGGTCGTGGCTGTTTTGATTGTGGCCGTCTAGGAGTGTGGCCGTTTAGGAGTGTGGCCATTTATATTTGAAACCTCACTCATATATGTTCAGGAACATTTCATAGCGAGGTCGGTCCTTAGAGATCTGTGCCCCATAAAATGTTGTTGTTGTTGTTCCCCAAGCTGCCTGGCCGAACAGCCCCAAGGCCCCGAGCAGGCCAAGGCCATAACCGTGCGCCCCCACAGAACCCTCACTGCCGACCACAATAAAGCCTGGGTGACCGAAGCCACTCCAGGGCGGGGAGCTGAGGAGGGTGCGGAAACGCCCAGGAAACCAAAGCCCCATCCAGGGCCCTGTGCCCCTCAGCAATTATGAAGAGAAAGTTGAGGGGCAAAGGAAAAAATGTGACGCTTTGGCTTCCAATCTAGGTAGACTGGGAGGTCAATCCACGGAAGAGACGCCGTCACTTGAGATCTAGAAAATATAAAAGTAAAAGGAACAGTCAGAGTAAGCTATGGGTATGGCAGAGATAGCTCAGTTCTCACTCTGATAGACCAGCCCATCACCATCACCATCACCCCATAAAATTTTCTTTTCTTTCACTTAAACATTAGGCTATTCAGTGTGCAGTTGGGTTTGAGTACATGATTAAATTGATGTCCAGTATTCGGTAAATGAATATAAAGTCGTAGTCATGTACTTAACCTTTAACTGTCTTGATGGTGTAATAGTTAGTGTTTAAGATCTGTATGTGGTAACCCAGGTTCGAATCCCGGTAGGAACACATGTTTTAATTAATTTAATTGGGAGGTGTTTGGTGTTGGGATTGAAATTAATAAATAATATTATATATATTTGTTCTTTTCTTTTTATAACGATATATTAATCTTAAAGTACAACATACCTGTACAATTGTCTACTATTGTTTTATATTTATTCCAACTACATTTTCCCATGCATTATTTTATCATTTACCTCTGTCAACATTTCTCTATTATCTCTTTCTGTTCCACCAACGTTTTTGTTTTATTATATTCTTGCTATATATACATGGTTTTGTACCTTGATTTTGGCCCTGTCATTCTTTCAACTCTGGGGGAGGCACTCGCTACAGGCAGTTCTGCCTTTTGCCTCCCTCACTCACATAGAAAACAAAACAAAACATAAACTAAATAAACTAAAGCTGAAATGCGTCCGAGAATGCTGAAGGGGTTAAGAAAATATCACACCCACTTGATAATCTTTTAAAGGAAAATAAAGGTCACTAGTCATTGACAAATTGATAATCATTGAACACTTTTCAGGAAATGTATTATCACCTTAAGTAATTTATAATCAAAGTTGTGATGTTGATTTATGATAATAGGATATACTGTATAATTATCAATTTAAAGTTGAGTGAAGTAGATTATTAAATAATGTTTAGTTGTATTGTTCGGCCGATTTGACAGTTTTCGATAACATTATTAGGGCATTGATGTATATTTCTATCTGAGTAAGCCTTGATATTTATTTTCAAAGTAAGGGAATTTCAACTTAAAATTTATAGTTCTCCGAAATCCTCAAATTATTCATGTGAACCTAGACAGGGGGGCAGTAACTCAAAATGTCTACGACGTGAAAGGCATAGATCTAGTCACTGGCTATTAGAAACACGAGAGCTGTTAAGGAAGAAATATTGTTACTAAAAAATTACATAGTTTATAAGCAAGCTCGTCGTCGAATTATTGATTCTGACTATACATGACGTTCTATGTCACAATATATATGTATGTATCTATATATGTTAATATCTATATTTTTCGTATAGCATACTGTAGTGCTGAGGAGATTGTAGGCACCAATCGAGCAGGGCAGTAGTACCCAGGGAGGCCACATAGGCATATGATAAGGAGTTGCTGGAGCTCCTGTTTCATTTGCCTGGATTTCTCCACTATATACAGTATATTTGTGCCTCACCTACACAGAGAGTAATTAAGCTAACTCTCACAAACACCTACTCCTTCTATGCATTTCACTACACGTAACAAGCACACCACACTTCTTTCCAACACACCTAGATTATCTCTAACGAACCTTGATTTTGTCTCTCTATCACTCTTTACAGCCCTCGGGAGAGAGACACCTGTTTACAGGCAGTTTTGCTGTTTGTCTCCTTAATGCACATATGCAAAAATATATGGTTAGATAGATGAATAGAGATATGCATTGTTTTGATTTGTTTGTTCTATTAGAAAGAGAGGTGTTATATTTAGTGTGTTTGTATTTATTTAGAAAATGTTCGTATTATCCCATGACCGTTCAACAGCATTCAGGGGGAAGTACTCTCTTTTTTTGGACCCCCTTCTCCCTCATGTTTAGCATATTGGTTTTGAGGTTTTAAGACGTTTGTTCCATTAGTTTGGCGATTTCGAGACCTTTCGCCTTCTTTTGTTGTCAATATTAAGACCTTTCGTGCCCTTTAGGTACCAATTTTGTTCGTGACGATTGATAGCGGGCCTCTAATTTAAGAAGGAACAGGCCTTCGGCCGGGACATTTATCGACCAAAAATGTGCATACTGATCTTGAAAAGGGATCTAAGGGGTGTTTTTCTAAGCTTGATCGAGGTCTAGGGAGGAAACTAATAAATGAATTAATAAATAAATATATAGACCAAAAACCAAGCCCTACCCCCTTAATCAATCTCACTCCTGTCTCCTTCCACCTCACTTCACGCCATCCTGCTCGCCTCCCATGTACCTTAATTTAATGCTAGTTCATTTATCTTATCTTGCCTTCGCTTTACGTTCGCTTCATTTCCTGGTGCTGTGTCTCTTGCTTTTTATTACTGGCGAATGGGGTTTTCTATGCTCCGTAAAAATCAGCTAGTTTAGGCTAAGGGAGAATATAGCATCATTGGATTGTACACACAACTTAACAACATTTTAGGCCCTTGATTGCGACTGATAATTATATACAGTATATAGTAACCCTAAATATAATGTTCCTATGTTGGGGAAAGTATCATAACTTATACACGACACCATACTGAGGTGCACCTTGCCTCATCTGGAATAAAGCATAACTAATCTGACAAAAAAAAAAAAAAATCAAAGCTCAGTAGAAGTATACAAAAAAAAATTACTCTCTCTCTCTCTCTCTCTCTCTCTCTCTCTCTCTCTCTCTCTCTCTCTCTCTCTCTCTCTCTCTGGCATGATAAAATCGGATCGGGAAAGGCATCTGAAAGAATGATAGAATTTATGAACGATAATTTCCTGTATCAATTAGTTCAGACCCCCACTAGGGTTGACAATATATTAGATTTAGTTATCACAACTCACGAATACATAACGTCAAACTTACAAGTTGGTGAACAGTTAAGTGGATGTGATCATAATAGCATCAGGTTCCAGATCAACATGACTCACACCACCACTATTAGTGAAACATTCATACCTGACTACAACAAAGCTGATATTAGCGGACTAAGAACAGAGATAAACGATATCCATACACGCATAAATAGTCTCTCTAGTACCGAAGAAGCTTGGATAACATTCAAGGATCTTTTCTTTACTGCCCAAAATAAATATATCCCTATGCGTAAACGACACAATAAAAGTATAAATAAACCCCTACGGTACAATAACAATATTAGTAGAGCAATTAGTGAAAGAAATTGTCTATACAAATTAAAAATGGATACAGATAATATTACCATCCAAAATCAATACTCGGTTGCGAGAAGAAAAGTTAAATCGCTAATTAAATCTGCAAAGAGGGATTACGAAATTAAAATCGCACATGCGAGCAAATCTAATCCATTTTTTTGTATAGATATATAAATAGCAACAAACAAATTAAAAGTGGCATCTTACTAAATAATACTAAATAATCAAGGTGAATTAGAATCAGATAGCAGGAACATAGCTGCTACTCTTAATCAACACTTTTCTTCTGTATTTAATACTGCCAGTAACCAAAACGTGCCACAAGAAAATAATCAAACATGTAACCATGTTCTTCAAGATTTGATTATTACCCAGTCAGAAGTAATTGCAAAAATCGACTCACTTCATGTCAATAAATCACCTGGGCCGGACATGTTTATCCCTAAAATTCTTAAATTAGTCAAAGAAGAAGTTGCAGGGGCACTAACCATAATACTAAATATGTCACTTAAACAAGGACATGTACCCACCGACTGGAAGACCGCTAATATAACACCGATATTTAAATATGGTGACAAAACACTACCAAATAACTATAGGCCGATTAGCTTAACTTCCGTAATTGGAAAAATGTGTGAATCAATTATAAGGGATAACATCGTATTATTCCTTGAGAACAATAACCTTATTAACAATAGTCAACACGGCTTCAGAGCAAAGAGATCATGCCTAACTAATTTAATAGAATTTTATGACAGCCTATACAAACTAAATTACTTCACCAAAAGCCTCGACATAGTGTATCTAGACTTTCAAAAAGCCTTCGACAAGGTCCCGCACGATAAATTATTACAGAAAATAAGAGACATAGGAATACAGGGCAAAACGTATGATTGGATTAAAAACTGGCTAAGTGAAAGAAAGCAAAGAGTGGTTATCAACGGTGTGGAATCAACATGGAGCCAAGTAACTAGGGGAGTCCCCCAAGGCTCAGTATTGGGACCAGTGTTGTTCATAATATATATCAATGATCTAGATAATGGCATAAATAATTGAATTTCCAAATTCGCGGATGACACGAAGATAGGTAATGCAATCATTTCCGAAAGTGATAGAATAAACCTTCAAGCTGATTTAAATAAAGTCACAGAATGGTCGGAGAAGTGGAAAATGCCGTTTAATGTAAATAAATGTCAGATATTGCAAATAGGTTCTAAAAACAATAAATATGAACACTTCATGAATGAAGAAAAGATAAAAAATGTAACACAAATAAAAGACTTGGGAGTGCTGATAAACGAAAACTTAAAATCTTCCAATCAATGCACAGCGGCTGCAAACAAAGCAAACAGGGCACTAGGTTTCATCAGAAGAAACTTCCACTATCACAGCAAAGACATAGTTTTGCCCTTATACAAAAGTATGGTGAGACCGCACCTCGAATATGCTGTGCAGTTTTGGTCACCTCACCTCATAAAGTATGTTAAAAAATTGGAATCTGTGCAAAGGCGAGCCACTAAGCTAATCCCTTCATTGAGATATAAATCATATGATGAAAGACTGAGAGAACTTGATCTATTTTCACTTAAGAAACGAAGGAGGAGAGGCCAATTGATGGAGTGTTTTAAAATTCTAAAAGGATTCAGTAACATTAATCTAGATAAGTTATTAAAAAAAGCCGAAGTCACATCTACAAGAGGAAACAATTTAAAATTATTAGGTAGGAGATCGAACCTAGATACAACAACAAAAATCTTTACTCACAGTGTAATTAATGAGTGGAACAAACTTCCAAATAAAGTAATAGACAGCTCCTCTATAGATACATTTAAGAAAAATCTAGACTCATACCACAGACAAATTGGTATGGAGTAGGCAGTAATTATCACCGTTATTATTTGTTCAGCTGAAGAGAGCGTTAGAAAAAAATAAATAAAAATAAATAAATAAATAAGAATAATAAAAATCACTAAATATGTACATACTACTAAGGGTGATGGGTTGGATGATTCCAATTAACCCCAAAATGTACATGCTGCTAAGGCGAAGGGTTGCATGATTTATTAATTTATTTTTTGTTTTCCCTTTCTTTTTTTCCAATCTTTCCTGTAAATTCCTTCTGGGGATTTCGAAGCCCAGCAAGGTTAATCACTTCCATCTTTTTCATGTACGGCAATTGCAGGAGGGAACGGAGGGTGGGGAGAGAGCCTTCTTCTTTTCTATCCTTTCCTTTTCTATCGGATATGCCATCTCTACTAGAATTAAGTCCTGACCACCTCGTTTGGACCTTAAGGTCTGTGTGGCCAGTGTATCTATGTAAATCTCTCTCTCTCTCTCTCTCTCTCTCTCTCTCTCTCTCTCTCTCTCTCTCTCTCTCTCTCTCTCTCTCTCTCTCTCTCTCTCTCTCTCTCTCTCTCTCCCACAACCCCACCCAATCAAACTCCACCCGCACAGTTAAGAGAAATAAATAACCCCGCCCAACCCTTCCAAGTCCATCTCAACCATTTAAACGAAACCGTCAACCCCAATGGCCCACAAGTTGCGAAAACTTACCTACCTGAACCACAAAACAAACTAAACAACCCCACCCAACCCCATCCAAGCCAACCCCACCAACTGAATGAATTTGAGAACCCGCCGCGGCTTCAAGTCACAACCCCAAACCCATCCTCACCAATAAGAAAAACAAATCCAGCGCATGCTGAGAGAAATGATATAAAAATAATATCCATAAATGCCTGCTCAATAAGAAACAAAATAGACGAACTCAAATGTCTGTTATTAAATGAGAAAGTTGACGTTATTTGTATAACGGAAACACATCTGAACCTTAAAAATAAAGATCTACTTCATGAATATCACATAGAGCCATATACATTTTTTCATAAAGACCGTAACAATGGAAAACAAAGACGGGGGGTTGCAATGTACGTTGCAACCTACTTAAACCCCGTCGAGGTGACTCTCCCCGAAAGTAATGCAGAAATAGTGTGCGTCAAAATAAATGCAAAAAACATGAACTTAAATATCACTACAGCGTACCGACCACCGAGACTAACTGTTGCCGATGATACAATTTTTTTATGAAATACTAGAGAAAACCCTTAATTCCGACGAAACAGTTTTACTAGGTGACTATAACCTCCCCCTAATTGACTGGAATACCCTGACCGGAAAAAATGCTGAGTCACGCCTAATGACAAGCTTCATCCAGGACAATTTTTTGACTCAACACGTAAAACAGCCGACGCGAGACAGGAATATATTAGACCTCGTAATCACTACCCAAGAAAATTTATTATCAAACCTGGATGTAGGTGAACATCTGGCAACGTCCGATCATAAAATCTTAAGAATCAACGTTATAAGCAAATATTCCTCAGTAAAAACAACAGGAATGGTTTCGGACTTCAAAAACGCAAATTATGACGGACTTAAGGAATCGCTATCAAACATACACTCAAACCTCATAAATATAAACGAAGTAAATGAACTATGGGGACATTTTAAGTCTACAATTACAGAAGCGCATACACAATTTGTACTCATGAAACCAAAACGTAATACGAAATCAAGTATGCCCCCTTGGTACAGTAGAGACATTGGCAAGGCAATCAGGAAAAGGAATCAACTCCACAAACTTGTAAAAAATAACACAAACACTGAAGTAATTAAAAACTTGTACAAAAATAGTAGAAGGGAAGTGAAAAAATAATTAGGGCGAACAAACAAAATTACGAAATGACTATTGCCAGAGAAAGTGCCACAAACCCCAAAAATTCTACAGTTACGTAAACAAAAATAAACAGATCAAAAGCGGAATCGGACCGCTAATAGAAGATGGCCAGACAATAACAGGTGACACAAACACGGCAAATCTGCTCAACAAATATTTTGGCTCAGTTTTCACAGAAGAAATTATCGATCATACCCTTGAAAATAACACCTCAACTCATGTGATAGGAGATTTCACCATCAGTGTTACCGAAGTACAAAGCAAATTGAGTAATTTAAATGTAAATAAGACCCCGGGACCCGACATGCTCCACCCGAAAATAATTAAGAAAGTTAAGGACGAAATAGCAAAACCCCTGACACAACTATTTAACTTATCATTACTACATGGGATTGTACCGAGTGATTGGAAAGATGCGAACATTACGCCGATATACAAGAAGGGTAGCAAGGCCAAAGCGAGTAATTACAGACCAATTAGTCTAACTTTAATTGTAGGAAAAATCATGGAAAAAATCCTTAGAGATAAGATAGTAGATTACCTCGAATCAAACAAACTAATCAAAAATAGTCAACACGGCTTTAGATCAAATAAGTCATGCCTAACAAATTTGATTGAATTTTATAACAAACTATTCACATATAACGACATGACGAAATCACTAGATATAATCTTCTTGGACTTTCAAAAAAGCTTTCGACAAGGTGCCTCACCGAAAACTATTGGCTAAACTGGAGAGGATAGGTATCAAAGGTGAAATTCATTCTTGGATAAAAAATTGGCTTACAGACAGAAGACAGAGAGTGGTGATAAATGGAGTGGAATCGGAGTGGGAGCCTGTCACTAGTGGAGTTCCACAGGGTTCAGTCCTTGGACCGGTCCTGTTTCTCATTTACATTAACGATATTGATGTAGGGGTAAACAACACCATTTCCAAATTCGCCGACGATACAAATATAGGAAATACAGTCCTGAACGAAGATGATAGAAATGCGTTGCAATCTGATTTAAACAAGATATCAGAGTGGTCGAAAAAAATGGCAGATGCCCTTCAATGTCGATAAATGTCAGGTGCTGCAGGTTGGTAGCAGAAATATGAAATACAAATACGAAATGAATGGCAAACAAATAAAAACCGCAACGGTAGTAAAAGACCTAGGGGTACTAATATCTGAAAACCTAAAAACTTCCGACCAATGTATAGCAGCTGCAAATAAGGCAAACATAGCATTGGGCTTTATTAAACGAAAATTTACATATAAACATGAAAACGTAATAGTGCCACTGTTCAAAAGTATGGTGAGGCCCCACCTTGAATATGGTGTGCAGTTCTGGTCACCTTATCTGATCAAGGACATTGTAAGACTTGAGTCAGTACAGCGTAGAGCGACGAAGATGATACCCTCATTAAGAAAAAAACCATATGAAGAAAGACTTAAACGATTGAACCTGTTCTCATTAAAAAAGAGGAGGTTGAGGGGTTAGCTTATTGAGTGCTTTAACACCTTACGAGCGGCCTATGCGGTTTATTTATGTGTACCGCACAGCGGGGTGTTTTTAGCCAAAATAGGGCTGTTTACGTGATCATTTTCATGCCTAAATAAGACCCAGAACGTAAAACAAGTACCTATCCCTGAAAGGGCATAAACAGAGCTTTCGAATGACACCATAACGATCCTTGTATGATGGATAGTTTTCTTGCAATAACCGTGCAACGCGAGTGCAAAAAGCAGGTAATTCGGTACTTTCAGTACATAATTGAGTATTGTAGCGAGTGAGAGGGAGGAGGGAGCTGAGATTTGTGTCAGTAGGTTCGCCGCGGTGGTCTGGAGCAGTCATACGCTCGCTAGTCTCCTGCCACCACTTGTCTCTCTCTCTCAGCCACATTACGTGCTGAAATTGCCACTCGAGTTATGTCGAGCGCCGCCACATAGTCCAGCTTTATTTAACTCGACTTATGTTGCTCGCCGCTAAATAAGGGTTAAGATACTAAAAGGTTTCGACAAAGTCGATGTAAATGCACTATTCACATTAAACAATACTAATCAAACTCGCGGAAATGGAATGAAATTAAAAACCAAAAAGGCAAACCTAGATGTCACAAAGAGTTTCTTCACCTACAGTGTGGCGACAGAGTGGAATAAACTACCAGCGAGAGTGGTGGAGAGCAACACAATAAACGCTTTCAAGGGAAGGCTTGACTGCAATGTACTGCAATGTACGTTGCAACCTACTTAAACCCAGTCGAGGTGACTCTCCCCGAAAGTAATGCAGAAATAGTGTGCGTCTATCTGCAGAGGGCTGGGGTGATATAAAAAAAAAAAAAAAAAAAAAAAAAATGTATGTATATGTATGTGTGTGCACTGTACAGTATGTATATATATACTGTATATATATGTATGTATGTGTGTATGAATGTATGTGTATATGTGTGTGTGTGTGTATATGTGTTTACCGGTGTATGTATGTGTATACAGTATATGTATGTATGTGTATATGTATGTATGTATATATATATATATATGTATGTGTATGTGTGTATGTGTATATATGCATATATGGTTTGTAAGGCCAGACTGCCTAGTAAGGACCTTGTGGTCTGTGTGGTCTGTGTATCTATGTAGCTCTATGTAGCTCTCTCTCTCTCTCTCTCTCTCTCTCTCTCTCTCTCTCTCTCTCTCTCTCTCTCTCTCTGAATCACTAACACATACAAACACACTAACCAAAAAACTGCCCAATGTGCATACTGTATATCATAATGTGCATACTGTATATCATAATGTGCATACTGTATATCATAATGTGCATACTGTATATAATGTGCATACTGTATATCATAATGTGCATACTGTATATCATAATGTGCATACTGTATATCATAATGTGCATACTGTATATCATAATGTGCATACTGTATATCATAATGTGCATACTGTATATCATAATGTGCATACTGTATATCATAATGTGCATACTGTATATCATAATGTGCATACTGTATATCATAATGTGCATACTGTATATCATAATGTGCATACTGTATATCATAATGTGCATACTGTATATCATAATGTGCATACTGTATATCATAATGGCATACTGTATATCATAATGTGCATACTGTATATCATAATGTGCATACTGTATATCATAATGTGCATACTGTATATCATAATTCCCCTGTGCATAACAAAAGCATATACTTACATTTTATGTTCGTTCATATATAAGTAACTTACTGCACTACAATAAGTCATAAAAATAGATATTGAATATTTATAATCAATAAAGCACTACAATATTGCTGTAAAAACACAGGTTATAAAATGCATAAATGCAAATCTATTCAAATTAATTGGTACATTCAAATGTGGCCTTCATATCTCACTAATACGGGGATTTAGTTTGAATACAATTGCAGTTATAATTACGCATCCACTAGTAACACACAATCACACTCACACACACACACGACATACCTACACACACACACAATAAACACGCACACCCCCACACACGCACACACACACACACACACACGCGCGCGCACCAAAACGTTTAATTAACCCTTTTATTATTAGGATACCTTTCTTTCATTGTATTCAGGGTATCATTTGACGCCTTTACTCAGCTTTCAAAGGCCCTCTAAGAATCGATGAGGTAAATAATATCTCAATTCACCCTCTGGCTTTCATATTTCCTTCCCAATCTAAGTAAAATCGTCTACTGATAGCCAGAATAACGGGTAGACATGCGTCCTCATAAGATGAAGGGGGTAACTTGCACAACCACTTCAGATAAAGATAGAAGATAAGATGATAGTAGCAGTTGAAGAATACACACAGGTTTAAAAAACAAAAAAAAACAAACAAAAAATCCAGATCGCTCTAGGGAAATCAGTGAAGGGTAGGCATGGGATAGAGTGCTCCCCGTAAATAGAGCTCAGCAATTATGAAAAAAGTATCTACATATCTCCTTGAAGAGAACAGCATACAACTAATGTATCCTCCCTGTACTAATATATGGATAAGAAACTTGGCGTATAACAAAGTTTCTAGAACTTAAACGTAGGAGTGCCCGAAGAGGAATGGAGAGGATAATGTTAGGTATATTTTGAGAGACAAAAATGGTGTCTTTTGGATATGAAAAATAAATAAAATAGAAATATCCATTACTATAAAAAGTCTTGGGTAGTTCATATAATCTACAGAGATGATAACAGATGACTGAATGGGAATCTTGAGATGAAACTAGAAGAAAAGGTAGGCAAGGAACCATATCGAGGGATGTGATACTAGATTTTGCTAGTGTGACATGATACAGGCTTAGGCCTACAGCTGACTGGTCCAAGTGGAAATGTTTGGGATAGGTCTTCATCCGTCAGTGGGCTAACTCAGGTTGATGGTGATGGTGAAAATGATTTGCAAAAGACGTTCGAGGAAAGACAGAGACGAAAGAGGTTGCCTAGGCAGGGAGTCAGCACGGAAGAACAGTTTTTGAGAACAGGAGGAACACCATCCGGTCTGTACCCCTTCTTAGTATTTGTTAATGATGAAAGAGTTTTTGGCTAGTCATATAACAGATTTGGCTTGATCCCGGGCAGAAACATAAAAAGCACGAGACTCTTCAGTTTGAAGGCGACGGTACCGTTAGAATGATTCCTCCTCATTGCGGACAGCAGTAGAACAAGCGTGAGTAAACCAATATTTGTTTGGCATTAGACCGAGAGAAAGAAAATGGAGTGTATGCCTCCATGCCAGAGAGAATTACCTCGGTAATGCATTCAGTACTCTCCGAGGGTATGGAAGCAAAAGTCATTCTAAGGGAGATCAAAGCTAACTGCCGAAGAGCTTCCCAGTTGGCAGCACCAAAATGACACAAGCGCCGCCGGTTGGGTCAGAAAGCCGTATAGGAGAGATATGACAGGTAACAGAGATAAGGTTGTGATCGGATGAGCCCAATGGAGAGGAACAATTTACAGTGTAAGCGGAAGGATTAGAGGTTAGAGATAGGTCAACAATGTTTGGCTGATTTCCAAGGCGGATGTCCGGTGTCCATTGGATATCTGAAATAGTTTGGACCGGTTTGATGTCTAGAGATCCTTCCTAACATGAATAAAATCGTCTAATGATACCCAGAATATAATATAAGAAGATATCATCGTACTGAAGGAGTTAACGTCGCCTATACTACCCAGAAAATTACTATACTCTATTTTTTGTTTAAGCTGGCGAGAAATTGGCGTTTTCCCATCTTAGTTACTCGGCTAATACAACGTTTATATAGCCAAATATGCTGTGAATTATGAAAATATGTCAATAATATGATGCAGAGACATAGTAGTTTCTTTCTTTTCCTATAGTTATTGAGAAATGAGCTGCAAAGAGAGTAAATTATCCGCAGAGTTAAACAAAGCCATATTAATCGAGTATACTTACCTGCAAGTTCGGTTCGCACCCCAAATTTCCAAAAATCGGTTCATATGGGTAATGTACACAACTGATCACTGGCTACTTTCTGGCTATAAGGAAGTTGGAGCTGTAAACATCGATATAAAGCAGAATTACCAGCTAAAACACGGCCGTAGTACATGTATATAGACATAAAACCAAATACAACCAACTTTACTGTATATCCATCACACACCTGTATCATTATTGCATTTCCACTCTTAAGGGGGTAGTACTCGCTTTTTCTGGACCCCCTTCTCCCTCATGTTTAGCATATTAGCTTTGAGTTTTTAAGACGTTCGTTCCGTTAGTTTTGCGATTTTGAGACCTTTCGCCTCATTTTGTTGTCAATATGAAGACCTTCCGTACCCTTTAGATGTAAATTGTTTCCTGGCAAGCGATAGCGAACCTCTAATTTTAGAAGGAACCGGCCTTTGGCCGGGAGATTTTTCTATCGAAAAGTGTACAAATTTATCTTGAAAGGGGGTCTACGGGGTGTTTTTCTAAGCTTGATGGTGGTCTAGCTAGGAAACACAAAAATAAATGAATATATACATACATCGACCAAAAACCAAGCACTATCCCCTTAACGCGAGCACCTCAGCAGCACAGGTCTTGGCATAACACTAATCATGACAGACTTTACATTGTAATAGACCATAATTCATATAACTTCACAAAATAGTCAAGATCTAGCTCAAGAGCTTGCAAAATTTTCCTATAACTGTTTTCATTATTCTGGATCCAACACAATCCGTCGATATTATTGAATATGACACGGACTGTTATGCTTATAAACTTAAATGGTTTAATTATATTTTCCTTCTTCAATGTGTAAATCAAAATAGCAGAGTAATAAAAATCGAGAGAGCAAGGTAAAAAAAAAATACGTCTACTAGAAACCAAAATGTACTAAATCCTTCGCAGAGCAATAGAAATCGACAGAGCGAAGTAAATAAGATGAAGTCTACTAGAACCAAAATGTACTAAATCGTTCCTATCGACGACTTCCACTGCCTCCCCCAGAGACTAACCTGCATATTTGAATAGGGGGTCGGCGCGGAGTAGGGGAAGGGTTGACGCTATATTTATCAGCTCAAGGACTTTCTTATCTGTTTTATCTTTTACCCAGGGAAATTTAAGGTATAATCCTGTGAAGCGGGCTACCATGTACAGTATATATATCTCAATAATTTGGTAATGTAACAATATATTTTTACATTTTACATTCATAAATAGTACACTAATATACTAGGTTAGGTTAGGTTAGGTTAGGTTTTGGTTAGCTTAAAGTAGGGATCTGAAAGCATAATAAATCGTAGGCAGTGTCCACCAACCTTTTTACTGTCTTCGTGGTGCGATGCATAAGGTGTTGATATTCGGTGTGAGCATCCTGGGTTCGAATCCACGGACTGCCACATGTGTTTGTAAATTTCATTAATCGATTTTAGGAGTATAGTAATAGTTGGTTGTTGGAAGGAACATAAAAACAGTTACCCGCTACACAGGATCTTACCAAATTTGATCGTGTTTATTACCAAGGAAAATCTCAATTGTGTTTATTACCAAAACAAAACTCATCGTGTTTAGCTCTTACCAAGGAAAACCTCACTGTGTTTACCTAGGAAAATCTCATCGTGTTTAGCTCTTACCAAGGAAAACCTCACTGTGTTTACCTAGGAAAATCTCATCATGTTTAGCTTACCTACGAAAAATTCAACAAGTTTATTGCTTAGGAAAATCTTATCGTGTTTAACTATAACCTAGGAAAATCTCATCGTGTTTATCTTACCTACGAACATGTCATCATGTTCATTGTTTAGGAAAATAGTATGGTGTGTATATATTACCTAGGTAAATATCATCGTTTCTATTCATTACCAAGGAAAATATATTCGTGTTTATCTGTTATAAAGGAAAATATCGCGCGGTGTATCGCTTATCCGAGAAAATCTTACCGTGCTTATCTCCTATCCAGGAAAATCTGATCGTGTATATCTATTAACAAGCACAGTTCTATCGTGTTTATCTCTTATCAAGGAACATTTCGTAACATGTTTTTCACAATAAGGAAAATAGAATGAAAACGTAATAACTCAATTATATATGTTTCTGATTTAGCCGCCAACTGTAATGCATAACTACTTCAAATTCTCGACAACAAAGCATCATTATTCCTCCACAAGAGGTATTGCTCGGGCTCTCTAAATTATGGTACACAGAGAAAGTGGCACCGAAGGAATACAATCATGCTGAGAGAGAGAGAGAGAGAGAGAGAGAGAGAGAGAGAGAGAGAGAGAGAGAGAGAGAGAGAGAGATTGATTTTGATTTTGCCCCGAGGGGCGAGTTTATTGAGCAGCGCCCCCCATCCTGTGAGGGGACAACCACTAGTAAGGCGATACATACTGCTCAAAGAGCCATTATTCCACTGAAACAACAGCATCGTCGTCTGGTTACATTCATATTTGTGTTTATAAGTCAGGTTGGCATTATTCAGATGTGTTATTATAGTTTCCTCATTTAATTGTCACATGGTCTGTATATACGTATTTCATTAAAAAAAAAAAAAAAAAAAAAAAAGCAAGCAAGCTTGTAGTGACTGAATTATTAATTGACAGGTTGTACATAATAGCACTACAGAACTAGTGCAATCGTATGAGGAGACTATTCATATTTTCATTACATCAATGATTATTGAGATCATAGTTAGCTGAATACAATTATTACAAAAATAGGCAATGGTATAAATCAACATAATACATAATTAAATGCAGGCGGACATAATCATGATCCGGTTCGTTGTGCACTGGGAGCTAAGGTGTCTTGAGATCGCCTCGTACCCATACACAACGAACGTATTATAGTCTGCATGGTTGGTATCTAATTGAATATACTTAGTGGGTATTTCAAGAATGTCAGGGGGTAAGGAAATGTGATTTGTATATTAGAAGACTGTGATTAACGAGACGTGTAACATGTGGAGGGAGGTGGTAGAAAGAGAGGGATCTCGTTGGGGGTGGAAGTTTCGCTCCCAGGAATTTTCGTTCCTGTGGTATTTCAATAATAATAATAAAATAATAATAATAATAAGGGGACAACCACTGGTAAGGCAATACATACTGCTCAAAGAGCATTATTCTACTGTAACAACAGTATCGTCGTCTGGTGTTATTATAGTTTCCTCATTTGATTGCCACATATGCTGTATATACGTGCTCATGAAAAAAAAAAAAAAAAAAAAGTGACTGAATTATTAATTGACAGGTAAATAATAGCACTACAAAACTAGTGCAATCATATGAGGAGGCTATTCATGTTTTCTTACATCAATGGTTATTGAGATCATAGGTAGCTGAATACAATTATTACATACAAGATGTGACTAATATTTCGAACTACATTAATTATTATGCAATAATAGTACCACAAATATATTACAATCATATGAGGGACACTTCACATTCTTCATTACATCAACGGTTATTGAGGTCATAGTTAGCTGAATACAAGAGTCACATACATAATGTGACTAATATTACCAACTACCGAAGTTATAATGGAATTATAGTAATACAAATATTTTACAAAGATGAGTTACATGGTTCAAATTCTTATTACAATAATGGTTATTGAGGGGATAGTTAGCGCAATATGACCAGTGGAGAAGTTTACATGCCGATAGTAATATAATATTTAGTAGGGTGTGTGGTTATGGGAGAGAGGGAAGGGGGTTGTAGGAGGTAGAGGAATGGGTGGGAGAGGAGGAGGAGTAGGGGGGGGGGGGGGGGGGGGGGGGGGGGGGGGGGGGGGGGGGGGAGGAGGGGAGGTACTCCAGGGAGGAGGAAAGTGTGAGAGGGGAGGTGTGTGTGTGTGTGTATGTCCCTTCTTAAACATCCTAGAGGGACCCTACCCGTCGTGACCCAGTCACCAGACCCCAGCCAATGCCTTCTCTATACATAATTATGTATAGAGAGGGCATTGCCCCAGCACCCAAAACACACAGCCACACAGATTCAGATTCATATTCAAATTATTTTATTTCCATAAAATAATATTCGGAGGGAAGGTGCAAGTGGTCCTCCGGGAGGGACAGTGCCGCATATCCGGAGGTACTTGTACATCAAGCCATTAGCCGAGAATATTGAGGACAATACAGCAGTATGGTTAGGGGTTTTGTAGGAGGTAGAGGAATGGGTGGGAGAGGAGGAGGAGTAGGGGGGGGGGGGGGGGGGGAGGAGGAGGAGGTAAGGTACTCCAGGGAGGAGGAAAGTGTGAGAGGGGAGGTGTGTGTGTGTGTGTATGTGTTGGGGAGGGTGGGACATACTACATATAAATAAGTTGTTTAAGGCCAGCGATAGTACTGAAGATAAATATGGTAGTACAAAAAAAAAAAAAAAAAAATCTTAAAAGGGAAAGTTTGAATTTCAACGCAAGTCTACAGATATCGGCAGTATCGCTTCATCGTACCTGACACAACATATCAATAAGTAGGGAAGGAAACTGTATACGTGCAATGAATGAATGAATGAATGAATATAGAAAAGGTGGGTGAGGGTAAAAGAAGGGAAGTTTTTATTGGTGTAGTAAGAGAGAAAGTGAAAAAGTAGGAGCATAAAGAGTGTCGGGGCTTGACCCAACTTGCGTGAGTTGTTGAGTTTAGTTTGGGGGTTTAGGGGAGGCACTGTTGGTATTGAGACACATTTTCCGAGAGCCTCAGTATGGCACGTCAAGAAGGCTTGGAGATAAAAATGGGTGGTAAGGCAAAAGATAATTAATTTTGGGTGGTAAAAGTTAATTTGGTGAAGTGAGATTCAGAAGCTCTGATCGGTCAAAAGTGGCATGGAGGCTGGGCTGTGGACGAGCCGGCATACCCCACCGCCTCTACCAGTCTGGACGAATCAGATGAGTCTGGGTGAATTGAATATCAAATTTGGTAATGGAGAATGTTTTAATGATGGTCTGGCAATTTTGGATGGTAAGGGTCTAAAGTGGGGCAGCAAGGCATGGTTGTCAACTGCAGTCTAGAGAAGAGAGAGAGAGAGAGAGAGAGAGAGAATAACAAAAAAATACTGTTTCCGGAGGCAATCGTCAATTCTGCGCCTGACTCCTCTGCCTTCCTGTCTGTCTGTCTGTCTGTCTGCATGTTTACCTACCTATCTGACTAAATCTATATATGTCTGTCTTTCTGTCTGCATGTTTACCTACCTGTATGGCTAACTCTCTGCCTGTCTGTCTACTCGCCAGTCTGTCTACTCACCTGTCTGTCTGTTTGACCACTGTTTGATTTAGTTTACGCATGGCTATCTGACTGTCTAAATCAATGCATGCGTGTTTCTTTGTCTATTTAACCCGCAATATATATAGACATATACATATATACATATCTTCCTAATTCAATGTCTCTCTGTCTAACTCCACCCATGTATGTCTGTCTGTCTGTCTGTCTAACTCCACCCATGCCTGTCTGTCTGTCTGTACAACTCCACCCATGCCTTTCTGTCTGTCGAACTCTACCCATGCCTGTCTGTCTGTCTAACTAAACCCATGCATGTACATTATGTCTGTCTAACTAAACCCATGCATGTATGTCTGTCTAACTCCACCCATGCATGTCTGTGTCTAACTCCACCCATGCCTGTCTGTCTGTCGAACTCTACCAATGCCTGTCTGTCTGTCTAACTAAACCCATGCATGCATGTCTGTCTAACTAAACCCATGCATGTATGTATGTCTAACTAAACCCATGCATGTCTGTGTCTAACTCCACCCATGCATGTCTGTGTCTAACTCCACCCATGCCTGTCTGTGTCTAACTCCACCCATGCATGTCTGTCTGTCTAACTCCACCCATGCCTGTCTGTCTGTCTAACTCCACCCATGCATGTATGTCTGTCTAACTCCACCCATGCGTGTAGTCTGTCTAACTCAAAGGAGTTAGAGTCTAAGGAGAGTGCTGAACGCATTACCGAGGTAATCCTATCGGGCATGGAAGCATACATTCCATTCTCCTTCTCTCTGACTAATGCTAAAAAATCTTGGTTTACTCACGCCTGTTCTACTGCTGTCCGCAATAAGGAAGAAGCATTCAACGGTACCGACGCCTTAAAACTCAAGACTCTCATTCTTCCTATGTTTCTGCCCGGAATCAAGCCAAATCTGTTCTTCGAGTTGCCAAACACTCTTTCATCAATAATAAATGCACTGAACTATCCAACTATAGCTCTTCCCAAGCTTTCTGGCATCTAGCCAAAAACCTCTCCAACAATTTCTCTTCCTCGTGTTTCCCTCCCCTTTCCCACTCTGATGGCACAACCATCACTTCTTCCTCTGACAAAGCTAAGCTCTTCGCTCAAACTTTTGCTAGAAACTCCACCTTGGATGATTCCGGTGCTATTCCTCCCTCTCCGCCCTCCTCCCTCATACTTATGCCTAATATCCTAATCTCTTCTAAAGATGTACTTTCTACCCTCTCAGGGCTTAACACTAATAAGGCGTACGGTCCGGACGGTGTTCCTCCTGTTGTTCTCAAAAACTGTGCTTCCGTGCTGACTCCCTGCCTAGGCAAACTCTTTCGTCTCTGTCTATCCTCTAACGTCTTCCCTTCATGCTGGAAGTTTGCTCACATTCAACCTTTCCCAAAGAAGGGTGACCGCTCTCAACCCTCCAACTATCGTCCAATTGCTCTCATCTCTTGTCTGACCACTGACATTACTATTCAATAAATCCTTGCAGTCTGGAACTATGCCTGATCAGTGGAAGCTAGCCAACGTAACACCGATATTCAAAAAAGGCAGCAAATCCCTACCCAGTAACTATCGTCCAATTAGCTTAACCTCAGTTGTATGTAAAATGCTAGAAACGGTCATACGAGACAGACTCGTAAATCACTTAGAGGAAAATAACATACTTAAAGATACTCAACACGGCTTTCGGCTTTCGTAAAAAACGTTCCTGTTTAACAAACCTCTTAGACTTCTTCCACGATATCCTCAACCTCTACGATGAGAGTAAAGCTGGAGATATTATATACCTTGATTTTCAAAAGGCCTTTGACAAAGTTCCCCACAAACGTTTACTGCTAAAACTAAAAGTGCATGGAATACAAAACGGTGTGTTGAAAAGGATAGAAAATTAGCTCAGCGACAGAAAGCAAAGAGTAGTCATAAACGGTAAGGCATCAAAATGGACCAATGTAAGTAGCGGGGTACCCCAGGGATCGGTACTAGGACCAATTATCTTTCTAATTTACATCAACGACATAGATGAGGGTCTCACCTGTACAATCTCAAAATTTGCTGACAATACAAAAATTGCAAATAGCGTACTCTCAAAAGAACAAGTTGACGATATGCAACACAATCTAGATAAATTGTCATGTTGGGCCCAAATTTGGCAAATGAGTTTCAATGCGGATAAATGTAAAGTACTACATATCGGATACCTAAATGAGAAAGCAAACTATTCGATGAATGGCACTCAGCTTAAGAATGTAAACAGAGAAACCGATCTGGGAGTAACAATATCGAGTAACCTAAAACCGAGTCAACAATGTTCAGAAGTTGTTAAGAAGGCAAACAAAATAATTGGCTTTATAGACAGGTCATTTGAGCATAAATCCAAAGAAGTTATCCTAACCCTTTACAATTCCTTAGTCCGCCCTCTTCTGGAATACTGCGTTCAATCCTGGTGTCCTTATTACCAAAAAGATATAAACAAGCTAGAACGAGTTCAACGTAGAGCTACCAAAATGATACCTAGCCTAAAGAACAAACCATACGAAGAGCGTCTTAGAGAATTAAATCTATTTCCTTTAACCCAGCGCAGATTAAGAGGTGACTTAATTCAAGTGTTCAAAATCATCAAAGGCATCGACAATATGAACTGTAGCAAGTACTTCACTATCGACCAATCTAATTACACGCGGGGAAACGGTTGCAAAATTATTGGTAAATCTTTTAACTCACACGAATCTAAGAATTTCTTCTTCAATCGAGTTGTCAACTTGTGGAATGGGCTTCCCCGAAACGTTATAGACTGCATCACCGTTGATTCATTTAAACTCCGCTTAGACAAATATCTCGCATCAAACCCGCGACTGACTGCGTTTGTAAATGAATAACTTTATTTTATCCCCCCCTCAGTTACTAACCCCTCTGTCCCCTACCAACTTCCTAATCCTGCCACGGACATTAGCTCCAGGGCAGTAATTCCCTTTCCAATGTTCCCTTACCCACTCTAAACCACTGTTTGGACACTTGATCCTCAGTGTTTTGGAGGACAAGCAACCTAGAAGGGTCACTAGATCTGTTGTTGCTTGATTTCCTTTGTACTCCTTTGTACTCTTTCTAAAGTTTTTGAAACTATTCTTGCTTCCAAATTTCTTAAGCATTTCTCTTCTAATAATCTGCTCTCAGATCGCCAGTATGGCTTCCTTAACCTGACAAGCGCGAAATAGACCTAGGGGCTAGGGTAGTTATTTGTGCATTTCTAGCCTTGGATTCTGACAGAATTCGTTATATTTACAATATAGAGCATTATTTGTTTTCGGTATGCTTTTATTTTACATATATGATGTATATATGAACCTTCAAGGGTGCTAAAATAAGTGGGAAAAGCATTTGGGTGGTGAAAAACGAAGATATTGGCCACCCGGTCATAATCTCAGGCGAGAGAGAGCCACAGGCAACCCTCCTCTCTCGCTGTCTGTGAAGTAACTGAGACGAGCGGGGCGGTGTGGGCCAGTGTCTGGGTGTTACATAACGATCTTTTCTGCAACCCACTTGTGCTACATTATCGTGGGAGAGAAAAATAACCGATAAATGATGATAATAAGAGGAAAAATAGGTGATAATTGAGGATGGGAGGGAGGGGGGAATAAGGTGGGGAAGGAGGGGAGGGGGGTGGGTGAGATTTACATGGATGAGTACTGGAGGGGAATTATCTCACCTAGAGACAAATTCCTTTGTTTTGATAGGCCCTTTTTTTTTTTTGAAGGCTTTTTTTATGGTCTTGCTTCCGTGAGGCCTATCGCGTTCCCTATAGGAAGCCTTCCGTGAGGCCTATCGCGCTTGCCGGGTTAAGGGTCGCTCTACTGGTGATCTTCTTTCATATCTTACTAACTCTTGGTCATCCTCCTTTCGGGACTTCGGTGAGACTTTTTCTATTGCACTAGACATATCGAAAGCCTTCGATAGAGTCTGGCATAAATCTTTAATTTCTAAACTACCCTCCTACGGTTTCTATCCCTCCATCTGTGCCTTTGTCTCTAATTTCCTTTCCGGCCGTTCCATAGCCGCGGTTGTGGACGGCCATTGTTCACTTCCACACCCTATCAACTCCGGTGTTCCTCAGGGCTCTGTCCTATCTCCTATTCTCTTTCTAATTTTTATAAATGATCTCCTTAACTGTACCTTAATTCCAATCCATTCATACGCAGACGACTCAACCTTACACTACTCCATTAGTTTTTCAGAACGCTCCAGCCAGCAATTCCTCAACGACAAACGTAATGAAGCCATAGAACTCTTAAATTCTGATCTAAATACTATTTCCAATTGGGGCAGAGAAAACCTTGTTAACTTTAATGCTTCCAAAACCCAATTTCTCCATCTATCTACCCGTCAGGATCTCCCAGCGGACTATCCCTTATTCTTCAACAATACAAAAATCACCCCTTCATCTTCTCTCAATATTCTTGGTGTCTCTTTTTCTTCTGCTCTCATTTGGAAGGACCATATTACCAGTCTTGCTAAGGCAGCCTCCCAGAAGCTGGTGTGCTCAACCGCCTAAGGGGGTTCTTTTCCCCTGCACAGCTTCTTGCTCTGTACAGGGGCATAGTGCGCCCTTGTATTGAGTATTGTTCACATGTGTGGGGAGGTTCCTCTCACACCGCTCTCCTAGACAAAGTTGAAAGGAAGGCCTTTCGTATCATTAACTTCCGTCCACTCACCAACTCTCTGCAGTCTCTCTCTCTCCGCCGTAATGTTGCATCTCTCTCGCTATTCTATCGCTACTATAATAATCAGTGTTCCTCAGAGCTATCCCAGTGCATACCACCTCCTTTACGTAGGGCACGTGGTACCCGTCTTGCAACTCACACCCACCCTACTCTGTGCAACTCTCCAAACCAAGAGTGAAACGTTACTCTCAAACTTTCTTCTACTCAACAGCTGAGCTCTGGAACTCTCTCCCAGAATCAGCCTTTCCCTCTTCCTATGACTTAAATTGCTTCAAACTCCGTGTGTCCAGGCATTCTGGCTCGAACGTCCCTTGATTTTGTCCCTGTCACTCTTTCAACTATGGGGGATGCACTCTCTATAGGCAGTAATGCCTTTTGCCTCCCTCAATCACATAGAAAAAAAAAAAAAAAATCCACCCATGCCTGTATGTCTGTCTCCACCCATGCCTGTATGTCTGTCTAACTCCACCCATGCATGTATGTCTGTCTAACTCCACCCATGCATGTATGTCTGTCTAACTCCACCCATGCCTGTATGTCTGTCTAACTCCACCCATGCCTGTATGTCTGTCTAACTCCACCCATGCATGTATGTCTGTCTAACTCCACCCATGCATGTATGTCTGTCTAACTCCACCCATGCATGTATGTCTGTCTAACTCCACCCATGCCTGTATGTCTGTCTAACTCCACCCATGCATGTATGTCTGTCTAACTCCACCCATGCCTGTATGTCTGTCTAACTCCTCCCATGCATGCATGTCTGTCTAACTCCACCCATGCCTGAATGTCTGTCTAACTCCACCCATGCCTGTATGTCTGTCTGACTCCACCCATGCATGTCTGTCGATCTAAACCCATGCATGTATGTCTGTCTAACTCCACACATGCAGCCATGCCTGCCTGTTTGTCTAACTCCACCCATGCCTGTATGTCTGTCTAACTCCACCCATGCCTGTCTGTCTGTCTAACTCCACCCATGCATGTATGTCTGTCTAACTCCACCCATGCATGTCTGTCTGTCTAACTCCACCCATGCATGTCTGTCTGTCTAACTCCACCCATGCATGTCTGTCTGTCTAATTCCACCCATGCATGTCTGTTTAACTCCACCCATGCATGTATGTCTAACTCCACCCATGCATGTCTGTGTCTAACTCCACCCTGCATGTCTGTCCTGTCTAACTCCACCAATGCATGTATGTCTGGCTAACTCCACCCTAGTCTGTCTATCTAACAATATAATAACAGTACTATTCATTGCAATCATAATTATTATATAAAAAACATTTGGATGGTTAACAATTTTTGTTTCGAATCTAACGTCTAAACAAATATATTTTGGTTCACATGTTTAAAATGTTTGCTCAATTCGAAACCACTAGAAGATACGACATTGTTGTACTGTACAGTCTGGGACTAAAGTCGTGGTATGGATATCCAGCCATCCATTAAGTGCCCTCTGACGGCAGTATTCAAAACAATCCAAGATATGATGTATTTTACTCTCCATAGATGGCTCTGTTTGACACGTCCAGGTAGCACCAAAAGTAAGCGAGAAACCTTCCTGTATCTGGGAGCGTCTGTACGCAGCCGGATACCTTACTCTCTACACATGCGCGAAAATGTAAGCCTCCCTTGGCCCCGCCCCCCGTTCCCCGCGTTTAAATAAACCCTTCAAACCGTTCCTGCCAGCTCGCTCTGTAGTATAGTCACCAGAGCTCTCGCCTGGCATTCAGATATCCAGTGTTCGATCCCACTCGAAGCTTAGTATATTTTTATATTTTTATTTTGTTATTTGTGTTATGTTATGTTATGTTATATTATATTATATTATATTAGGTTTAGGTTAGGTTAGGTTAGGTTAAGTTAGGTTAATCTAATCTAATATAATATAATATTTGTACATTGTCGGGAATAGGGTAATGATCCCGACAGTTTGGGTCCAATAGGGCATTTGAATTTGGCAGTATCGTATCCCATGTACGATTTCGCCTAGTTCTTTGTTTATTGTAGTTTATTATTAACACTCAAAGAGCGGGTGGGTCGGTATATTTGACCGTACCGCCCAGCGGGTTTTTTTTTACCCTAAATGGGGTTGTTTCCGTGCTCATTGTCATGCATAAACAAGACCCAGAGCATAATACAAGTATGTATCCCTGAAAGGGCGTAAATAGAGCTTTCCAATGACACCCGAATCATCCGTCTACGACCACTGGCTTTCTCTTGCAACGATCGTGCAACAACGAGTGCAAAAACCCTAAAATAAGATTAATTTCCTTATATAATTCCCTGTGTAGCGAGTGGAGAGAGGATGGAGGAGGGTGCAATAAATTTCAGTAGACCCACGGCAGTGGTGGCGAGTGATCAGGAAGGAATCTATGCTCCTCCCACCGCTCCGCTCTCTCTCAGAGCACATTACGTGCGTGAAAATTGCACTCAACATATGTCGGGCGCCGCCCACATGTCCATATTTATTTCACTCGACATATGATGCGCGCTGCCAGTTAAGGGTTAAGTGTAGGTTAAATATTAACTGTAATGTATAAATATCTACATCAGCTCAAGATGTATCATGACACCAAGTTATGTGTTATAATTATTATGAGCCGGCAGCCATATGTAATTTCGTGAAGCGATCGGACGCCGGCCCTTTAGTCTCTCAATCAACACCATACAGCCAACAACTGAGGGGAGGTGTGGTGGAGTGGTCTTGCCACTGGCCTGGTAATCCAAAGGTCCCGGGTTCAAATCCCGATGTATCAATGGGAAGATATTATTGGGATGGAATTTGTGCTGTACCTAGTATCAGTGCATTACCACAAGCCCAACGAAACGTAAATAAAATACCCTCATTGTTCCCTGATTATATAGCACTGTATGAATATTCCCATATTCAAAATATGCTATAGGGGTGCAATGCCTGGTGAGTTATCTGTTCAACAGGTGGCGTTGTGTGTGTGTAAGTGTGAGAGTCCGAGTGTAGGGGGTGAGACAGTGAAGCACGGGAACGAGGTGGCTTCAGAGATGGGGTCGTTTCGGGCCATGAGTGAGCACCGTGCCTCATGTGAAGGCAATATGGCAGGTGCTCGTTGTACTCTACGTGCTTCACATGTCTCGCTCCCTAGACTGGAACAAGACCTCACAGGCTTCACTGTTCATTGTAAAACGGTGAATGTTAAGGCTCTCAGCCTATGCCCGAGAGGAAGTAAGTTGGAATATAGAAAAAAAAAAAAAAAAATCCCCCGGCTCTGACTCAACCCATAGTTCACCATGTGCTACAATTATTAATCTATATCAACAGTCCTACATCACCAGTCCTCTAAGCTAAGTTCATTGTATCGATATTGTATTATGTGAACATTCCTACATGTCATGCAATTGAATTAGCCGTGTGTGGGGGACTGGATTACACCCATCGAATACTTCGTTGGTAATTATTATATAACTATTTGTTGGGATATTTTCATGTACCAGTGATATGCATTTTAACCTCTTTATCTAAATTCCCGACAGTGGGCAGTGGGTGGGGCAAAGGGAGGCTTACATTTTCGCGCATGCGTAGAGGGTAAGGTATCCGGCTGCGTACAGACCCTCCCCTGTATCTTGGTGGATTACGACCATGCCAACTAGAACACACACACACACACACACTACTTCATTATTTGAATGTATGGAATATTAATGCTAAAAGGAAGCGAAAATGCACTGGGTATCCATAACAGATGTAACAGGCACACTTTTCAGAGTTAGAAGTGGTGTGTGTAATTTTCCTTTATAAGTAATATATACTGTAGGTATATATCCCTATATACAGTAGTTTATTCATGCACATAATATAACCAATAATAGGTGCTTATAATATAGGTCGTTGTTGTTGTTGTTGTTGTTGTTCCCCAGGCTGCCTGGCCGAACAGCCCCAAGGTCCCGAGCAAGGCCAAGGCCATAGAGCGCCCCCACAAAACCCTCCCTGCTTACCACTAACAAAACCCAGGTGACCGAAGCCACTCTAAGGCAGGAAGCTGAGGAGGGCGCGGAAACGCCCGGGAAACCAAAGCCTTACCCAAGGCCCTGTGCCCCTCAGCAATTATAAAGGGAAAGTTGAGGGGCAAGGGAAAAATGTGACGCTTTTGCTCCCAATCTGCCAACTTTTAGGTTGGCAGTAGGGAGGTCGATCCACGGAAAAGACGCCGTCACTTGAGATCTAGAAGATATATAAGTAAAAGGAACAGTCAGAGTAAGCTATGGGTATGGCAGAGATCGCTCAGCTCTCACTCTGATAGACCAGCCCATCACCACATGACTAGAACCCAATCCTCTCAGCATTTCAGCTAGGAAAGGCCCTAGAAAGCCGCCCTTTGGCGGGGGGATAGCTCCCCTACTTTCAACACCTTTCGGATGTTGGGCACCCGCCGTAAATAGGTCGTTAAATGACGTTATTGATTAGCGCCATTGTTATGTATATAAAATTGAGATTAAAGATACTAACACTGTAACACTAAATAATGTAACTGAATATGGTATGGTTACTAGGAATGACAGCGTGTGGTGGTGTAACATAACATTAATTAACACAACATTTTGTGATATTAATGTCGAGGAACAACAAGAGAGGGAAACAATTTAAAGGATTACCTATAAGAACTATTTATAGACAGTATAATACCCTGTGTTACAGAAAATATTGCAATATATATAATCCCATCATTTCATACAGTTAAAATTGTGTTGAAGATCCCTCCGCCCCCCCAACCTTAGCCTGTATACACCACCCTTCGATTCATTCCCAACGACTTTGTTATTATTTAAATCATACCACTAGAAACATTAATAGTTTAAACTATTTCTACCTCCTTCAAACTGAGTTTGTTCGTCAGTGTAATAACTAATAAACATTAATATCGTTATTCCATACCGTCTATATCTCATATCTTTATGGGGTGAGAGTGAACTGAAAAGTTTATGAAACGCTCCGAAATCAAGGAGAAAAAGACAAAACTCTACCTCTTTAAGTACCTTCTAGGGGAGTAGGGAGGATAACGTAAAAATCCAATGACCTTCCATAGTTCCATACTATGGTCTTATTAAACCCTTTTCTTCTATGGATACTTTCCAATGATTACATAATAACTAACAAAATAAGGCCATGAGATCGATTTAGGGATTAACGAAAGCTTCTCAGACTGTAATAAGGGTAGTTTAAGCTATTGGTGGCGTTAGAAATATAAAGAAAACCCTAGTGTGTGTCAATTTTATATAATATGATACAGCATTACCTCGAATGGTTTGATGGTTTGATAATTCATCGGGGCCTTTGTCAGTATTTGATAATAGTGAATAGCTTGTTCATAGTAATACAACTATTTTCATGCAAGGTTCCAAATTAGTCATCTCCTCCACATTCATTAAATCCAGTGCCAATCTAGAACTCCTTGAACACAATTATTTGTGTTTGGTGTTCTACAGTAGGTGACTATACTTAGCAGGGTCATAACATACATTCCTTTCACCAGATAATTTATTTTTTGGAATGATTGTAGGCTGTATTTTCTAGCCATTGTTAAGACTATTTGGCTTTACAAAATAAAACTGTTATCCACAACTCTGCGTAAGCCAGACTTGGTAATCCCCCACCCAACCCCACCCCAATCCCACGTATCGTGGTAACAAGGGCCAGCCGACAATGTCTGTTCTGTCTGTCTGTCCAGAAAAACTACTATAGGACCTAGACCGTTCGACGGATTTTCTCCATACTTCAACACGCAAACAATTCGGTTGGTGTTGCAACTGCGGACGAGTCAGTAAAAAACGATGTTAAATTCCTGCAATAGTTATGGTCTTAGGTAAAAAACAAATATGTTCCCCCATCCCACCCATACCCCCACCCCCTCTCAAACCAATACCCCCACCCACCCAACCCTGCATACCCATGCGCAGAGACAGAGTTGTGTATGCTGTTTTTTGATTTTAGGGGCACAAAACTTGGTACATCTACTATATGTATAAAACACGTTTTTGAACTAATCCACTTATAGGGAAATCGATAATATCTTTCCACTATACAGGAGCAGCTTACCCCCAGTTCATTACCCTATTACAAACAATGTGTCCCTATTATTGTTATCCTGTTGTAACCTGGCTAGCCTAACAATGCACATATTGTTACACGAGAGGAATCTTCCTAAAATCAAGATGAAAAGACTACATTTATTTTTATTTTCACTCTCTGCTTAATATAGCCTTCTCATTATTGACCCGCCATCCCGCCCATGTATTACAACTTCTATTTTTTATTTAATTTCCACTCCAAACACACCAAACACCGCCCACTATCCCCTTCCCTAGGACCTCCATCAAAGCTTAAAACACACACCCGCAGACCCTCCTTCAAGATAAATTTTGTACATTTTTCGATAGACAAAAAAAATTTCCACGGCCGAAAGGCGGGTTCCTCTTAAATTGACCCCCTCATGATTCATTAAGTTTGGTAATAATATTAACTGATTCTAAATTACCTGTATCCCGAGAAAGAAAGAACATTATGACTAGATCATATTAATACATTAAGCCCAATGGTATAGGTTATTGGCATGTCTTGATTTGGGTTTATATATTTAAACAATTAAGTTACGTTTTGAAAAGCATTTCCTTCAAGAATATTCGGTCTATTTAGAGGATCTGGCAACAGTGTTTAAACGTTAGATACAAACTTCCTCTTGTTGATGGCGATATTGGATTGTGTAAATATTTCCTGTGCATCAAGGTAAAATTAAATTTACCCGTTTTCCTCCCCCCAAACTGCATAGTTTGAGGTCTCGTTTTACACCTTTATTGCTCTCTGAGCATTAGGCTCTGAAATGAGTATGGATCTTCATAAAAGAGACCTTACTAAAAAACTTCTCCTACTGCTTAAAACATTAACAAATATCTTACTGGTTCAGGCCTACCAACATATCTCAGGGTAAATTCTATAACGGAAACTATTCAGCTTCAGTACCAATCTAATTGTTTATGGATTTAACTTGGACTTTGCAGATAGGATAAATGCTAATAATAGCATGTAGGCCTATGCTAACCCCTCGAAACAAATAAAAAACAATATTTACTAAAGTATATGACAATTTCTGTTGGTATCCACGGAAGAGTCAAGTCTGGTTTCTCAGAGAAGAGAGCGCTGGAGAGAGAGAGAGAGATTGCACTGTTAATCGATTTATGTAGTACATTCCTATTGTATTGATAAATAATTTCGGCATTGCCTGGGTAAACAGTGTGACTATGAGTTACACTGCTATGTAAAACTCAGTTTTATTATATATCACAGATAGATAAGGGTAAACCTAACTATACACTGGTTAATATTATTCCACACACGAATTGTCTTGTCTTGATATGCTTCTCTCTACCTGGGGTTTGTTCCAAATTGCCCAAGTCTGATAATATAAAGATAATGTGACTACAAGGGGAAGGTTTCGAGGTTCGTTGTGAACGCAACCTCCTTTTTTACCTAGAGTAAATTACC
>CM064525.1:47815243-47835424 GCA_032716605.1 Paralithodes platypus | reverse complement strand
ACTCTCACAGAGCCCAACTAAAAACATGCCGATCAATGATGTAAATGTCCACTCCACTCTCCCAAGATAAGAGAGACCTCTTGTTGTGTTGAGATTCCTGTTCAAAACAGTAGCCCTTGGCGTTGCCGGGTTCTATTGACACGCCCTGCTCCTCAGCATAACCCGTTAAACGACTTACAGTTTCAACTGACCACCTGCCCGACGGGACACCAGCGGTTGGGGGACCCTTCACCTCCCATCGACACTGTTTATCCACCATTTCAGCCGATTGTTAGTATCAGAAACTACTGCCACCTCACTCGTTAGCAACTCTGGAGCCTCCAACATGCCTACATACCGGCCCCCAACATCCGGCGGAAACCTCGGCGTCAGTTGGTCCAAATTGCCACCCTCCGGCACTTCGATTCAATTTTTGGCGATGATGACTGGCGGTGTTTCCGGGTCATACGACCGGCTTCCTACCATCTAGGTGGCTAAGTTAGAGAACCTCCTCCTCTCGGCGCATGCAACTTCGGACTTATCGGTCGCTGAGACTGGTAATACTGATTGGATTGTTGGAAGCAGACTCATGGACCAATCAGAGGACATACCTATCTCTTACTTACCTTGGACGATTATCCCTGTTAACTGTCAACGAAACATAACGACCTCAATTACATCCTCGGTCAACTGTTGTTATACCCTCAACTTCTGACCATTGGACGGACTTCCTGATAAGTCGACCCTCCTGGCGTCGTTGCGCTTGCGTTATCCAAATGTGGCACGACGTTGCATTTGCTATAGTATCCCAAACAAATCAACTCCTCTTCTCATCCTCTCCGCATAGCTCGCATTAAGTTTAGTGGACGTTCCCTCCCACGAGACGTCAGGATCGGCAGGCCCAAAGGCGTGAAGTACGACCTTAGGTCCCCAAACCGTTACAAGGTACAAACTGTTCCACCTTTGGTCACTCAGCTGGTAGGTGTAAGAAGGTTCGGGTGTGTGCCTTCTGTAGCTCCCGTCAAACATGCTACCCGTTGGAATTGTGTACTCCAAAATGTGTTAACTGTGGCCTTGAACACCAGGCTCGCTCAAAGCAATGTGGGTTCTACATGTACAATGCTGAGTTTAAAGCTTTCCAGTAGTCGGTCAGGCATGTCTGTCCAGAGAAGCTAAGCAAGAACTGAGAGTAAGAGATGTTAAAGATCCCTCTAGAGATATGACTTACAGTGCTAGAAGTCGTGCACCTAAACACTGACGTTTCTCCCGGTAGTCGACGACGTGAGGGACAGTGATGCTGGGTTGGATTCACCCCTTTCTAGTTCCAGCCACTGTTCCCCTTCCCCAACCGGATTTAATGCACTGAATACCCCTCCCCCTGTTCATGAAGCCTCCACCCCAAAAGCCTCCGCGTCACCTTAACCAGGAACTGATATTCAATCCTTGCCTCTTGCCCCGGCGCCCTATACCGATGTTGACGATGTCATGGATTCTACCCCCTCCACCAGTAAACAACGATATGATGCTATACATTCTCACTCCAAGAATCCGATCGTCAATCTACACGCCGTAAAAAGTAAGACCCTCACAGCCAGACATATGCATCCCAAACATTCAAAGTGACCCTCCTCGCTCTCGCATCTTCCGATCTGATATGGGTTCTCAGTCCCAGCCTCCCTCACTCCACACCACCTCTACGTCTGGCGTCCCCCCCGCCTACTCGTCCTAGACCTCACGCACACTATCAATGTAACCGATCGGGCTCCCATGACACCACACTGCGGCTGTCATGACTGCTTTGTGCGGGAGTATAGCAGACCGCCTCTACCCGCACTAAACTCCACTGTTGCTGCGTTGATACGCTCCTTTCTCCGTGACGCACGTTTACCAACCCCTGATAACACCGCATCTCAGAACTCTTCGTGCTTATGCGCTTTTCATTAATAAAGTCACGTTCAGATCTTCCACAGCCAAGATAGCTACTATCCTCCATGACCTGTCCTCTAATGGGCCCCCACCACCGTCCACGTCGAAACTCCCTGCCTTCTCATGACCCTCCCCCCAGACCCGTTCCTCTTCATCTCCAACCGCCGAACAAGTGCTGTTAATTTACGTTAACCTTACGTCTCTCTCCCCCCCCCCACTTAACCTGTCCAATCCCTATATACTACAATGGAATTGTTAAGGTCTCTCATCTAGAGTCCATCTAGGTGAGCACCACGCGTTTACTCCGTGTCTATAATCCAATGTGTATTTGTTTACAAACACATTGGAAAATATACTAAATCCATCAACAACTACCACCTTGCGTGCTGTTCTCTATCCCCTGATGGAGAAACTAGCACAGCAATTTATGTCCCTCCATAGCGTAAACTTTTGACTTGTTTCTCATTAGTAAAAGTTTCCTACAGAACTATATCCTTACTCTTCATATCCCCGATGGTGATTCTGTTACCATTTGCAATATCTATAACCAACCTGCGTACAATTATGACCTTTCCTTGCGTTCTCAGTTTTTCTCTACATTACCCGTCTCACAATGCTTAAGGTTGGGTGACTTTAATGCCCATAGCACTATATGGGACCCTACTTCCTCCAATCCTGATACAGCCGGTTCGCAGATTGACACATTTGCTTTTGAACCGTGACCTTTGCCTCGCCTTAATGAGGCCGACTCACACACTTACTTTTCTGCTTCCCATCATACTTATTCCTCTGTTGATGTCCCACCCTGTGATCCCACAGAAATTGTTGATAAGTTCGAGTGGGGGTTCTGTGTTGATACGTCCTCAAGCGATCCACTTTACTGTCATCCTGTCTACCTGGCAATTCCGTCCATGTCCTTCGCTCCCTCGCTAATAACTTCCACAAAGCTGACTGGGACGCATATGTCCTCCACACCAGACAAATCCCACCTTTTAATCCCCCCCCCCTTAAGGGATCCTGATGAAACGCATTCATTTCCTCGTTAATTTTTTTACTAATGCAGCTACTAAGTCTATACCCCCGACGGACTTCTTCCCCCCTAGGTTCTTCGAGTCCCCCTGGTGGGGACAGCACCTTATCCCCTCTTGCTAAAAGTCAACATGAATTAGGCCGCTCGCGCGATAGTCTCAATAAACGTTACAATTCTTTATGTTCACGCTTACCTTTACGTGATGATCTTCTATGCCATTTCATTCTCGTTATTGATGGATATATATGTGCCATCAACACCTCACTACACTCGACTATCAGCTACATTCCAATCGAGAAGTCAATCCGTAGTAGATCGTGAATCCTGGAAAACTTATGGATCCACCAATTTCCGTAGCTCTACCCCGATATCATGCGTTTTTGGATTAAATTCAGGAATATTAACAGCCCTCACATTGCCCCCTTCCCCGCGCCATGCTTTGGTACACGGTGGCCGTAGTGTTCACGACTCCCCTTGCGATATCGAACCTCTTGGGTCAACATCTTAGCCCATGTCAGCAGTAATGAGAGGTTAGACGATCCATTCCGCCGCAGTTAAACTTGAAATGGAGTCGATCCCCCTCAAATTCTCTTCACCAGAAACCTTTGATTATAATGCGATGCTTTACTATGGATGAATTTGAACCAGCACTCTCCAATTGTCCTAATTCCGCTCCTGGCCAAGATAACATAAGTTTTGCCTTACTCACTAACTTAGCCCCCCTTGCTAAATCCTACCTCCTTGCCAAATTTATAATCAGGTGTGGAATGCCGTCATCAATTTCCTACCTCATGGAAACATGATATTGTCGTCCCAATTGCAAAACCTGGAAAAGGACACCGAGCTTGCCCTTGAGTTATAGACCACGATCCCTCACCAGGTTGTCTTTGTAAATTAATGGAGAAAATTGGTCACTACGAGACTCACTTGGTTACTCAGTCAAAAACCCATTTCTCACTAGACCCACTTTGGCTCTCAGAAAGATCGATAGACTCTGGACTCGCTTACGTTATTAGAATCTCATATCAAGCGTGGCTTTGACAAGTAAGTCCATTCACCGTCGCCGTTTTCTTTGACATCCAGAAGGCATATGATACCACGTGGCGAGCGTCCCATCCTGCAACTCCTTCATGATAGTGGTGCCCGTGGCCCATCTACCCCTTGTTTTTATCTTACAACTTTCTTTCTGATCGAAACTATTTCCAGACTCGAGTGGAGCGGAATCCTTTCTAAGGTCTTTTCCACTCGTCAATGGTGTTCCCCAGGGAAGCGTTCTCAGCAGCAAACTTTTTGCCGAGGCTATAAATAAAGTCATTCAACAATTGCTGCAGGAAGTCCACTGGGGCAGCCTGTACGTTGATGATTTTACCATCTATTGCACTGCCCGTACCCTCAGACCTGCGCCTCAACGTATACTCAACATCTCCATCCAACGGGTGATAGCATGGGCATCTTAAGTTGGCTTTCAGTTTTGCGGTCTGAGAAAACTAAGGCAATAGTCTTTCTATCGAGACAAAAGATGGCTAGTGGACAGTCAAGATCGCTTCGAGAATGGCCCCTCTCCGATTTCTTTCTATCCCAGTGTTAAATTCTTAGGCGTAATCTTTGACCAACATCGCAAACTGGATGAGACCATGTTTCAGTATACTAAAGGTAAAGGCCTTCGTGCTCTCAACCTCCTCAGGAAACCATCCCAGACCCACTTGGGGTGCCAGACGTACCACGTGTGGATGCTCTTTCCATCCTCGCCTACGGCTGCCCCATTTATGGGTAGGACTCATGCTTCCGTTTTGAAGATGTGGGACCATGTTCATACGGCAGGGTATGCGTCTCTGTACTGGAGCTTTCCGTTCCTCCCCAAATACATCCGTCTTAGATGCGAGTGGCGAGACCGCCGCTCTACCTCCAGTGCGATTTAGTTACTATGCGCCAGTGCATTAAAAATTAAAACATAGTGACCTCTCCCACTAATTCCCTTTTCAGTGATATATTCATTACCGATCCGTGTCCATCTTCCCCCTCATTTAGATTCGTGGACAATTCTCCTCAACTCTCTTGACTCCACATTGCTGTTTCGCCGCCTGTTGTATCCCCTTCCCCCCCATGCGGTTATATCTATCCCCAATGTTGGCACTCACCTCTCCTTCCTCTCTAAGAATGATATCCTTTTGGCCCTAGCCATCACTGCCAACATGCACTCGAACACATACGTCGTAAAGGCCCCCATTTTGCCATCTTCAACGGAAGGGTCTAAGACGGAATCTGGGGTGGGCCTCGCTGCTGTGTCCTCTACTAAGCTCCTTCAGTTGCTCTCCCGCCCAAAGCCTCTATCCCTGTACTGCTGAACTTTTAGCTATCCAATCTGCTATTGACATTATACGTGCACCCCTCAAACAGCCCTTTATAATTTACAGTGACTCTCGTATTAGTGCCCTCGAAGCGCTCTGTGCTCTATTCGTCCTCCCACAGGAATAGTTTTAGCCATAAAACACGTCTCCCCACGGGGAGATGAGCCTACGTGGATTCCAGGTCCAGTTATGTTGGGATCCTGCTCACATCCGGTGTCCGTGGCAATGAAAAAAAAGGGGGGGGGGGGGGGCGCGATGTGTGCGGCGATAAGAATGGATATTTTAATGATCCCTCGCCAGCCCCACCTTCCGTTAGGTGAGTGGCCTGTCCCTACTCAAGCCTTCTATTCTTTGCACGTGGCAATCTCATTGGGATGCTCTACCCTGCAATAATAAACTCCGTGCAATCAAACCTTCTGTCCGTCCTTCGGCCCTCGTCTTCCAGGTCTCACAGTGTGTGAGGAAGTTTTACTAACTAGACTTAGGGAGGCCATTCCAGGCTGACTCACGGTTATTTGATGTCCCACTCCCCGCACTCAGCCCCCTACCTGCTCCTACTGTCATTCCCCTCTAAATGTTCTGCCACGTCTTTGACTGCCCAGATTATGCCCGTTTGCGTACGGTTTGTTTTGTTACTAAATCATTCACTGCAACTTTTATCCGATTCTCCGTCATTTGCCTTACCCCCTATCGTCAGTTTTTTGCGTCGTATTAAGCTGCTTCCAGTATTCTGATATAATCCTTCGGGCCAGACCTATGAGAGTTACCGTATGGAGCTCAGTGGGTCTGGTTAATCTGCTCTACATACCAAAACTAAACTCGAAAACAATAACGAAAGAGTACCCCTATGAAAACTGCCGACTTTTCTTTGGTCTATATGTCCATAGAAAACGGCAAGTTCCCAGGGACAACTAGACATACCAAAAAACTCATGCGCCAACTTAATAGTGTGTCCATAACCCAGTCTTGACGAGTAATAATACTACCATGTTTTTCCCTACTTGATCCACAGGTCAAGCAACACCTACAGCCATTCCAAACAGTACATACAAAACCACTTAACATGCATTTCACGCAATACATTCCAGTTAGAGGAGGCCGCGATAATAATGAGCTTAGCTCCTGCATTGCGTGGATTCCCCTTGACGAACAAGTAACTGAGTAACTGAGTTCACTCATTCTCCCCCACAGCCCCACAATCCACATGATTCTATCTTTGTCCAGACTTCATATACCACCCCTAGTTGCATCCCCGGTAGCATTTGGCTAAGTACTTTCACTGTCCTTTCAAACTCCAAAATTAACTGTAGCCTAATGCCACCCCCACGCCCGGCGACATTAGGGTCACATTTCCACGTACCCACTGAACTTCCCCCACTCTCATTAACAACCGCGCTCCTCGACTCTTGTACGACCTAGCCTCTCCCTCATACCTCTTGAAGACCCTTGATTTTTCCGTTGCTAACGCTCTCCAACCTTTTATATATATACTCCTATCCAGCCTACCTTCCCTTAGTAGGCCGGAACAACATTAGAACTTTACTAACCCCTTGCATGCCATCTATTCCCTTACATCCCATTCACAAACTGCACCCAATGGTCGTCGGTGCGAGGCTAGCCGCCTCGCCAGTAACTAACCTCTATTGCCATACTTCCAGATAAATGTGGCAGAGTTAGCAACCCAGTCTCCACCACACCCAGCAAACCATACAATTAACAACCAACATTAAAACCAGCTAGCCAAGGCACCTTCGGTTTTGGTATTAAGGACACCCACATCTGTCTCATAAACAGAGGGTTATTACAAACGCTGGTGATATGGCAAGCCCCTAGCCACAGACGCCGGACGACCATCCCAGAGAGAGGGTGCCCAGCTACCCCTTTTACCCACCCGAGGAGGGAGACCCCCCACCCCTGCGGAGGTATACCTGACCCCTGTTTTGACTTCCGGGTCATTGCCAGGTAGCACAGGAATTCTTCCTATCAATGAACTAACCATGCATGTCTAACCCCTTACTAACCTCTATTTACCCACAATAACCCATTCACCTTTATTGCATACTCGGATAATCAAATTAGCACCTCAGCTATACCATAGAATGAAGACTGAACAATATAAGAGAGACGCCCCTATCACAGCTGTCCCAGTTCTCCCCGCAAAGTAGATCCAGTCTCCCTCCCCTCAATACTTCCAGTATAGCCAAAATAGTACCTCTTACTAAGGCTCAGTTATATCACAATATGAAGGCTTCCTATTATAGGTTTGACTCCTGTAAGGAGATAAAGAAAACCTAATATTTAGTAGTGGCCCCGTAATCATTGACGAACATGCCTATTACATAAGGCATCCTCTTCAAACACTAATCCGCCGTAGTTTGAATCTACCGCGCAGAGCATTTAAAATCTGAGGAGCCTTCATCATGAGCGCACGCGACCTCACTCATGGCTTCAGTCATTATGAATTGGGTTCTCACTACGAAAAAAACTTCGTAAAAAAAAAAACAAAAAGAAAATAAGAATAACTATCCAATAAGCTTTCCATCATATCGTGGATGTACTTGTGTGGATCTTTGACCAGACGCTGATTCAGGCGTCATTCTTCCTTCACTGGCATATCAAGTAAACCAAAATCCTTAATACATCAACGAATGGGAAGGGGATGGTCGGGAGGGCCCCAGTCGTCAATGATTACGGGGCCACTACTAAATATTAGGTTTTCTTTATCTCCTTACAGGAGTCAAACCTATAATTTATTATACATTCGTAATCATATCATAACTCTAGAAAAGCAGATAATCAAACAACCACATAGTATTCTTACTTTTGTAAAAAAGAGATATTCGGGTGCATAAACTTTATACAGCCTAAATCTTCAAAAAGGGGTACAAGCAGGTGCTTCAAAGAAGCCTGCTTGAAAAAGGGTTAACTCTGAGACTCTGTGCACAGATCTGCTAGTTAAGAAGGCACCCCACTTAAAGTAAGTGGTGAAAACTAAAAACTTATAAGTTTACATGTGCACATATAAACCCCATTAACTAGTGGATATATTCCTAAAAATATAACCAAACATAAATGAATTCTTGTACATTCGTAGAAGTACTGAACTCGTGTACTTATGCAGAAGTAATTACTGCAAAAGTAAAAGTCGTAGTTGCCACTACCGAGATTTCTCAAAAATCTATTGCTTCACAGCCAAAGCTACTTACAACAAGAATTGTCGTAACACTACTATTGGCCTTTAGCACAATTTCCTGCAATGAATACTACAGAGAAATTTTATAATACAATGCCTACAACCAGTATCACAGCTCGTATGTTTGGAACACATACTCCGGAGGGGTCTAGGGTGTCCTATGTCACACTGACTGCACCCCCCCCCCCCCCTTTTTCTTGAAATTAAACAAAACGTGACTAAAAGGGCCACCTAGACCCTCTGCCGTAAAGCTATACATGGCAAGGAAGGGTTGTCCAGAGCTACTGAAAGGTATCGAGGCAAAAACTCCTGATTAGAGGCCCACAACTGTGTGGACGTAATAACTTCCACCGAAAGATTATTAAGGAAACGTAAAGAGGCTGTCCCCTTGCGTAAATCGTGGGTCTTACCCACAACGCCGGGATGCTTCTCTTTAAAGTCCTCGACCAAGAGAGAAGCCAGTGTACGCTCCATCAATCGTTCACCCGGACTTGCGACCCATAAAGCACCCTGGTGATTTAGAGGTGCCACTCTTAAATATTTGGTTAGAGCTTGCACTGGGCAAAAAAGATGGTGCACCTTTCCCCTGTTTAACGCCGGCACCGTGAACTCTGAAAACACGTGTTCACTGTGCTCAATCTCGGCTATGAATCCTGGGGAAGGTGCAATGTGAATACACTCATGAAGCCTATCAAACCTGAGGCAATTAGGTGCGTTGCTCATCGCCGCCAGCTCAGATACTCTGTTCCCGGTAGCCAAAGCCATAAGGAATACTGCCCTTTTGTAAAATCTGCAGTCTTTGGTACATACGGGAACGAGAATAACGACGATGCTTTGTCCAGAGACCATGTAGGCCTGAGCTGACGGGGAGGTGGGCGGAGTTTAAAACCTGCCCACATAAATCACTTTCAGATAAATGTTTCTGCATGAACAGATAAATTAAATAATAAACAACCAACGCCACCGAGGGCACAGTTTGTTTTGTTCTAAGAATCCGAGACGTAAAAGCTTTCCAATGCGATTGAAACTGTCGCTTTGTAGACTGGGTATATTGATTCGTGAATATCTTGGTCACGTCGCTACCATAAGGTGCTAGCCACTTGGCCTCCTGAATGTCCAAAATGAAAAAGTCTGCGAGGTTTCTAGGTTGCCAATTGTGTTCTAAGTGGAACAACCCGACCAGGAGGGACACTGGGTGCGGGCACCACGTGTTCAAATGCCGGTACCACACTGCGCCGGCCACAGGGGCGCGATTAGCGAGACTACGCCTCGCTAATCCTGTAGTTTGTTGACTACGTGGCACATTAGACGCGTCTGGCGGCGGAAAAGAGATAAATGGAACTCAACCTGTTCTCGTCCGTCATCAGAGCGTCAAGTCCGCCCGCCGGCGTTATCGTCCGGCGGGTGAGGTACAACTGTGAGTATCGCCATACACCTTGGCTGTGGCTGTCCCTCGCTTGCGAGCTCGGTATACTCCCTGAACGGGAGCCCTCGTCCGAGTCCCGTAAAGGTTTATGATAATTAAAAGCTCCCATAGCTCATTAACACATTGAAAGCAGAGCTGGTGAGCAAAATCATAAAGTATACTAATTAATGTAATTTATATTTAATTGTATTAAAATAAATTACTATAAATAAACACAATATTATCATAATATAATCATAGAAAATATATATATTTATTATGATTCAGCTATTAAATTATTTCATTAACAAATAAAAATAAGATAGGGCTACCTGAGCTTAACGGCGTTGAACATACAGCAATGAGAGGTTCAAGTGCCGACACGACAGAGACTGGGGGAAAAACTACCCCGCCCCCGGGAACTACCTGGTCACCTGGTGCAACACCGGTAATCCGCCCTGGAAAGAGAATTTTCCGGGGATTAAAGCTCATAGGGTTACACCCAAAAAACGGTACAAAATATGTGCCTCAAAACCGCCGGTCAACGAACCGTAGCACTCCACCACTACTTTTCGTTGTCCTTTAGTATCATATTAAAGATTTCAGCATATCTTTACCTGTCCAGAAGATTTAAGCATATCTTCTGAATCCTCATAAAGATGAAGCATATCTTTATTAAAGATGAAGTCTTTCAAGTATCTCTTTACACTTGAAACACTAGTAAGATTCCGGCATCTTTTTATCCCATACAAAGTCTAAGCCTATCTTAATCTCTAGTCTGGCGTCACCCAGAAGCCCTCATAGATCGCCGTCTTGAAGGCCGTGATACCCTATTGTATCAATCAATTGTTTGGCAAATTATCGCGAATTGCAAATCAGTTAATATAACCACCCAAAGGTACAACCGCCGGGTTTTATATGCAATGTCAAACCAATTGTACCTGCCCCAGACCTCTTTGTAAAAGGTCGCCGGGAGGGAAAGACTAAACAAACAAACGGCATTGTTTCAATGGCTTATTAAAGATTTCAGCATATCTTTTATCTGCCCAAAAGAATTAAGCATAACTTCTTAATCCTCATAAAGATGACATATCTTTGATGAAGTCTTTCAAGTAACCCTTTACACTTGAAACACTAGTAAGATTCAGGCATCTTTTTATCCCATAAAAAGTCTAAGCCTATCTTAATCTCTAATCCGGCTTCTCCCAGAAGCCCTCATAGATCGCCGTCTTGAAGGCCGTGATACCCTATTGTATCAATCAATTGTTTGGCAAATTATCTCGAATCGCAAATCCGTTAATATAACCACCCGAAGGTACAACCGCCGAGTTTTATATACAAGGACCCCAATGGAAATACGCCTAACGGCCTTATTGGGCTATCCTTAGTTGGAATTATGCAAGGCTGGTACATGTCATATTTATAACATACTATGTGGTACCAACTCTGTAAATTGCTAACTGAATAAATATTAATATTATTATTATTATTATTAATATTATTAATGTCAAACCAATTATACCTGCCCCAGACCTCTTTGTAACAAGGTCGCCGGGAGGTAAAGACCAAACAAACAGACAGCATTGTTTCAATGGCTTTGAAAAGCAGAGAAAACCAAGGCCAACAGGTGTCAGCCTGATCACCTAGAAAACTGAGTGGAGCCCCCCTCGACGGGAATAACTCAGGAAGCCTGATCCCAGGCTCGACCATAGAAAACGCAGTTTCTGATGAGCCCTCAAGCGACCAAACTCGTCGGGGTAACTTACCTATTTTAGCCATCCTGACTAAAACTCGGTAAACAAAAACGGTGTTTCTCGGAGCAACGAGAAAAACGCTGGAAAGGTAACCCACACTAAACTATACATTACAGGAGGGCGTAATGCATAAAGCAATGAATAACACAGGAAGCCTGCTCCCAGGCTCGACCACAGAAAACGCAGTTTCTTATGAGCCCTCAAGCGACCAAACTCGTCGGGGTAACTTACCTATTTTGAGCCATCCTGACTAAAACTCGGTAAACAAAAACGGTGTTCTCGGAGCAACGAGAAAAAACGCCGGAAAGGTAACCTACACCAAACGAGACATTTTAACACATTTCATACAAAGGGTGTGCGCAAAAATAGGGATACCTGAACAGGAGGGCGTAATGCATAAAGCAAAAACCGGGGCAAAGGTAGCCATGACAGAGACTGGTGGGATAATTACACCAGGTTCTGCATAGACCCGCCGGGACCCAGCTCTGGAAAAAAAAAAAAAAAATTCCAGGAATTAATGCTCATAAGGTTAACCCAAACATGTTCGCACACAAGTGTTAAATAACCCGCCGGGTAACGAGACGTAATACTCAACGACGACAGCTCGCTACGCGGTGGGGTTTCCTAAGTAAAAGATTTTAGAATATCTTATTTTTGTCCAAAAGATTTATGAATACCCTCTGACATAATATATAAAGACCAGCATGGCGTTTATAACTGATGAAGTCTTTCCGGTGGTGTTTGTTTCAAGATTCAATTTTGGAAGAAAAAAAAACTAAAAAAGACGCCGGCCCCCGAATTATCTCATAGATCAAAAACTGGGAAGCCTGACAAATATACGAGATCTAACTTCTCCCGAAGTATCTTTTTAGATCGCCGTATGTTGAAGGCGGCGATACAAAACGTATCCCTCAATTGTCTGGTTAACTAACTGAATCGTAAATTCGTTATTCCCATCCCTCCAAGGAGCACCGACCGGGTGTGAATGAAAGTTTTTAAAAAACGTTAACCCAATTGTGCCCTAAAGCGCCGTATGTTGAAGGAGGCGATACACAATGCATCCCTCAATTGTCTGGTCAACTAAACTGAATTTTGCAAATTCGGGCATCCCACCCTTCCAGGTTGCACCCGCCGGGTGATTTAAAGTTTTAAAAGTTAACCCCAAATGTTCCTAACCCCACTTCTTTGTAAAAGATCGCCGGGGAGGAAATACAAAGATCGCGAATTGCAAATCAGTCAATAGAACCACCCAAAGGTACAACCGCCGGGTTTTATATGCAATGTCAAACCAATTGTACCTGCCCCAGACCTCTTTGTAAAAAGGTCGCCGGGAGGGAAAGACTAAACAAACAAACGGCATTGTTTCAATGGCTTATTAAAGATTCAGCATATCTTTCACCTGTCCAAAAGAATTAAGAATAACTTCTTAATCCTCATAAAGATGAAGCATATCATTAAAGATGAAGTCTTTCAAGTATCCCTTTACACTTGAGACACTAGTAAGATTCAGGCATCTTTTTATCCCATAAAAAGTCTAAGCATATCTTAATCTCTAATCCGGCTTCTCCCAGAAGCCCTCATAGATCGCCATCTTGAAGGCCGTGATACCCTATTGTATCAATCAATTGTTTGGCAAATTAACTCGAATCGCAAATCCGTTAATATAACCACCCGAAGGTACAACCGCCGGGTTTTATATGCAATGTCAAACCAATTATACCTGCCCCAGACCTCTTTGTAAAAAGGTCGCCGGGAGGTAAAGACCAAACAAACAGACAGCATTGTTTCAATGGCTTTGAAAAGCAGAGAAAACCAAGTCCAACAGGTGTCAGCCTGATCACCTAGAAAACTGTGTGGAGTCCCCCTCAACGGGAATAAACCAGGAAGCCTGATCCCAGGCTCGACCATAGAAAACGCAGTTTCTGATGAGCCCTCAAGCGACCAAACTCGTCGGGGTAACTTACCTATTTTAGTCATCCTGACTAAAACTCGGTAAACAAAAACGGTGTTCTCGGAGCAATGAGAAAAACGCCGGAAAGGTAACCCACACTAAACTATACATTACAGGAGGGCGTAATGCATAAAGCAATGAATAACACAGGAAGCCTGATCCCAGGCTCGACCACAGAAAACGCAGTTTCTTATGAGCCCTCAAGCGACCAAACTCGTCGGGGTAACTGACCTATTTTGAGCCATCCTGACTAAAACTCGGTAAACAAAAACGGTGTTCTCGGAGCAACGAGAAAAAAACGCCGGAAAGGTAACCCACACCAAACGAGACAGTTTAACATATTTTATACAAAGGGTGTGCGCAAAAATAGGGATACCTGAACAGGAGGGCGTAATGCATAAAGCAAAAACCGGGGCAAAGGTAGCCATGACAGAGACTGGTGGGATACTTACTCCAGGTTCTGCATAGACCCGCCGGGACCCAGCTCTGGAAAAAAATAAAATTTCCAGGAATTAATGCTCATAAGGTTAACCCAAACATGTTCGCACACAAGTGTTAAATAACCCGCCGGGTAACGAGACGTAATACTCAACGACTACAGCTCGCTACGCGGTGGGGTTTCCTAAGTAATAGATTTCGAATATCTTAATTTGTCCAAAAGATTTATGAATACCCTCTGACATAATATATAAAGACCAGCCTGGCATTTATAACTGATTAAGTCTTTCCGGTGGTGTTTGTTTCAAGATTCAGTTTTGGAAAAAAAAAAAACTAAAAAAGACGCCGGCCCCCGAATTATCTCGTAGATAAAAAACTGGGAAGCCTGACAAATATACGAGATCTAACTTCTCCCGAAGTATCTTTTTAAATCGCCGTATGTTGAAGGCGGCGATACAAAACGTATCCCTCAATTGTCTGGTTAACTAACTGAATTGTAAATTCGTTATTCCCACCCTTCCAGGGAGCACCCGCCGGGTGTGAATATTAGTTTAAAAAACGTTAACCCCAATTGTGCCTTACATTGCCATATGTTGAAGGAGGCGATACACAATGCATCCATCAATTGTCTGGTCAACTAAGCTGAATTTAGCAAATTCGGTCATCCCACCCTACCAGGTTGCACCCGCCGGGTGATTTAAAGTTTAAAAGTTAACCCCAATTGTTCCGAACCCCACATCTTTGTAAAAGATCGCCGGGGAGGAAATACAACAACAGCATAGTTTTATATTGGCTTTGCAAAACCGAAAAAACTACAAACAACACGTGTCCGTATGAACACTGTTAGATGGGTACAGCCAACCCGCCGGGAATCAGAAGGAGCCTGAAACGGGCACCACAGAGACGCCGTCCTGGGGAGCCACAGACACCCACTCGCCGGGGAAACAAGACTGTTTTTAAACCACGCGTGGCCAAAACTCGGCAACCAGCCGGATATTGTCATGGTGTAACCGAGAAAAACCCACCGGAAATAACCCACCCCGTCCAGATACCATCTGAACGCAACACAGGACCGAGGCGCCAAAACACAACTAACGCCGGGCCCAACATAGTCCGTGGAATTAGCCAATACACAACTAAACCAGGACACACATCACACAGTAGTACATATTTAGAAAATAAATCAATAACACTCGTATATGTGGTAAAGCTACGAGAGGCTGGCTAGGCCTAGGCAGACGGATAACAATAACATGTCGGAATATAAACAAAAAGCACTGAATTATATCACAACAGGAACCACCGTCAACACACCACTGTAGCAAATACTTCCGGCAAAGGGAAGAACTGACTCGGGACCCAGAAAAAACTTCAGTAAGTGAAGAAAAATACGCTGGGAACGTCAGCAAAAATACACTACCTCATCAGAAAGATAAAAGGAAGCAATAACGCGTAATGAAAGCCGCCTGCATCACAAAGTTAGCTAACTGTGAAAAAGTTCACCTGTCCACAACCGGACCACGAGGGTACATCCGAAATAGATGCCCCAAACACACGACCCAAAATACACTGCACTGCGGGCAACCAGCCCAGGACACTCCTGCTACGCATATCCTAACCTTACTCGATACATCCGGAGTAAACAAATGAGAAAAAACTCACTAGGGACGCAGCAAATGCGGAACCAGCGGAGCGTGGAGAAACACGTCCGGGGCGGCTGACCACAGAGCAGAGAAGGAAGAATGACGCCTGAATCAGCGTCTGGTCAAAGATCCACACAAGTACATCTACGATATGATGGAAAGCTTATTGGATAGTTATTCTTATTTTCTTTTTCTTTTTTATTTTTTACAAAGTTTTTTCGTAGTGAGAACCCAATTCATAATGACTGAAGCCATGAGTGAGGTCGCGTGCGCTCATGATGAAGGCTCCTCAGATTTTAAATGCTCTGCGCGGTAGATTCAAACTACGGCGGATTAGTGTTTGAAGAGGATGCCTCATGTAATAGGCATGTTCGTCAATGATGGAGGGGCCACTAATAAATAGCCATGTGCCACAACAGTAATCACCACCTTACCTAGTCCCCATAGCTATTGAGAGCTCAAATAATTCCATAAGACTCGAGATCCCTATGGCCTACAGGGTCCAAAAACCGAGCCTATAAACCCAGCTCCAGCCCCCAGTTAAATCAGTTGAAAGATAGACACCAACCAGTGGCTAACCCCCTGAAGTTAACCTCTAGCTCTGCCCTTGTGTTGTTCCTGAGTCAAGAGATTCCCGAGCCGGCAGACTCCGTGGCAGATATAAAATAGAAGCATCTGTCCACGTACAAGTATCTACGTGCACCTTATAACCTTCACACACACTAGTGGGTATATAAGCGTGTAGCCAGCACCGATCGCCAAGAGATCCGACTTGAGAACTTCCTACATTTGGACCACCTGGACGGCCGAGGAACCAATCGTTAGCCCCCAACATCACGGACGCAAGATAACCAGGACCAGACCAACAAAATACTATCCAAGATTCACTTATTAGTACTAACGTGTTATAGTCCTAATTCGAAATTCACTTATTAATCTTTCTATGAAGTGGCTATAACTTTGCCCAGTGTAATTCATATATATAACCATTCCATTTGGGAAGTACTAAGCGTATCAGTGTTCATTAATTAACAGGCGACATTAACTCTCGTAATTACCTTTATCCAGATATTAAAACCCTAGTGATATCTAACGTTCGCCCACTGATTTGTGTTCTACGTATGTCTGCCATAAGAATATAAAACTTAGATCAGTACCCCCCTGAGGTTACTAGAATTCCCGTGTTCTATAACATACGCGTGTCTCATTCTAGCTGTGAACTACTACTTGTGCACCAGACCTGCCAGTGATAAATCTAATTAGTGAAATTGAATCCATAAGTAACATTGAGGTCTTCCAGTATATACACTTGCGAACCAAACCAGTGATCAGAAGAGTATACCTGAACGTTGGAAGTGGGAGACTAGGCTCCATCCAGATCCACTAATGCTAGCGGTTCATTTCTATCATTTGTCTTGTACGAGTATTCCTATTTTCCTATGCTCCCTATTCATCTACTTAAATAAACGTGATCGTGTGTCTTGTTACCGTGTGTTTATTTTGTGTTCTCTATTCCTCATACCTTGTATTGTGCATGCAGCCTTATATAACCAGTCAGTTAGAGCCCACATTACCCAAGTTAATCCTGTAGAAAAACAGGGCATAACATTGGCGGCAGCGGTGGTTCTTGATTCGGATAAAAGGTTGCATTACATTGCAAGTTTGGAACAGCCAGAACACGATAACATCATGGCGCACCGTTCTCACATTCCCATCCCACATTATGATGGAGAAACTTACGAGATCGAAATGTTCATGGACATAGTGAAACCCGTACTTGACCTAGTTTATACCACGGATGCAGAAAAAATAGCCGTGATATTAACGCACCTGGGAAAAGCCGTTTCCCTGGTTGCCTATCAAGTGCACCCTGCTCTCACCTGGGCCGAATTTCGACCAATAGTGATAGAAGCCATTAAGCCTTCGTTGGGCGTTTTCGTGGCCCACACCCGTATCCAAGACACTAAATTCGAAGGCGATCTAGATGCCACAGTGAATAAGATTGCCCAACACATAAAAGTTTCTTTCCCCACATTGACCAGAAATCCAACAAGAGCAGCAGATTCTGGTCAACCCTGTATCTATATTGCCCTCAGCAGTAAAAGACCATTTCCGTGTGCACGATTTCGTCGGATACCAAAAAGATCTCATCACGATCCGACGTATTTTGTCCGTGCGCACAGAAGCACCCACCCAAATCGCTGTAATCAAGAGGTTTCCCACGCACCCGCAGCACCCCGACCACCAAAACTCCAAGAATGCCTACCCAGCCTCATCCTTCCACAACAGACCCACCTACCCTTCCGGCAAGCCCCAACCCAGTAGACCCCGGTTCCAACCTACCCAGCCACGCAGAATCTTCAACCGGAACAAAACCTACAACACCTACCAAAGTAAAAACCCTACCTTAGTAATTATCAACCCCTATGATTTCCCTGCCTGTAATGCTCAGTGTGCCTTCCATCAAATTCGTGACTCTGCCAAACCTCGCCCCTTTACTCCTCGCATTTCTGTAAATGAAGAGGAGTTGGGACAAGAGGAAGATATGGAGGAAAGACACACTGGGGAAATAGCCCCTATCATGACCTCAGAGGATACCGAGGAAACCCTGGAGGAGGTAGATACCGATCCCCAGGATTTTTAAAGTACCCCCCGCCCAAGATGGCCTCGGCGGGGGACGCCATAACTGACCGCACTGCCCCCATTTATTACATGGCCAAAATCAAGGACATTCCTGTCTGCTTGTTAATCGACACGGGAGCTGCCAAGTCATGTTTGTTCAAGTCTTATTATGATCAACACCACCGACTATTTGGCCCCTTGTTAACCACCAAAGCAGAACTAATCTCAGCTGCTGATACTTACTTAAATCTCCTAGGAGACACTTTGCCCCTATCAGTAACTACTCCTGCCCCCCATGCTCGTTGTTATCACACGTTCACAGTATTCTCCTCCCACTGTAAACATTACGATGGTTTCCTTGGACTTGACCTCCTTCAAAAACTCCAGGCCCAGGTTGACTGCGGCCAAAGGCTGATCTCATTCAAAAACAAATTCCAACCCAAAGCCTCTGACAAACCCACCACGCAGAAACCCATTCACAAAAAGAAAAAACACCTTCCCCCTCAACAAACCCTGAGTCAGGGTTACCAAGTTGCAGCTAGCACTAAGGTGACTCCTAAAAAAAAACCTTGCCCCGAGTTCTCTCAAAATATCACCCAATTCAGTAAACAAATGCCTCAACAAACGAAAGAAGACAAGTCCAAGCAACTCCCTCTCGGTAATCCCCTCAATTCTCGTAACTCTGTCCAGGATAAATCCTCCCATGTTTTCAGGACAGACTCTGCGATATGTAACCATAATTCTATCAAATGTTTATGTACACATGTTTCCAGAGAAAATGCCGACCGATGTACCCAACAATGTTTTCCCAATGCCCCCAGAAATGTTCAGCTATCCCACAACCAACAACAATTCCCTTGTGACAGTTTTCCGTCAGTAGCTCCCTTCACCCCCCACACAATTCACACCCCTAGAAAATTTCACAACCCCACACTTGACTCGCCCTCTCATGACCAACAAACTCACCAGTCCCACATAACCTTTAACCAGACCGTTACTGCCACCAAGAAAATTCCCCACATTCGTCCTGTTAACAACCCCACATCAATACACCAGTCCTCCACCAATAACCCATGTTCTACACCTAACTCTTTCCCCACCAACCCTCCGCAGTCCCCCCCAACAAATCCCGTTTTCTAACTCGCTTACCTCTCACCACCCTGACCCGCACGCGCCGTTAATCCCCCCCTCACGCGTGCCGCCCGAGGGGCACACCCATGTTCCCTCCATGCCCCCAGAAATGTCAAGCTATTACACACACCCCAATCCCCCTTGTGACAGTTTTCCGTCAGTAGCTCCCTTCCACCCCCACACAATTCACACCCCTAGAAAACTTCACAACCCCACACTTGACTCGCCCTCTCATGACAAACAAACTCACCAGTCCCAGATAACCTCTAACCAGACCGTGACTGCCACCAAGAAAATTCCCCACATTCGTCCTGTTGGCAACCCCAAATCAATAAATCAGTCCTCCACCAATAACCCAGATTCTACACCTCACCTTTCCCCCACCAACCCTCCACAGTCCCTCCAACAGATTCCGTTTTCTAACTCCCTCACACCGCGCCCCACTGATCCTCCCACACGCGCCGTTAATCCCCCCTCACGCGTGACCCCCACCAAAGTGACCTTGCCCCCCTTAGGCATACCAAGCACCTGCTCGCCAGTCAATCCCCCACCATCATTAGCCCAGCTGTAATTCAGGATAAATGCCAAATTCCCCCCCGCCATCAAAAATGGGTGAACCTTCGACCCATACCCCAAACTCACATGATATTTTCCCCCACTACCACGTCCACCAACCCCAATCGTTGCCTCTTACAACCCGCCATCATTTCCGCTCGCATCAACCACATTCTCGTGGCAAATATCTCCGAGGAATCCCTGAC
>CM064525.1:47639770-47815143 GCA_032716605.1 Paralithodes platypus | reverse complement strand
TATACATGGTTTTGTAACTTGATTGTGGCCCTGTCAATCTTTCAACTCTGGGGAGGCACTCGCTACAGGCAGTACTGCCTTTTGCCTCCCTCACTCACATAGAAAAACAAAACAAAATAATAAACTCAATAAAATAAAGCTGAAATGCGTCCGGGAATGCTGAAGGGGTTAAGACAAATATCACACTCGCTTGATAATCTTGTAAAGGAAAATAAAGGTCACTAGTCATTGACAAATTGATAATCATTGAACACTTTTCAGGACATTTATTATCACCTTAAGTAATTTATAATCAAAGTTATGATATTAATTTATGCAAATAGGATATACTGTATAATTACCAATTAAAAAGTTGTGTGAAGTATATTATTAAATAATGTTTAGTTGTATTGTTCGGCCGATTTGAAAATTTTCGATAACATTATTAGGGCATTAATGTACCGGTATATTTCTATCGGAGCAAGCCTTGATATTTCTTTTCAAAGGAAGGGGAGTTCAACTTAATATTTATAGTTCTCAGATTATTCATGTGAACCTAGACAGGGGGGCAGTAACTCAAAATGTCTACGACGTGAAAGGCATAGATCTAGTCACTGGCTGTTAGAAACACGAGATCTGTTAAGGAAGAAATATTGTTACTAAAAAAATACATAGTTTATAAGCAAGCTCGTCGTCGAATTATTGATTCTGACTATACATGACGTTCTATGTCACAATATATATGTAATGTATCTATATATGTTAATATCTATATTTTTCGTATAGCATACTGTGGTGCTGAGGAGATTGTAGGCACCAATCGAGCAGGGTAGTACCCAGGGAGGCCACATAGGTATATGATAAGGAGTTCCTGTAACTCCTGTTTCATTTGCCTGGCTTTCTCCACTATATACAGTATATTTGTGCCTCACCTGCACAGAGAGTAATTCAGCTAACTCTCGCAAACACCGCCTCCTCCTATTAATTTCACTACACTTAACAAGCACACCACACTTCTTTCCAACACACCTAGATTATCTCTAACGTACCTTGATTTTGGCTTTCTATCACTCTTTACAGCCCTCGGGGGAGAGACACTTAATACAGGCAGTTTTGCCGTGTGTCTCCTTAATGCACATATGAAAAAATATATGGTTAGATAGATAGACTGATGAATAGAGAGATGCATTGTTTTGATTTGTTTGTTCTATTAGAAAGAGAGGTGTTATATTTAGTGTGTTTGTATTTATTTAGAAAATGTTCGTATTATCCCATGACCGTTCAACAGCATTCAGGGGGAAGTACTCTCTTTTTTTGGACCCCCTTCTCCCTCATGTTTAGCATATTGGTTTTGAGGTTTTAAGACGTTTGTTCCATTAGTTTGGCGATTTCGAGACCTTTCGCCTTCTTTTGTTGTCAATATTAAGACTTTTCGTGCCCTTTAGGTACCAATTTTGTTCGTGGCGAGTGATAGCGGGCCTCTAATTTAAGAAGGAACAGGCCTTCGGCCGGGACATTTATCTACCAAAAATGTGCATACTAATCTTGAAAAGGTGTCTAAGGGGTGTTTTTCTAAGCTTGATCGAGGTCTAGGGAGGAAACTAATCAATGAATTAATAAATAAATATATAGACCAAAAACCAAGCCCTACCGCCTTCAATCTCACTCTTGTCTCCTTCCACCTCACTTCACGCCATCCTGCTCGCCTCCCATGTAGCTTAATTTAATGTTAGTTCATTTATCTTATCTTGCCTTCGCTTTACGTTCGCTTCATTTCCTGGTTCTGTCTCCTGCTCTTTATTACTACCGAATGGGGTTTTGTATGCTCCGTAAACATCACCTAGTTTAGGCTAAGGGAGAATATATAGCATCATTGGATTGTACACACAACTTAACAACATTTTAGGCCCTTGATTGCGACTGATAATTATATACAGTATATACCCTAATATAATTTTCCTATGTTGGGGAAAGTATCATAACTAATACAAGACACCATACTGAGGTGCACCTTGCCTCATCTGGAATAAAGCATAACTAATCTGAAAAAAAAAAAAAAAAGAAAAAAAAAAAAAAAATCAAAGCTCAGCAGAAGTAGACAAACACAAATATCTCTCTCTCTCTCTCTCTCTCTCTCTCTCTCTCTCTCTCTCTCTCTCTCTCTCTCTCTCTCTCTCTCTCTCTGGCATGATAAAATCGGATCGGGAAAGGCATCTGAAAGAATGATAGAATTTATGAACGATAATTTCCTGTATCAATTAGTTCAGACCCCCACTAGGGTTGACAATATATTAGATTTAGTTATCACAACTCACGAATACATAACGTCAAACTTACAAGTTGGTGAACAGTTAAGTGGATGTGATCATAATAGCATCAGGTTTCCAGATCAACATGACTCACACCACCACTATTAGTGAAACATTCATACCTGACTACAACAAAGCTGATATTAGCGGACTAAGAACAGAGATAAACGATATCCATACACGCATAAATAGTCTCTCTAGTACCGAAGAAGCTTGGATAACATTCAAGGATCTTTTCTTTACTGCCCAAAAAATAAATATATCCCTATGCGTAAACGACACAATAAAAGTATAAATAAACCCCTACCGGTACAATAACAATATTAGTAGAGCAATTAGTGAAAGAAATTGTCTATACAAATTAAAAATGGATACAGATAATATTACCATCCAAAATCAATACTCGGTTGCGAGAAGAAAAGTTAAATCGCTAATTAAATCTGCAAAGAGGGATTACGAAATTAAAATCGCACATGCGAGCAAATCTAATCCATTTTTTTGTATAGATATATAAATAGCAACAAACAAATTAAAAGTGGCATCTTACTAAATAATACTAAATAATCAAGGTGAATTAGAATCAGATAGCAGGAACATAGCTGCTACTCTTAATCAACACTTTTCTTCTGTATTTAATACTGCCAGTAACCAAAACGTGCCACAAGAAAATAATCAAACATGTAACCATGTTCTTCAAGATTTGATTATTACCCAGTCAGAAGTAATTGCAAAAATCGACTCACTTCATGTCAATAAATCACCTGGGCCGGACATGTTTATCCCTAAAATTCTTAAATTAGTCAAAGAAGAAGTTGCAGGGGCACTAACCATAATACTAAATATGTCACTTAAACAAGGACATGTACCCACCGACTGGAAGACCGCTAATATAACACCGATATTTAAAAATGGTGACAAAACGCTACCAAATAACTATAGGCCGTTTAGCTTAACTTCCGTAATTGGAAAAATGTGTGAATAGGGACATAAGGGATAAAATCGTATTATTCCTTGAGAACAATAACCTTATTAACAATAGTCACACGGCTTCAGAGCAAAGAGATCATGCCAACTAATTTAATAGAATTTTATGACAGCCTATACAAACTAAATTACTTCACCAAAAGCCTCGACATAGTGTATCTAGACTTTCAAAAAGCCTTCGACAAGGTCCCGCACGATAAATTATTACAGAAAATAAGAGACATAGGAATACAGGGCAAAACGTATGATTGTATTAATAAACTGGCTAAGTGAAAGAAAGCAAAGAGTGGTTATCAACGGTGTGGAATCAACATGGAGCCAAGTAACTAGGGGGAGTCCCCCAAGGCTCAGTATTGGGACCAGTGTTGTTCATAATATATATCAATGATCTAGATAATGGCATAAATCATGAATTTCCAAATTCGCGGATGACACGAAGATAGGTAATGCAATCATTTCCGAAAGTGATAGAATAAACCTTCAAGCTGATTTAAATAACAGTCACAGAATGGTCGGAGAAGTGGAAAATGCCGTTTAATGTAAATCAATGTCAGATATGCAAATAGGTTCTAAAAACAATAAATATTAACACTTCATGAATGAAGAAAAGATAAAAAATGTAACACAAATAAAAGACTTGGGAGTGCTGATAAACGAAAACTTAAAATCTTCCAATCAATGCACAGCGGCTGCAAACAAAGCAAACAGGGCACTAGGTTTCATCAGAAGAAACTTCCACTATCACAGCAAAGACATAGTTTTGCCCTTATACAAAAGTATGGTGAGACCGCACCTCGAATATGCTGTGCCATGTTTGGTCCACCTCACCTCATAAAGTATGTTAAAAAATTGGAATCTGTGCAAAAGGCGAGCCACTAAGCTAATCCCTTCATTGAGATATAAATCATATGATGAAAGACTGAGAGAACTTGATCTATTTTCACTTAAGAAACGAAGGAGGAGAGGCCAATTGATGGAGTGTTTTTAAAATTCTAAAAGGATTCCTAACATTAATCTAGATAAGTTATTAAAAAAAGCCGAAGTCACATCTACAAGAGGAAACAATTTAAAATTATTAGGTAGGAGATCGAACCTAGATACAACAACAAAATCTTTACTCACAGTGTAATTAATGAGTGGAACAAACTTCCAAATAAAGTAATAGACAGCTCCTCTATAGATACATTTAAGAAAAATCTAGACTCATACCACAGACAAATTGGTATGGAGTAGGCAGTAATTATCACCGTTATTATTTGTTCAGCTGAAGAGAGCGTTAGAAAAAAAAAAATAAAAATAAATAAATAAATAAGAATAATAAAAATCACTAAATATGTACATACTACTAAGGGTGATGGGTTGGATGATTCCAATTAACCCCAAAATGTACATGCTGCTAAGGCGAAGGGTTGCATGATTTATTAATTTATTTTTTGTTTTCCCTTTCTTTTTTCCAATCTTTCCTGTAAATTCCTTCTGGGGATTTCGAAGCCCAGCAAGGTTAATCACTTGCTTCTTTTCATGTACGGTAATTGCCGGAGGGAACGGAGGAGGAGGCTGGGGAGAGAGCCTTCTTCTGTTCTATCCTTTCCTTTTCTATCGAATATGCCATCTCTACTAGAATGAAGGCCTGACCACCTCGTTTGGATCGTAAGGTCGGTGTGGCCAGTGTATCTATGTAAATCTCTCTCTCTCTCTCTCTCTCTCTCTCTCTCTCTCTCTCTCTCTCTCTCTCCCACAACCCCACCCAATCAAAACTCCACCGCACAGTTAAGAGAAATAAATAACCCCGCCCAACCCTTCCAAGTCCATCTCAACCATTTAAACGAAACCGTCAACCCCAATGGCCCACAAGTTGCGAAAACTTACCTACCTGAACCACAAAACAAACTAAACAACCCCACCCAACCCCATCCAAGCCAACCCCACCAACTGAATGAATTTGAGAACCCGCCGCGGCTTCAAGTCCCAGCCCCAAACCCATCATCACCAATAAGAAAAACAAATCCAGCGCATGCTGAGAGAAATGATATAAAAATAATATCCATAAATGCCTGCTCAATAAGAAACAAAATAGACGAACTCAAAGGTCTGTTATTAAATGAGAAAGTTGACGTTATTTGTATAACGGAAACACATCTGAACCTTAAAAATAAAGATCTACTTCATGAATATCACATAGAGCCCATATACATTTTCATAAAGACCGTAACAATGGAAAACAAAGACGGGGGGTTGCAATGTACGTTGCCAACCTACTTAAACCCCGTCGAGGTGACTCTCCCCGAAAGTAATGCAGAAATAGTGTGCGTCAAAATAAATGCAAAAAAACATGAACTTAAATATCACTACAGCGTACCGACCACCGAGACTAACTGTTGCCGATGATACAATTTTTTATGAAATACTAGAGAAAACCCTTAATTCCGACGAAACAGTTTTACTAGGTGACTATAACCTCCCCCTAATTGACTGGAATACCCTGACCGGAGAAAAAAAAATTGCTGAAGTCCACGCCTAATGACAAGCTTCATCCAGGACAATTTTTTGACTCAACACGTAAAACAGCCGACGCGAGACAGGAATATATTAGACCTCGTAATCACTACCCAAGAAAATTTATTATCAAACCTGGATGTAGGTGAACATCTGGCAACGTCCGATCATAAAATCTTAAGAATCAACGTTATAAGCAAATTTTCCTCAGTAAAAACAACAGGAATGGTTTCGGACTTCAAAAACCCAAATTATGACGGGACTTAAGGAATCGCTATCAAACATACACTCAAACCTCATAAATATAAACGAAGTAAATGAACTATGGGGACATTTTAAGGTCTACAATTACAGAAGCGCATACACAATTTGTACTCATGAAACCAAAACGTAATACGAAAATCAAGTATGCCCCCTTGGTACAGTAGAGACATTGGCAAGGCAATCAGGAAAAGGAATCAACTCCACAAACTTGTAAAAAATAACACAAACACTGAAGTAATTAAAAACTTGTACAAAAATAGTAGAAGGGAAGTGAAAAAATAATTAGGGCGAACAAACAAAATTACGAAATGACTATTGCCAGAGAAAGTGCCACAAACCCCAAAAATTCTACAGTTACGTAAACAAAATAAACAGATCAAAAGCGGAATCGGACCGCTAATAGAAGATGGCCAGACAATAACAGGTGACACAAACACGGCAAATCTGCTCAACAAATATTTTGGCTCAGTTTTCACAGAAGAAATTATCGATCATACCCTTGAAAATAACACCTCAACTCATGTGATAGGAGATTTCACCATCAGTGTTACCGAAGTACAAAGCAAATTGAGTAATTTAAATGTAAATAAGACCCCGGGACCCGACATGCTCCACCCGAAAATAATTAAGAAGTTAAGGACGAAATAGCAAAACCCCTGACACAACTATTTAACTTATCATTACTACATGGGATTGTACCGAGTGATTGGAAAGATGCGAACATTACGCCGATATACAAGAAGGGTAGCAAGGCCAAAGCGAGTAATTACAGACCAATTAGTCTAACTTTAATTGTAGGAAAAATCATGGAAAAAATCCTTAGAGATAAGATAGTAGATTACCTCGAATCAAACAAACTAATCAAAAATAGTCAACACGGCTTTAGATCAAATAAGTCATGCCTAACAAATTTGATTGAATTTTATAACAAACTATTCACATATAACGACATGACGAAATCACTAGATATAATCTTCTTGGACTTTCAAAAAAGCTTTCGACAAGGTGCCTCACCGAAAACTATTGGCTAAACTGGAGAGGATAGGTATCAAAGGTGAAATTCATTCTTGGATAAAAAATTGGCTTACAGACAGAAGACAGAGAGTGGTGATAAATGGAGTGGAATCGGAGTGGGAGCCTGTCACTAGTGGAGTTCCACAGGGTTCAGTCCTTGGACCGGTCCTGTTTCTCATTTACATTAACGATATTGATGTAGGGGTAAACAACACCATTTCCAAATTCGCCGACGATACAAAAATAGGAAATACAGTCCTGAACGAAGATGATAGAAATGCGTTGCAATCTGATTTAAACAAGATATCAGAGTGGTCGAAAAAATGGCAGATGCCCTTCAATGTCGATAAATGTCAGGTGCTGCAGGTTGGTAGCAGAAATATGAAATACAAATACGAAATGAATGGCAAACAAATAAAAACCGCAACGGTAGTAAAAGACCTAGGGGTACTAATATCTGAAAACCTAAAAACTTCCGACCAATGTATAGCAGCTGCAAATAAGGCAAACATAGCATTGGGCTTTATTAAACGAAAATTTACATATAAACATGAAAACGTAATAGTGCCACTGTTCAAAAGTATGGTGAGGCCCCACCTTGAATATGGTGTGCAGTTCTGGTCACCTTATCTGATCAAGGACATTGTAAGACTTGAGTCAGTACAGCGTAGAGCGACGAAGATGATACCCTCATTAAGAAATAAACCATATGAAGAAAGACTTAAACGATTGAACCTGTTCTCATTAAAAAAGAGGAGGTTGAGGGGTAGGCTTATTGAGTGCTTTAAGATACTAAAAGGTTTCGACAAAGTCGATGTAAATGCACTATTCACATTAAACAATACTAATCAAACTCGCGGAAATGGAATGAAATTAAAAACCAAAAAGGCAAACCTAGATGTCACAAAGAGTTTCTTCACCTACAGTGTGGCGACAGAGTGGAATAAACTACCAGCGAGAGTGGTGGAGAGCGACACAATAAACGCTTTCAAGGGAAGGCTTGACCTCTATCTGCAGAGGGCTGGGGTGATATAAAAAAAAAAAAAAAAAAAAAAAAAAAAAAAAAAAATGTATGTATATGTATGTGTGTGCACTGTACAGTATGTATATATACTGTATATATAGTATGTATGTGTGTATGAATGTATGTGTATATGTGTGTGTGGATATGTGTGTACCGGTGTATGTATGTGTATACAGTATATGTATGTATGTGTATAGGTATGTATGTATATGTATATATATATATATATATATGTATATGTATATATATATATATATGTATGTGTATGTGTGTATGTGCATATAGTTTGTAAGGCCAGACTGCCTAGTAAGGACCTTGTGGTCTGTGTGGTCTGTGTATCTATGTAGCTCTATGTAGCTCTCTCTCTCTCTCTCTCTCTCTCTCTCTCTCTCTCTCTCTCTCTCCGAATCACTAACACATACAAACACACTAACCAAAAAACTGCCCAATGCATACTGTATAATATGGCATATGTATACATAATGTGCAACTGTATATCATAATGTGCATACTGTATATCATAATGTGCATACTGTATATCAAATGTGCATACTGTATATCATAATGTGCATACGTATATCATAATGTGCATACTGTATATCATAATGTGATACTGTATATCATAATGTGCATACTGTATATCATAATGTGCTACTGTATATCAATGCATACTGTATATTCATAATGTGCGTACTGTATTATAATGTGCATACTGTATATCATAATGTGCATTACTGTATATCATAATGTGATACTGATATCATAATGTGCGTATGTATATCATAATGTGCATACTGTATATCATAATGTGCATACTCTATATCATAATGTGCATACTGTATATAATAATGTGAATACTGAATATCATAATGTGAATACTAAATATCATAATGCATACTGTATATCTAATGTGCATACTGTATATCATGTGCATACTGTATATATAATGTGCATACTGTATATCATAAATGTGCATACTGTATATCATAATGTGCATTACGTATATCATAATGTGCATACTGTATATCATAATGTGTACTGTATAGCATAATGTGCATACTGTATATCATAATGTGCATACTGTATATCATAATGTGCATACTGTATATCATAATGTGCATACTGTATATCATAATGTGCATACTGTATATCATAATGTGCATACTGTATATCATAATGTGCATACTGTATATCATAATGTGCATACTGTATATCATAATGTGCATCTGTATATCATAATGTGCATACTGTATATCATAATGTGCATACTGTATATCATAATGTGCATACTGTATATCATAATTCCCCTGTGCATAACAAAAGCATATACTTACATTTTATGTTCGTTCATATATAAGTAACTTACTGTACTACGATAACATAGTCATAAAAAATAGATATTTAATATTTATAATCAATAAAGCACGAACAATATTGCTGTAACTACAGAGTTTATAAAATGCATGAATGCAAATATATTCCAATTAATGCATGAATGCAAATATATTCCAATTAATGCATGAATGCAAATATATTCCAATTAATGCATGAATGCAAATATTCCAATTAATGCATGAATGCAAATATATTCCAATTAATGCATGAATGCAAATATATTCCAATTAATGCATGAATGCAAATATATTCCAATTAATCATGGAATGCAAATATATTAAACATGAATGCAAATATATTCCAATTAATGCATGAATGCAAATATATTCCAATTAATTGGTACATTCAAATGTGGCCTTCCCATCACACTAATACAGGTATTTAGTTTGAATACAATTGCAGTTATAATTACGCATCCACTAGTAACACACACTCACACACACACACACACACGACATACCTACACACACACACAATAAACACGCACACCCCCACACACGCACGCACACACACACACGCACGCGCGCGCACCAACACGTTTAGTTTACCCTTTCATTATTAGGATACCTTTCTTTCATTATATTCAGGGTATCATTTGACGCCTTTAATCAGCTTTGCAAGGCCCTCTAAGAATCGAAGAGGTAAATTATCTCAACTCACCCTCTGGCTTTCATATTTCCTTCCCAATCTAAGTAAAATCGTCTACTGATAGCCAGAATAACGGTTAGAAATGCGTCCTCATAAGCTGAAGGGGTTAACTTGCGAAACCACTTCAGATAAAGATAGAAGATATGATGATAGTAACAGTTGAAGAATAGATACAGGTTGTAAACAAAAGAAAAAACAATCCAGATCGCTCTAGGGAAATCAGTGAAGGGTAGGCATGGGATGGAGTGCTCCCCGTAAATAGAGCTCGGCAATTATGAAAAAGTATCTACATATCTCCTTGAAGAGAACAGCGTACAACTAATGTATCCTCCCTGTACTAATATATGGATCAGAAACTTGGAGTATAACAAAGTTTCTAGAGCTTAAACGTAGGAGTGCCCATAAGGGAATGGAGAGGATAATGTTAGGTATATTTTGAGAGACAAAAATGGTGTCTTTTGGATATGAAAAAAAAAAAAAAAAATAGAAATATCCATTACTATAAAAAGAGTCTTAGGTAGTTCATATAATCTAAAGAGATGATAACAGATGACTGAATGGGAACCTTGAGATGGAACTAGAAGAAAAGGTAGGCAAGGAACCAAATAGAGGAATGTGATACGAGACTTTGCTAGTGTGAGATGAAACAAGCTTAGGCCTACAGCTGACTGGTCCGAGTGCAAATGTTTGGGATTGGTCTTTATCCATCAGTGGGCTAACTCGGCTGATGGTGATGGTGAAGATGATTTGCAAAAGACGTTCGAGGAAAGACAGAGACGAAAGAGGTTGCCTAGGCAGGGAGTCAGCACGGAAGAACAGTTTTTGAGAACAGGAGGAACACCATCCGGTCTGTACCCCTTCTTAGTATTGTTAATGATGAAAGAAGTTTTTGGCTAGTCATATAACAGATTTGGCTTGATCCCGGGCAGAAACATAAAAAGCACGAGACTCTTCAGTTTGAAGGCGACGGTACCGTTAGAATGATTCCTCCTCATTGCGGACAGCAGTAGAACAAGCGTGAGTAAACCAATATTTGTTTGGCATTAGACCGAGAGAAAGAAAATGGAGTGTATGCCTCCATGCCAGAGAGAATTACCTCGGTAATGCATTCAGTACTCTCCGAGGGTATGGAAGCAAAAGTCATTCTAAGGGAGATCAAAGCTAACTGCCGAAGAGCTTCCCAGTTGGCAGCACCAAAATGACACAAGCGCCGCCGGTTGGGTCAGAAAGCCGTATAGGAGAGATATGACAGGTAACAGAGATAAGGTTGTGATCGGATGAGCCCAATGGAGAGAAACAATTTACAGTGTAAGCGGAAGGATTAGAGGTTAGAGATAGGTCAACAATGTTTGGCTGATTTCCAAGGCGGATGTCCGGTGTCCATTGGATATCTGAAATAGTTTGGACCGGTTTGATGTCTAGAGATCCTTCCTAACATGAATAAAATCGTCTAATGATACCCAGAATATAATATAAGAAGATATCATCGTACTGAAGGAGTTAACGTCGCCTATACTACCCAGAAAATTACTATACTCTATTTTTTGTTTAAGCTGGCGAGAAATTGGCGTTTTCCCATCTTAGTTACTCGGCTAATACAACGTTTATATAGCCAAATATGCTGTGAATTATGAAAATATGTCAATAATATGATGCAGAGACATAGTAGTTTCTTTCTTTTCCTATAGTTATTGAGAAATGAGCTGCAAAGAGAGTAAATTATCCGCAGAGTTAAACAAAGCCATATTAATCGAGTATACTTACCTGCAAGTTCGGTTCGCACCCCAAATTTCAAAAAATCGGTTCATATGGGTAATGTACACAACTGATGACTGGCTACTTTCTGGCTATAAGGAAGTTGGAGCTGTAAACATCGATATAAAGCAGAATTACCAGCTAAAACACGGCCGTAGTACATGTATATAGACATAAAACCAAATACAACCAACTTTACTGTATATCCATCACACACCTGTATCATTATTGCATTTCCACTCTTAAGGGGGTAGTACTCGCTTTTTCTGGACCCCCTTCTCCCTCATGTTTAGCATATTAGCTTTGAGTTTTTAAGACGTTCGTTCCGTTAGTTTTGCGATTTTGAGACCTTTCGCCTCATTTTGTTGTCAATATGAAGACCTTCCGTACCCTTTAGATGTAAATTGTTTCCTGGCAAGCGATAGCGAAAACTCTAATTTTAGAAGGAACCGGCCTTTGGCCGGGACATTTTCTATCGAAAAGTGTACAAATTTATCTGAAAGGGGGTCTACGGGGTGTTTTTCTAAGCTTGATGGTGGTCTAGCTAGGAAACACAAAAATAAATGAATATATACATACATCGACCAAAAACCAAGCACTATCCCCTTAACGCGAGCACCTCAGCAGCACAGGTCTTGGCATAACACTAATCATGACAGACTTTACATTGTAATAGACCATAATTCATATAACTTCACAAAATAGTCAAGATCTAGCTCAAGAGCTTGCAAAATTTTCCTATAACTGTTTTCATTATTCTGGATCCAACACAATCCGTCGATATTATTGAATATGACACGGACTGTTATGCTTATAAACTTAAATGGTTTAATTATATTTTCCTTCTTCAATGTGTAAATCAAAATAGCAGAGTAATAAAAATCGAGAGAGCAAGGTAAACAAAAATTACGTCTACTAGAAACCAAAATGTACTAAATCCTTCGCAGAGCAATAGAAATCGACAGAGCGAAGTAAATAAGATGAAGTCTACTAGAACCAAAATGTACTAAATCGTTCCTATCGACGACTTCCACTGCCTCCCCCAGAGACTAACCTGCATATTTGAATAGGGGGTCGGCGCGGAGTAGGGAGTTGACGCTATATTTATCAGCTCAAGGACTTTCTTATCTGTTTTATCTTTACCCAGGGAAATTTAAGGTATAATCCTGTGAAGCGGGCTACCATGTACAGTATATATCTCAATAATTTGTAATGTAACAATATATTTTTACATTTACATTCATAAATAGTACACTAATATACTAGGTAGTTAGGTTAGGTTAGGTTTTGGTTAGCTTAAAGTAGGGATCTGAAAGCATAATAAATCGTAGGCAGTGTCCACAACCTTTTACTGTCTTCGTGGTGCGATGCATAAGGTTGAATCGGTGTGAGCATCCTGGGTTCGAATCCACGGACTGCCACATGTGTTGTAAATTTCATTAATCGATTTTAGGAGTATAGTAATAGTTGGTTGTTGGAAGGAACATAAAACAGTTACCCGCTACACAGGATCTACCAAATTTGATCGGTTATTACCAAGGAAAATCTCAATTGTGTTTAGTACCAAACAAAAAACTCATCGTGTTTAGCTCTTACCAAGGGAAACCTCACTGGGTTTACCTAGGAAAATCTCATCGTGTTTATCTCTTACCTAGGAAAATCTCATCGTGTTACATAGGAAAATCATCATGTTTAGCTTACCTACGAAAAATTCAAAAGTTTATTGCTTAGGAAAATCTCATCGTGTTTATCTCTTACCTAGGAAAATCTCATCGTGTTTATCTTACCTACGAACATGTCATGTTCATTGTTTTAGGAAAATAGTATGGTGTGTATATATTACCTAGGTAAATATAACGTTTTCTATTCATTACCAAGGAAAAATATATCGTGTTTATCTGTTATAAAGGAAAATATCGCGCGGTGTATCGCTTATCCGAGAAAATCTTACCGTGCTTATCTCCTATCCAGGAAAATCTGATCGTGTTTAACTATTAACAAGCACAGTTCTACTGTGTTTATCTCTTAACAAGGAAAATATCGAAACATGTTTTTCTGAATACGGAAAATATAAAGAAAACGTAATAACTCAATTATATTTGTTTCTGATTTAGCCAACTGTAATGCATAACTACTTCAAATTCTCGACAACAAAGCATCATTATTCCTCCACAAGAGGTATTGCTCGGGCTCTCTAAATTATGGTACACAGAGAAAGTGGGCCACCGAAGGAATACAATGATGCGAGAGAGAGAGAGAGAGAGAGAGAGGGAGAGAGAGAAAGAGAGAGAGAGAGATGAGAGAGAGAGAGAGAGAGAGAGAGAGAGAGAGAGAGAGAGAGAGATTGATTTTGATTTTGCCCCGAGGGGCGAGTTTATTGAGTAGCGCCCCCCATCCTGTGAGGGGACAACCACTAGTAAGGCGATACATACTCCTCAAAGAGCCATTATTCCACTGAAACAACAGCATCGTCGTCTGGTTACATTCATATTTGTGTTTATAAGTCAGGTTGGCATTATTCAGATGTGTTATTATAGTTTCCTCATTTAATTGTCACATGGTCTGTATATACGTATTTCATTAAAAAAAAAAAAAAAAAAAAAAAAAAAAGCAAGCAAGCTTGTAGTGACTGAATTCTTAATTGACAGGTTGTACCTAATAGCACTACAGAACTAGTGCCAATCGTATGAGGAGACTATTCATATTTTCATTACATCAATGATTATTGAGATCATAGTTAGCTGAATACAATTATTACAAAAATAGGCAATGGTATAAATCAACATAATACATAATTAAATACAGGCGGACATAATCATGATCCGGTTCGTTGTGCACTGGGAGCTAAGGTGTCTTGAGATCGCCTCGTACCCATACACAACGAACGTATTATAGTCTGCATGGTTGGTATCTAATTGAATATACTTAGTGGGTATTTCAAGAATGTCAGGGGGTAAGGAAATGTGATTTGTATATTAGAAGACGGTGATTAACGAGACGTGTAACATGTGGAGGGAGGGTGTAGAAAGAGAGGGATCTCGTTGGGGGTGGAAGTTTCGCTCCCAGGAATTTTCGTTCCTGTGGTATTTCAATAATAATAATAAAATAATAATAATATGGGGACAACCACTGGTAAGGCAATACATACTGCTCAAAGAGCATATTCTACTGTAACAACAGTATCCTGGTCTGGTGTTATTATAGTTTCCTCATTTGATTGCCACATATGCTGTATATACGTGCTCATGAAAAAAAAAAAAAAAAAAAAAAAAAAAAAAGTGACTGAATTATTAATTGACAGGGAAATAATAGCACTACAAAACTAGGGCAATCATATGAGGAGGCTATTCATGATTTTCTTACATCAATGGTTATTGAGATCATAGGTAGCTGAATACAATTATTACATACAAGATGTGACTAATATTTCGAACTACATTAATTATTATGCAATAATAGTACCACAAATATATTACAATCATATGAGGGACACTTCACATTCTTCATTACATCAACGGTTATTGAGGTCATAGTTAGCTGAATACAAGAGTCACATACATAATGTGACTAATATTACCAACTACCGAAGTTATAATGGAATTATAGTAATAAAATATTTTACAAAGATGCGTTACATGGTTCAAAATTCTTATTACAATAATGGTTATTGAGGGGATAGTTAGCGCAATATGACCAGTGGAGAAGTTTTACATGCCGATAGTAATTGAATATTTAGTAGGGTGGGTGGTTATGGGAGAGAGGGAGGGGGGTGGTAGGAGGTAGAGGAATGGGTGGGAGAGGAGGAGGAGTAGGGGGGGGGGGGGGAGAGGAGGAGGTAAGGTACTCCAGGGAGGAGGAAAGTGTGAGAGGGGAGGTGAGTGTGGGTGTATGTCCCTTCTTAAACATCCTAGAGGGACCCTACCCGTCGTGACCCAGTCACCAGACCCAGCCAATGCCTTCTCTATACATAATTATGTATAGAGAGGGCATTGCCCCAGCACCCAAAACACACAGCCACACAGATTCAGATTCATATTCAAATTATTTTATTTCCATAAAATAATATTCGGAGGGAAGGTGCAAGTGGTCCTCCGGGAGGGACAGTGCCGCATATCCGGAGGTACTTGTACATCAAGCCATTAGCCGAGAATATTGAGGACAATACAGCAGTATGGTTAGGGGTTTTGAAGGAGGTAGAGGAATGGGGGGGAGGGGAGGAGGAGTGGGGGGGGGGGGGAGGAGGAGGAGGTAAGGTACTCCAGGGAGGAGGAAAGTGTGAGAGGGGAGGTACAAAGGAAATCAAGCAACAACAGATCTAGTGACCCTTCTAGGTTGCTTGTCCTCCAAAACACTGAGGATCAAGTGTCCAAACAGTGGTTTAGAGTGGGTAAGGGAACATTGGAAAGGGAATTACTGCCTGGAACTAATGTCCGTGGCAGGATTAGGAAGTTAGTAGAGGACAGATGGGTTAGTAACTGAGGGGGGGATAAAATAAAGTTATTCATTTACAAACGCAGTCAGTCGCAGGTTTAATGAGAGATATTTGTCTAGGCGGAGTTTAAATGAATCAACGGTGATGCAGTCTATAACGTTGCGGGGAAGCCCATTCCACAAGTTGACAACTCGATTGAAGAAGAAATTCTTAGATTCGTGCGAGTTAAAGATTTACCAATAATTTTGCAACCGTTTCCCCGCGTATAATTAGATTGGTCGATAGTGAAGTACTTACTACAGTTCATATTGTCGATGCCTTTGATGATTTTGAACACTTGAATTAAGTCACCTCTTAATCTGCGCTGGGTTAAAGGAAATAGATTTAATTCTCTAAGACGCTCTTCGTATGGTTTGTTCTTTAGGCTAGGTATCATTTTGGTAACTCTACGTTGAACTCGTTCTAGCTTGTTTATATCTTTTTGGTAATAAGGGCACCAGGATTGAACGCAGTATTCCAGAAGAGGGCGGACTAAGGAATTGTAAAGGGTTAGGATAACTTCTTTGGATTTATGCTCAAATGACCTGCCTATAAAGCCAATTATTTTGTTTGCCTTCTTAACAACTTCTGAACATTGTTGACTCGGTTTTAGGTTACTCGATATTGTTACTCCCAGATCGGTTTCTCTGTTTACATTCTTAAGCTGAGTGCCATTCATCGAATAGTTTGCTTTCTCATTTAGGTATCCGACATGTAGTACTTTACATTTATCCGCATTGAAACTCATTTGCCAAATTTGGGCCCAACATGACAATTTCTCTAGATTGTGTTGCATATCGTCAACTTGTTCTTTTGAGAGTACGCTATTTGCAATTTTTGTATCGTCAGCAAATTTTGAGATTGTACAGGTGAGACCCTCATCTATGTCGTTGATGTAAATTAGAAAGAGAATTGGTCCTAGTACCGATCCCTGGGGTACCCCGCTACTTACATTGGTCCATTTAGATGCCTTACCGTTTATGACTACCTTTGCTTTCTGTTGCTGAGCCAATTTTCTATCCATTTCAACACACCGTCTTGTATTCCATGCGCTTTTAGTTTTAGCAGTAAACGTTTGTGGGGAACTTTGTCAAAGGCCTTTTGAAAATCAAGGTATATAATATCTACAGCTTTACTCTCATCGTAGAGGTTGAGGATATCGTGGAAGAAGTCTAAGAGGTTTGTTAAACAGGAACGTTTTTTACGAAAGCCGTGTTGAGTATCTTTAAGCATGTTATTTTCCTCTAAGTGATTTACGAGTCTGTCTCGTATGACCGTTTCTAGCATTTTACAAACAACTGAGGTTAAGCTAATTGGACGATAGTTACTGGGTAGGGATTTGCTGCCTTTTTTTAATATCGGTGTTACGTTGGCTAGCTTCCACTGATCAGGCATAGTTCCAGACTGCAAGGATTTATTGAATAGTAATGTCAGTGGTTTGGAGAGCTCATCCTTAGCTTCCTTTAGAACTCTAGGCGAGATTGTATCAGGTCCCGGCGTTTTATTTACCTTGAGTTTATCTAAACAATTCAATACTTCTCTCTCAGGAACGGTGATATTGCTTAGAACATCTGAATTATCAATCTGAATCGGCGATGGTGTAGGGATATCACTGAGGTCTTCTGTTGTAAAAACTGATGCAAAGAAGGTATTGAGGGCATTACTCATTTGTACTTCGTCTTTGGTGTTGAAGTAACTACTTTTTTCTTTCTGATATAACTATAGAATTCTTTCGGGTTTGTTTTACTTTGATTCGCAATATGTAACTCTAAGGTCTTTTACTCTGCTTAATTAACTTTTTGGCTTTGCGTCGTAGCTCTACAAATTTCACCACTGTTCTTCGTCATTTTGTGGGGATTTTAATCTATCATTAGCAATTTTTTTAGCAAGCAGGCAGTTTGAAATATCTTTATTCCACCATTTGGGCTTATTATTATGGCCTGGACGCCGAGTTTTCGATGGTATGCAGTCTTGCACTGCTTTTAGGTAAGTGGCTTCGAATAACTTCCAGGATGTATTTATGTCGTTATTGTGAATTAAAAAGCTCCAGTCAGTTTCTTTAAACATAGCTCTAAGTTTATGGAAGTTTGCTTTCTTGAAATTAGGGACTTTTTCGATGCTACTAATTGGTTCGTTACTAGTAAACTTTAAAGTGAAAGTTATCGTACGATGGTCGCTGTTACTGAATTCATCACCAACATTCAAATTCTCTATTAATTCTTCTTTTGTTGCAAGTACAATGTCAAGAACGTTATTACCACGGGTCGGCGTTCCAACAAATTGATAAAGCGAACTCTCTTGCAAGTTTGTATACAAGTCATGTCCGGAGTGTGAAGTAAGAGTATCGCCCCACTTGGTCACAGGTAAATTAAAGTCACCAAAGATTACGGTATCTTGTGAGTTACTTACATCTGCAATTTGTTCGTAAATTTCTCGGTCAGTTTGCACTGATTGAGCTGGTGGTCTGTATATTAATGCAAGTATTATTTTGGGACCTTAATTATTCTTTATTAGCACAAAAGATGCGTCGACGTTTCACAATTTGAGGTTTTGACAAGAGGGTAGGGTTAAGACTTTCTTTGATATAAAGTAAAACGCCACCTCCATTTCGATTTATTCGGCTTTTCTCAAACATTACATAACCGGGAAGTGAATACTCTGCTAAAAAGTCTCTATCTTCTGTATTGAGCCAAGATTCTGTTATGCCAATCACATCATAATTTTCTGTAAACACTAGCTCCTCTAAATCTGAAAATTTATTGCGTATGCTACGAGCGTTTGCATAGAAAACCTTTAAATTTGTTATTTTAGAACTCACGGAACGCTCTTTAATTATATTTTTGGTTCTTGTCGGATCTACATTTATGTTCATGGCTAATTTTTTTTTTTTTTTTTTTGTACTACCATATTTATCTTCAGTACTATCGCTGGCCTTAAACAACTTATTTATATGTAGTATGTCCCACCCTCCCCAACACATACACACACACACACACTGTGTGTGTGTGTATGTGTTGGGGAGGGTGGGACATACTACATATAAATAAGTTGTTTAAGGCCAGCGATAGTACTGAAGATAAATATGGTAGTACAAAAAAAAAAAAAAAAAAATCTTAAAAGGGAAAGTTTGAATTTCAACGCAAGTCTACAGATATCGGCAGTATCGCTTCATCGTACCTGACACAACATATCAATAAGTAGGGAAGGAAACTGTATACGTGCAATGAATGAATGAATGAATGAATATAGAAAAGGTGGGTGAGGGTAAAAGAAGGGAAGTTTTTATTGGTGTAGTAAGAGAGAAAGTGAAAAAGTAGGAGCATAAAGAGTGTCGGGGCTTGACCCAACTTGCGTGAGTTGTTGAGTTTAGTTTGGGGGGTTTAGGGGAGGCACTGTTGGTATTGAGACACATTTTCCGAGAGCCTCAGTATGGCACGTCAAGAAGGCTTGGAGATAAAAATGGGTGGTAAGGCAAAAGATAATTAATTTTGGGTGGTAAAAGTTAATTTGGTGAAGTGAGATTCAGAAGCTCTGATCGGTCAAAAGTGGCATGGAGGCTGGGCTGGGGACGAGCCGGCATACCCCACCGCCTCTACCAGTCTGGACGAATCAGATGAGTCTGGGTGAATTGAATATAAAATTTGGTAATGGAGAATGTTTTAATGATGGTCTGGCAATTTTGGATGGTAAGGGTCTAAAGTGGGGCAGCAAGGCATGGTTGTCAACTGCAGTCTAGAGAAGAGAGAGAGAGAGAGAGAGAGAGAATAACAAAAAAATACTGTTTCCGGAGGCAATCGTCAATTCTGCGCCTGACTCGCCTTCCTGTCTGTCTGTCTTTCTGTCTGCATGTTTACCTACTTATCTGACTAAATCTATAACTGTCTGTCTTTCTGTCTGCATGTTTACCTACCTATCTGACTAACTCTATACCTGTCTGTCTACTCGCCAGTCTGTCTACTCACCTGTCTGTCTGTTTGACCACTGTTTGATTTAGTTTACGCATGGCTATCTGACTGTCTAAATCAATGCATGCGTGTTTCTTTGTCTATTTAACCGCAATATATATAGACATAACATATATACATATCTTCCTAATTCAATGTCTCTCTGTCTAACTCCACCCCTGTATGTCTGTCTGTCCTGTCTGTCTAACTCCACCCATGCCTGTCTGTCTGTCTGTACAACTCCACCCATGCCTTTCTGTCTGTCGAACTCTACCCATGCCTGTCTGTCTGTCTAACTAAACCCATGCATGTACATTATGTCTGTCTAACTAAACCCATGCATGTATGTCTTCTAACTCCACCCATGCATGTCTGTGTCTAACTCCACCCATGCCTGTCTGTCTGTCGAACTCTACCAATGCCTGTCTGTCTGTCTAACTAAACCCATGCATGTATGTCTGTCTAACTAAACCATGCATGTATGTATGTCTAACTAAACCCATGCATGTCTGTGTCTAACTCCACCCATGCATGTCTGTGTCTAACTCCACCCATGCCTGTCTGTGTCTAACTCCACCCATGCATGTCTGTCTGTCTACTCCACCCATGCCTGTCTGTCTGTCTAACTCCACCCATGCATGTATGTCTGTCTAACTCCACCCATGCGTGTAGTCTGTCTAACTCAAAGGAGTTAGAGTCTAAGGAGAGTGCTGAACGCATTACCGAGGTAATCCTATCGGGCATGGAAGCATACATTCCATTCTCCTTCTCTCAGACTAATGCTAAAAAATCTTGGTTTACTCACGCCTGTTCTACTGCTGTCCGCAATAAGGAAGAAGCATTCAACGGTACCGACGCCTTAAAACTCAAGACTCTCATTCTTCCTATGTTTCTGCCCGGAATCAAGCCAAATCTGTTCTTCGACTTGCCAAAACACTCTTTCATCAATAATAAATGCACTGAACTATCCAACTATAGCTCTTCCCAAGCTTTCTGGCATCTAGCCAAAAACCTCTCCAACAATTTCTCTTCCTCGTGTTTCCCTCCCCTTTCCCACTCTGATGGCACAACCATCACTTCTTCCTCTGACAAAGCTAAGCTCTTCGCTCAAACTTTTGCTAGAAACTCCACCTTGGATGATTCCGGTGCTATCCTCCCTCTCCGCCCTCCTCCCTCATACTTATGCCTAATATCCTAATCTCTTCTAAAGATGTACTTTCTACCCTCTCTGGGCTTAACACTAATAAGGCGTACGGTCCGGACGGTGTTCCTCCTGTTGTTCTCAAAAACTGTGCTTCCGTGCTGACTCCCTGCCTAGGCAAACTCTTTCGTCTCTGTCTATCCTCTAACGTCTTCCCTTCATGCTGGAAGTTTGCCCACATTCACCCTTTCCCAAAGAAGGGTGACCGCTCTCAACCCTCCAACTATCGTCCAATTGCTCTCATCTCTTGTCTGACCACTGACATTACTATTCAATAAATCCTTGCAGTCTGGAACTATGCCCGATCAGTGGAAGCTAGCCAACGTAACACCGATATTCAAAAAGGCAGCAAATCCCTACCCAGTAACTATCGTCCAATTAGCTTAACCTCAGTTGTATGTAAAATGCTAGAAACGGTCATACGAGACAGACTCGTAAATCACTTAGAGGAAAATAACATACTTAAAGATACTCAACACGGCTTTCGGCTTTCGTAAAAAACGTTCCTGTTTAACAAACCTCTTAGACTTCTTCCACGATATCCTCAACCTCTACGATGAGAGTAAAGCTGGAGATATTATATACCTTGATTTTCAAAAGGCCTTTGACAAAGTTCCCCACAAACGTTTACTGCTAAAACTAAAAGTGCATGGAATACAAGACGGTGTGTGTTGAAAAGGATAGAAAATTGGCTCAGCGACAGAAAGCAAAGAGTAGTCATAAACGGTAAGGCATCAAAATGGACCAATGTAAGTAGCGGGGTACCCCAGGGATCGGTACTAGGACCAATTATCTTTCTAATCTACATCAACGGCATAGATGAGGGTCTCACCTGTACAATCTCAAAATTTGCTGACAATACAAAAATTGCAAATAGCGTACTCTCAAAAGAACAAGTTGACGATATGCAACACAATCTAGATAAATTGTCATGTTGGGCCCAAATTTGGCAAATGAGTTTCAATGCGGATAAATGTAAAGTACTACATATCGGATACCTAAATGAGAAAGCAAACTATTCGATGAATGGCACTCAGCTTAAGAATGAAAACAGAGAAACCGATCTGGGAGTAACAATATCGAGTAACCTAAAACCGAGTCAACAATGTTCAGAATTTGTTAAGAAGGCAAACAAAATAATTGGCTTTATAGACAGGTCATTTGAGCATAAATCCAAAGAAGTTATCCTAACCCTTTACAATTCCTTAGTCCGCCCTCTTCTGGAATACTGCGTTCAATCCTGGTGTCCTTATTACCAAAAAGATATAAACAAGCTAGAACGAGTTCAACGTAGAGCTACCAAAATGATACCTAGCCTAAAGAACAAACCATACGAAGAGCGTCTTAGAGAATTAAATATATTTCCTTTAACCCAGCGCAGATTAAGAGGTGACTTAATTCAAGTGTTCAAAATCATCAAAGGCATCGACAATATGAACTGTAGCAAGTACTTCACTATCGACCAATCTAATTACACGCGGGGAAACGGTTGCAAAATTATTGGTAAATCTTTTAACTCACACGAATCTAAGAATTTCTTCTTCAATCGAGTTGTCAACTTGTGGAATGGGCTTCCCCGAAACGTTATAGACTGCATCACCGTTGATTCATTTAAACTCCGCTTAGACAAATATCTCGCATCAAACCCGACTGACTGCGTTTGTAAATGAATAACTTTATTTTATCCCCCCCTCAGTTACTAACCCATCTGTCCCCTACCAACTTCCTAATCCTGCCACGGACATTAGCTCCAGGGCAGTAATTCCCTTTCCAATGTTCCCTTACCCACTCTAAACCACTGTTTGGACACTTGATCCTCAGTGTTTTGGAGGACAAGCAACCTAGAAGGGTCACTAGATCTGTTGTTGCTTGATTTCCTTTGTACTCCTTTGTACTCCTTTGTACTCTTTCTAAAGTTTTTGAAACTATTCTTGCTTTCAAATTTCTTAAGCATTTCTCTTCTAATAATCTGCTCTCAGATCGCCAGTATGGCTTCCTTAACCTGACAAGCGCGAAATAGACCTAGGGGCTAGGGTAGTTATTTGTGCATTTCTAGCCTTGGATTCTGACAGAATTTGTTATATTTACAATATAGAGCATTATTTGTTTTCGGTATGCTTTTATTTTACATATATGATGTATATATGAACCTTCAAGAGTGCTAAAATAAGTGGGAAAAGCATTTGGGTGGTGAAAAACGAAGATATTGGCCACCCGGTCATAATCTCAGGCGAGAGAGAGCCACAGGCAACCCTCCTCTCTCGCTGTCTGTGAAGTAACTGAGACGAGCGGGGCGGTGTGGGCCAGTGTCTGGGTGTTACATAACGATCTTTTCTGCAACCCACTTGTGCTACATTATCGTGGGAGAGAAAAATAACCGATAAATGATGATAATAAGAGGAAAATAGGTGATAATTGAGGATGGGAGGGAGGGGGGAATAAGGTGGGGAAGGAGGGGAGGGGGGTGGGTGAGATTTACATGGATGAGTACTGGAGGGGAATTATCTCACCTAGAGACAAATTCCTTTGTTTTGATAGGCCCTTTTTTTTTTTTGAAGGCTTTTTTTATGGTCTTGCTTCCGTGAGGCCTATCGCGTTCCCTATAGGAAGCCTTCCGTGAGGCCTATCGCGCTTGCCGGGTTAAGGGTCGCTCTACTGGTGATCTTCTTTCATATCTTACTAACTCTTGGTCATCCTCCTTTCGGGACTTCGGTGAGACTTTTTCTATTGCACTAGACATATCGAAAGCCTTCGATAGAGTCTGGCATAAATCTTTAATTTCTAAACTACCCTCCTACGGTTTCTATCCCTCCATCTGTGCCTTTGTCTCTAATTTCCTTTCCGGCCGTTCCATAGCCGCAGTTGTGGACGGCCATTGTTCACTTCCACACCCTATAAACTCCGGTGTTCCTCAGGGCTCTGTCCTATCTCCTATTCTCTTTCTAATTTTTATAAATGATCTCCTTAACTGTACCTTAATTCCCATCCATTCATACGCAGACGACTCAACCTTACACTACTCCATTAGTTTTTCAGAACGCCCCAGCCAGCAATTCCTCAACGACAAACGTAATGAAGCCATAGAACTCTTAAATTCTGATCTAAATACTATTTCCAATTGGGGCAGAGAAAACCTTGTTAACTTTAATGCTTCCAAAACCCAATTTCTCCATCTATCTACCCGTCAGGATCTCCCAGCGGACTATCCCTTATTCTTCAACAATACAAAAATCACCCCTTCATCTTCTCTCAATATTCTTGGTGTCTCTTTTTCTTCTGCTCTCATTTGGAAGGACCATATTACCAGTCTTGCTAAGGCAGCCTCCCAGAAGCTTGGTGTGCTCAACCGCCTAAGGGGGTTCTTTTCCCCTGCACAGCTTCTTGCTCTGTACAGGGGCATAGTGCGCCCTTGTATTGAGTATTGTTCACATGTGTGGGGAGGTTCCTCTCACACCGCTCTCCTAGACAAAGTTGAAAGGAAGGCCTTTCGTATCATTAACTTCCGTCCACTCACCAACTCTCTGCAGTCTCTCTCTCTCCGCCGTAATGTTGCATCTCTCTCGCTATTCTATCGCTACTATAATAATCAGTGTTCCTCAGAGCTATCCCAGTGCATACCACCTCCTTTACGTAGGGCACGTGGTACCCGTCTTGCAACTCACTCCCACCCCTACTCTGTGCAACTCTCCAACCCAAGAGTGAAACGTTACTCTCAAACTTTCTTCTACTCAACAGCTGAGCTCTGGAACTCTCTCCCAGAATCAGCCTTTCCCTCTTCCTATGACTTAAATTGCTTCAAACTCCGTGTGTCCAGGCATTCTGGCTCGAACGTCCCTTGATTTTGTCCCTGTCACTCTTTCAACTATGGGGGATGCACTCTCTATAGGCAGTAATGCCTTTTGCCTCCCTCAATCACATAGAAAAAAAAAAAAAAAAATCCACCCATGCCTGTATGTCTGTCTCCACCCATGCCTGTATGTCTGTCTAACTCCACCCATGCATGTATGTCTGTCTAACTCCACCCATGCATGTATGTCTGTCTAACTCCACCCATGCCTGTATGTCTGTCTAACTCCACCCATGCCTGTATGTCTGTCTAACTCCACCCAGGCATGTATGTCTGTCTAACTCCACCCATGCATGTATGTCTGTCTAACTCCACCCATGCATGTATGTCTGTCTAACTCCACCCATGCCTGTATGTCTGTCTAACTCCACCCATGCATGTATGTCTGTCTAACTCCACCCATGCCTGTATGTCTGTCTAACTCCACCCATGCATGCATGTCTGTCTAACTCCACCCATGCCTGAATGTCTGTCTAACTCCACCCATGCCTGTATGTCTGTCTGACTCCACCCATGCATGTCTGTCGATCTAAACCCATGCATGTATGTCTGTCTAACTCCACACATGCAGCCATGCCTGCCTGTTTGTCTAACTCCACCCATGCCTGTATGTCTGTCTAACTCCACCCATGCCTGTCTGTCTGTCTAACTCCACCCATGCATGTATGTCTGTCTAACTCCACCCATGCATGTCTGTCTGTCTAACTCCACCCATGCATGTCTGTCTGTCTAACTCCACCCATGCATGTCTGTCTGTCTAATTCCACCCATGCATGTCTGTCTAACTCCACCCATGCATGTATGTCTAACTCCACCCATGCATGTCTGTGTCTAACTCCACCCATGCATGTCTGTCTGTCTAACTCCACCCATGCATGTATGTCTGGCTAACTCCACCCTAGTCTGTCTATCTAACAATATAATAACAGTAAATATTCATTGCAATCATAATTATTATATAAAAAACATTTGGATGGTTACAATTTTTTGTTTCGAATCTAACGTCTAAACAAATATATTTTGGTTCACATGTTTAAAATGTTTGCTCAATTCGAAACCACTAGAAGATACGACATTGTTGTACTGTACAGTCTGGGACTAAAGTCGTGGTATGGATATCCAGCCATCCATTAAGTGCCCTCTGACGGCAGTATTCAAAACAATCCAAGATATGATGTATTTTACTCTCCATAGATGGCTCTGTTTGACACGTCCAGGTAGCACCAAAAGTAAGCGAGAAACCTTCCTGTATCTGGGAGCGTCTGTACGCAGCCGGATACCTTACTCTCTACACATGCGCGAAAATGTAAGCCTCCCTTGGCCCCGCCCCCCGTTCCCCGCGTTTAAATAAACCCTTCAAACCGTTCCTGCCAGCTCGCTCTGTAGTATAGTCACCAGAGCTCTCGCCTGGCATTCAGATATCCAGTGTTCGATCCCACTCGAAGCTTAGTATATTTTTATATTTTTATTTTGTTATTTGTGTTATGTTATGTTATATTATATTATATTATATTAGGTTTAGGTTAGGTTAGGTTAGGTTAAGTTAGGTTAATCTAATCTAATATAATATAATATTTGTACATTGTCGGGAATAGGGTAATGATCCCGACAGTTTGGGTCCAATAGGGCATTTGAATTTGGCAGTATCGTATCCCATGTACGATTTCGCCTAGTTCTTTGTTTATTGTAGTTTATTATTAACACTCAAAGAGCGGGTGGGTCGGTATATTTGACCGTACCGCCCAGCGGGTTTTTTTTTACCCTAAATGGGGTTGTTTCCGTGCTCATTTTCATGCATAAACAAGACCCAGAGCGTAATACAAGTATGTATCCCTGAAAGGGCGTAAATAGAGCTTTCCAATGACACCCGAATCATCCTTCTACGACCACTGGTTCTCTTGCAACGATCGTGCAACACGAGTGCAAAAACCCTAAAATAAGATAATTTCCTTATATAATTCCCTGTGTAGCGAGTGAGAGAGGATGGAGGAGGGTGCAATAAATTTCAGTAGACCCACGGCAGTGGTGGCGAGTGATCAGGAAGGAATCTATGCTCCTCCCACCGCTCCGCTCTCTCTCAGAGCACATTACGTGCGTGAAAATTGCACTCAACATATGTCGGGCGCCGCCACATAGTCCATATTTATTTCACTCGACATATGATGCGCGCTGCCAGTTAAGGGTTAAGTGTAGGTTAAATATTAACTGTAATGTATAAATATCTACATCAGCTCAAGATGTATCATGAAACCAAGTTATGGGTTATAATTATTATGAGCCGGCAGCCATATGTAATTTCGTGAAGCGATCGGACGCCGGCCCTTTAGTCTCTCAATCAACACCATACAGCCAACAACTGAGGGGAGGTGTGGTGGAGTGGTCTTGCCACTGGCCTGGTAATCCAAAGGTCCCGGGTTCAAATCCCGATGTATCAATGGGAAGATATTATTGGGATGGAATTTGTGCTGTACCTAGTATCAGTGCATTACCACAAGCCCAACGAAACGTAAATAAAATACCCTCATTGTTCCCTGATTATATAGCACTGTATGAATATTCCCATATTCAAAATATGCTATAGGGGTGCAATGCCTGGTGAGTTATCTGTTCAACAGGTGGCGTTGTGTGTGTGTAAGTGTGAGAGTCCGAGTGTAGGGGGTGAGACAGTGAAGCACGGGAACGAGGTGGCTTCAGAGATGGGGTCGTTTCGGGCCATGAGTGAGCACCGTGCCTCATGTGAAGGCAATATGGCAGGTGCTCGTTGTACTCTACGTGCTTCACATGTCTCGCTCCCTAGACTGGAACAAGACCTCACAGGCTTCACTGTTCATTGTAAAACGGTGAATGTTAAGGCTCTCAGCCTATGCCCGAGAGGAAGTAAGTTGGAATATAGAAAAAAAAAAAAAAAAATCCCCCGGCTCTGACTCAACCCATAGTTCACCATGCGCTACAATTATTAATCTATATCAACAGTCCTACATCACCAGTCCTCTAAGCTAAGTTCATTGTATCGATATTGTATTATGTGAACATTCCTACATGTCATGCAATTGAATTAGCCGTGTGTGGGGGACTGGATTACACCCATCGAATACTTCGTTGGTAATTATTATATAACTATTTGTTGGGATATTTTCATGTACCAGTGATATGCATTTTAACCTCTTTATCTAAATTCCCGACAGTGGGCAGTGGGTGGGGCAAAGGGAGGCTTACATTTTCGCGCATGCGTAGAGGGTAAGGTATCCGGCTGCGTACAGACCCTCCCCTGTATCTTGGTGGATTACGACCATGCCAACTAGAACACACACACACACACACACTACTTCATTATTTGAATGTATGGAATATTAATGCTAAAAGGAAGCGAAAATGCACTGGGTATCCATAACAGATGTAACAGGCACACTTTTCAGAGTTAGAAGTGGTGTGTGTAATTTTCCTTTATAAGTAATATATACTGTAGGTATATATCCCTATATACAGTAGTTTATTCATGCACATAATATAACCAATAATAGGTGCTTATAATATAGGTCGTTGTTGTTGTTGTTGTTGTTCCCCAGGCTGCCTGGCCGAACAGCCCCAAGGACCCGAGCAAGGCCAAGGCCATAGAGCGCCCCCACAAAACCCTCCCTGCTTACCACTAACAAAACCCAGGTGACCGAAGCCACTCTAAGGCAGGGAGCTGAGGAGGGCGCGGAAACGCCCGGGAAACCAAAGCCTTACCCAAGGCCCTGTGCCCCTCAGCAATTATAAAGGGAAAGTTGAGGGGCAAGGGAAAAATGTGACGCTTTTGCTCCCAATCTGCCAACTTTTAGGTTGGCAGTAGGGAGGTCGATCCACGGAAAAGACGCCGTCACTTGAGATCTAGAAGATATATAAGTAAAAGGAACAGTCAGAGTAAGCTATGGGTATGGCAGAGATCGCTCAGCTCTCACTCTGATAGACCAGCCCATCACCACATGACTAGAACCCAATCCTCTCAGCATCAGCTAGGAAAGGCCCTAGAAAGCCGCCTTTGGCGGGGGGATAGCTCCCCTACTTCAACACCTTTCGGAGTTGGGCACCCGCCGTAATATAGGTCGTTAAATGACGTTATTGCTAGCGCCATTGTTATGTATATAAAATTGAGATTAAGATACTAACAATGTAACACAAATAATGTAACTGAATATGGTATGGTTCCTAGGAATGACAGCGTGGTGTAACATAACATTAATTAACACAACATATGTGATATTAATGTCGAGGAACAAGAGAGGGAAACAATTAAAGGATTACCTATAAGAATATTTATATACAGTATATACTGTTTACAGAAATATTGCAATATATATAATCCCATCATTTCATACAGTAAATTGTGTTGAAGATCCCTCCGCCCAACCTTAGCCTGTATCACACCACCCTTCGATCATCCCAACGACTTTGATATTATTTAAATCATACCACTAGAAACATTAATATGTTTAACTATTTCATACCTCCTTCAACTGAGTTTGTTCGTAGTGTAATAAATAAAATTAATATGTTATTCCCATACCGTCTATATCTCATATCTTTATGGGGGAGAGTGAAAGTTTATGAAACGCTCCGAATCAAGGAGAAAAGAACTATACCTCTTTAAGTACTTTAGGGAGTAGGGAGATAACGTAAACATCCAATGATTCATAGTTCATACTAGGTCTTATTAAACCCTTTTCTTCTATGGATACTTTCCAATGATACATAATAACTAAAATAAGGCATGAGATCGATTTAGGGATTACCGAAAGCTTCTCAGACTGTAATAAGGTAGTTAAGCTATTTGTAGGCGTAGAATAAAGAACCTAGTTGTGTCAATTTTATATAATATGATACAGCATACCTCGAATGGTTTGATGGTTTGATAATCATCGGGCCTTGTCAGTATTTGATAATATTGAATAGCTTTTCATAGTATACAACTATTTTATGCAAGGTTTCAAAAGTCATCTCCTCCACATTAAATCCAGTGCCCTCTAGAACTCCTTGACACAATTATTTGTGTTTGGTGTTCTACAGTAGTTGTCTATACTTAGCAGGTCAAACATCCTTTCTTTACCAGATAATTATTTTGAATGATTGTAGGCTGTATTTTCTACCATGTTAAGACTATTGGCTTACAAAATAAAACTGTTATCACCTCTGCGTAAGCAGAATGGTAATCCCCCCACCCAACCCCACCCATCCCCGTATAGTGGTACAATGCCAGCCGAAATGTCTGTCTGTCTGTCTGTCCAGAAACTCCTATAGGACCTAGACCGTTCGACGGATTTTCTCCATACTTCACACGAACATTCGGTGGGTGCATGCGACGGTCAGTAAAAAACGATGTTAAATTCCTGCAATAGTTATGGTCTTAGGTAAAAAAATATAGTTCCCCCATCACCCATACCCCCACCCCCTCTCAACCAATCCCCCCCACCCACCCTGCAATACCCATCGCAGAGTTGTGTATGCTGTTTTGATTTAGGGCAAAACGGTACATCTACTATATTTATAAAACACGTTTTTGAACTATCCACTTATATGAAATCGATAATATCTTTCCACTATACAGGGCAGCTTACCCAGTTCATTACCCATTACAAAATGTGTCCCTATTATTGTTATCCTGTTGTAACATGCTGCCTAACAATGCACATCTTGTTACACGAGAGGAATCTTCCTAAAATCAAGATGAACAGACTACATTTATTTTTATTTCACTCTCTGCTTAATATAGCTTCTCATATTGACCCGCCCATGTATACAATCTATTTTTTTATTAATTTCACTCCAACACCAAACACCGCCCACTATCCCCTTCCCTAGACCTCCATCAAGCTTAAAAACACACCCGCAAGACCCTCCTTCAAGATAATTTTGTACATTTTTCGATAGAAAAATTTCACGGCCGAAGGCGGTTCCTCTTAAATTGATCATGATTCATTAAGTTTGGTAATAATATTAATGATTCTAAATTACCTGTATCCAGAAAGAAAACATTATACTAGATCATATTAATACATTAAGCCAAATGGTATAGGTATGGCATGTTTGGTTTATATATTTAACAATTAATTTACGTTGATAAAGCATTTCCTTCAAGAATATCGGTATATTTAGAGTATCTGGCAACAGTGTTTAAACGTAGATACAAAATTCCTCTCTGTTGATGGCGATGTATGGTAAATTTTCCTGTGCATCAAGGTAAACTACCCGTTTCCTCCCCCAAACTGCATAGTTTGAGTCTCGTTACACCTTTATTGCTCTCTGACATTAGGCTGAAATGAGTATGGATCTTCATAAAGAGACCCTTACTAAAACTTCTCCTACTGCTAAACATACAAATATCTTACTGGTCAGGCCTACCAACATATCTCAGGGTAAATTCTATAACGTTAACTATTCAGCTTCAGTACCAATCTAATTGTTTCTGATTAAACTTGCACTATAGATAAATGCTAATAATAGATGTAGGCCTATGCTAACCTAGAAACAATAAAACAATATTTACTAAAGTATATGAACAATCTGTTGGTATCACGGAAGAGTCAAGTCTGGTTTCTCAGAGAGAGAGAGAGAGAGAGAGAGAGATTGCACTGTTAATCGATTTATGTAGTAAATCATATTGTATTGATAAATAATTTCTGCATTGCCTGGGTAACAGTGAAACTATGAGTTAACTGCTTGTAAACTCAGGTTATTATATATCACAGATAGATCAGGGTATACATACTATACACTGTTAATATTATTCCACACACAGAATTGTCTTGTATTGATATGCTTCTCTATACATGTGGTTTGTTACAAATTGCCAAGTCTGATAATATAAGATAATGTGATACAAGGGGAAGTATTCGAGGTTCGTTGTGAAAGCAACCTCTTTTACCTAGAGTAAATTACCCCCGAGAGTTGCAATCCATTATTTCCTCAACACATTATTCCCTTGATATATTAACTTTACTAGGACTGTCTAATTAATATATATTAAATAATTATAATTCCTGGAGTTATTTGAGTTTACCTTTATCAATTGCTCACATCATCGCAAACATAAGGTTTATTAACAGGACAATTAATATTTGTCATTGTTATATTGCATTGCGCAATAAACCTGTATTTTTAAGCTACACATTTACCGTGAAATTAATTGAGAAACAAGTTAGACAATCGAATGAGTTGCCTCGGCATATAGAAGCATATGAAGGTGATACTTTCACGTCCACCTCCTCTCGGGAGCTAGGGTTGTCTGTCAATAGAAAGATAGATAAATAGATAGATAGATCAGATTAGCGAGTTCACGAAATATGATGTTATGACATAAGGATTTGTGTGCAATGATTAGCCGAAGTTGTATGAGGAAGCATAAGCTATATTAGTAACATGTCACCTCCACACTCATACCTCCCTCCATCCCTTAGTGACAACTTGGATAGAAACAAAGTCCGAGCTCGGAGAGGGAGAGGAACGTGGATAATTATATATGGCCGCGACAGTATATTGTTGCTTCGTGATGCTGCTTCAAAAGTTCTCAAGTTTTCATCATAATATTTAATTAACCCTCTCGCATCCAGCAACTTAATTATCTAACTTATGGTAAGGCCTTCTCTAATTTGCCATGAAATATCAGGCTGGGCGAGTTTTCGAAGCCTTGTGTTTTTCTGTATTTTCATCCACCAGAATGCTGTTTATTGTGATGTATCATATGTCAATGGAAAGAGGAATATTTATAGTACATGATAAAACAAAACAAAATTTAAATAAATCGAAATATGAAAGTGTAAATGAGTCCGGAATACAATTATTTCCCATGCAATTGTCTTCACACCGTCCTAGCTCTAAATTGTGAGTGTTGACCATATATTTGTTTTTGCTCAAATAATAGTATTGTTTCTCCTCTTTCCAAATCTGAAAACATAAATTGTTTATCTTCAATAGTTCTCAAGCAGTGACCGATTTTTTTTTTTTTTTTTTTTTTGATTGATATGGTTTAAAACATTTTCGATTTATTTCGTTGCTACGAAGTGTATGGTTTTAAATTTAGGCTGTATGAATACGGCAAATAATGCTGATGAGTATAAAAGAAACTAGAAGTTCCTAGGACAAATACTTTTTGCGCTATGAATATTTGAAATGAAGAGCCAAAATGCGAATATTTATGCTTCACCCATCTCTGATCCGGCGATGCTAGCCGGGTTCCGAGCTGTTCCCCACCTCGTGGTTGCGTTATTTGCTCGGATACGTATATAACTGTATATATCACCAGAATCGAAAAATTGTGCTCTTTCCAATGGTGAAAACAAAAATAATATAGCGTAATTGGTTCGCGAGCTATGCGCAATTGTTTCCATGCAGTGACCGAACAAAAAAAATAATAGATATGGTTTATAACATTTTCGATTTATTTCGTTGCTACGAAGTGTATGATTTTAAATTTAAGCTGTATGAATACGGCAACTAAGGCTGATGAGTATAAAACAAACTAGAAGTTCCTAGGACAAATACTTTTTGCGCTATGAATATTTGAAATGAAGAGCCAAAATGCGAATATTTACGCTTCACCCGTCTCTTTTCCGCCAATGCTAGCCGGGTTCCGAGCTGTTCCCCACCTCGGCTTTGGTTTATTTGCTCGGATACGTATATAACTGTTTATATCACCGTCATCGGAAAATTATGCTCTTTCTAATTGTGAAAACAAAAATAATATAACGTTATTGGTTCGCAAGCTATGCGCAATTGTTTCCATGCATTGTTATTGTTATGTAAATATATGAGAATGTTTATACAGTTGTATATCTTTGCCACAAAGTACAAAATTTATATAAATATATAAATATATATATATATATATATATATATATATATATATATATATATACCGGTATATATATATATATATATATATATATATATATATATATATATATATATATATATATATATATAAATAAAAATGAAATAAAATATAATAAAATGAAATAAATAAAATAAAATAAATAAATATATAAATAAAATAAAAATGTAATAATAATATAAATACTCGATTATGGGCCTTGGGCTTGCTCGGGACCTTGGGGCTGATCCGCTAGACACCCTGGGGAACAGGAATAAAAAAATATATATATATATATATATATATATATATATATATATATATATATATTATATATATATATATATATATATACTGTATATATAAATAAAATAAATAAAATAAATAAAATATAAAAATATAATAATAATATAAATACTCGATTATGGGCCTTGGGCTTGCTCGGGACCTTGGAGCTGATCCGCTAGACAGCCTGGGGAACAGGAATAATAAAGAAAAAGAAAAATATATATATATACCGGGTATATACGTATACTGTATATAAATATATATATATATATATATATATATATATATATATTATATATTATACTGTATATATAAATAAAATAAAAAATATAATAATAATATAAATACTCGATTATGGGCATTGGGCTTGCTCGGGACCTTGGGGCTGATCCGCTAGACACCCTGGGGAACAGGAATACAAAAACAAAATATATATATATATATATATATATATATATACCGGGTATATATATATATATATATATATATATATATATATATATATATATTATATATATATATACTGTATATATAAATAAAATAAATAAAATAAATAAAATAAAAAATATAATAATAATATAAATACTCTATTATGGGCCTTGGGCTTGCTCAGGACCTTGGGGCTGATCTGCTAGACACCCTGGGGAACAGGAATAACAAAACAAATATATACGGTATATATATATATAAAATAAATAAAATAAACATAAATGAAATGAAATCAATAAATTAAATTAATAAAAACTAATAAATTAAATATATAAATATTTAAATAAAATACAAAATATAATAATAATATAAATACTCGATTATGGGCCTTGGGCTTGGTCGGGACCTTGGGGCTGTTATATACTGTATATAGGCTATATATAATATATATATATAATTATAATAATATACTGTAATATAACTAAAATTCCATAGAGTACTTACCATACTTCCTGTAAGCATTCCTGTGACATCTTCGTGATTATAATGTATTTATTTCGTAGGCAGTATTTATTGATAAATATATTTGTCTTTCAAGCAAAAAATAGTGTAAAGTCATCAATGATACCTAGACAAAACTGCATCAATACTCAAGGGGTTAACCAAGATTCACTCCCCTCAGTCACCAAAAGTCACAGGTAACATCTTATATACATATATAGTTCGAATTATTCACTAAACACTTTCACTGGGTAGATGAAATAATCCATAATTGCCTGCCTATAGCTAGGCATGGTGGGCCAGAGGGAGGGAGCCCAGAATTTAAAGGGCCGGGACCCTGCCTCACAGTCTGGGGGCCGGGAAACTGCTGAATTTACAGAGGCCCGCGCTCCTCAGAGAGGGACGCTATGGGGTTGCTAGATACTTCCTTTTGTAACTTACTGATGCCTAACTTACCAGTCCAAATTGAGTCAAAATCGAGTCATAAACTTATTTTTGGCGAATATTTCTAACTTTCAGGTGGCATTATGACGCGATTGCGTCATACGAGCACTCTTGGAGGGGTGGCGTTATGACGCGATCGCGTCCTATAGATGCGGGAGGGTTAATTCTATAATGTGATTCATTTTTGCAAATTGTAAATGAATATTTATAATAGTGTTACTTTCAACATACTGTATACCTCTGATAACCAAGAGAGAGAGAGAGAGAGAGAGAGACGTTTCAGCTACTGAAAGAGGGAATCTACTGGCCATTACAAAATTATTTTCAGGTTCAAGAACATTATTAATGAACAAGTAGAAGTAAATAAGGTTAACATTCGTCAATGCATGTTATAAAACGTCATCAACACCGTAATACCTGTTAGGGAATGCTCACTAACAGCATATTTATCGCGTTGATTGTAAACAACCAAACTCTGTCACCCCCCCCCCCTCCCTCCAATTGTTTCTTAACCCTGTAACACCCACTATACAGTATACCATTTACCTAGTAAGCTAGAATACTCGGTGTGCCTTATCTACATTGCTTTGTTTTACCATTATTATATATTTAATCATTAATATCCGGAACGGCGACTTAATACAGTATTATAATTTATGTTGATTATATTCCTATGCAAGAGTAGAAATTGTATCACTCGATTATACATTAATGATAGTTGTAACGCATACTATTATTCCTTGCATTCTGATAATGAAGTAGTGTGTGTGTGTGTGTGTGTGTGTGTGTTGTAGTTGACTTGGTCATAACCCACCAAAAAACAGGAAGTTTCCTGCTTACTTTTGGCGCTACCTGGACGTGTCGAACAGAGCCATCTATGGAGATCCAAAAACATCATATCTCGAATTGTTTCGAATACCGTCGTCAGAGGGCACTAATGGAATGCTGAAGATCCATACCTCGACTTTAGTCCCAGACTGTACGTGGCATCACATTATCAATGAAGAGATTCGCCCTAGTATATGCATTTCGGAGGTTAATGAGGCAGTTTGAAGAGTTAAAGAAGGGCCAGAATTTGTTTAATAAAATGTACAGTCGTCGTCTATTGATTATCTACATTTCGACCAGAATTGTGAAGCTTTCAATAGTTCTAATCATTAGAAGATACTGTATAAATTATAATGCAACTTGTTACGCTGGCCAGCTTGCCAGAATATGCTCGTACTTGCTAGCGCTCGCCAGGGCAGTGGAATGGGCTATAATAATCGTAGAACGATGTTCTTTCTTTCCTAGTATTCATGTAGTCACAGCCAGATCAGTGGTGGTCTTTATTCTTGTCTGTGACACATGGAAATATTGTATATCAGTCATAGAGTATAAGATATCCAGTGTGAAATTAAGGAGAAAGAGCGAAGGCGGCAGCGAGGTTGTAATATGTGCGTGTGTATGTACGTGTGCCTCCCTCGCTCGCGCAGGCTTTCCCACGCCCTTGATTGGCTGGCGCACCTGGCGCGTCCTAGGACGCCTGCATTTCATGACGTAGTGGTCTGTGATTGGGTGCCGCTGTCCTAGTGTTGGTGCTGGGGCTCCCGCCGCGTGTCTCCTGCAGAGCTTGGCATAGTGTGCTTGGTACTAGACGTCCCTTGCAATCTGTCCCCCTATCTAACCCCCTGTACTACTCTTTCTCTCTCTGAACTTCTTCTTTTCCATTACTTCTCATCTTTATTCAATTACTAATCCCTTCTGGTTCTGCATAAGACTTCCATAGTCGGCCAGTCGTATTACCAGCACCAGTTCTCACATATATGTTTTGCACTAGCTTTAGGGATTATTAGTCATAGTCACATGAGTCATATTATCATTGGGTGCTTCTAATTATTGAGTTGTTCTCTGTTACTATTTAATGCTAGACAGTGGAAGGTATCTTTAGTCGTGGTCTGAGTTATGTATATGGCGAGTCAAAGCCTATACAACTTTGACGGAGCTAGGTGCCTGAAACCTTTGTGCATATTTTTCCTTTGCGAGTGTAGCAGTATACGAACGAAGGGCTTTTGCCTACTCTTGCTCGTATGCTCGCTACCTCTTAGTGTTGACCTTTGTGGAGCGCCAGGGCAAGACCAGATACTTGAGATCTGAACCTTACCAAGAGAGCCTCCTAGTCAATTAACGTATCATAAGGGAAATCTGTTCAACGGGAGACAGTCGGCTACGAGCATGCTTGCGCTCTGCCTAGCCTCCTGGTACCTTTTATGCCACTGCTAGACTTTATTAGTAATAAAGACAGCATTGTGTTTATTAACTTTAACTGTGTATGCTTTAGGAATTCACGTATTATTTTAGCTTAGGTTGATGCTTGGTGCACAACCCAGTATGGCTGTTACTTTGGCTAAGGAAGTACTGTTCTAGGTGGCTATTATTAGTGCTGTCACAGAGTTGTTGCACTCCCTTGTTATATATATGCATCCTACTTATTGGTGTATTTAAGATACACGCTTTGGTGTCCTGCCCCTGCATTATTTTTGTTCTATATTAACGAGCATCTTAGAGCATCAGACGTTTTCAGAAGATTCCAAATTATCTGTTTGCTGTAGAACTAGACTACCAGTGTTTTCATAGAGCATTGAAGAGTTTAGTGTTGAGTACAGACTCACACTAAAGTTAACGTAAGCATATATTTCTTTATTAAATCTTGTTATAGTTTATTCAAGCATTGTTATTACTTAAGAGCATTTTATTAACGTAAAGTACTCCTGTTGTGAGTAGGCTTTGCCGTCACCGGAAAGCCTTTTAGAAGTGCACTAAAACCCAGTTAATTGATACCCCATTATCCAGTAGATTAACTCTGGAGGGTTTTAAGTGTTTTGTTCACCTGCGTAGTAGTTCGAGGGTTTGGAATTAGCGTACCGTTGTTGCAGATATAGCCTATCATCTAGTCCAATATTGGGTGACCTTGTTTATTTCGTAGTGCCGGTCGTAACAAACTCGATAAATGTTTACCTATGGTCCCGTTAAAATATCCTTAAGTAACCTATTAAAAACTGTTCAGGGGACTGGTTAGAACTTGTAGGATGTTTAATTGAATGTCGGAAATCAGTATTTACTGAGAAATAACAGTCTTAAAATGCGCTAGGGTCACCCAGGGTCCCTGCTCTCTCTTTCCCAGGTAATGTTATGTTATATTATATTATATTATATTAGGGGTTAGGTTAGGTTAGGTTAGGTTAATCTAATCTAATCTAATATTTGTACATTATGGGCAGTGGGCGGGGCCGCGCGTATATGGCGGCGTACAGACCCTCCTGTAAAACATCGCGCATTTTAAGACTTATTTCTCAGTAAATACTGATTTCCGACCTTCAGTTAAACATCCTACAAGTTCTAACTAGTCCCCTGAACAGTTTTTAATAGGTTACTTGAGGATATTTTAAGGGGACCATAGGTAAATTTGTACCTACAACTCCATAATGCTGTCGAGCCTTGACTGTTGTCTCTATAGTGTTGGTCATAATGCTTGACTAACACATCTATCAAAATGATGCAATGAGCAGTGAAATTCAGTCATGCGAGTCTTGTTATATAGTCACTTTGTCGAGCACTGCAACGTGTACTATATTTGTCTATCTTAATAATGAGCAGATATTTCTGGCCATCACTGTATACTCACAGATATCAATTATTGTTCAATTTTAGCGCTGGAACTGCTTAAGGAACCTCTGTAGCCTAAAGCAAAAAACAAAAACAAATCAAGGTAAATTGACACTTTTCACAGTTTTTATGATCTAAAATAAGACCATGGCTCACACAAAGGTTGTAGAGGTCGTCGGGTGCATCTTTGTATCGACGATAGCAATTCTGGATTCCACCATCACACTTTTCACAAGACAAGTTAGACATGTTAATCGCTGGCTGGATACTAGAACAATGAGAATGACCCCTTGACCGCACACGGGTCTTCTAGGGTCACCGAAAGTTCGAGAACAATAAATTTAAACTGAATTAACTATTACGCATATTTTAGATAAAATATAATATCTGCAACCTCAAAAATCACAAATAATACTTATTGGTATTAATAAAACCTATATATATTGTTAAAGTAATATAAATAACTAGATAATTGGTTTGTAATTTCACATTTACCGCCGGCCCTCTAGCGGCCTAAAATCCAACGACCGCTACCACCCGCACGCCACCTGTCGGTCAATTAAGGAAATACGCATACACCGAAGCATTTAGAGTAGGCAACAGCTGCGTCGCTCCAAACCCAAAATGTAAACACACATCCGTGGACTTACTCTAATACCGCGCACTACTCAAAGTTTTGTATTTGGTTTAATATACACTTCCCAGGTCATTTGAACAGTTCTATTGCTTCTATATATCATATAATACACCATAGAATACGTTTTTGATAACTAGAAAAAGAGGACTTCGATTAAACAATTTCATTGTTTTATACCAAGGACTGCAGCAAATGAGTATTTACCCATTATCCAACAATCTAAAAACACGGCCCCCACTAGTGGGGAGGGATATGAAGATCAGGGAAATTGCGGGGTAAAAGGGGAAAAATAGGGGTAATATGGGAAGAACTTTGCATTTTTCAAAGTAGAAAAAACCAGTAATGGAATTTTGAAAGTTGCCTCGAGTTTTCATGTTTTTTTAAACCCATTAAACCCCAAAATTTGAAAACCAGAGCCAACATTTGCCAAAACTTGGCTCGGGTTTAGCGATTTTTTGAAGTAAAAAACACAGTAACATAACCTAGAACGTTGGATACAAGAAAAACTGGTTCAATGTTATTTTAATACCACGAATTTTATTGACATATTTGAAGATAAATATTGAATCTATATGCTCTAAAGATCATAAGAAAATTTGTTTTAACCCTCGGCAAAACTTAATAAAAAAGTATGGTACTAACATTTATTTTTCGTAACAAGGTTGTCAATACGGTACTTCCAGTTATTGACAGCTCTAAAGATCATATGAAAATGTGTTAAACCCTCGGAAAAACCTAATATAAAAGTATGCTACTAAAATTTAATTTTCGTAACAAGGTTGTCAATACGGTACTTTCCCGTTATCAATGTACAATCAAAGCTGAACATTGCAGAGTAAACACTGTAGACTTCATCGACTTTCTTTCACCTTCGTATAATCGACAGCCAATTTTTTTTTTTTTATTTACTAAGGGAATAGTACTCAACCAGCGGGGATGTGGGGGCGGCAGCCCCCACCCATAATACTAGTTTAGGTTAGGTAAGGTTGTTAGGTTAGGCTAATGTCTTTTCAAATCACTATCGGGGAACAACATCGATCGATAGCCGGAGACATTGAGAACAACCCAGGACCCACGTACACATACATATGTCCAACTTGCTCAAAACCCATCACTTCGAGTCGCCATACTAAGGGTTCAGTTCTCTGCAATTCATGCGGGAACGGGACCCACTTCACCTGCACAACACTTGCCTCCAAGAAACACTACACAAACACCTGGACCTGTTCCTCATGCCCCTCCCTCTTCCAGTCAAATCCCTCACCTAAAACCCGTCCACCTCTCCTCCCCAACCCACCTAACCTTCCAATATCATCCACTCCCCACCCTAAAACCCGTCCACCTCTCCTACCTAACCCACCTAACCTTCCCATACCATCCACATCCTCAACTCAACACACCACACCCCCTCCTAATCCATTCCAACCCCTCTCATGCTCCCCAATCCCCACCCCACCTCACCCATCCCAACCCCCAGCCCCTCCCTCACCCCCCCCCCCCCCCCTTCACCCCCCCCCACCCCATCCTCGTGCAGCAGCACCCAACACACATCGTGCACATAACATTAACATTCTTCAACTGAACATAGATGGCATCAACACAAAGAAACACGAACTCTCACACTTCATCAAACAACACAACATACACATTGCCATCTTACAAGAAACAAAACTCCGCACAACACAAAAAACACCCACATTTCATAATTTCACCACCATCAGACAAGACCGGGCTGTCGGCGAGGGCGGTGGGCTCATCACCCTGGTACACAAAGAAATATCATACATAGTAACCAGTGTACAAACCAAATCCCTCCTCCCCCCAAATGATAACACAACAGAAATACAGTCCATTACAATACGCACTGGCAACAACTCCAACATAACCATCCTAATACATACATCCCTCCCCAAACATCCCCTACAGTACCAAATGAATACAGACCACACTTACAACACATCACAAACACCCCACACCCCACACACCCCACACATCATCCTGGGTGGTGACTTCAACGCCAAGACGTCGGCCTGGTTTGTCGACAACCCCGACACAGACAGAAGGCTGGTACTACAAAACCAAACCGATAACCTCATCATCCTTAACGACATCCATCAACATACCCATATTCCTCACCAAGCCCTCTATAACCCATCATCTCCAGACATCACCTTTTGCTCCCCAGAACTCGCCCCCACAACATCCTGGAGGGTGGTCAGAACCTTAGGCTCTGACCACTTCCCGATCATTATCACCACCAAAACCAGAATCACCCCATCTAGCCACAAACACACATACACCAATTATAAAAGAGCTAACTGGGAAGCATTCACAAATGAGACAGAACAGCACTTCACAACTCTAAACAGTACACCGATCACTAACATCAACAATGCTGTACACATACTCAATAAAACTATCCAAAACGCTGACAAGAAACACATTCCAAGAGGTAACAGAAAAAGACACAACCCCAACTTCACACCAGAAATTCAAAACCTCATCAGACAACGCGACATACTGAAGCACTCCCCACCACCCCACACACGAGACATCACACAACAAATTCAGCACTCAACACCCAAACTAACAACAAAATACAAGAACAACAAAAACTAAATTGGAATAACTTCCCTACAAACACTTGATCACAAAACAAACCCCAAAAAACTCTACAAAACACTAAACAGCATCACCTTTCCAACAGCAACACAACACAATCACATGCTGTAATCACAACAACAGACTCTACTCCTTAATGTAAACAACATCAAACACTCTCATCAATCACTTCTCACATGTCAGCCACCTAAAACCTCACAAAGACGACCGACGTGTCATCCGACGTAAGAGACAATTCCCCACAGACCCTGACTATACACCCTTCACCAATCACCAGACAAAGCATATCATCAACAATCTCAAGTACTCACCCGCCTGTGGCCTAGACAACATAAACAACATACACCTCAGACCACAAGACATACAAGCACTCACTAACATATCAAACTACAGCTATTCACACAACACAATACCAGACATTTGGAAGCATGGTATCATCATCACATTCCCCAAACCCAACAAAGACCCCACGCTACCCTCCTCGCACCGCCCCATCACACTCCTTTGCTCCCCCTCCAAAGTCGTGGAACGCCTAGTATTACAACTAATTACACCTGACCTACCCCTAGCTCCAACACAACATGGCTTTAGGCCACTGCACTCCACAAACACTCTTCTCACAGACCTTACACAAAGAGCTTTCGACGGCATTAACTCAGCTAGACCACCACACAGATCACTATTAGCCACACTCGACATTAGTAAAGCCTTCGATGCCATCCCCCGCCACAACCTAACAAACAAAATCTACAAGACAAAACATGCACAACAACACAAAAAGGTGGCTGGCCAACTTCCTAGCAGGCAGATATGCACACATATCTTTTGCCGGTCAGTCATCTAAAATCAGAAACTTTCCAAACAGAGTCCCACAAGGATCCGTCTTATCGCCCGCACTCTTCAATCTGTACATGCACGATATAACTACACCCAATATGCCCCAAATAAACTTAGCCTCCTATGCAGATGACATAACACTCACATGCACACACCATGACCCAAAAAGAGCAACAGATCTCCTTCAACCCTATCTCAACACACTACATGGCTGGTGCACTACAAACAAACTTAATCTAGCCCCAGCCAAATCCACCGCAACCCTGCTCACAAGTTGGACAGGAGAACACGAATACATCCCTCAACTCACCATAAACAACACACCCCTAACACATACACACACACCCAAAATCCTAGGAGTAACATATGATACTCATATGACATTCAAACAGCACACCACAAACATTAAAAAGAAACTGACACCCAGACTTAACGCCCTCAGGTCAGTTGCTCACACAAAATTTTGGACAAAACAAAGAAACTACCACCACAGTATATAAACAATACATAAGATCAGTCATGGAATACGCAAGCCCAGCCTGGGCTTCTAACCTAGCTGAAACACATCTTAAGACCTTACAGACTATTCAAAACAAAGCCCTGAAGATCATTACAGGCTGCACAGCTATTGCACCCACAGATCACCTACATCAAGAAACCAAAATCCTCAAAGTCAAAGACCATCTGGACATGAGAGGCACTCAATTCCTGGCGGCAGCCTCCACGAACCAAGACCACCCACTAAACTACATGGCAACACACCCACAGACACCAAGAAATATCAAAACAACACCCAGCACACGGTATCACACACAATTATTGTCCTCTCTCCCTCCCTGCCCACCCCGAACCAACTTCCAGAAGCACATCCATACTCATATCTCTCACCGATCCATCCACTCACTCACAGACAACACGCAGCTGCATGTACGACCTCCCGAAATCCATCCTTCCGAATCCTCCCTTCCTCGCGAGGACAGAGTCCCCCTGGCCAGGCTGAGATGCGGACACCATCCAGCTCTCCTGAGCTATCAGAAGAGACTGGATGGCTCCATTGTCGATGCCTGCCCGGGATGTAAAACAGCACCCCATACCATTAAACACATCATAGAAGACTGCATTTCACACAACCATTTATGCCAACAACACAATCTACACTCAATGAGAGCTCTATGGGAAAGCCCGATCGTGGCCATGGCCTTTCGGTTCAATGTTATTTTAATACCACGAATGTTTGTGATATATTTGAATATAAATATTGAATCTACTGTATATGCTCTAAAGATCATAAGAAAATTTGTTTTAACCCTCGGCAAAACCTAATCAAAAAGTATGGTACTAAAAAAAAAAAATCGTAACAAGGTTGTCAATACGGTACTTCCAGTTATCATAGCTCTAAAGATCATAAAATAATGTGTTAAACCCTCGGAAAAACCTAATATAAAAGTATGGTACTAAAATTTAATTTTCGTAACAAGGTTGTCAATCGGTACTTTCCCGTTATCAATGTACAATCAAAGCTGAAGATTGCACAGTCAACACCGTAGACTTCATCGACTTTTACCTTCGTATAATAGACATCCAATTATTTTTGTTTTATTAACTAAGGGATTAGTACTCAACCAGCGGGGGTGTGGGGGCGGAAGCCCCCACCCATAATACTAGGTTAGGTTAGGTAAGGTTGTTAGGTTAGGCTAATGTCTTTTCAAATCACTATTGGGGAACAACATCGATCGATAGGCCTTCTGGGGAAAATAGGTTTTCCCGAGATTTCTAATTAATTACAAACTCTATATATTGATGCAAATGAACAATTTTGTTTATAAAAAACACTCGGAAAATTCGTGGTATTAAAATAACATTTTTCCGGCCTTTCTCAGGGACTTGGGGCTGTTCGGCCAGCCAGCTTAGGGAACAACAACAACAACATCGATCGATAGGCCTTATAGGGAAAATAGGTTTCCCGAGATTTCTAATTAATTACAAACACTATATATTGATGCAAATGAACCCTTTTGGGTTCAATGTTATTTTAATACCACGAATTTTGTTGATATATTTGAAGATAAATATTGAATCTATATGCTCTAAAGATCATAATAAATTTTGTTTTAACCCTCGGCAAAACCTAATAAAAAAGTATGGTACTAAAATTTCTGGATTATTTTTATTTTAATACCACGAATTTTCGAGTGTTTTTTATAAACAAAATTGGTCATTTGCATCAATATATAGTGTTTGTAATTAATTAGAAATCTCGGGAAAACCTATTTTCCCCATTAGGCCTATCGATCGATGTCGAGACACGCTCGCTCCCCAATAGTGATTTGAAAAGACATTAGCCTAACCTAACAACCTTACCTAATCTAACCTAGTATTATGAGTGGGGGCTGCCGCCCCCACACCCCCGCTGGTTGAGTACTAATCCCTTAATAAAAAAATAAAAAAATTGGCTGTCGATTATACGAAGGTGAAAGAAAAGTCAGGGGTGTGGGTGGGGGTGAGGGAGGGGCTGGGGGTTGGGATGGGTGAGGTGGGGGTGGGGATTGGGGAGCAGGAGATGGGGGTTGGAATGGATTAGGATGGGGTGTGGTGTGTTGAGTTGACGATGTGGATGGTATGGGAAGGTTAGGTGGGTTAGGAAGGAGAGGTGGACGGGTTTTAGGGGGGGGGAGTGGATGATATGGGATGGTTAGGTGGGTTGGGGAGGAGAGGTGGACGGGTTTTAGGTGAGGGATTTGACTGGAAGAGGGAGGGGCATGAGGAACAGGTCCAGGTGTTTGTGTAGTGTTTCTTGGAGGCAAGTGTTGTGCAGGTGAAGTGGGTCCAGTTCCCACATGAATTGCAGAGAACTGAACCCTTAGTATGGCGACGCGAAGTGATGGGTTTTGAGCAAGTTGGACATATGTATGTGTACGTGGGTCCTGGGTTGTTCTCAATGTCTCCGGCTATCGATCGATGTTGTTCCCCGATAGTGATTTGAAAAGACATTAGCCTAACCTAACAACCTTACCTAACCTAAACTAGTATTATGGGTGGGGGCTGCCGCCCCCACACCCCCGCTGGTTGAGTACTAATCCCTTAGTAAATAAAAAAAAAAAAAAATTGGCTGTCGATTATACGAAGGTGAAAGAAAGTCGATGAAGTCTACGGTGTTTACTCTGCAATGTTCAGCTTTGATTGTACATTGATAACGGGAAAGTACCGTATTGACAACCTTGTTACGAAAATTAAATTTTAGTAGCATGCATTTATATTAGGTTTTTCCGAGGGTTTAACACATTTTCATATGATCTTTAGAGCTGTCAATAACTGGAAGTACCGTATTGACAACGTTGTTACGAAAAATAAATGTTAGTACCATACTTTTTTATTAGGTTTTGCCGAGGGTTAAAACAAAATTTCTTATGATCTTTAGAGCATATAGATTCAATATTTATCTTCAAATATATCAATAAAATGCATGGTATTAAAATAACATTGAACCAAATTTCTTTTTCGTAACAAGGTTGTCAATACGGTACTTTCAGTCATCGACAGCTCTAAAGATCATATGAAAATGTGTTAAACCCTCGTAAAAGCCTAATATAAAAGTATGGTACTAAAATTTAATTTTCGTAACAAGGTTGTCAATACGGTACTTTCCCGTTATCAATGTACAATCAAGCTGAAGATTGCAGAGTAAACACCATAGACTTCATCGACTTTGTTTTCAACTTCGTATAATCGACAGCCATTTTTTTTTTTTTTATTAAGGGATTAGTACTCAACCAGTGGGGGTGTGGGGGCGGCAGCCCCCACCCATAATACTAGGTTAGGTTAGGTAAGGTTGTTAGGTTAGGCTAATGTCTTTTCAAATCACTATGGGGAGCGAGCGTGTCTCAACATCGATCGATAGGCCTAATGGGGAAAATAGGTTTTCCCGAGATTTCTAATTAATTACAAACACTATATATTGATGCAAATGACCAATTTTGTTTATAAAAAACACTCGGAAAATTCGTGGTATTAAAATAAAAAAAATCTGAATAACCCTTACCTACCAGCTAGTATGTGTCCCTAGTTTATCCCATATCTACCAGCTGATCCCTGTCATGAACCTAACTAAGAAACCTAACCTAACCTAACCTAAAAGTAATACGTGGATAGATGGATCGCACAACTGTAAGGTCCCCCGAGTAAGGTAGGAGGGAGACAACAAATCTATAAAGCAGAAATCCCGTAAAACAGGACTTGTCATTATGCAGACAAGACTCTGTGTTATACCCTATATCTCCCTTATAATATATTTGCGAAGGGAAGGAGATATATTATATAGGACTGAAGACTATTATATAACATACCTATAGGCTACACAAACATCGATGGGGCTTGTAACTGTCACACCGTAAAATCTTACCCAAAACAAAAACACAGAATTAATGGTGGGATTCTATTTAGTTCAAGATTATTTCCTATGTGGGATGGCACTGACGCAGTATCGATCCTAAACGAGACAACACTGATTCATAATGGTATAGGAGCTTCATGAGTTTGCTTACATACTTCGAAATATTTTAAGGACGTCTATTTCGTTTTATTTTCTGTTTATGTACTGCTTACATTAAGGGTTTTTGGAATCACTGATACAGCCGTGGGTCATAATAGCTACGCACTCTTTTCAATCTTCATCAAACCCAAATGAGACAATACAAGGTTCTATTATATTCCAGATGCTTCATAATTTGGATTTAAATGGTCAAAGATACATACGGGTTATGGCTCAGGAGTGCACAATGATAGTCATACTAATATTATATGATTGTATTCAGCTTGTGGAAGACATCTCCTCATGAATTGTATAATTGATACGGAACTGTGCAGTCGCCAAGAAGTGAATCTCCATGAAATTTAGGAACTATGGATTTCAAAATGGTGAGATATTTTGTTCATAATCATACAATGACTATACAGAATTTGAGGTGAATGTTACCATTTAACCACTCACGATTTTCAAGGTTATATTTACGTTTTTCCTTGATATTTAGTTGTTTTATATAGCAAATATCATCGCATTTGAGTTTTTACCCATTATCCAGCAATCTGAAAATACCTCCACCCACCTCCCGCTAGTGGGGAGGGATATGAATATTAGGGAAAATGAGGGGTTAAAAGCAAAAATTAAGCTGTAGGACTATTTGGCCATACCCGTTTGCCGTGGGATACAGAATCCCCCCCCCCCGGCCCCTCCAGGATTTATTGAAATCTTCATATATTTTAACAGTAGGGGGCACAACACTCATTTTCCCTGACCGACCCTATTGTTGGATAATGAGTAAATACTCACTTCCGACGATCATTATATAATAGGTAAATACTCACTTCCGATAGTCCTCGATATATAAATCCACTGGATATGAACGAAAAGTCACACACACACACACACACAAAATCGAAGGACGTGTGAGACCTTCTGACAGACGACGCCATGGCTGACTAAAGCCGGCACCTCAGGCCCCCCTTGTCAATAGACTACATATAACCTAGACTTCAAAGCGTGACGTCACACGGTTAGTTTTCCGCGCGTCCTAGGGATTTGGTGGCAGCACTTTGTACTGTACAACAACCAAAGCACCTCAGTGGCTTGTCCTTATTATAGATAGTCTGTGTGCCGCGCGCGCCTGCCAGCTAGCTTGCTGCAGTGTTTCCAAAGTTAAGGGAATATCCGCAAAACGAGGGAGCAATAGATTAAAGAGGGAACGTATTTAAGAGTTAATTAATGTTGCTAAAAACACTTGTAAATTATTTAGTATAAATTAGATATATATATATGCAAGATGAAAACATTAAGTATACATATACACTATAAAACATAGGCTACTCATATATGATGCAAGCTGAATACCTTCAAGCAACACAACAAGAATTAAATTGTCATTTTGAATATATTATATTAGTATGTTACATGTTATGTAGATGTTAATTTGTCAAGTAGCACTAAAACTGGACATTTATACTTATGACATCTAGGGATATTTTATCCCACCATTGACGTTGGCAACTCCCGAATCTCACATCAACAATGGTGAGTGTTGGAGGAGTTTTGCTTGTGTACCTCCTCATAATGACCACAATTACACGATGACTGGCCTTTACAGTAGCCTCTACTTATGTCTATTTAACTATGTCATGTCTGCATAGTCTCTGGATAATGTTCAATTGATTATTAATAGCGTTATTAGTACAAGGTAGGGATTATTACGAATTAATGAGGACCAAGGATAAGGATAGTCAATATAATGTCTTTGTGGGGACCCTCCCCTCCCATTTTCCTTTGCGATCGTGCTGCCATCTCTCGAACGCGCGGATCCCTATTCACAGATTTGGGGCGTCTTCTTTCGCTCTAGGTCATAATTATGTACTCTATGCCCTTGTCCAAAAACTGCATTATTTGAAATCTGCGCAGCTGCGTGTGACAAGTGATTCAGTGCATAGAGTAAAAATAGATAGAGTCGAAAGCACGGAAGAAAGATTATACAGAGTGTCTACTCCACACAATAATTGCGAAAACATTACATGCACGCCATCTATTGGCCAAGCTAGTTGATATGAGAATGGGAATACAGTAGGTTTGAAAGAAAACGCATGCAGGCAGATTTGGGGTACATATTTGTATCCTTTATCTTTGTATATTGTGTCTAGTTTTCATTATTTTTGATAACCAAGTCTCACTATTATCATCCTTGGGGTAATTGGAATGTAATACATTATGAAATGCACTTTAACAACATCAGAAAACCAGCCTATCTCCCCTTAAGTCTCAAATCGCAAGGAACCACAAACAAATGCTTACTGGTATGTAAGTGGTATCTATTAAGTAAGGGGCCTGTCAGCCATTCAGGGGCTCAATAATGACTACCGCCGAACAAGGGACTGCAGGCATTTCGTGAGCTTGGTCCAGGGCAATTCCAAGTTGCCGTGAACGAGTCGGTGTAGGCCGTAATGCATCATGAGAAGGGGGGGGGGGGGGGGGATCCCCCCCCCCCCCCAATTACCTCAGTGTTAAAGATGGAGAGCCCATACTTGGCATGCATAGCATAGAGTAAGAATACCTAAGAGGGGTGTCTTGGAAAATCAGCCGTGTTAATAGTAGTTGGCCATTATTTACAGATTTGGCTGGAACCCTGCAATAGATGGCGGTAGCGCATAGCTCCTCCCTATCTCGGGAAAATACTTATGTCGTCTGTTTATTGACAGTTCCTCTCCCTTGCTGCAATGGTGTACACGTGTCTCGTGTAGAGTCTGTAGAAACTCATGTAACTTGTTTGCTATCACCATATCAGCCATAGTTATTATGAATACAATGATTTAAGTGTACACTGATATGCAAAATCACTCCAAAGTATTGCCTACACTGAAATGTGAGCAATACTCCGTTAACCCCTTCTGTACCGTCGTCGTATGTTATATTTTATTCTAGCAATATGTAGACGATTGTATACAGCTTAGAAAGGATCTGTGGTAGTTAAAAGGGTTGATTGAGATAGTTCGAAGCCTTATAATTTCTACAGATCCTTCCTAAAGTGAATACAATCGATTAGTAGGAGCCAGAATAAAATCAAAAGACGTCGTTGGTATAGAAGGGGTTAATTACATAGCTTACCAAGCTGAACCAAGCCTCCGTGATGATGTAAGGAGGCTGTGGTTGACCTTGAGAATAAGGATATGGTTTGCAATGGATCATGAAGGCTGTTGATGATTATTTGATATTGACTGTAAATTTATTAACAATGAATGTAGCCTATATGAAAAACTAATCTCAATTGAAGACAAGTATTTACATTGTAATATAAGTTACTAACTTGGAAGTACACAGCCACACTCAAACTTTGGTCAAACATAAATAATATATATATATATATATATATAGAGAGAGAGAGAGAGAGATGGAGAGAGAGAGAGAGAGAGAGAGAGAGAGAGAGAGAGAGAGAGAGAGAGAAGTAGTGTACCGGTACATATAATTAAAAAAAAAAAACAGAATGGAGGGTAGGCTACATCCGTAGATTTATTCACGTTGAGTAGTTCTGGAACCCTGCAATAGATGGCGCTGAAACAAAAATGTCGAAAAACGTTAACTGGCAACGTTTAGAGGCACCTTTTTATTAATAGAATGCATAGGAAGACTCCTATCTCCTATACACAATCTCTGATGCATAGTAAGGGGTTGCCAGAATAGGTTGTAAGCAACAGTTTTTGTTTTGGCCCCTCACCCCCCCACACACCAGATTGACAGGCCATACATCGATTTTACCCCAGGCAGCGCCGGGTACCTCACGATCGTTATTAATTACAGGTACTAACTTCAAGTGACTTACTTAACCCTTAAAAAGCGGCTCACCACATAAGTCGTATTTAATAAAGCTGGACTATGTGGCGGCGCTCGACATAGGTCGAGTGGCAATTTCAGCACGTAATGTTGCTGAGAGAGAGAGACAAGTGGTGGCAGGAGACTAGCGAGCGTATGACTGCTCCAGACCACCGCGGCGAACCTACTGACACGAATCTCAGCTCCCTCCTCCCTCTCTCACTCGCTATATACGGAATTGTATCGGGAAAGTGGCTAATTACCTGCTTTTTGCACTCGCGTTGCACGGTTATTGCAAGAAAACTAGCCATCATAAAAGGATCGTTATGGTGTCATTCGAAAGCTCTGTTTATGCCCTTTCAGGGATAGATACTTGTTTTACGTTCTGGGTCTTATTTAGGCATGAAAATGATCACGTAAACAGCCCTATTTTGGCTAAAAACACCCCGCTGGGCGGTACATATAAATAAACCGCATAGGCCGCTAAAGAAGGGTTAATCAACCTGTGGGATTCCCTTCGGCGTTTTAATCCAAGAATCACAAGTCATAATCCAATGTTTGGTAATAAAGACGCCGGAAATCTACTTGTGTGAGTCCGCCTTAAGCCCTTCAGTATGATGACGCCATTTTGCGTCATATGCACTTTTTTATCGCTATTACAACAATCAGTGTTCTTCAGATCTCTCTCAGTGTATACCCACTCCCTTGCTGCGAGTGCAAGGCACCCGCCTTTCAACACAGTACCACTCCTATTCTGTCCAACCCAAGAATTGGCAAATTTTCTCAGTCTTTCTTCTACTCAATAAGTGAACTGTGGAACTCTCTCCCTTAATCAATTGTTCCTTCATCCTATGACTTAGGCTACTTTAAACTTCGTGTGTCCAGGCATTTTGACTAAAAAAATCCCTTGAATTTGTCTCTGTCACTCTTTTCGTTTTGGGGAGACACTCGTCGCAATTACGCTTAAGCAATCAGCCTTGTGTCTCTTCCATACGTATATAAAAACAAAAAGTTTAATACTTTTTTTTTTTAGATGGTTATTACCTCCGTCAACAAAATTGGACGGAAGTTATGTTTTCACCTCCTATTTGTATGTTTGTCTGTTTGTGTGTCTGTAAACAAGATATCTCACAAAGTTATGTGACGATATGAGAAAGACGACGCCCTTCCCTCATGTTGACGGATATGACCGATTATCGAAACATGGTAAAGAGCCCCATTAATGAAATTAAAGTTAAAGACTCTCATTTAGGATTGTCGTGTTGTAAGATCCATATGTAATAAAATCGTGTAAGAGCAATACTGAAAAAAACTATGCGTTTATATGTGACGAAAATGAAACACATAAGTTCGACACTTCTAAATCTATCAGAATTAATTACCACTGCTGTACAGTCACGAGCATAAATGCTGTGACATCAACCATATAACGTCAACTCCTTCATCACTAGGGGTTTATACTAAGCTGAATAAAATCGTTTGACGGTAGCTAGAATGAAATACAGAAATAATTGTGAGTTTGAATACAAAGTTTTGCAATACCTTTGGAGACAAAGGGGCGAAAATTATTTGGTTGGTGTCGCAGTATTTATGCTCGTGACTGTACATGGTCATTACAGTGTAATAAGAAGATTAATTGAAACAAATTCTTTATAATTCCCACCAAGTGATATAATAGAGTTAACAAATTATTCGAGGCGTTTTATGAAGCTTCGGATTCCACTCGAATCTGCTCAAATATCGAATTATCGGCGTGGACATGATATCATGCCTGTTTTCCAAATATCTAGCCTATTATTTGTACAGTACAACTGTTACACACCAATATTTTCAGTAATAGTCGATGTCGTTATAATTGAGACAATGAACAATGACTAAGGAAACTTCACTTCACACACACACACACACACACACGTCTCCCTTTGTTAAGCTTATTTTATTTACCTTACATAAACATGGAAATGAGAGGTTTATGTGTGTGTATGTATGTCTGTGTATGTCATTAATTTTCTTTAACCTCGCTCTTTTATAACATGAGTGTTTGGTCAGGTATGCGTGGTCACAATTGTACGGTATGTAACATAATTTTGGCTCCTATAACTTTTCGTATTGCTCGATGACTCTTCATTCCTGAACATAACTGTACATGCAGTACTGTATACTATCTTCATTAAATACGTAACAATTGCGCGAGAACGATCAGCCCCCAAATAGAACTACGCTTCATAAACAATTGAATTACCTTCTGCTTCGTTCGGATACCCGACCCAGACTTGGGCAATAGCATTATGTCCCATGACCAGAGTTACAAATGTTACATATTTTGTTTATGCTAATATGTTGCTAATAATTAGTCTTTTTCTGCTAACCATATAATATCATCACCACATTCTGAGATACTTTAAATTCGTAATTACTAATGTGTGAATAGGTAAACCCAAGCTTTCCCTTTAGTTAAGTCGATAATAAATATGTTTACCATGTATTACTAATTTAGTGAATTACTTGTAACCCTGTTTTGTTACATTTATAAAAAGGCATTTATCTCTAAAATAACACATTCATGGGACAAATGTGATACAACAATATATGTTTATGTGATACAACAATATATGTTTATGTGATACAACAATATATGTTTATGTGATACAGCAATATATGTTTATGTGATACAACAATATATGTTTATGTGATACAACAATATATGTTTATGTGATACAACAATATATGTTTATGTGATACAACAATATATGTTTATGTGATACAACAATATATGTTTATGTGATACAACAATATATGTTTATGTGATACAACAATATATGTTTATGTGATACAACAATATATGTTTATGTGATACAACAATATATGTTTATTTTCCATTTTACAATGTGTTCGTCATAGTCTGTAACAGTTGTTTCAATACACCCTGTATATATATATATATATATGGGGCAGAATGATAGGGTTAATACAAAGGAGGGGTAATTTAAACAAAGTTAAGCGGGTGCGATGATACCGTAGAGTTAAGGGAGGGTTTTAATTTTGAAATATAGAGGGAAACGTTTCGACATCACACTGGTGTCATCTTCAGTGGTCTACAAATCAAAAGATAATATTACAACTATGAACGCTTAAAAGCTTATTGAAAATAATTAGAACATAAAAAAAAAAAAAAAAAATATATATATATATATATATATATGGGGCAGAATGATAGGGTTAATACAAAGGAGGGGTAATTCAAACAAAGTTACGCGGGTGCGAGCTGAATGAGTTAAATACCACATGCCGATGTGAAGGGTCGCGAAGCTGTCGACGTCTCGGCTATACAGTATATTATCCCTCTATGTCCTTTGTCTTGAACCTGTAAACAAACAGTGGAATATACATTTCTGAAACTCGACAACTTGACTGAAATGCATGCTGAACACAGCAAGCGATACATTAACTGTAGTCCTAACACAAAAACTATAGCTGAACAGAATCACAATACTGTATGCTGAAAATACCCAAATCTTGTAATGAGAAGAATTCAGAGAAATATCAATATAATAATATTTGTATAATGGAAGAAAAGAACACAGTACCTTCAATATAATCACTATACAATGGAAAAGACTAAAGAGTAACTTCAATATAATTACACTTTTATATTTGAATAATAAAGGTAAATGCGGGGAAGAGCAAGGTTATGGTCTTCGAAAGGGGTGAAGTCACAGAGTGTGAGGTGAAGCTGAACGGTCAGGCTATGGAGATCGTCAACTCTTTTAAGTATCTGGGCAGTGTGATGAGTAAAGATGGGACTATGGATGAAGAAGTGCGGGAGAGGATACACCAGGGGAAGAGGGTTGTAGGAATGCTGAAAGCAGTAACAAGAAGTAGGGTGGTCAGTATGGAAGTGAAGAAGTCCTTGCATGACAGTGTGGTAATCCCGACACTGACTTACGGAAGCGAAGCATGGACGTTGGTTGAGAGACTCAGACCAAGAGTGAGAGCAGTGGAAATTAATTACTTAAGAAGTGCGTGTGGAGTTACATGGAGGGATAGACAGACTAATGAGGAAGTAAGAAGGAGGTGTGGTGTGGAGGTAGATGTGCTGAAACGTATGGAAAGCGAGAGAATGATTAAGAGGGTGTACAAGAGCGAGGTGGAGGGACAGAGAGGGAGAGGTAGATCGAAAGAGAGGTGAAAGGATGGAGTGAGGAAGTATATGAACGAAGGCAGTGCTGGTTGTGGGGAGGGGCGTCGACTGACCGGGGACAGAGGTGCATGGGGGCGGTTCGTTCGCGGCCACACCTTCGGGGATCACGGCGTCTGGCAATAGATAGATAGTACAATAATATTTAATGTAAATTATCTTGTATTTCTTCTCATAATCATTCAAGTCTTCAAACAAAATTCCTATATCTTTTTAGTCTATATTATTGTATATGCAAAAGTAAAATAGTGGTTTATAGTTCGAATTGTGTGTTTGGAAGAGATGAAATAGCAAAAACAAGGCTATTTATTAGTGGCACCTCCATCATTGACGATAATATGCCTATTAGTATTATAGTCCTCTTTCAAGTACCCGCGGTCCGGGCATTTGAAATACCCGCCGCAAGGAGAGAGAGTCCTACATCATAAGTGCAACGCTAATTCTCTTATGGAATCGTCTTTATGATTGGGTACTCACTACGAAAAACTTTGTAAACAAATAAAAAATAAAAAATAAACTTAATTCTGTTATATTATTATGTTCCTTCCAACAACCAACTATACTCCTAAAATCGATTAATGAAATTTTACAAACACATGTGGCAGTCCGTGGATTCGAATCCAGGATGCTCACACCGAAAATCAACACCTCATGCATCGCACCACGAAGACAGTTTCCCATCCTGTGGATGTCTTTGTTCTGGATTCTATCCCAGACGGTACTTCCAACATTGCCATTCCTCCTTCTTCTCCCTGTGAACACCGGGTCCAGACGTGTCTGCCCGTGCTCGGCTTTATTCTTCGTTCCCACAACACTAGTGAGTCTTTTGCTCATTTGTATCTATCCGAGTGTACTAGAATAGGTTTAGGTTAGCCAGAACAGGCAGCCCCATTGGCGTGTCCGCAGGAGAATGTTAAAATAGGGTATATAATTATGTACAGGCACCTTATCTGCCCCCATTGGGCCCCATGCATCATGTTATGTTCTTGTTTGTTTTCGCGCCTAAGCTATTGCTACTTAGCTTTTAGGTAGGAGGCAATTGTTAGGCAGGAAATGCTTCTAGGTCGTCGATATGAGGCAGTTACATTGTTATATAATATTTAGCAGATGCTCTGGTCTAAGAGTTGTTGTTGTTGTTGTTGTTGTTCCCCAAGCTGCCTGGCCGAACAGCCCCAAGGCCCCGAGCAAGGCCAAAGCCATATCCGATCGCCCCCACAGAACCCTCCCTGCCGACCACAATAAAGCCTAGGTGACCGAATCCACACCATGGCGGGAAGCTGAGGAGGGTGCGGAAACGCCCGGGAAACCATAGCCCCACCCAGGGCCCTGTGCCCCTCAGCAATTATGAAGAGACAGTTGAGGGGCAAAGGAAAAATTTGACGCTTTGGCTTCCAATCTTTGTAGATTGGAAGGTCAATCCACGGAAGGGACGCCGTCACATGAGATCTAGAAAATATATAAGTAAAAGGAACAGTCAGAGTAAGCTATGGGTATGGCAGAGATCGCTCAGTTCTCACTCTGATAGACCAGCCCATCACCATCCAAGAGTTGTCACACGTGGTGTGGGACTTTCCCGAGTCTGTGTCTGCTACTTCTCCTAGGCCGTGGGGTATGCTTCGCTCGTCGCTGCTTCTTCACGGGTAAGAATAAGTGATTCATAATGTTAATGATTATGAGCCTCGTGGCCAGCCTCATTAGGGGTGATTCTTAGTTGGCTAGGGGTATGCTTATTGCTTTAACATTACTATTGTAGCCCTAAGATGTATTATGTGTTGTCATGGGGTATATTGTCATGATAACGTAACGGCAGGAGACGTGCTGTCTATTTGGTGGGGTTTTGCGGGGGGTCTGAGTTTCACAAATAAGTCAGTCTCCTGCAAAAAAAAAAAAAATCTTCCGGCGATCTTTCTGTGTATTGATGCCGGGTTCTCGCCTGGCAGGCGAGAAAGGAACTTGCCAAAATTACCCGGAGTGGTGTGCTATACCTCTCTTCCCGGCGGAAATGCTGATTCTCAAGGGAATCTCGGCCCGGCCGAGTGAACTAGCCCAAACCAATAAGCCTCACGCGGCATGACCAGGCTTAGAAGCGCCCGGCGACGCAGTCCAGTGAGATTAATTTTCTACCCTTCAGGTCTTTTAGATGATGGGATAGAAAGCTTGACAGGTTATTAACCCTTTCGGCCCAGGCTGCCTTTCTAAATGACGGAGCTCGTATCCGGGCGATCTGGCTGAAAAATGACACATGTAAACAAAGGCCTATCTCCCTTAATACAAGAGCTACAATGACGTCAAAATGTGCGCCTTACCTTGCTGCGTAGACTGGCGTTGAGTAGAGCTCTCTAGCTCAACTGGTTCCGGAGTTATGGCGATGTTAGTGGAGGTAACGTTTGGCGCGTATCTACCTCGGTGCGTCCGAACACTCAACTGCGGCCCTGGCTACAACGCACTGTTGCACTCGTCGCCCCACCCGCAATTATGCCGGGAAGCGATTTGAGAGTTTTTATTGTTTATTCTGCCATTTATTATAATTATTATGTTAATTTCACTCAATAAAGTTATTTTTATAAAGTTATTTGTGTCTTTTTCACTTTTACTCAGTATTATTGTATTATTGTGTCGTAAGAGGCGACTAAAGAGGTTGGGCCGGTGGGCTTGCGACCCCCACCCGGAAAAAATACCTAAGCAAAGAAAAACGAACGAACAGCCTCGGATGCGGACGGAACCTATGTTGACGAACCACGACCGACTAAGGACATTCCTTCGGACATTCTGAGAATGGCTACTTGGAATGTTAGTGGCATGAATGATGGCACAAAAGAGAGAGAGGTTCTGGAAGTGCTAGTGAATGCCAGGCTGGATATACTGTATGTGGAATGACAGAGACCAAAATAAATGGAAATATTCAGATGTGAGAGAGTGGGAGTGTGGAATGGGTGTGTGTGCTGGAGTGAGTGAAGGAACAGCGAGAGAAAGTGCGTGTTTGTTTGTAAGTAGCAAATGGAAGGAATGTGTAAGAGAGTATGGGTCTGTGGGTTCAAGGATTGTGTGGGTGAGAATGAAGGTAGGAATACAAACGTGGGTGATTGTGTGTGTATATGCTCCTACAGAGGATAAACTTGAAAGAAAGAAAGAGGAGTTCTGGATGAACGTGGAGGTGTGCCTGGAGAATTTTGACAAGAACGAAAGAATATTTCTGATTGGGGATATGAATGGTAAGGTGGGTGATAGGAAAGTTGAGGGAGTGTACAAAGGAGTACAAAGGAGTACAAAGGAAATCAAGCAACAACAGTTCTAGTGACCTTTCTAGGCTGCTTGTCCTCCAAAACACTGAGGATCAAGTGTCCAAACAGTGGTTTAGAGGGGGTAAAGGAATAATGGGAAGGGAACTACTGCCCTGGAACTAATGTCCGTGGCAGGATTAGGAAGTTAGTAGGGGACAGATGGGTTAGTAACTGAGGGGGGGATAAAATAAAGTTATTCATTTACAAACGCAGTCAGTCGCGGGTTTGATGCGAGATATTTGTCTAAGCAGAGTTTAAATGAATCAACAGTGCTGCAGTCTATAATGTCTCGGGGACCCATTCCACAAGTTGACAACTCGATTGAAGAAGAAATTCTTAGATTCGTGTGAGTTAAAAGATTACCAATAATTTTGCAACCGTTTCCCCGCGTATAATTAGATTGGTCGATAGTGAAGTACTAACTACAGTTCATATTGTCGATGCCTTTGATGATTTTGAACACTTGAATTAAGTCACCTCTTAATATGCGCTGGGTTAAAGGAAATAGATTTAATTCTCTAAGACGCTCTTCGTATGGTTTGTTCTTTAGGCTAGGTATCATTTTGGTAACTCTACGTTGAACTCGTTCTAGCTTGTTTATATCTTTTTGGTAATAAGGGCACCAGGATTGAACGCAGTATTCCAGAAGAGGGCGGACTAAGGAATTGTAAAGGATTAGGATAACTTCTTTGGATTTATGCTCAAATGACCTGCCTATAAAGCCAATTATTTTGTTTGCCTTCTTAACAACTTCTGAACATTGTTGACTCAGTTTTAGGTTACTCGATATTGTTACTCCCAGATCGGTTTCTCTGTTTACATTCTTAAGCTGAGTGTCATTCATAAAATAGTTGCTTTCTCATTTAGGTATCCGATATGTAGTACTTTACATTTATCCGCATTGAAACTCATTTGCCAAATTTGGGCCCAACATGACAATTTATCTAGATTGTGTTGCATATCGTCAACTTGTTCTTTTGAGAGTACGCTATTTGCAATTTTTGTATCGTCAGCAAATTTTGAGATTGTACAGGTGAGACCCTCATCTATGTCGTTGATGTAAATTAGAAAGAGAATTGGTCCTAGTACCGATCCCTGGGGTACCCCACTACTTACATTGGTCCATTTAGATGCCTTACCGTTTATGACTACTCTTTGCTTTCTGTCGCTGAGCCAATTTTCTATCCATTTCAACACACCGTCTTGTATTCCATGCGCTTTTAGTTTTGGCAGTAAACGTTTGTAGGGAACTTTGTCAAAGGCCTTTTGAAAATCAAGGTATATAATATCTACAGCTTTACTCTCATCGTAGAGGTTGAGGATATCGTGGAAGAAGTCTAAGAGGTTTATTAAACAGGAACGTTTTTTATGAAAGCCGTGTTGAGTATCTATAAGTAAGTTATTTGCCTCTAAGTGATTTACGAGTCTGTCTCTTATGACCGTTTCTAGCATTTTACATACAATTGAGGTTAAGCTAATTGGGCGATAGTTACTGGGTAGGGATTTGCTGCCTTTTTTTAATATCGGTGTTATGTTGGCTAGCTTCCACTGATCAGGCATAGTCCCAGACTGCAAGGATTCATTGAATAGCAATGGCAGTGGTTTGGAGAGCTCATCCTTAGATTCCTTTAGAACTCTAGGCGAGATTGTATAAGGTCCAGGCGTTTTATTTACCTTGAGTTTATCTAAACAATTCAATACTTCTCTCTCTGTAACGGTGATATTGCTTAGAACATCTGAATGATCAATCTGAATCGGCGATGGTGTAGGGATATCACTGAGGTCTTCGGTTGTAAAAACTGATGCAAAAAAGGTATTGAGGGCATTACTCATTTGTACTTCGTCTTTGGTGTATTCTCCATTTTCATCGACTAACGGTCCAACAGTTGAAGTAACTACTTTTTTCTTTCTGATATAACAATAGAATTCTTTCGGGTTTGTTTTACTTTGATTCGCAACATGTAACTCCAGGGTCTTTTTACTTTGCTTAATTAACTTTTTGGCTTTGAGTCGTAGCTCTACAAATTTCACCCGTTCTTCGTCATTTTGTGAGGATTTGAATCTATCATTAGCAAATTTGTAAGCAAGCAGACAGTCTGAAATATCTTTATTCCACCATTTGGGCTTATCATTATGGCCTGGACGCCGTATTTTCGATGGTATGCAGTCTTGCACTGCCATAAGGTAAGTGGTTGTGAAACACTCCCAAGATGTATTTATGTCGTTATTGTTAGTCAGAAAGCTCCAGTCAGTTTCTTTAAGCTTTGATTTAAGTTTATGAAAATTTGCTTTCTTGAAATTAGGGACTTTCTCAATGCTGCTATTTGATTTGTTACTAGTATACTTTAAAGTGAAAGTTATCGTACGATGGTCGCTGTTACTGAATTCATCACCAACATTCAAATTCTCTATTAATTCTTCTTTTGTTGCGAGTACAAGGTCAAGCACATTATTACCACGGGTTGGAGATTGTACAAATTGAAAAGTGAACTCTCTTGCAAGTTAGCATAGAGGTCGTGTCCAGAGTGTGAAGTAAGAATATCGCCCCATTTAGTCACGGGTAAGTTGAAATCGCCAAGAATTACGGTATCTTGTATGTTAGTTATTTCTGTAATTTGTTCATAAATTTCACTGTCAGTTTGCACTGATTGAGCTGGGGGTCTGTATAATAAAGCTAGTAGTATTTTAGTTCCTCGTTTATTATTTAATAGTACGTAAGATATGTCTATATTCGCAATTTGAGGTTTTGACATTAAGACGGGATTAAGACTTTCCTTTATAAAAACCAGAACTCCTCCTCCATTTCTATTGATCCGACTTTTTCAAATATTGTATAACCAGGAAGCGTATATTCGGCTAAAAAGACTCTGTCTTCCGTATTTAACCAAGATTCTGTAATGCCAAATATATCATAATGTTATGTAAACACGATTTCCTCTAGATCTGAAAATTTATTGCGTATGCTATGAGCATTTACATAAAACACCTTAAGAGTATTAGAGTTGGATGTTACTGATTGTGAATTTTCAATTCGAATTTGACTTACACTACCCTGTCTGGATACCCCCGGTCGACCCCGTTTTTTGAACAGAAATCCTTGACTGCATCGTTCAGCAGACGACCAAGACGTGCAGCTCCTACTTCATTGAGATGTACACCATCTCCTGAAAACAAAGATTTATCATAGTAAAAATGATCCCACGTGTCGACAAAGCCGATGTCCTCCTCCCTGCAGAATTTGGCTAGTCGGCGATTTGTACTGGTAGCTATGTTGTAGAATCGGTTTTCTACATCAATCCGGGGAACAATTCCTGAAATTAAGATTCTATTAGATTTTTCCTTGAAGGACCTGATCAGCCTGATCAGAGTGGTGGGATGATGGGGGGTACCATCAGAGGTGAATGGGAATGGTAGTGCACTTGTGGATGTATGTGTGGGGAGGAGGGTGTGGAGAGCCAACACCTTCTTCCGACGCAGAATGATCCACAGGTACAAGTGGAAACGGGTGTGGACGATGGAGGATGAGACAGTGGTGAAACGAAAGTCATTGATTGATTATGTATGTGTGGATGAACGAATGAAGAAATTTGTGATGGATGCTAGGGTGTATAGGGGTATTGGAGGGGGTCTGTCTGACCATTATGTAGTGGTAGCTAAGGTTAGGATACAAAAGAAGTGGGTGAGGAGAGATGGAGGGAGGCGAGGGGAGGGTGGAATGGTGAGGAGGGTGGAGAGGTTGCAGGAGGAGGAAGTCAGGGAGGAGTACAGGAGAGCAGTGGAAAGACGACTAGGTGGGTTCGACCTGGAAGTTATGGAGGAAGTGGAGGAGATGAGCAAGGTGTTCACAGATGAGATCTGTGCAGCATGTGAGGAGGTGTGTGGAGTGAGGAGAAGAGGGAGGGGAGTGAATGGTACAGCATGGTGGACAGAAGAGGTGAGAATAGCTGTGGAAGAAAAGAAGAAAGCATATAGAGAGTGGTTGGGTAGTAGATGGAATGAAAATTTCGAGAGACAGAAACGAGCGAGGTACGTGGAGAGTAAGAGGGTGGTGAAGAGAGTAGTGAAGGAAAGTAAGAGAAGAGTAGATGAGGAATTTGGAAGGAATCTGAGTGTAAAATGGAGGGAGAGTAAGAAACTGTTCTGGAAAGAAGTCAAGAAAGTTAGGGAAGGTAGCAAGGGAAACATTAAGGGTGTGAAAGATAAGAATGGGAGAATGCTAGCCGAGAAGCAAGAGAGAGTCGAAAGATGGAGGGAGTACTTCAATGAGTTGCTAAATGTAAGGAATGAAGAGCCAGCAAACATAGCTGGATATGGTATGGGAGGGAGAAGAAGAGAAGTAGTGGAGGAGGAGGTGGGGATCAGGATGTCAGAATTGTGGGAAGCCATGAAAAGAGTGAAGATGGGGAAAGCACCAGGAACAGATGGAGTGAGTGGGGAAATGTTCAGGTATGGTGGTGAGATAGTGATCGAATGGGTATGGAAAATGTGAAAACTAGCATGGGAGATGGGGAGTGCACCCGATGACTGGAAGACTGGCATAATAGTTCCCCTATATAAGGGCAAAGGGGAAAGAGGAGTGTGTGGTAACCACCGAGGAATATGTCTTCTAAGCGTAGTAGGGAAGGTATACAGTAGGGTAGTGATTGAGAGAATGAGAGTGAGAACGGAGATATGGATAGGCGACGAGCAGGGAGGTTTTAGGAAGGGAAGAGGATGTGTAGATCAGATTTTTACCCTGAAATGTGTTGTGGAGAAATATCAGGAGAAGAAACAAAAGGTGTATGTTGCCTTTATGGACTTGGAGAAGGCCCATGACAGAGTGGATAGAGAAGGTTTGTGGAAAGTACTTAGAATAGCCTATACGGAGTAGATGGCAAGTTGCTGAAAGCAGTGAAGAGCATGTATGAGGGTGCAAAGGTGGCAGTGCTTGTGGAGAGTGAGCAGAGCGAGTTCTTTGACCTGAATGTTGGTTTGAAACAGGGGTGTGTGATGTCCCCATGGTTGTTTACTGTATATATGGATGGAGTCATGAAAGAAATACTATCAAGAGCAGTGGATGTTGGTGTATCGCTGAAAAGGGTGGGAATTGAGTGGAACCTACCTACAGTATACTGCTGTTTGCGGATGATACAGTTCTGATGAGTGATAATGAATGGGAGTTGCAGGGTCTGGTAAATGAGTTTGGAACAGCGTGCAAAAAACAGAATTTGAAGGTAAATGCGGGGAAAAGCAAGGTTATGGTCTTCGAAAGGGGTGAAGTCACAGAGTATGAGGTGAAGCTGAATGGTCAGGCTATGGAGATCGTCAACTCTTTTAAGTATCTGGGCAGTGTGTTGAGTAAAGATGGGACTATGGATGAAGAAGTGCGGTAGAAGGTACAACAGGGGAAGAGGGTTGTAGGAACGCTGAAAGCAGTAACAAGAAATAGTGTGGTCAGTATGGAAGTGAAGAAGTCCTTGCATGACAGTGTGGTAATCCCGACACTGATTTACGAAAGCGAAGCATGGACGTTGGTTGAGAGACTCAGACCAAGAGTGAGAGCAGTGGAAATTAATTATCTAAGAAGTGCGTGCGGAGTTACATGGAGGGATAGACAGACTAATGAGGAAATAAGAATGAGGTGTGGTGTGGAGGTAGATGTGCTGGAAAGTGTGAAAAGTAACAACTTGAGATGGTTCGGCCATATGGAACGTATGAAAAGCGAGAGAATGACTAAGAGGGTGTACGAGAGCGAGGTGGAGGGACAGAGAGGGAGAAGTAGACCGAAAGAGAGGTGGAAGGATGGAGTGAGGAAGTATATGAACGAAGGCGGTGCTGGTTGTGGGGAGGGGCGTTGACTGGCCGGGGACAGAGGTGCATGGGGGCGGTTCGTGCGTGGCCACCCCTTCGGGGATCACGGCATCACGCAATAGATAGATAGATAGATTAGTAGTTATTATTATTATACTGGACTATGGTAATTGATAGTGTCATTTTCACTTATATGTATTGCTAAGTAAGCTATAATATATATTCTAGTGTCACTTTCACTTGTTCATATTGTTATGAAGGCACTTATTATTACTTATTTGTGTCTTTCACTTATACTTAGTTTTATTATTATTATAGTGTCACTTTCACTGGACTAGGATAAATGATAGTGTCATTTTCACTTTTATGTATTGCTTGGTAAGGTATAATATATATTTTAGTGTCACTTTCACTTGTTCATATTGTTTTGAAGGCACTTATTATTACTTATTTGTGTCTCTTTCACTAATACTCATTATTTTATATTATTATTAGCCTACATTTTAGAGTGTCACTTTCACTGTCATTGTCACGGGCACTTCAATATTGGACTAGAGTGTGAAAGTCGTTGAAGCACCGTCCAGCGCACAGTGCCACTTCACACTCGAGGCATTCCCATGTGGTTTTTGTTACTTTATGGGGTCTGCGGCTTGTGTGGCTATAGACATGGCACCTCTTCTGCTTCTTGGCAACACCACCTGGTACTTTTGGAGGAAGGGAGTTGAGCTAGTGCTTCCTGAAATAGTCCGCACATGCTGTGCGGTCCAGCCTGCCTGGTCCTTGTAGTGGTCTCCCAGCTATCGCATGTTTATCCAGGAGCTCAAGTATCACCTGTTTGTGGAACTTCCGCAGGGACTTGTACTTCTTGGCTCCGGGAGTCCTCAGACGGTAGATATTGTAGGCATTGAGGGCCGACATATCTACCGTATGCAGAATAAACTTCTTGTACCACCTGCAAGATGTTCGCAGGCAGTCGATGAAGCCCATCTGCATGTCGGACTTATCGATGAGACGCATATTCAGGTTATAGTCCAGGACAGCAGCTGGTTTCTGGCCGGGTTTTTTTGGTTTTTCGGTCCACCTTCCCTGTGGCGACCATCTCTGCCTTGTGGCATGTGGTGAGGAGGTTGACCTTCCGCTGGTCATGCCTTCTTGTGGAAGATGTCCGTCTTCTTGGTCTTGGTTGGGTATGTTGGCATGCCCTTCCTCTTGGCCTTGACTGTCCCGACAGTTCCATTCTTGCGGTCATGGAGATACTGGGTTAGGATGGGCGACGTGTAGTAATTGTCAGTGTAGAGAATGTGGTTCTTATGGAAGTGTTTCTCCATCATTTTCTGCACGACAGCGCCGCGAAATCCAATGTCGGGGTTAGTCACAATTTTGCCACCACTGCCGCTGTAGACTACAAAGTCCAGCACATACCCCGTCTTACAGTCGCAGAGGACGAAGAGCTTGATGCCGAAGCGGTGTCTCTTCGACGGGATGTACTGTCTGAAATGCAGCCTACCACGGAACAGGACCAGAGACTTGTCGAGGCACATCTTCTGAAATGGAATCAGGTAGGTGGTAAAGCGATGACGTATCATGTCATACAGCTTCCTGATTTTCCATAGTGCATCGGGAAGGTGGACTGCCATGTTGTTGGTCAGGTGGAGATACGAGAGGATGTCAAAATACCTGTACCTGGACATGTACTTTCCAAATGCTAGAGTTGTGATGAGGTCGGCAATGTACCAATAATCAGCCAGAGCGTGCTTCCTGATGTGTGTAATGGGCCGAACGTCTTATAATCTCAAAACTAGTGGGGCTAAACATGAGGGAGAAGGGGGTCCAGAAAAACGGTCTGCCTCCCCTTCAGCCAGCACACTGTAAGTCAAGAATAGCATCAGAACTCCAGTCCCTTGGGTGAGAGGGCCTTGGATAGTAAAGGGGAGTCGTGGGGTGAGAGGGAGGTAAGGTACCGGTAGTGAATATAAACACTTTATTGACAACGTTTTGCAGATAGCTTCTTCAAGTTTCTAGTGACCTGAAGAAGCGATCTGCGAAACGTTGTCCATAAGGTGCTCCTCCTCATATGGTGTTTATATTCATAGGGTGCTCCTCCTCATATGGTGTTTATATTCATAAGGTGCTCCTCCTCATATGGTGTTTATATTCATAAGGTGCTCCTCCTCATATGGTGTTTATATTCATAAGGTGCTCCTCCTCATATGGTGTTTATATTCATAGGGTGCTCCTCCTCATATGGTGTTTATATTCATAAGGTGCTCCTCCTCATATGGTGTTATATTCATAAGGTGCTCCTCCTCATATGGTGTTTATATTCATAAGGTGCTCCTCCTCATATGGTGTTTATATTCATAAGGTGCTCCTCCTCATATGGTGTTTATATTCATAGGGTGCTCCTCCTCATATGGTGTTTATATTCATAAGGTGCTCCTCCTCATATGGTGTTTATATTCATAGGGTGCTCCTCCTCATATGGTGTTTATATTCATAAGGTGCTCCTCCTCATATGGTGTTTATATTCATAAGGTGCTCCTCCTCATATGGTGTTTATATTCATAAGGTGCTCCTCCTCATATGGTGTTTATATTCATAAGGTGCTCCTCCTCATATGGTGTTTATATTCATAAGGTGCTCCTCCTCATATGGTGTTTATATTCATTCTGTCAACTTTCAAAGTTATTTCAACACGAGGTAGGGCATGTTTTATCTTTCTCTCCTTTTCTCTCTTTCTCTGAGTTTTATCTATTCAGCCCCATTCAGCCAACTGGTTTAAGACGTTTATCCCCATCCAGGTGTCGATGTCATCCTGGCGAGCGATAGCGAGCCAGCATTGTATGGAAAAATCCGGCTTCGTGGGAGACATTTTTCTATCGAAAAATGTACAAATTTAGCTTGCTGCGAAAAACAAAATATATATATGCTGGCTCGCTACCGCTCGCCAGGAAAATATTGACACCTGGATGAGGGTAAACGTCTTAAAACAGTAGGCTGAATGGAGCCGAATGGATACAAGCCAAAGAGAGAGGGAGAGAAAAAGAAAAAAAGTGAGGTGGGCCCCCTTAATGAGGATAACGTGATAGGATGAGGTTATACTAACAATACAAAGGAAGACAAGCAACAACAGACCTAATGCTCCTTACTAGGCTGCTTGTAAAGCAAAATAAAAACATAACAAAATAAAGATTACCACAGCCATCAACTGAAGGGCTTCAGCTCCAGAACGACTGTGGTCATAAAACAAAATTATAGTACTATTAATGAAACGCCTTTCCGACAATTTTGTTATCATTATTTAATTTATAATTTGAGTTATCTAGTGTGAAGTACTTACTTGCATCCATGCTGTCATGGTCTTTGAAAATATTAAAAACTTGGATCAGGCCCCCTCTTATTCTGCGGTTTGTCAAGGTAAATCCAGTAAACCCCCGCTAATTCGGACTCTTTTTTAGTCGGAAACCCGCACTTCTCGGAATGGCATCGGCCTCTCGGAAATGTCCCTGTATATCTCAGAAATTTCCGAGTTGGACGGGATTTGTGTCCGGTTTACAATGTTCTCTCACTCGGTTTTAAGTGATTTTAGGATAAATTGAAGCCTGTGCCTTTTAATTATTGTGTTAATATTACTTAGTATGTACTGTACTGTCCCTGAAAACATAATAAGGTTCGTATTTGTCATTAAAAAAAACGAGACAGAGATAGGGGCGAGGGAACGCGTTCGTGGTCCTGGACCCTAAGAATAGGAGCTTTGAATGTGCGTGGATGTAGTACGAATGAGTCGAGAGGATATCGGAAGGTTATTTGAAAGAAGGATGTATGATGTCCTTGCACTGAATGAAACAAAGATGAAAGGAGAGGGAGAAGTGGATTTTGGAAACGTGATAGGTAGAAAGTCTGGAGTAGACGAGGGAGTCAGGGGGAAAGAAGGAGTGGCTATTATTGTGAAGGAGGAGTTGAGAGAGTTTATAAAAGAGTGGAAAGAGGTGTCATCAAGGTTAATGTGGGTGCGAATGCGGTTTAAGGGTTAAAGGTGGGGTTTTGTAAGTGCGTATGGACCAGGGAGTGAAAGAAAGTTAGACGAGGTAGAGGGTTTCTGGGAGGATTTGAGAGATTATCTACAAGGGTTTGATGAAATTGAAAATGTTATAGTTTTAGGGGACCTAAATGCTAGGGTAGGAAATGAGCCTGTTGAGGCAGTCATCGGCAGTTTTGGTGTGGATGGTGTAAACGAGAGTGGAGAAAGACTGAAAAATGTATGTGAAGAGTGCAGATTGAGTGTAGGTAATACGTTCTTTAAAAAAAAGGCGTATACACAAGTACACCTGGCATAGGCTTGTGAGGGGAGAGATTGTAGAGAGGGCATTGATGGATTATGTGCTGGTGACAAGGGAAAGATTGTGTAGACTGTTGGATGTGAATGTGATGAGAGGTGAGGCGGAGGGTATGTCAGATCATTACCTGGTGGAGGGAAAGCTAAGAGTTAAGAGTTACAGGAGAATAAGAGACAAGCGTGAAGTAAGAGAGGTAATTAAAGTTAGTGAGTTAGAGAAGAGTGAAAAAGAGAGGGATTACAAGGAAAGACTAAATTAAAAGTGGATGGAAGTGAGAGAGATGGAAGAGAGAGAAGTAGAGGTTGAATGGCAACAGTTTAAGGAAGGAGTGAAAGCAAGTGCAGAGGTAGTATGCGGCAAAAGGAAAGTAGGAGGCAGAGGTATCAGGAAGGGAAGCGAGTGGTGGAACGATACGGTGAGAAAGGCAGTTGAGGAGAAGAGACAGTGTTTTGAGAGGGTTTTACAGGATGGTAGTGTTGAGGTACGGGAGAGGTACAAGGAGAAAAGGAGAGAGGCAAAACGGAAAATTAGAGAAGCGAAAAAAGATGCAAACGAAAGGTGGGGTCAAAGGCTGAGTGAGAATTTTGAAGAACAAAAGAAGATGTTCTGGAAGGAGGTAAATAAAGTAAGGAAAGGAGGACAAAAGAGGGAAGAGTCAGTGAAAGATGAAAATGGAGAATTACTAGTGGAACCAGTTGAAGTGAAGAAAAGATATGCCGAGTATTTTGAATCTTTGTTAAATACAAGAGATGGAAGAGAAGCAGTGATTGAAGCAGAGGTGGATGGAGATAGGTTACCCAGGCCACCCAGGTGGCAGGGAATGAATGACAGGATTGAGGAAAATGAGGTGAAAGAAGCAGTGAAACAAATGAGAGCGGGAAAAGCAGAAGGTGTGGATGGTATTGCTGTGGAGTGTATAAAGAAGGGTGGAGATGTGATAATAGATTGGTTGGTGAGACTTTTCAATGTGTGCTTTGCTGTGTCAATGGTACCAATAGACTGGAAGAGTGCATGTATTGTGCCGTTGTACAAGGGGAAGGGAGATCGGCAGGAGTGTTCAAGTTATAGAGGTATTAGTTTATTATCAGTGGTTGGAAAGCTGTATGGCAGGGTGTTGATAGCGAAGATAATAAAATGTACGGAAGTTGCAATAGGAGAAGAACAGTGCGGTTTTAGGAGTGGAAGAGGGTGCGTGGATCAGATGTTTGCAGTAAGACAGTTATGCGAGAAGTATTTAGAGAAGCATAAGGAGATATTTTGGGCTTTTATGGACTTGGAAAAAGCGTATGATCGTGTGGACCGTGAAGCAATGTGGAAGGTGTTAAGGATTTATGAAATAGGAGGAAATTTGTTAGAAGCAGTTATGAGTTTTTATGAAGGGAGCAGAGCATGTGTGAGAGTAGGAAATGGTGAGTTGAGTGAATTGTTTGAGGAAAAGGTAGGTTTGCGACAGGGATATGTAATGTCACCATGGCTGTTTAATATGTTTATGGATGGTGTGGTGAGGGAGGTGAAAAGGAGAACTATGGGAAGAGGATTGGGTTTAGTAGGAAAGAATGGTAGAGATTGGGAGTTGAATCAGTTGCTGTTCGCTGATGACACAGCATTGGTGGCGGATTCTGATGAGAAACTGCAGCGGGTAGTCAAAGAGTTTGGTGTGGTTTGTGGAAGGAGGAAACTGAAGGTGAACTTCAATTAAAGTAAAGTAATGGTGTGTAATAGGGGAGAGCATAGGGTGAATCTAGATGTGAGGCTGGATGGGGAAATATTGGAACAAGTAGAGTGTTTTAAATATCTAGGAGGAACGAAAAGCAGGAGTGGAGGTATGGAGTGGAGGTAAAACAGAGAGTGTGTGAAGGAAGGAAGGAGCAATGGGAAGTATGTGGAAGACGAGAAATCTCGGAGTGAAAGTAAAAAGTGCACTGTATCAAGGAATTGTTGTGCCAACAGTGATGTATGGGGCTGAGACATGGGCTCTGAAGAAAAAGGAGAAAAGAGAACTGGATGTGATGGAGATGACCTGTTTGAGGAGTATGTGGGGAGTTACTCGTAGAGACAGATTGAGGAATGAAGAGATACGTAGGAGAGTGGGGCAGCAGGAACATTTGTCAGCCAGAGTGGACAGAAGGGTGCTGAGCTGGTATGGTCATGTTGAACGAATGGGAGATGAAAGGCTTACAAAGAGAATATGTGAGTCAGGTACAAGGGGAGATAGAAGGGCAGGAAGACCCCATTGAGATGGAGAGACTGTGTAAGAAAGGCTTTGGATAATAGAGGAATGACTATAGATCAGGCAGGGGAAGTGGTGGTGGACAGGAGTGAATGGAGAATGCTTGTGAATAGTTGAGTGAACACGTGGTCATTTGGAGTAAGGGGTCGGGCGCAACTTGGACTAGATAATAGTCCATCAGGCGCCTGGCCCGGGGAGACGATTAATATGAAGGGTGCGCCTGGATGTGTGGTGGGAGGGCTTGTGGCTTTGGCTCCGCTGCATGTCTGCCTGCTGAGATCGGAACCTCTCCGGGTGGTCGGGGGCCGGGGGAGTGCTGGAGCGACCTTGGTGACCCTGGTCTCTGGGTCTTCTCCTGGGTGACCTGGATGTGTGTGAGTTTGTGCTTTTTATCTGTGTTTATTTGTTGTTTTATGTTGTTTTTGTGTTTTCCCTGTTCTTGCTCTGTCTTGATTCGGCTACCCCCAAAATGGGGATTGGGCCTGAGCATATAGATAGATAGATAGATTTGTCATTAATATGATGAATTTCACATGTAAAAAAATAAAAATAAATAAAAAAAGTTATCTCAATTTTCTCTGACGTGGACTTTCCTCTTATAATTCGGAATTTTCCCTGTCTTAAGTCGGATATATGTCGGACTTCAGACATCTCTGAAAATCGGGCTTCTCGGAAGTGGTCTCCCCCCAATTAGTCCGAGATAGCGAGGGTTTACTGTAGGTTTAACTCTTTTAGTCGTTCTATTTTTTCTTAGTCGGGGAATCATTGTTACTCTTCGTTGTACTCTCTCAAGTTTATCAATGTCCTTTCTATAGTATGACGACCAAAACAGGACACAATATTCCAAATGTGGACGAACCAATGAATTATATAAAGTTTGTATAACGCTTTCAGATTTATACTCAAAAAATCTCCCAATGAAGCCAATAATATTATTTGTAAAATAACAGAGACACGCCTCACCATGCCTTCACCACCACCAAGCGATTTTCCTGCACTGCCCACCATACCTCCAAACCAAAAGGAAACAACCACCAGTCCATCAAGATGTGCAAGAGTCTCTACCATAGAAGTGACACGTCCTCCAACACCCGGAAGAATTAATTCATAACAATCGACAATCCCAAGGCACAACAGAAAAGAAAAGATGGCAAGGAAAGATGACACAAGAAAAGGCACCGTAGACACCATGCTTCCAAGCGCCATTCTACATCACAGCCGCATCACTGCCGTGACCGTGAAGCTGGGAGGGACTACCCCAAGTACCCCAAGAAGTCCCCCCCACACCTGTGCCCTTATTAACCCTCCCGCATCCAGCAACTTAACCCTCTCCGATATATGACGCAATTTTTAGCTTATTAGGGATACTTTAAAGCCTTTATTACCATCAGGGGTATTTATAAACCTTTAGTTTAGTTACTTCAACTCTGCAGTTGTCTTTGAGTTAGCTGTGGGCAGAAAACTAATTTTGGAGAGGTAATTATAAGAGTGCGATAACTCTATTTCTTATTGCTAATCTGGCAACTTCTGCGTCATATGAGTCTGAAGGGGTTAATTATCTAACTAATGGTAAGACATTCTCTAATTTGCCATGAAATACCAGGCCGGGCGAGTTTTCAAAGCCTTGTGTTTTTCTGTATTTTCATCCACCAGAATGCTGTTTATTGTGATGTATCATATGTCAATGGAAATAGGAATATTTATAGTACATGAAAAAATTAAAAAAAAATCAAATAAATCGAAATATTAACACCTTACGAGCGGCCTATGCGGTTTATTTATATGTACCGCCCAGCGGGGTGTTTTTAGCCAAAATAGGGCTGTTTACGTGATCATTTTCATGCCTAAATAAGACCCAGAACGTAAAACAAGTACCTATTCCTGAAAGGGCATAAACAGAGCTTTCGAATGACACCATAACGATCCTTTTATGATGGCTAGTTTTCTTGCAATAACCGTGCAACGCGAGTGCAAAAAGCATGTAATTCGGTACTTTCCCCATATAATTCAGTATGTAGCGAGTGAGAGAGGGAGGAGGGAGCTGAGATTCGTGTCAGTAGGTTCGCCGCGGTGGTCTGGAGCAGTCATACGCTCGCTAGTCTCCTGCCACCACTTGTCTCTCTCTCTCAGCAACATTACGTGCTGAAATTGCCACTCGACCTATGTCGAGCGCCGCCACATAGTCCAGCTTTATTTAACTCGACTTATGTGGTGAGCCGCTAATTAAGGGTTAAAGTGTAAATGAGTCCGGAACACAATTATTTCCCATTCATTTGTCTTCACACCGTCCTATCTCTAAATTGTGAGTGATAACCATATATTTCTTTTTGCTCAAATAATAGTATTTTTTCTCCTCTTTCCAAATCTGAAAACAGAAATTGTCTATCTTCAATAGTTTTCAAGCAGTGACCGAAAATAAAAAAAGTATGACTTTGCATGATTTTTGGTTTATAACATTTGCGAATTATTTCGTTGTTACGATGTCTATGGTTCTCAATTTAGGCTGTATGAATAGAGCAGATAATGCTGAAGAGAATTAAAAAACTAGAAGTTCCTACGTCAAATACTTTTTGCCCTATGAATATTTGAAATGAAGAGCCAAAATGCGAATATTTACGCTTCACTCGTCCCCGTTCCGCCGACGCTAGCCGGGTTCCGAGCTGTTCCCCACCTCGGCGTTGCTTTATTTGCTCGGATACGTATATAACTGTTTATATCACCGTAATTGGAAAATTATGTTCTTTCTAATGGTGAAAACCAAAATAATATAGCGTAATTGGTTCGCGAGCTATGCGCAATTGTTTCCATGCACTGTTTTTGTTATGTAAATATATGAGAATGTTTATACAGTTGTTTATTCTTTGCCACAATATACAACACTTTTATATAATTTTCCTTGCCAATAATTGTATAATGTTCATAGAACACATGTCAGTCATGAAGGTTGTCAATTTTACTTACCTGATAGGGCCACAACCCTTTCCAACGAGAAGGGAAATGGCTCCTGGGTTGACACTGAAAAAACTAAACTAGAAAGCCAGGTTATCTTCAAGTAATAAATTCAGAAATAATTCTATTGTACACACAAATAAAGTAATATATATATATATATACTGTATATATATATATATATATATATATATATATATATATATACATACAAGGTGTCAAACAAAGTATAATGAATGGTAACAAAAATGTGTGTATGTGTGTGTGGGTATATATTATAGGTTTGACTCCTGTAAGGAGATAAAGAAAACCTAATATTTAGTAGTGGCCCCGTAATCATTGACGAACATGCCTATTACATAAGGCATCCTCTTCAAACACTAATCCGCCGTAGTTTGAATCTACCGCGCAGAGCATTTAAAAACTGAGGAGCCTTCATCATGAGCGCACGCGACCTCACTCATGGCTTCAGTCATTATGAATTGGGTTCTCACTACGAAAAAACTTCGTAAAAAATAAAAACAAAAAGAAAATAAGAATAACTATCCAATAAGCTTTCCATCATATCGTGGATGTACTTGTGTGGATCTTTGACCAGACGCTGATTCAGGCGTCATTCTTCCTTCACTGACATATCAAGTAAACCAAAATCCTTAATACATCAACGAATGGGAAGGGGATGGTCGGGAGGGCCCCAGTCGTCAATGATTACGGGGCCACTACTAAATATTAGGTTTTCTTTATCTCCTTACAGGAGTCAAACCTATAATTTATTAGTGGCCCCTCCATCATTGACGAACATGCCTGATTTCTAAGACTTGAGGGGGACATTCGTAATCATATCATAATTCTAGAAAAGCAGATAATAAAAACAACCACATAGTATTCTTACTTTGAAAATATATTTAATAAGGCGTAGCCCATATATATACAAGAAAGGGGTTCAGGCAGGTGCGTGCTTCAAAGAAGCCTGCTTGACAAACAAGGGTAACTCTGAAGATTCTGTGAACAGATCTGTAGTTACAAAGGCACCCCACTCAACGAGTGGTGACAAAAATAACAAGTTATAAGTTTACATGTGCACATAATAAACCCCAAAATAATCGTGGAGATAATTTGCAAAAGATCTTCACTGTTTAATATTAAATTGCTTTCGCAGCTAAAACTACTATAACAACCCCGTTGTTTTGTACTAACATTGTACTAGCACAATTTCTCGCAGAGAAATTTTCATATCACATTAACCATAAATTGTATCACAGCTCTCACACTCCGGCGGGGTCTAGGGTGTCCTATGTTAACTGACTGCACCCCCCCCCCCCCCACCCCTTTTCTTGAAAGTAAACAAAAGTGACTGAAGGGCCACCTAGACCCTCTGCCTTAAAGCTATACATGGTAAGGAAGGTTTATCTAGAGCAACTGACAAGTATCTAGTCAAAAACGTATGATTAGACGCCCACAACTGTGTGGACGAAATATCTTCTACTGAAAAATTCTTCAGGAAACGTAAAGAGGCTGCCCATTTGCGTAAATCGTGGGCCCGACCCACAACGCCGGGATTACTCTCTTTAATGACTTCGACCAGAAGAGAAGCTAATCTCCGTTTCAGTAAGCGTTTACCCGTACTCGCTACCCATAAAGCACCTTGGGGGTTTAGAGGAGCTACTCTCAAATATTTGGTTAGAGCTTGCACTGGACATAGATTATGATGCACCTTTCCCCTTTTTAACGCCGGCACCGTGAACTCAGAAAACACGTGTGCACTGTGCTCATTCTTGGCTACAAATCCCGGGGAAGGTGCAATGTGAATACATTCATTAAGTCTACCAAACCTAAGGCAATTAGGTGTGTTGCTCATCGCCGCCAGCTCAGACACTCTGTTCCCGGTGGCCAAAGCCAAAAGGAATACAGCCTTTATTAAGAGTAATGCAAAATCTGCAGTATTTTGGTACAGACGAGAGTGAAGTAAAGACAAAGCTTTGTCCAGAGACCAAGTAGGCATGAGCTGACGGGGAGGTGGGCGGAGTTTAAAACAAGCTCTCATAAAACCTGTTTCCTCCGCCACCGGTATGGAGAGACCTGTAAGGTCTAAAAAGGGCATTCTAATTGCAGTTAAGTGATTTTTTAACGTTACCACAGATAAATGTTTCTGCTCAAACAGATAATTTAAATAATTAAAAACTAAAGCTATTGATGGCACAGTCTGTTCTGTTCTAATGATCCAAGAAGTAAAGGCTTGCGAATGTGAGTGATACTGTCGTTTCGTAGACTGAGTATATTGATTTAATAATTTATTGGTCACATCTCTACCGTATGGTGCTAGCCACTTGGCCTCCTGAATGTCCATAATGCAAAAGTCAGCGAGGTCGCTAGGTTGCCAATCGTGTCTAAGTGGAAATACCCGACCGGGAGCGACACCGGGTGCGGGCACCACGTCTTTAATTGCTGGTACCACAACTGCGCCGGCCACAGGGGCGCGATTAGTGAGACTAAGCCTCGATAATCTCGTAGTTTGTTCACTACGTGGCACATTAGTGACGCATCTGGCGGTGGAAACAGATAGATGGAGCTCCATCTGTTCCAGTCTGTCACTAGGGCGTCTGGCTCCCCTGCCGGCGTTTTCGTCCGGCGGGTGAGGTATAGAGGGAGTTTGTGAGTCTCCTCGGACGCAAACAGATCCACTTGTGGATGGGAGAGCTCTGCAATCATTAGGTTGAAAATGGGTTGCTTGAGCTCCCATTCTACTGTCGTGCTCTGTCTCCGGGACAGAGCGTCTGCCCAGACGTTTGCTACGCCTGGGAGATAAGATGCGTGAAGATAAATGTCTAGTCTGTTGGCTAGAGTAAAAATCTCTTCCGACACGTTTAGCAACCTCCTTGACCTCGTTGACCCCTGTTTCTGAATACAGTGAACTGCGTTCAGATTGTCCATTCTGAAGGCCACCGACTTGCCCCGTAAAGCAGGGCCGTGAGCCTGAAGGAAATACAAGGGGACTAGTAATTCTTTGACATTGATGTGGGAGATTTCTAAGTGGGACCAAAGCCCCTGACCCTGGTGCCCCTGATTTGACTGAAATCCCCAACCTATTGTGCCTGACGCATCCATGTCTACCCATACCGTTGGCGGAGGAGAGGTCCATGACATTATTGAGTGCAACGTTTCCCTCTTCGCCCAGACCGCTAGTAAGGTGTGGATTAATTTCGGGATGGGCCATAATTTTCCCGCCGGTAAGAGTGGGAAATATTTGTTGCCTTCCAATATTAAACGTTTTACTTTCAACCGGCCCAACATAACAGTTAGTTGAATCCAGTTGAGAGAGCCGACCAGAGACTCCCAGACCCTCCGCGTCGTAGTCAGACTGTGAAGAAACATGAACAGTTTCCTGCGAAACCTGTTGCGATTGTCCACACTCTGACTCAGAGTGAGAGCAGCCGTGTCCCAGACCAGCCCTATCCACTGAATTACTCGTGAGGGAACAAGGTTTGACTTTACCAGATTTACCTTGAACCCTAGAGTTTTGACATGATTTAAAATGATGTTGACATGTTTGATACATAATTGTTGTGTCTCTGCCACCACCAGCCAGTCGTCTAGGTACCACAAAACTCTGATTCCTTGTTTTAACAACGGCATCAGGGCTTGCCGGACTAATTTCGTGAATAATCGAGGTGCCAGGTTCAAACCGAATGGCATCCGTTGAAAAACAAATTTTTGGTGCCTGATCCGTAAGGCCAAAAACCTTTGAAATCTTTTGTTGACCGATACGTGCCAATAGGCGTCTGTCAGGTCTAGGGAACACATCCAACCTCCCGGCGGAAGTGTTAGCCTGATTTGGTGTACTGTTAACATTCGGAAAGACTCGTTGTGAATGTGAAGGTTCAGATAAGACAGGTCTACGACCGGTCTCATCTGAACACTGTCCCTTTTGGGAACCAAAAATAGCTTGGACGTGAATACAGGGTAATTGGGGGGGACCGGGATGATGACATTCTTGGCAATCATTTCCTGGACCAGTGACTCCACCTCTAAAGAAACAAAATTCGCCGTTGTCGGCTGACGTAAGCGAGGTCGCCGGAGCCACTGCCAAGTGATGCCTTTGCGTGCCACCATCCGTGCCCAAGTGTTTAATGGCCATGCTTGGTGACACGTTCGGAACGACCCAGTTAGCAGACAAGGGTTCGCCGGATGTACTACCCTCGGATCCGTCGGCCTTAAGGTTGGCACCGGGAGTGAGAGAGACTTTAGTTTTTTGATGGTGGGGTTGGTGGTGCTGGACGCTTCGCCGGCTGGCTGGTGTTGGCCGAAGACGGGCCCTGACCTGGCTTATTATGGCCGCGTCCTCTCTGACCTGAAAACCTACTCTGTCTATGCCTGTACTGACCTTGAGGGGAGGGGGAGGACTTAGGTGGAAGAAAGGGCTTAGATCCCCCCGGCTGAGCTTTAGCGGCTGGCCTGGGTTTGGGGAAGTTAAAGGCAGGTTTCTTAGAAGGGGTGGGACTGTGTTTAAAGGCCTGCGCCATATTAAACACCGTTCGCCACACATCAGGGGACATTAAAGAGGGAGTAAGCACTGGTGACATGACCACCTGATTCGCAATGCGATCAGGCAGTTTGCGGACTAAAGACATTCTGAGGTCTTGTCTCGCTCGTACCGCCTCAAGCAAGGCGGTGCGGATGTCACCCAGAGATTGGATTGACGACTGAAGAAGCAGTCGCCGGGACAATTCAACCGATCGTCTGGCATCCGCGTCTGCGATTGCCTGAGTGGACCGGAGCAAAGACTTTGCTACCTGTTGAGACACTATGTATTGAGAGAACAGGCGAAAAGCTTTCCCCCTTAGCCTAAATTCTCGGTCTAGGTGAGTTGGGGTAGGGGTAGTGAGAGGGTCTTTTAGCTCACAAAGATTAATTTTAGGGGCAGCTAAGAAAGCAAACAAAGCTGAAGGGACTCCGCCGGCAGAACATACTGGCATGGAGAACCACGAATGAGTATCTTGAGGGATCTGGTGGGAAGTTTTGGAAGTAAATGTGGTCGCAAAGTTTTGAGCCTCTGTCTCCCATTCCACCCAAGGTCCTGGACCCAACTGCCCCACCTTCAAGACTGGATTAGCTGCTTCGTCTGTGACGGTTTGTAAATCAAGTTCTGGAGTGAGAGTTGACAGAGACTTAATGTCAGTAAACCCATCCAGCTTAGACCAGTCTGAAAACAATTTTGAAGCTGAGGCAGGGGGTAAAGCTGGCTTAGTAGCATACACAAAATAGTCTTGGTGATAATAACTAGGTATAGCCTTTATATTAACGTCTAGTACATTTCCCAAAGTATCCAAGGCCCTTAATTTCTTTGATTTATTGCCCTGGATGACCCACTCACGCGGTACTGGGAGTTCCCCTGACAAGGTAGGTTGGGCGAGCTCTGGTTTAGTGGGGGTCAAAAGGACCCATGACTCGTCTGGTCCGTAAAGCAAGGGCATAGCTACCTTTCTGAGAGGCGCCTTGTCTAGAGGGGGTGGATTGACATCCGTTATAACCCTTACATTCGAAGTGGTCAATGCCACCGTAGCAGGCCTAGTAACCACTGATGGTGACAGAGTGGGAGGGTGAGGGATCTTAGTTAAAGCAATAGAAGTCATCAGAGGCCGTACCGTAGAACTTGTCGTGGGAGCTCCCAAGTCCACTGTGGGAGTTTCCTGTTGTTGGCCAAAAAATTTAGATAAAGCATGACTAAGTAGCCCATCAATTTCCTGTGCAGTGACAAATTGACTTGATGATGTACTCACTGGTGAATCATTAATATCCTGCGCGGCGTCTAAGCCTGAACCTGACTCTTGCCCTTCCATATCCGAAATTATTGAAACCTCGTCTTTCTCATCCTGTTCCTCCTGAGAAGATCCTGCCGAAGCTGGGGTACCTTGTTGCCAAGATAAGTCAGGAATAGAGGATGGGATCGCCGCGTCCCTGTGGACGTCAGCTACTGTGTGACTAGTTTGAGTCGGAAGTGGGTGGTCAGACCCCGGCCGAGAAAATCGCCAAAGACCGAGGCCTTGGCCTACACTCTCTTGGGAGTCTGAAACACTCTCAATCACTGATCCCCCTGAACTCTCCAATTCCAGGGTTAAAATGTTAATGGGTAAATCATCTTTAGGTACAGGCACCGTACTGGACCCTTGAGACCTAACACAAACTCTGTCTGGGGTAGAGGTACGATGAGAAGCACTAGAAACTGGCGAATGTAGGGAGGCCTTTCTACTATGGGAATCCTTTTTGGAAGATTTATGGCTACGGTGTGACCGTGAACTACTCTTTGATTTGGAGGATTTATCGCCGTGACCACTGGTGGAACTTTCCGTCTTACTCTTCTTACTCGATGGTGAAGAGGCAAGACTAGGGGGCTGGTGTCTGAGAGGTGACCTAGACCGAGATCTCTCCCGAGACGAGGAGGAGGTCGCCGGGGGTGTAGGCTCTCTTGGACGTTTCGGAGTAGCAGCAGAAGACACAGAACCCTGACCAGTCTCCGCCGGCTTATGACTAGTTACTCGAGAGGAACGTTTAGGGGGAGGGTGTTCGAAAAGCAGTCTATCCCAAAGAGGAACGTTGTCACATTGAAGTGACTTATGAGCTACAATCGTAGTATATGCTGACATCTGTTGCCTAACCTCTTGTAATGCGACCGCTGCGGTCTTATCATTGTCGCGGAGGACCTTGACACTTAATTGGGAGCAAAAGGAACAGTTGCACATCACCCACAGACCCCTTGAACGGTCTAGACATTTAACACACTTGATGCAAAGAGTGTGCGCAAACATAGGGATACCGGCACAGGTAGGGGTAGTGCATAAAGCAAAGACTGGGGCCAAGGTAGCCATGACAGAGACTGGTGGGGAAAACTACTGCCGGGTCTGTATTGGTCCGCCGGAGCCCAGCTCTGGAAAAAAAAAAAAATTTCCAGGAATTAATGCTCATAAGGTTAACCCAACATGCTCGCACACAAGTGTTAATAACCCACCGGGTAACGAGATGTAATGACACAACGATCACAGCTCGCTACGCGGCGGGGTTCAGAATATCTAAACATATCTTTTTAAGAAAGTGAAGAATACCCTCTGACATAATATAAAGGACCAGCATGGCGTTTATAGTCTTTCTGGTGGTGACTGTTTCAAGATTCAATTTTGGAAAAACAACCCCCCACAAAGACGCCGGCCCTTGAATTATTTTAGTAGAATAACACAGGGCAGGCTGCTACGAGATCTGATTTCTAACGAATTGTCACGAAAGATCGCCGTAAGTTTGAAGGCGGCGATACATAAACGTATCTCTCAATTAAGTGGTTAATCGAAATTGAATTGTAAATTCCTTATTTCCTCCACCCAGGAGCACCCGCCGGGTGTAAAAACGATGTTAACCTTAATTGAACCTTCAATCGCCGTAAGTGTAAAGGCGGCGATACATATAGTATCACTAAAATGGATCGGTTAACTAACTGAATGACTTAGTTGTTCATCCCACCCTACCAAGGTGCACCCGCCGGGTGAGATGTCAAAACGTTAACCCCATAAGTTCCTGTCCCCACTTCTTTGTAAAAGATCACCGGGGAGGAAAGCCCTTAACAACAGCAAGGTTTTTTCTGTGGTTTGTAAAACCGGGTAGAAAAACTTCATAACATATGTCCGCATGAACAATGTTAGATGGGTACAGCCACTCCGCCGGGAATCAAAGGGAGCCTGAAAACAGGCACCAACACAGAGACGCAGTCCTGGAGAGCCACAGACACCTCATCGCCGGGGACACAAGCCTGTGTTGAAACCACGTGTGGCCCAACACGGCTCTCGGCCGGGTTTTTTCATGGTGTAACCGAGAAAAAATCCGCCGGAAGGAAACCCACCCCGTTCAGAAACCATCTGAACGCACATCGGACTCGAAGGAAAGCCAAGCACGACTAGCCTAGGTCCACACAATAATCCGTGGAATTAGCCAATACACAACTAAACCAGGAAACAAACATAGTCCGTGGAATTAGCCAATACACAACTAAACCCGGATACACATGACACAGTAGGACATATTTATAAAATAAACAATAACACTTGTACATGTGGCAAAGCTACGAGCGGCTGGCTAGGCCTAAGTAGACGGCATAAGAAATGTTGAAATATAAACAAAAAACACTGGAAATATAACAACAGGAACCACCGCCAACACACCACTGTAGCAAATACTTCCGGCAAAGGGAAGACTGACTCGGGACCCAGAAAAAACTTCACTAAGTGAAGAAAATTACGCTGGGAACGTCAGTAAGCAACGCTTACCTCATCAGAAAGATAAAAGGCAGCATAATTAACGCGTAATGAAAGCCGCCTGCATCACAAGCTAACTCAACTGTGAAAAGATCACAAGTCCACAACAGGACCACGAGGGTACATCCGAAATAGATGCCCCAAACACACGACCCAAAATACACTGCACTGCGGGCAACCAGCCCAGGACACTCCTGCTACGCATATCCTAACCTTACTCGATACATCCCGGAGTAAACAAATGAGAAAAAACTCACTAGGGACGCAGCAAATGCGGAACCAGCGGAGCGTGGGGAGACACGTCCGGGCAGGCTGAGCGCAGAGCAGAGAAGGAAGAATGACGCCTGAATCAGCGTCTGGTCAAAGATCCACACAAATACATCCACGATATGATGGAAAGCTTATTGGATAGTTATTCTTATTTTCTTTTTGTTTTTATTTTTTACGAAGTTTTTTCGTAGTGAGAACCCAATTCATAATGACTGAAGCCATGAGTGAGGTCGCGTGCGCTCATGATGAAGGCTCCTCAGTTTTTAAATGCTCTGCGCGGTAGATTCAAACTACGGCGGATTAGTGTTTGAAGAGGATGCCTTATGTAATAGGCATGTTCGTCAATGATGGAGGGGCCACTAATAAATATATATATATATATATATATATATATATATATATACAAGGTGTCATAAATATATACAAGGTGTCAAACCACAGAAATATGCAAATTTCCAAGCCACCCAAGGAGGTAGGTACTGCATTTGACTCGTTATTTTTTTAGAGTGGTTTCCCCAGGAGGCCTATATCCACTTTGATGATGAAGGTGGGTGAATGAAAGTGGGTAAATGTAGGTGGGTGAATGTCGGTGGGTGAATGTCGGTGGGTGAACGAGGGTGGGTGAATGAAGGTGGGTGAATGAAGGTGGGTGAATGAAGAAGAGAAATGGAGAAGAGAAATGAATGAATGAATGAATGATTGCACATAGCTCCTGATTATAGGACACCTGCATTGTGGCTATGAAAAAGGTTAAAGCAGTTGTTGACCTCAATGCAGAGGGCAACCGTGCAAGTCGTGCAGCGGAAGTTTGTGTCCTTGCGAATGCCGTTCATTACTTTGCAGTAATAGCAACGGAGTCGCTTCTTGGCCGGAACCCTCTGCCGAGTGTGGTCCAAGGCCTTGGTCAACCGGACATGGTTCAGAACAATAGGACTGGGCCTTGGGACCACTACAGGCCGAGGTCTCCGGACTCGCACCGCTCGTGCTGCTTCCAGTACTGGTGGCGATTGGTTGGCAGCTTCAAGAGCTGCTTCCCCATCGTCACCAGCAGCAGCTGCATCAGGTGCTAGTACCACAGGGGGTTGAACCAGGACATAGTTTCCCCCCGGGGCAGCAGCATCAGCAGCAGCATCATCTGGTTCTGGTGGTGGGGAGGGGACATCGAGACGTGGTGCCCTCTCAATGCCTCCACCAGGAGCAGCAACAGGAGAGGGTGGAATGTTGTCAGGAGCAGCAGGGGCTGGGGAGTCTGGATGGTCGTCGTCGGATGACCCAGATGGTCCACCGGGTTGCCATTGCCTGCGTGCATGCCTCCGTGGCTCACGCTGGTCAGGCGGCAGATCTTGTGCTCGGTGGACATAGGCCACTCTGCTGGGTTGAATTGCAGCAAGGAAGTACAGATGTGCTCCTGGAAGTCGAGCAAGGTCATCTTCTTCCTTGGGTAGCACTTCCTGTACAGGACATGGGCGTTGAAGATGGCCATTTGGATGAAGTAGAAGGTGATCTTCTTTGTCCACTTGACCATCCTTCGATGGATGGGGTAGTACTGGACCATCTGGTCGAAGTGATCCACCCCACCCATGTGTAAGTTGTAGTCTTCAGCACAAACAGGTTTGAAGATCTCCCTCTGTCCACGACGCCACCTGCCCTGTTGGTCCTTCTCTTTGAAACTGACAAGCTTCGGGATGGTGTCCTGTTTGTGGAAGGTGGACACCATATTGACGATGAGCTTGTCTCACCAAAGTAGGACCATGGTTAAGCCGTTGTTCATTGCTATTGTCGCATCGCGTTCAAGCTCTTTTGCTTTAGCAATGTCGCATAACCGCTTAGGAGCTCCTCGTACAAGGCGCAGGGTGCCACACACATAGATGTTGTGTGTGAGCACTTGCTGGCACAGGTCAACTGAGTTGTAATAGTTGTCCATGTACAGCTTATACCTCTGGCCTCTGAAGGACTCCGTGAGACCCTCCACCGTCTCCTGGAGAGATCGACCCGGACCGGTGTAGACCCGAAAGTCCAACACATTGCCAGTCAATGCCTCTGCCAGGATGTACAGCTTGATACCGTACTTCGTCGGCTTCATTGGGTTGTAAACCTTGAATGAAAGGCGACCCTTCCATCGAAGGCTGCCTTCGTCAAGGGACAGCTTTTCGGCGGGGATGTATGCCAGCTTGAAGCCTTCAATAGGTATTCCATTACCGTTCGAACCGTCACAAGCCTGTCCTTGTTCTGCCTGCAGACTGCCTTGTTGTTGAAAGCCTGGAAATACTTCAACAAGGCTAGAAACTTAGTTCTACTCATCGTTCTCCGAAATACTGGGTAGTCGTGAAGGACAGTTGAACGCCAGTAGTGACTCAGAGAAGGAATCTTGGTGATGCCCATGAGGAAGTACAGGCCAAGGAATTTGGCCATTTCCTCCTCACCAAACAGGTGCCAAAGAGCGGCTGCTCTATCAGTGAACTTGGCGTAAGCATTTGTCTCTAATACCAGGAATTGCAGCATCTCCCTTGTGAAGAAGAGCTGGATGAACTGGAGAGGAGTCACCGGCTTTGGAACCTGCATGCCAGGGGTCCCTGTGAACAGATCCGGCTGGGGGTCGAAGCGGGCGTCGGTCCAACCGGCATCACGATCGGGGGCAGGATCGCGACCACGACCACCGCAAGGACCACCGCGAGGACCACCTCTGCGGCCCCTGGGCCTACCACCTGCCCCCCTACGGGGCCCTGGCCTCCGGCGTGGCGTAGGTGGTAGGTCGAGGGGTTGAGTGGGGGGGCTTCTGCATCAGATGATGCAGAAGCCGGTGAACCTGGTGCAGCACCAAGTGGTGAAAGGTGTAGAGCTGGTGAACCTGGTGCAGCTGCACAAGCTGGTGAATGGTGTGGAGCTGGTGAACCTGGTGCAGCTGTACCAGTTGGTGAACGGTGAAGAGGAAGCCTATGGGGAAGAACCTCCTCGATTCCTACTGGAGGATTCAACGCTGTGCGTGGCACCTCAGGAACAACCTGAGCACGCACTGCGGCTTCAGCAACCTCAGCACGCATTGCGGCTCGATGCTCAGGCAGAACAAATGCCGAGGGAGTCAACGGTGTGTCGCTGAAGGGGGACACTGCGGGGGTGACCGTTCCCATGACATGCGAAGACGGGGTATTCAAAGTGCCCACAGCAAGTAGCGTAGCAAACAGGTGTGGGCTGCGGGCTGGTGATCCTGCTGGAAGCAAGGATGAGGCACCGCCACGCGAGGTGGACGGGAGTGGTGACGTGGGAAATTGGGGGAAGTTGGATGATGGTAGGAGGTAATCGGTGATGTTAAGGACTGGTAGAGATGTAGATGGGATGGGATGAGATGTAGATGGGATGGGATGGGATGAGATGTGGATGGGATGGATGGTGGTGTTGGATCCGCTGGGGCTGGTTCAGCTGGTGGTGGTGGTGGTGGGTCGTCTGGCATTGCTGGTGCTGGTTCTGCTGACGGTGGTCGTGGTGGGTCGTCTGGCGTTGCTGGGGCTGGTTCTGCTGGTGGTGGTGGTGGTGGGTTGTCTGGCGTTGCTGGGGCTGGTGGTGGATCGGCCAAGGCGTGGGCGTCGAGGCGGAGTCGTTTGGGCGGAGGTGAAGCCCAATCCTCATCTCCAGTCGACCACTCGTCCGACTCACTCTCGCTCGCCGTCTCGTCCGTCGTCAGGTCCAGCACCTCGTTTACCACATTCTCCAGCTCGGAGTCCCGCAAACGTTTCTTGGTATCCCTGTTGTCCGACATGGCAGCTGGCGTATGGCGGCAGGCTGGCGTATGGCGGCAGGCTGGCGTATGGCGGCAGGCTGGCGAATGGCGGCAGGCTGGTGTATGGCAGCAGGCTGGCGTATGGCGGCAGGCAGTATTTAGCTTATGATGCTGAAACCAAGAAAAGTAAATAAAGGAAAAACGTAATTGACGTTGATAGTTGTCATGACGCAAGTTCGCCATCACTGGATCCATATGACGTTGGTATAGTTCACCATGACGTAGTCATAGTTTTGCATTATCCGATTCCAGATGACGTGAGTATAATGGATTCATGGCGGTATAGTTCCGCATTTTGTAATTCAAATGGGGGAACACCATGATGTAGTCATAGTTTGAAATTATAAGAATATATTTATACCTTGGGGCTCTTTGGCCAAACACCCTGGGGAACAGGAACAACACAACAGGGAAGGGGACAAGAAAAAACAAATATATATATGGTATATACCTGTATATATAAAATAAATAAAATCAACTAAATACAAAATATAAAATAACTATAAATACTCGATTATGGGCCTTGCCCTTGCTCTGGACCTAGGGGGTGATCCCAGAGACACCCTGGGAAACAGGACCAACACAACAGGGGAACAGGAACAACAGGGAAGGGGACAAGAACAAAATATATATACTGTATATACGGCTAAGAATATCATATGACCTACAACATATGGAAGAGGAGAGGAAAGCTATTGCAGGTATAAAGGAAAATTCCAAATACTTCTTTTCATACGCCAAACAAAAGGCTAAAACAACATCAAACATCGTGCCACTGAGCAAAGGGGACGGTTCTTTCACAGGGGACAAAAAGGAAATGAGCGAACTCTTAAGCAGGCAGTATGAAATGGCATTCAGTGAGCCTGATGAAACAAAAGTCATCAGAGACCAAAATATATTTTTCATGGAAACCTCCCCCACGGAAACCCATCAGATGCTGGATATTGATTTCGGTCCAAAAGACATAGAAGAGGCCATTTCCAACATGCCATCCCACTCGGCACCAGGCCCGGACTCATGGAATTCGATCCTAATGAAAAAATGTAAGGAAAACCTCTCAAAACCCCTGGCTATAATGTGGAGAAGGAGTCTAGACACTGGTGACATACCAGATAGCTTGAAAAACGCAATAATTGCCCCACTGCATAAAGGAGGGAGTAAAGCACTACCAAAAAACTACCGCCCGGTAGCTCTAACCTCTCACATCATTAAGTTTTCGAGCGAGTCCTGCGAAGCAAAATTTCAACATTCATGGAGACAAATGAACTACACAACACCGGTCAACATGGGTTCAGAGCGGGAAGATCATGTCTCTCACAACTTTTGGAACACTATGACAAAATTCTTAAAGCGCTAGAAGAAAAGAAAAACGTGGATGTCATTTACACCGATTTTTCTAAGGCATTTGATAAATGTGACCATGGTATAATAGCCCACAAACTGAAAGCAAAAGGTATAACTGGGAAAATCGGACGGTGGATATACAATTTCCTCGTAAACTGAAAACAATCGGTAGCAGTAAACCAAGTCACTTCTGAGCCTTCAGATGTCAAAAGCTCAGTGCCCCAAGGAACAGTGCTAGCACCCCTTCTGTTCCTCATACTAATTTGCGACATAGATACCAACACCAGACACAGTACGGTGTCGTCTTTTGCTGATGACACAAAATTAAGCAAGATAGTAAACACACAAGAGGACACGGGCCGACTGCAGGAAGACATGAATGTAGTGTTCCAGTAGACCAGGGAAAACAACATGCAATTCAATGAGGAAAAATTCCAATTAATACGGTACAGAGATAATAATGGTGTTAAAGAAATTACAAATTACTTAACAGAATCTAACCACATAATAGAACGGAAAGACAGTGTGAAAGACCTTGGGGTATTAATGTCTGAAAATATGGGTTTCAAAGTACATAACCAGGTCAAAGTGGCGGCTGCGAAACGTCTAACGGGTTGGATTCTGCGTACTTTTAAAACACGCGGTGAATTGCCTATGATAACGCTCTTCAAATCTCTAGTGCTACCGTGGCTTGAATACTGTAGCGTATTAACATCCCCATACAAAGCAGGTGAAATAAATGACGTAGAGAGTGTACAAAGAAATTTCACTTCGCATATAAGTTCGATAAAACATCTACACTATTGGGAGCGTTTAAGAGCACTGAATCTGTACTCACTGAAACGTAGAAGAGAACGTTACCTAATAATATACACGTGGAAAATCGCAGAGGGTTTAGTACCAAACCTACATACTCCGATAGTCATGAAATTCAGTGATAGGAGAGGCTGGGAATGCGAAATCCACCGGATGAATAACAGGGGTGCTATGGGCTCTCTGTGAGAGGGCTGGTTATCACACAGAGGCCCACGTCTCTTCAACAAACTCCTACGGCGAGTAAGAGACATGAGGGACATCTCGTTAGACAACTTCAAGAGAGCCCTAGATGTCGAACTGCAAAAAGTGCCAGACGAGCCCATCCTCGCAAGGGAGCGAGCTGTCGCTTCAAACAGTCTACTGCACCAAATCACCACCCATAATGAGGGGCGTCGCGCTCCTTGGTGCCGCTAGAAGAGCGGCGAACACATCCAAAGGTATCCAAAGGTAAGGTAAGGTATAAACCTGTATATATAAAATAAATCAAATCAAATATATAAAAATATATATAAAATAACAATAGAAATACTCGAGTATGGGCCTTGCCCTTGCTCTGGACCTAGGGGGTGGTCCCAGAGACACCCTGGGGAACAGGAACAACACAACAGGGGAACAGGAACAACAGGGAAGGGGACAAGACAAAAAAAATATATTTACGGTATATACCTGTATATATAAAATAAATACAATCAAATAAATTAAAATATATATAAAATAACAATGGAAATACTCGATTATGGGCCTTGCCCTTGCTCTGGACCTAGGGGGTGGTCCCAGAAACACCCTGGGGAACAGGAACAACACAACAGGGGAACAGGAATAACAGGGGGGACAAGACAAAAAAAATATATATATACGGTATATACCTGTATATGTAAAATAAATACAATCAAATAAATAAAAATATATATAAAATAACAATAGAAATACTCGATTATTGGCCTTGCCCTTGCTCTGGACCTAGGGGTTGGTCCGAGAGACACCATGGGGAACAGGAACAATACAAAAATTATATATATATAAATGAAATAAAATTATAAATAAAATAAAATAAAATAAATAAAATAAATGAAAACTATAATATATCTCAATAAATAAAATAATAACTATATAAATACTCTATTATGGGCCTTGCCCTTGCTGTGGACCTAGGGGGTGGTCCCATGAACACCCTGGGGAACAGGAACAATAAAAACAGAATAAATAAATGAAATAAAATTATAAATAAAATAAAATAAAATAAATAAAATAAATAATATAAATAAAATAAATACAAACCATAATAAATCCCAATAAATAAAAATAGGCCTATATATAAAATAACAATAGAAATATATATATATATATATATATATATATATATATATATATATACGATAGGCTATATATATATAAAATAAATATATGCCTAAACATATATAATATCCCTGCTCTGAGGAAAAGGTAAGGTCAAGGAGTGGGGACCCACCGCGGGCAAGTAATTATGGGATTAGCTTAGGTACTTTACCCAGACATCTGTGGCTGTCCAAAAGTTCACTGCTGTAGTGTAGTGTAGAGTGGCGCATAAAAGTCTTGTCTGTTCTTTGTCAGGCTACTTACCGTGACATATTTGTACTTACCGTGACATTTTTATATAAAAAATTCGTTTATAATTATCCACACTTCACTGTCAGTTACTTCACTCAAATAAAACTGTGTATTCACTCAAAAATTGCCAAAAATGGGCAAAACACAACTATATTTCGTAATTACAGCTTTATTATACTTCGTAGGTAGTATTTATTGATAAATAATTAAATATATTGGTCTTTCAAGCGAAAATGAAAGTTTTAGGGCAATATATATAAGACACACATATAGCCTAGCTTACATTCGTAATCACAAACCTAACATAAGTTAGGAATGTGACTACGAATGCTTACTACACTAACCCTACGAATATGATATAAATAATATTATTCACAGTTCACAACACTTCCACTGGGTCCATTCTAGCCGCCTAAAAACCACATGGCTGGCTATGGAGAGGCGAACAACGAGGCACAAAGTCACAAATCATGAGTTATATACATAAATTATAAATACATAGCCACAAATTGATGATACACTGCCACTTGGTACATAAATAATCCAGATTTGCCCGCCTGAAACCCGCTCCATGGCGGGCAATGGAGGCGAGAAGAGATTTAAAGGTCCGGGAGTACTACCTCACAGACTGGCGGCCGGCTCACAACTGGTGAAACAAAGGCCCGCACTCCTCTCACAGGGATGCTAGGGGGTTGCCAGATATTTCATTTTGTAACTTACTGATGGCTAACTTACCAGCCAAAAATGCGTCAAAATCGCGTTATAAACTTATTTACCACGAATATTTCTAACTTACAGGTGGCATTATGACGCGATTGCATCATACGACCACTCTTCGAGGGGTGGCGTTATGACGCGATCACGTCGTAAAAATGCGGGAGGGTTAACCTGAGACGGACCGGCCGGGACAACTCAACCAAAGATATGATCACCGCAGAATTTCTAAGATCATTACACACAATTGGAAAGCACTTAATTATTCATCACTGGAGAATAATTAATAGCTGGAAGATTTTGGCCCCTTTTCATATTGGAGTAATACCCTGGTTGCACTGGTAACAAAGCCTTACTCCAATCTTATTTAACATCGTGGCTCATCAAAGGAATTTGTTATTAGACCTTACTGGAGGCTACCTAATATCCGTTCCTCTACCTCGATCCGGCGTTGTTATTAATAAAGAATGCTGATCTGTCAAGCGCTCTGTTAGTAACAAACCAACCCCGTCTATAATTGTTCACGCACTGGCTGGACATTATTAGACAAGGGCTCTGTGAGATACCGTCTTGCGTAACGGTACTCCACAATAGAGTCCCTCCGATACGGACGCCCAGGCACTTGCTCTGGGACACAACATTGGTAAAGGCCAAAATTTCCTCATCAAAACCCTGTTCTGAAAGACTCTTATAACGGTCAGAACAGTTAAGAGACATTGCGTCATAAACAACTCTTTTACGTTAGTTCGATAACATGTTGCGGGTGCACTGACATATTGCACACAACATTTAAGACCCAACACTAAGAGTACAGTAAATCCCCGCTAACTCGGACTCTTTTTAGTCGGAAACCCTCACTTCTCGGAATGGCATCGGCCTCTCGGAAATGTCCCTGTATAGCTCGGAAACTTCTGAGTTGGACGGGATTTGTGTCCGGTTTACAATGTTCTCTCACTCGGTTTTAAGTTATTTTAGGATGAATTGAAGCCTGTGCTTTTTAATTATTGTGTTAATATTAATTACTATGTACTGTACTGTCCCAGAAAACATAATAAGGTTAGTATTTGTCATTAATATGATGAATTTCACATGTAAAAAAAAAAAAAAAAAAAAAAATTATCTTAATTTTCTCTGATGCGGCCTTTCCTCTTCTAATTCGGAATTTTCCCTCCCTTAAGTCGGATATAAGTCGGACTTCGAACATCTCGGAAAATCGGGCTTCTCGGAAGTGGTCTCCCCCCAATTAGTCCGAGATAGCGAGGGTTTACTGTACTGGAAATTCTGCATCAAAACTCTTATAACGACCAGAGCAGTTAGTGAGTCCTCTCCTACGTTAGCTCGATTTTACTCTACAGATGCACTGGCATAATGTAGATATTATTCAAGGTCCCACACCAAGAGTTCGAGTCTCCAATTACTGTCAACCAGCCACGTCAGGACAACCACCACGGCCCAGATGTTCACCAGAAGACTACAGAGTGCCCCTAGATAATTTATAGTGCAATCCCTCATAAGTATTTATACTTTACCATATTGATAAAAGGAAGTACTTTATTAAATCTTGATATCCCATTTGTATGCTATTGAAAAACGCAAAAGAAGTACTAGTGAAAATCTATTAGTAGTAGAAGTACTTAGTGTTGACACAAGAGAGAGATTAAATTTATTAAAATAATAAAAGTACTAGTGACATACCTTATATAAAAGGAAGTACTTGAGTGAATGTATACTATCTTATTTTGTGCAATTTGAAACGCAAGAAAAGTACTAGTGATGCCCATCTAATGTAGGGAAGTAATTATTAAAGTTTTATATATTTATACAAAGCGAAAGATAAACATTAGAATCATTAACCAGTGCAAAAGTAAATACTAAACAATATAGGCTACTGTACCTGTGTCCCCCCTTTGAAAATAACTCTACACGCCTTATCTTGATTTAAGGGCATACTATTCTATAGTACAAGTGTAATACCTCGATTGAAGGAAGTACTAAGATATCTTGAGTTTAATAAGTACAAGTGTAATACCTCGATTGAAGGGAGCACTAATTTACATTATCTGAGCCCAGTCTTAATAGTGAATTTATATTGTGGAGCCTCGCTCGTGCGTCTCACCTATGTATATACCATTATCTACTATTTGAATGCAATATTTATGTGTGTGAATATAATAATATGAATGTACGTTTTGTTATAATTATCCTCTATTACCTTCTGTGCATGTGTTCAAACGAATTCGGCTCCTACAGTCAAGTAGAACCTACCTCATCAATCCAATCAACCCCAGTAAAAACCTGGCATCACAATTTGCTTTTCTAACAACTTCAGCAACTTGTTGGGCAGGTTTTAAATCACTTGTTATAGTTACTCCAAAGTCCGTTTCTATATTTACGTTCCTTAGTTGAATTCCGTTAATCGAATAGTTTCCGCTTTCATTTTTAAGGGGGTAGTGCTTGTTTGTTGGTCTATATATTTATTTAATAATGTATTTTTGAGTTTTCTCGCTAGACCTACATCAAGCTTTAAAAAATACCTCCTAGACTCCCTTTCAAGATAAATTTGTAAAATTTTTGAGTGAAAATATCCCGGCCAAAGGCCGGTTCCTTCTAAAATTACAGGCTTGCTATCGCTCGCCATGAAGGACAAAATAGACACCTAAATGGCACGAAAGGTCTTAATATTGACAAAGAAATTAGGTGAAAGGTATCAAAATCGCCTAACTAGGCTAACGGAACGAACGTCTTAAAATCTCAAAACTATTATACAAATCATGAGGGTGAAAGGGTTCCAAAAAATGTGACTACCTCCCCCTTAATGCTGTCTCTATGTATCCTCCAAATGTCTTGCCCTCTTGCTGAAAGTTTGCTCTCATTCAACCTGTCCAAAAGAAGGGTGACCGCTCTCAACCCTCCAACAATCGACCACTAGTGAGTTTCATGCTACTGTATAAGGAAGTTGGAGCCGAACACATCTTACTAAATAAAAAATCCAATAACAATGTACGTTTCTGATGGATACAAGTATGTTTGATATTATTGTATATGTTAATGTATGCACTACAACCACATTTAGGCTGGTAATTCTGCAAAATAGCGATGTCTACAGCTCCAACTTTCTTACAGCCTGAAACTGGCAAGTAGTCAATTGCTCTCATTTCTTGCATCTCTTAAGTTTTTAAATTTATTCTTAATTCAAATTTTCTTAAGTATTGTCTTCCCCTAATCTACTTTCAGATCACCAGTATACAGCTCGGTCCCGTATAAAGTGAGTTCAAACAGTGCGAATTTCGATTAGTGCGAGCAATGAAAATATTAAACACAAAATTATCAACCAATGCAAATACGATCTTTTATTGCGAGTCGGATGGCAATATGGGTTAAATCCGGGGAGTTTTCTATTAGTGCGGCCAAAATTTGTACAGCGCGATAAATTTCCCGCCTGACTCGTGGTATCACTGGTGTTTGAGCAGCTTGAGCATGGAGGGAGGCTGGTCAGTCAGACATTTTTTACCCCGTACTGTGTGACGCTATCTCGCATTCTCGGGTTTGTGATCATACCAAGTGTAGAATTTAAGGTAAGGAAAGGTCTAATTTGACATTGGTATGCTATATTTATCATTAACATTTGTTCTTGGAATGTTTGTGTCAGTATAAATAACGATATAAGGAAAGATATGTGTGCTATATGGAGGACCGATCGACCAATTACGTGTTTTCCCATAGGATACATTGTTCACATAGTGCGAATTCACATAGTGCAATGTACATTATCGACAAATTTCTCGCACTATGCGGGACCGAGCTGTAATTTCCTTAAGAGTCGCTCTACTGGTGATCTTCTTTCATATCCTATTAACTCTTGATCATTCTAATGTTCGGACTTCGGTGAGACCTTTTTCTATTGCACTAGACATATCGAAGGTCTTTGATAGAGTCTGGCACAGATCTCTAATTTCTAAACTACCCTCCTGCAGTTTCTATCCCTCTATCTTTGCCTTTATATCTAATTTTGTTTCTGGTTGTCAACGGCCATCGTTCACTTCCTCAACCTATCAACTCCGGTGTTCCTCAGAGTTCTGTCCTATCTCCAATACTCTTTCTAATATTCATTAATGATCTACTCAAGTGTACCTCCTGTTCTAGCCATTCATATGCTGATGACTCTACCTTACACTATTCAACTAGTTTTTCAGAACCACCCAGCAAGCAATCACTCAAAATTTCATGTGATGATGCCATAAAACACTTACTGTATCTTCTGACCTATCAACTATTTCCATTTGGGACAGAGAACATCTTGTTGCTTTTAATGATTCCAAAACCCAAAATTTCCATTTATTTACCCATCAAGAACTCCCACAGGACTATCCCTTATAGTTCAACAATACACAAATCAATCCTCCATCTTCTCTCAATATTCTCGGTGTCTCCTTTTCTTCTGATCTCGGGCATGTGTGGGGGTATTTATGGTCCCCCCCCCCCCCCCCCCCCCCTTGGGGACTCCGAGACTGGTCCTGTGTTCATAATTTTGTTTAATAATTATGAAGGAGGAAGTGTGGTGTGCATGTTAAGTGTAGTGAAGTAGATAGGAGGAGGAGGGGTTTGTGAGAGCATGCTGGACTACTTTCAGTGTAAGTGAGGCACAAATGGAATCAGTAAGAGAGGCCAAGCAAATGAAACAGGAGTTCCAGCGATTCCTTATCAAATGCTTACAGCCTCTCCTGGGCATAGCCCTGTTCGATTGGTGCCTACAATCTACCCCCATTCTCCCTATTAGTCGCCTTGTACAAGTAGGACGCGTGGGGCATATTCTTTTTTTCCTCCACCATAAGATGGAGGCCCCCTTACCCCCAGGGGGGAGGTTTAAAGGGAGGTTTTTAGTTTGTTCCCTAGACCTCTATTAAGCTTAAAATCACATACCCTTGACCCCCTTCCACGATAAATTTTTACATTTTTTCGTAGAAAAATTTCCCCTCTTAAAATTCAGGCTCGCTATCGCTCGCCAGGAAAAAAATAAACACCTAAATGGCATGAAGGTCTTAAAATTGACAAATGGGTCAAAAGTTCTTAAAATCGACAAACTAATGGGGAGAACGTTTTAAAATCTCAAAAGCTAAACATGAGGGAGAAAGGGGTCAAGAAGAAAAATATCAAGTGGAAATCTCCCCTTAACTCACGTCCACTCACCGACTCTGCAGTGTCTCTCTCTTCAGTTTTGTAGTTTCTAGAGTGTCAGCCGTGTGTGTGTATGTGTGTGGACTGTGTGTGTGTGTGGGGGGGGGGGGGCGGTGAATGATGTTATGGGGGCTGCTCAATATAACACACAGTAATTCTCTCTCTCTTTCTCTCTCTCTCTCTTATCATCTCTAAATACTATTAAGGATTTTACTTGCCTTTGCCGTTTTCGAGCATTGTATTTTAGTTTGTCCCCTAGGTTAACAAAAACGCCTTCCCAGACTTTCTTCAAGTTAAAACACCCAGACCCCCTACAAGCTAAATTTGTAATTTTTTCAATACCAGAATGTCCTGGCCAAAGGCTGATTTCTTCTAAGTTACAGGCTCGCTCTCGTTTGCCCAGAAGAAAAGTTTGATACCTGAATGGAGTGAAGCGTCTTATTATCGCTAACGTAATGGGGTGAACGTTTTGTTTGAATAATTGGCCAGACAAATACAAAGAAAACAATACACAATAATTTACATTAAGGGGGAGGTAGTCACTTATTTGGACCCCCCTTCTCCTTCATGTTTAGCATTTTAGTTTTGACATTTTAAGACGTATGTTCCTTCCGTTAGTTTGGTGATTTGAGACTTTTTGCCTTATTTCTTTGTCAATATTCAGACCTTTCGTACCGTTTAGGTGTCGATTTTTTCCGACAGCGATGGTCATGCAGATTCAGAGAAGTAATTAAAATTAATATCCATGGTGATCACAGTATGTTACGAACACTTACGAAAAGTTATTAGGGTAAAATAAATATGTTAGCCATTTAATGTAGACAATTTTTGTATTTATAAATTGATGCTCTATCTATACTTGAATATTCTTGCATATATAATGTTAAAGTATGCTACAAAATACATAATAAATAAGTATATTGCCAAGGCATTTTTTAAATATATTATAGTTATTGATCAAACCCAGTTTTCTATTAAAAATTTGCATTATAGAAAACTACATTAAATGGCTAACATATTTATTTTACCCTAATAACTTTTCGTAAGTTTTCGTAACATACTGTCATCAATATTCACCATGGCTATTAATTTGAATTACTTCTCTGAATCTGCATGACCATCAGTCACAACGTTCCCCACTAGTATTGAGGCTTGTACTGAAAAATAAATAATAAAACTAAACAACTCGAGACGTAAGCAGGTGCTTGGTGCTTGACGCTTTGTATCTGTGCGCGAAATAAGTGACAAATTATAAAGGATATAGATCTTAATATTGTTTGCCGGCTGTTCCAGTGAAAATTTAGAGGAGCAGAGCAACGTAAAAGGGATGTAAAATATATTTTTTGTAAGACAGAAGCTAAATAAGGGGTGATAGGCAAAATGATGGGTGGCGCAGACGAAACAGCTTACCTAATCGTGCTTACCTAATCGTATGTAGTTGGGGAGTAAGAAGAAGTCTTCTTTTACAGACCCCCACCTCCAATATTTATTTATTTCAAGTTAAAGACCCCCAATATGTTTATCATAATTGTTCTCAAAGCTTGAAATAGTATCCGACGTAACTACCCACTCTGGCAGTGCATTCCAACGCTTTATTACTCCTATAAAGAAAGTGTTACCTCTTAAGTTAGTTCTCCAATGGCTCGGGTGTTCCAATTTGAGACTGTGTCCTCTAAGCGAGTTTGAACTAAGTTTGAAGAATCTTGTATGATCAATGTTCTCAAAGCCATGTAAAAACTTTAAATGTCTGAATCGTATCACCTCTAATTCTTCTATCCTTTAAAGTTTGAATACCTAACTGTTGACACCGTTCCTCATATGGTAGGCCTGCAAATTCTGGGATCATCCTAGTTCCTCTATGCTAAACTTTTTCCAACTGCTCTATATCTTTAATTTAAAAAGGTGACCAACACTGAACTGCATATTCTAACAATGGTCTAACCAAGGATAGGTACAGAGCCAAGAAAATTTCAGCATTCAAAAACTCAAAAATTTCTTTTGATAATTACCCAATCTGGTGTTTGCTTTTGCGACTGTTTTATTTATATGCTGTACTGGCTTTAGGTCTGACGATGTGTGTAGGAGTTTGCCGCAAATGTAAGAAAGTAGTAGGGGACGATGATTTTGCTCTCCAGTGTGAAATTTGTGAGAAATGGCTTTATATAAAATGTCAGGTGCTAAAAAAGAAATTGTATGAGAGTCTGAAAGATAGGGAGGATACAGTGCACTGGTTCTGTAGGGAATGCAAATTTTCAGTGGCGAAAGAGATTAAGGTACTGAAGGAGAAAATTTGGAATGTAGAAAATATACAAGGGAAATTCGAAGATGATATGAATACTCAGGTGACTGAACTCGTTACTGATATCAATCATGTAAAAGCAAAGTTAGAAGAAAGGTTGAAGGAATGGATGAACGGATAGAGAGGGCGAAGGTGCATAAGAAGAAATATGAGGAGGAAATAAATGAGAAGGTGGAGAATATTGTGAAGATAGGTATGAAGGATGAACTTAGGAAGATTGGAGAAGAGGTGCAGGAAGACCATAGAGGCTAGACAAGTTTGGGTGGAGAAAGTGGATGAAGAAGCGAGGACGTATAGGGACATGCTTGTGAAGTCAGCAACAAGAGTTCCTATGGAAAGTAAGATTGAGGAATACGAGATTGTGAAGAAAGCGACGAGCAGGATGCAGAAACGGCTGGACCGAAGGTGTAACATTGTGTTGCGTTGGGCACCTGCAAAAAATAGGGAAGGCTTTTCTCTAAGTATAAGGGAGGAAAAAACAAAGCATGACACAATGATTGTGGAAACCCTAATGGAAGCTATAGGGATAAATCAGCGAGAACTTGGCAAAGTGGAAGTAAGGAGGCTAGGAACATTCACCAAGGACATGGAGAAGGATGTAATGTTAGCAAGGCCAATGCTGGTAACACTGAAGGATGAAAATTTGTAGGACAGGGTTATCAAAAATCTGTACAAACTGAAGGACATAGAAGATGCAGATATTTGTGGTGTCCGAGTATCACATGATATGAGCAAAGAAGAAAGAGAGAATGACAAGAAACTCAGAGATGAGGCATGGAAGAGAAACGAGGATGAACATGGAACAGGAAATGTTTACGTAGTGAAGGAGATCCGTGGCAGAGATACATACTCAGGGTGAAGAGAAGGCAAGTAAATAACAATCAAGCAAAGCCAAGAATGCAGGAGGAACAGGAGTCACAGGAGTAAAAGACAATGAACATGAAAAGGGAGCAGAAAAATCAATAAAGGGGGGAAAGTTTAGAATAATATTTAGTAATGTAGATACTTTTACCACTGATAAAATATATGAGCTGCAAGCCAGAATCGCAGAGCAAGAAGATAAACCACACGTAATTGCACTTCAAGAAGTAAAACCTAAAAACTGCAGATACGATAGATTTTTAGTAGTATTACATAGAAGGCTATGCACTAATGGCGAAAAAAATGCAAATGAACGAGGAAGGTAGAGGTTTAATTCTATACATAAGGAAAGACATACATTTTGACACAGTTGTTTTTAATGAAGAATATTGCGAATACCTAGCAGTAAAAGTTAAAGATAAAACAGGAGAATTATTAATAGAATCCAAATTATAGAAGCCCGAGTAGTGGGCGGGAAAATAATGGAAAACTATTGCAGTAATTCACAGAAATCTCAGATATGGATACAAAATACAAAGTAATCTTGGGAGACTTCAATATGCCTACAGTAGAATACATTGGGAATATTGTATGGTTAAATCTGATGTAGAGACTATGTACCATGAATTTGTTGTTGTTGTTGTTGTTGTTGTTGTTCCCAAAGCTGCCTGGCCGAACAGCCCCAAGGCCCAGAGCAAGGCTATAACCGAGCGCCCCCACAGAACCCTCCCTGCCGACCACAATAAAGCCTGGGTGACCGAAGCCACTCCATGGCGGGGAGCTGAAGAGGGTGCGGAAACGCCCGGGAAACCAAAGAGCCACCCAGGGCCCTGTGCCCCTCAGCAATTATGAAGAGAAAGTTGAGGGGCTTTGCCCCTTTGCCATGAATTTGTTGAACAAATTAGGGATTGTTACCTAACACAACATATACGAGAAATTACAAGGTTTAGAGGTGATAGCATGGGGAACATCTTGGATTTGGTATTTACAAATGAAGAGAGTATTGTGGTAACAGCGAGATCTCGAGTCCTTTGGGTAAAAGTGATCATGGGTGTGTATGCATTACATGTAACCTGGAACCAAAAGTGAATACATTTTTTGTTTAATATATCTATACGAAAATGCTGATTATGAGGAAGTGAGAAGGATGATGCGGGTTAACTGAGAGGATTATTTAGTAGGATGCAACATAGAGACCATGGGACTAAATTTAGAAAAAAAATTGAGGCGATAATTAGGAAATGTGTACTAGTTAGGATATATAGCGATGGCAGATATTCAAAGAACACGGCATATAACAATATATAAAAGAACAAACAACTGTGGACAAAAATTAAAAGGAAACACAGACTGTGGATCCAAATAAAAAGAATGAGAAGGGCAGATCTAACTACTATTTCCAATTGGGGCAGAAAAAACCTTGTTGCCTTTAATGCTTCCAAAACCCAATTTCTCCATTTATCTACCCGTCCGTCCGGAACTTCCACCCAGCGGACTATCCCTTATTCTTTCTTGGTGTCTCTTTTTCTTCTGCTCTCACTTGGAAGGACCATATTACCAGTCTTGCTGCACAGCCTCTTGCTCTGTACAGGGGCACAGTGCATCCTTGTATTGAGTATTGTTCACATGTGTGGGAAGGATCCTCTCATACCGCACTCCTAGACAAAGTGGAAAGGAAGTCCTTTCGTATCATTAACTCCCATCCACTTACCAACTCTCTGCAATATCTCTCTCTCCACCGCAATGTTGCATCGCTCTCGCTATTCTATCGCTATTGTAATAATCAGTGTTCCTCAGAAATGTCCCAGTGTATACCACCTTCTCTACGTAGGGCGCGTGGTGCCGGTCTTGCAACATAATCCCACCCCTACTCTGTGCAACTCTCCAACCCAAGAGAGAAACGATACTCTCAAACTTTCTTCTATTCAACTGTCTATTTAACTGTCTTCATAGCGCAATGGATAAATGCACTGAATTTCGGTGTGAGTATCCTAGGTTCGAATCCCTGGACTGCCACATGTATTTGTTGATTTCATTAATTGAGTTTAGGAGTAAAGTCGGTTGGTGGAGGAAACATAGTAATTCAACAGCTGAGCTCTGGAACTCTCTCCCAGATTCAGTCTTTCCCTCTTCCTATGACTTAAATTGCTTCAAACTCCGTGTGTCCAGGCATTTTGGCTCGAACGTCCCTTTCAACTATGGGGAGGCACTCGCTACAGGTTGTTCTGCCTTTTGCCTCCCTCACTCACATAAAAAAAAATATTAGTCATGTCATGACTGAGATTTCTATTCGGCGGATAAGTTAATGCGACTGACTCGAACAACATAGAGTTAAAAATAACTCAAACAATACACAGACTGAATCTGACTTCAGAAAGCGTGATAATATTAATAGTCAAAATAAGAGACTGATTTGAGAAAATCACTCTGTGAACAAATTATCTATGATTTACGTACCCGATGATGAAATTACATAAAGCAAGATCTGAATAAGTCTTCCCTGGTTTTGACGTGTAAATATGCATGTATTTATTCCCGGACAAACATATGTATATCTCTCCATAAAGAATATAGGAGCCTATATTCGAAGAAGTATATATATCTTTATTCCACAGATAGGGGTGTATAATGTTCTCTCTAAATCGAGCGACGGGTAATTAGGGGAAGTGAAGAATGGATTATCTTCAATAATTACGTTAAAGTGAACCTCAATATATCGAGTTAACCCTAATTGAAATCATCATTGCTATTACAAAAACAAGAGCACTTAAAGAGATAGACGAAGGATAGAAGCCTGGTAGAGAGTCTGGCGAACATGTGATCACTGCTGTAGTTGTCCTTCGGTTGATCACAGGGGCTCGACGAGAGTTTCACACACTCCAGGTAGAGGTCGGTCTTTCCTTCTTTCTTCTTCTTTCTACGGGGTCACTTCTATTCACTTGTAGAGTGGTACTTGAAAAGTAGACAGAATGGATAAAAAACACCATCTGAGGAAGAGCACTTTATTGACAACGTTTCGCAGATAGCTTCATCAGGTCACCTGATGAAGCTATCTGCGAAACGTTGTCAATAAAGTACTCTTCCTCAGATGGTGTTTTTTATCCATTCTATTCACTTGTTTGTATTCTTGTTATCTGAATTATTTGGTGAATTCAGGAAGGTAAGAACTTAACCTAAGCTCAAGGGTACTACAGATTTACGAATCCTTCTTGTGGGAAGAACTGCACTCCTGATGTATTGCCCTGGCTTCTGCCTACCTTTCCCTTGTTTCGGACAGGTAGTAACCCTTTTATTAATTGGGTCAAGGGGTTTGCCTCTCGGGGTAGTAGGGGCATAGTAGGAAGTGCTTTTTGTTTATTTGTGTATTTTGTGTTTGCACTAAAAAAATGAGACAGAGGTGTCCTGATCTGGAAGGACATACTAGATTTATTTACATTAGTCTTAACCCTAGGCATGGTCTATCTCTGCGTGTAATAGGAAATTAGTGTTTGGGGAATGATTAGGAAATTTGAAGGGTGTATGGTGGTGTTTAGTGAGGAAGGTATGTAAGGGAATTATGCTTGTTTGTTAGCATGGCTGATTCACTTTGTAATATGATTATAAGTATTTATTGGGTGATATTGAGGGTATTGGTGAGGAATTTGCATAAATAGCTCTTGCTATAACTGAGCACTAGGTTGGATAGTGGGTGGAGCATTTTCTAATATATATACTCTTCACACGGTGTCTTTGAGGTTGGCCCTGGGTGGTGGGGGTCTTGTTTGATAGTAGTTTACTTATTATGCTAGCAACATGGCATGAATCAAATGAGTTAATAGCTGAAGACAGGAGCAGGTGCTTAGCTGGCCTTGGTTTTTGATGGCCAGGCCCCGTCATCTCATACATATAATTATATACCGTAAATATATGTATATACTGTATATCTATATATATATATATATATATATATATATCAGTTCAGTTCAGTTCAGTTCAGTTGCTGGTCGGGAAGCTATGCCTTTGCAACGGCGCCTCCCTTTTGCCGTGTTTTTTGCTTTTCTAATTTAACAGTAAAATTGAATATGTGCTATGTGCTGTTTTCTTCTTTCTTCTGTCTTGCTCTTCTTTCTTCTTGCTTGTTTTCATCTTGATTGTTGTGTTTGTTTCTTCTTTCACCTTTATATTTTCTTTGCAGTTTCTTCATGTGTTGTTCCTTTGCTTTTCTCTCTTTCTCCAAAAACTATATATTGCCTTTTTGACCCTACCTGTGATTTGTCTACTAAACATTAAGCTACCTAGTATATGGGATTCATCTTCTATATATGGTTGTTGGAATAGACTCGCAGGGGTTCCCAACCTTTTTGTTCCTCTGTACCACTTGGGCATTCTGATAGGTTCCCATGTACCAATAAGAATTTAGGATAAAAATTGATAAAATTATGTAAATTTTATATTATTTTATTATGAAATAATTATGTATGTGTAGACTGCATAGGGATCTTAGTAGGCCTATTGATATTATCAATAAAATGAACTCAGTGACTATAACATATTTTGATCTGTCACATACTCGGACATTATCGGGCGGTACTGCAGCTATCTCGAGTTGGCATACATACCAATTTGAATTTTAATATAAGTTTTGCTTACTGAAATGAGGAAATTGATAAAAACACAACTTTGTGCAAGATGCCTGTAGATTAGAACACCATGTTTTGTACACTATGGGTATTCTCTCAGACCCCTATGTACCCCCTGAGAAGTGCAAATGTACCCCTGGGGGTACATGTACCCCAGGTTGGGAACCCTTGGAGAGGTTCTAGTCTTCTTTCTTCTGTGTATGCAGGGCACCACAGAATGAAATGCTTAAGGTCCTCTATTCCATCCCCACACATATTACATCCTGTGTTTCCTCCTGTAAATATATTTCTATCATTTAGCTGTAGGTTATTTGTTCTCGCTTTGTATAGGATAACAGAAGCTGGTCTGTTATCATACAGGGGTATATTATTCTTCTCCCCTTATTTCTTTCTTATACTTTCTATAAATATCTAAACTAGTTTTCTTGTTCAGTTCTTCCCTCCACATTTTAGAATCCCATTATTTTAATTTACCCTTCAACTGGACTTTCCTATATCTATTAGTCATCGTATGTCAATTTCACTTCTCGGAGGTATTTAGTGGTGGATTCGAACCAGGGATCTGTTGAAAATTCATGTTTTTCTTCAATAATTCTTATTAGTAAGTGGCATCCCTCATTTCCCTCTATGTGCTTTAAATATTTTATTTGACCCCCCATAATTCTTGTTTGCATTGATGATGCACCTACTTCACCCCTTAGTGTTTCTACCTGTGCATATTTGGGGGCTCCTAATATTTGCCTGTAAACTTTATTTTCTACTTGCTGCAGCTTCTCTATCTCTGTTTTGGTGTTTCCTAGCACACTAGCTCCGTATAGAATTGTAGGTAGGGCTACACTCTTCCAAAATGTTTTTCCTATCAATACCTTACTGCAGCTTTGAGCTATTATCGGGTATGTTAAGTTTGCCATCTGTTCTGCTTTAGCCAAGGATATTTCTTTTTGAGATTTAAAACAGTTTCTTTTATCTTCAATTTTTATACCCAAATATTTAATATCACTTGTTATCTCAATATCTCTTATCTTTTCGGTTTTTCTTTTACGTTAAACATTAATATTTTACTCTTGTCTTTATTCATTTTTAGGCCACACATATTTCCTATATTTATTAAATTGTCTATGGCTCTTTCAGCTTTCTCTATATTTTGCGTTTGAATCAGACCGTCATCGGCGAAAAATAGTACGCTTAATTTAAATACCCGATCTTCATACCCCTCCCCAAGTTCTTCCATTTGTTTTATAATATTATATGTTACTAGCTTGAAGAGCGTGGTTGATGCCGTGCATCCTTGGCTTATGCCACTTGTTACATTTATTTCAACCTTTCTATGTTTTCCTATATCTATTTCTGTTTGGTCACCTGTATACAATTTTGGCTACTGTATTAATTAGATTAGGTTGAATTTCGTAGTCTTTCATCACCTTTAATAGATAGCTTCTTTTTACTGAGTCATACGCCTTGCTGAAATCTATGGATATTACTATTAGTGGTTTCCCTACTATTAAAGATTTTTCAATACAATGCTTTAATTGTTTTCTATTCTTCCCCCTTCCGTGAACCCACTTTGCACTTCTTTTACCTCATTATTTATTATTAAATGGTCTTCTATTTTGTGTTTTACAGTTAGGGACATAAAAATCTTTATATTATATATTATCAAGGGCTATTGGTCTTAAGTCTTTAGAGCATGGTTTGTTTTTCTTTGGGAGCATAACTGTTCTTGATTGTTTCCACTCCTCTGGTACTACTGTGTTACGCCGGGGCTACGAATAAAACAAGGGCACTTAATGATTGGACTAGTAATAGGGCACTATGCACAACGGTACGCTAGATCCAAACCCTCGAACTGATATGCCGGCGAACAAAACACCTATACCCTCCAGAGTTAATCGGTGATAACGGGGTATCCTTAACTGGGCATACATGTACTCTACTTCAGGTTAACCCACACTGGTATAGCCTGATAACACACAGGATGCAAGTTACGTTAAAATGCATACAAAAGAATCTATGTGAAGATCAATTAAATCACTGCAAGATTTAATACAATAAAAAGATGCTTTAATACAGTTACTCTAAACAACAATAAACTCTTCACTCCTATCTGAAAGCAAGTGAAGTATAGTCCTACAGCATAGACCTGGAAACTTCTGAAGAATGTCTGATGCTCATAAGATGCCTCTTAACTATAAATAAAGGCAGGAGGCAGGACACCACACGTGTACGGCGAATACACAAAAAGATAGGACATATAATGTTAACTGACACGAGAATACTATAAATGCGCAACGGTAGTAATGCTCGACACAAAAGAGAAGTACTTCCTTATCAACGAAACAGTCTACTATGGTTGTGCAACTCAACAACAACCTAGACTAATAAATGCTTGTGAATAATAATGCATACATATCAAAAGAGCTTAGGTCCTAACTAGTGTCTGCTAGGTGAATAAAGTCTAGCTGGGATATCAAGGTTAAGAAACTGTGGCTGAGCAAGACAGGCTCATAGCCTAGTGTTGGCAGTATGGTTAAAGTTACGTTAATGACGGGATGCTCTCTTGGTAAACCCAGGTCTCAAGTATCTGGCTCTACCCTGGTGATCCCTCAAAAGTCAAGCAAAGAGGCAGCACTGTGTTAAAAGGTAGTAGGCTAATGCCCTCTTACAACACGATTCTGCGCTCTCAAAAGACACAACCAAAAGGATGACCTAGGCTACCACAGAAACCGTCGAAATCGTGTAGGTATAAACGAACCGTACACACATCGGTGACAACGATAACAGAAACTTTATCCCAGTCTAGCATTAAATAACCAAGCAGAGCACTACTGATAATGAGGGAGACACACACGAAGAGTCATCAAACCTCCATAACTTAAGGACACTGAGGGAGACACACACAGAGTCATCAAACCTCCATAGACTAAGAACCCCTATAGCCTATTCTAATACATGTAATACATCTGAGAGCGACGCACACAATATGATGGGCCGATATGAAATCGTGTACAGAACCCAAAGGGAGTGCTGTGATGTTAAAAGATTAGAGAAATGAAAGAAAAGAAGTTGAGTGAGAGAGACAGTATCAGAATGGTGGGGATATAGGGGACAGTTGTAAAAAGGATGTTAGTCGTGCGCGTCCCTAGCCCGCTCTGAGGAAGGGACGCTCCCGGGGACCCCCGCAACACAGGAGCCCACAAAGACGCGGTGGTCGGCCAATCACAGGCCGAGACATCACAAGGCAGCAGGTGTCACGTGACACAGCCAGCCAGGCCAGCCAATCAAGGGGCGTGAGACAGCACGCGCGCGAGCCTCCGAGCGAGGGAAGCAGCACATGTATACGCACGCACACACTACCACCTCACTGCCTATATTGTTCTCTCTCCTTAACAATATACAATGCATGTTATATTCTATCAATGAAATTAAATACTTCCCGTTGTCACAGACGAAAATAAAGACCACCACTGGACTGTCTGTGACAATACGATTGCTAGGAAAGAAAGAACAACATTCTCTGATAACTGTAGTCCATTTCAATGTCCCTGGCGAGCGCTAGTGGCTACCGGGAGGCAATTCTGCCAACGCTGGTAGGCGTCACACCCCGCCCAAGATATAGGACGCTCAACCCTAAGCGAGCACGATATCTGACAAGGCAGAACGTCGACAAGACCCGCCACACTTAGCCATTCCACCAGAAAATTAAATGCAAAGCTAAATCTTACATAAAACAAAATTTTAACATAAAGAAAATCTTATAACCCCTCCCAAACATAATAGTATAATTTTAGCAAACAAACCCTCCCGTGACAAACAATCAGCCAAAACATTATCAGTGCCCTTAACCCTTAATTAGCGGCTCACCACATAAGTCGTATTTAATAAAGCTGGACTATGTGGCGGCGCTCGACATAGGTCGAGTGGCAATTTCAGCACGTAATGTTGCTGAGAGAGAGAGACAAGTGGTGGCAGGAGACTAGCGAGCGTATGACTGCTCCAGACCACCGCGGCGAACCTACTGACATGAATCTCAGCTCCCTCCTCCCTCTCTCACTCGCTACATACTGAATTATATGGGGAAAGTACCGAATTACATGCTTTTTGCACTCGCGTTGCACGGTTATTGCAAGAAAACTAGCCATCATAAAAGGATCGTTATGGTGTCATTCGAAAGCTCTGTTTATGCCCTTTCAGGGATAGGTACTTGTTTTACGTTCTGGGTCTTATTTAGGCATGACAATGATCACGTAAACAGCCCTATTTTGGCTAAAAACACCCCGCTGGGCGGTACATATAAATAAACCGCATAGGCCGCTCTTAAGGTGTTAACATGCCACACATCCAACTTGTGTTCTGGCAGCAAAACAACACCTGGCACTGATAAACTGCCCAGTTCATCACAAGACTGGCACTTCTCTTCGCTCTTTCTGGCAACGGGGCCTGCCAATAACCTTTCACTAGTTCTACCTTCGTTACGAGTGAGGCAGCCCCGATGCGGTCTATGGTATCGTCAACTCTAGGTAATGGATAGGCGTCTGTCAGGGATAATGCTTCCAAACTCTTGCAATCACCATACACACGGATCTTGCCACTCAACTGAGGTTGCAAACTCACTGGCAACGACCACTCACGGTATCCTTTATCCCTCAGACCCTTTTTCCACATGTCGTCTAGCTCTGTTTTCACGACAGGCTGTTGAGCAGGATTTATACGGTAGGGAACCAACTTGAGCCTTGCACTGTCTCCAGCCTCCATGTCGGATTCTACCCCGTACATCAGGCCTGGAGAAGCAACAAACATGCGGATGTACTGCCACAGCCTAGTAAACAACTTATCTCGCAGAACAATATGCCTCGTGCCCTCCCTCAACCCAGCCGAGAGCGCAGCTTCTAAACTAAAGTCTCCCTCCTTCTCCACCTTCGTCCCTAGAACAGCCAGGTCATGAGAGGGACAATCAGTACCACCTGTGCAGTCACTAACATAGTTCATAATTGATAAGGCTTCCCCGCCGATACCGTACATGCGCACCCCCGCATTCCTTACGACTACATCTGCCTGCGCAGCATCACCGCCTTCAGCGACATGGCCAGATACAGTCGGTCTATGGTAGGGCTGTTGCATTCGACTAGAGCAGCATTGGGAGGCTATGCGACGACCGGGCACATCCACTCCACAGCCAACCTCACCAATCTGCTTTATGTCCTCCTTCTGACCACCACCCTTGGCAGCCATGGGTCGACCCTGACCTGACAACCATGTCAAAGCCTCGTCGCCCACCTTGAACCACCGAAACAACGAGGCTAACGGTCTACAAACCCTCAAGTGACCTGCCCGCATGAGTTGTGAGGCTCGGGTGCTCGGCACGACCAGTGGGGTATGAACCGAGCTGGTGCTGGAACGCTGCACACTGCTGCTCAGGCAGGTGCTCTAGCGCTTCCACAGCCACCAGACTCGTGTCCCCCGCCCACTGCTCCACCGATACATGACAATCCCAACTCTCCTCCACCTGTGCCCTACTGCCCCCCTCTCCTTCTCCACCTTGGCCGCTGCAGACCAACGCAGGGACAGTAGGCTGCTCAGGTGGTTGCCTCACAAACTCCTCCAACAGGTTCACATGACATGTTTTCCCGTCCTCTTGTTCAATAACCCCGTTCCCACAACTCTCCTCCACCTGGGAACTACTAAGTCGCGGAGTGCCATCACGCCCAACCATGTCACTAGGGGTGACAGGTTCTGGGGCCACTCCGGAGCTCTCCTCTGGGTCAAGTACTAAGTCACTAAGGAGAGCCGCTGGAGCAAAACTCACAAAACTCTCAACTTTAGCTTTCTCCCTCCGACCGTTCCTCCGCTGGTCTAGAGACTGAGGAGTAGGCTGTGACACTTTAGAGGCACGAGATCGGGTGACAACACACGCCCTCTGCTGTGGTTGACACCTCTCGACCAACTCCTGCCCTTCCCTACTCACGTCGGCCGCCCTCTCGGCACCGACTAAGGGTGGAACCTCAGAAGCAGGTACCGCAAAGTCGTTGCCGAGAAGAAGGTCGACGCCCTCTACTGGCAGCTTCTCTACGATTCCAACATCAAGCTCCCGTGTTACACCATCAACTTCCAGCTTTACTCGAACCAACGGGTATGACCGTGTAGCATTAATACTTTCACCACAACCACCCGTGCCGCGTTTATAGGTTGGCCTGTAAAGTTCTTCATCAAAGTCTGTGATGCACCTGTATCTCGCAGCAACTGCAACCCATGCTTGCAACCAGCCCAACTCACGCAGCCACGCCCTCGATGGCCACAAAAAGCATCGCGGACAGGTTTCGAGCCTTCCGGACACTCTTTCACTGGCTGTGCCCCCGCATCTGACATATCACCCCGGGTAATAGCAGAAGACCTTAAAGACACCCCAATGTTGCGAGCCAAAGACACGACTGCAGTAGATAGTTTGCTAGGACAAGATCGTGCAAAATGCCCCTTCTTATGACAATGAAAACACTCTACCTCCCCCTTGGGCTTCCCTTGAGGTGGGGAAGGACCCGGACCCTTCTTAAACGGGACGGTTTTAGGTTGGTGATCAAAATTGGTATCATTGCTCTTATTTTCGTTGTTATATGGTGTATCACTGACTCGGGGGGGTGGAGTATTGCGCCCCTTGTTACCTGCATCGTTCCGTTGTGCAGACCCGCACCCACGAATCAGTGATAGCCTACGGTCAGCCATCTCAGCTGCCTCCTGTAGAGTTTTAGGATTTTTCTCTTTACGGTTCAACGTCAGGTCGCTGTCCGTACACTTAAAGAACTGCTCGAGAAGCATCAACTGTTTTATCTCCTCAAACGTCGTTGCCTTCTCCGATCTCAGCCAATTCCCAAAAGCGTCAGACAGTTCCCGGGCATGTTCAAGAAAGGTGCATTCACGACCCTTTGTAACACCCCGGAACTTCAACCTATAAGTCTCTGGTTGTAACTCATATGCCCGCAGGACAGCCTCCTTCAATACCTCATAATCGATGCAAGACTCCAAGGGCAACGCATCATATGCCTTGAGTCCTTTGCCAACCAACCTAGAGGAAACAAGGGCTGCCCACTTAACCTCGGGCCATTGGTGCTCCCGGCACTTCTTCTCAAAACGCAAACAAAATTCGGTGACACCCGACTCATCAAATACAGAGACTAACTTGAGCAGGTGCGATAAAGACTGATCAAGACCTCGATTCCCAGAACCGAAATGCTGCCCTGTCAACTCCACCCGAGACTTCTTAAGATCTATGTCTGCAAAGTACTTCGTAGCCTCAACCTGAAGCTCAGCCTCACGTATTGCCTTTCTCTCCTCAGCCTGAATCCTAAGCTCAGATTCCCGCTGCTGCTGCTGCCTGAGCTCACCCTCACGTATGGCCTGTCGCTCCTGCTGCTGAAGTTTGGTGAGCTCGAGCTGAAACAACATCTCCGCAGACAAACCTTGAGGAGGGGGTGCTACTATCGGGGACCCACCCCGTGAGCCACCTAGAGGCATACCCAACTGCCAGCGGGTATCGGCCTGCGGGAACCTATCCGGCTCCGGAGCCCGAGGGGGCGCCATGGTAGGAGTCGAGTGGAATGGGGGCTGGGCAGAAGTTGCCCCAGCTCCCGCTCCACCCGAAGCCCCACGCACCCCACCGAGCACACAGGTAACCAGCTCACCTCTCGACAAACTGCTAGTACCGGGAAACCCTAAGACCGTGGCTACACACCGCAGTCCGTACCGGTCTAGCCCCGACGCCCGACCCGCTGACACAGGCTCCTCCAAAAATATCCGAGCATCCTCCTCACTGTTCACCACCCGAGTGCCTCTAGACAACTCCACCTTCTCCACCTCCTCGCCTGCTTCCCGTACTGTGTCCTCACTGTACACTGATCCGTCGTTCGACATAGTGTCCACCGGAAATTCTCAACGTTTATAACAAAAAAAAAGTACCTACTCTCATGTAGCACTATTCACTCAAAAATGCTTGAAGACAACTCAAGTGCTATACCACGTTGCCAAAACAAATTCTCACGTGTCCATAGTATTCCTCAAAAACAAATGTCCAGAAATCCTGCAATTATTTCTTAGTTCACTAGGTTGTTGTGACGACTAAGATAAGATACTAGGCAAGGTCGCCATTTGTTACGACCGGGGTTACGAATAAAACAAGGGCACTTAATGATTGGACTAGTAATAGGGCACTATGCAACAACGGTACGCTAGATCCAAACCCTCGAACTTATATGCCGGCGAACAAAACACCTATACCCTCCAGAGTTAATCGGTGATAACGGGGTATCCTTAGCTGGGCATAAATGTACTCTACTTCAGGCTAACCCACACTGGTATAGCCTGATAACACACAGGATGCAAGTTACGTTAAAATGCATACAAAAGAATCTATGGGAAGATCAATTAAATCTCTGCAAGATTTAATACAATAAAAAGATGCTTTAATACAGTTACTCTAAACAACAATAAACTCTTCACTCCTATCTGAAAGCAAGTGAAGTATAGTCCTACAGCATAGACCTGGAAACTTCTGAAGAATGTCTGATGCTCATAAGATGCTCGTATCTTAACAATAAATAAAGGCAGGAGGCAGGACACCACACGTGTACGGCGAATACACAAAAAGATAGGACATATAATGTTAACTGACACGAGAATACTATAAATGCGCAACGGTAGTAATGCTCGACACAAAAGAGAAGTACTTCCTTATCAACGAAACAGTCTACTATGGTTGTGCAACTCAACAACAACCTAGACTAATAAATGCTTGTGAATAATAATGCATACATATCAAAAGAGCTCAGGGCCTAACTAGTGTCTGCAAGTTGAATACAGTCTAGCTGGGATATCAAGGTTAAGAAACTGTGGCTGAACAAGACAGGCTCATAGCCTAGCGTTGTCCTTAAGGCGGTATGGTTAAAGTTACGTTAATGACGGGGATGCTCTCATGGTAAACCCAGATCTCAAGTATCTGGCTCTACCCTGGTGATCCCTCAAAAGTCAAGCAAAGAGGCAGCACTGTGTTATAAGGTAGTAGGCTAATGCCCTCTTACAACACGATGCTGCGCTCGCAAAAGACACAACCAAAAGGATGACCTAGGCTACCACAGAAACCATCGAAATCGTGTAGGTATAAACGAACCGTACACACATCGGTGACAACGATAACAGAAACTTTATCCCAGTCTAGCATTAAATAACCAAGCAGAGCACTACTGATAATGAGGGAGACACACACGAAGAGTCATCAAACCTCCATAACTTAAGGATGCTGAGGGAGACACACACAGAGTCATCAAACCTCCATAGACTAAGAACCCCTGTAGCCTATTCTAATACATGTAAATATCTCTGAGAGCGACGCACACAATACGATGGGCCGATATGGAATCGTGTACAGAACCCAAAGGGAGTGCTGTGATGTTAAAAGATTAGAGAAATGAAAGAAAAGAAGTTGAGTGAGAGAGACAGTATCAGAATGGTGGGGATATAGGGGACAGTTGTAAAAAGGATGTTAGTCGTGCGCGTCCCTAGCCTGCTCTGAGGAAGGGACGCTCCCGGGGACCCCCGCAACACAGGAGCCCACAAAGACGCGGTGGTCGGCCAATCACAGGCCGAGGCGTCACAAGGCAGCAGGTGTCACGTGAGACAGCCAGCCAGGCCAGCCAATCAAGGGGCGTGAGACAGCACGCGCGCGAGCCTCCGAGCGAGGGAAGCAGCACATGTATACGCATGCACACACTACCACCTCACTGCCTATATTGTTCTCTCTCCTTAACAATATACAATGCATGTTATATTCTATCAATGAAATAAAATACTTCCCGTTGTCACAGACGAAAATAAAGACCACCACTGGACTGTCTGTGACAATACGATTGCTAGGAAAGAAAGAACAACATTCTCTGATAACTGTAGCCCATTTCAATGTCCCTGGCGAGCGTTAGTGGCTACCGGGAGGCAATTCTGCCAACGCTGGTAGGCGTCGCAACTGTTTCTTGTATCATTTTATTAAAACATCTTATCATCTCCTCCATACATATATCACTGCTTAGCAATGCTTTGTATAGTTCAGGTTTCAGCTGGTCAGGGCCCGCTGCTTTTTTTTTCTTTAATTTCTTGAGACACACTTTTAATTCTGATTTATCTATTTTAAGCGTTGTCATGTGCGCTAAGCTCTTCCTAGTTCTTCCTATCATTTCCATATGTTGTTGAAGTACTTCAGGTATTATTATCTGATTTTCAGGGGGTATTATTATCTACTTCTATGTTGCTAGGCCTTTCTCTTTCCTCCTCCGCTGTGTTACTATAGCTTTGCTCATCTTCCTTGCTCCATACTTCATTTATGTCGTTGTTATGCTTTTTATAAATACTACTCCAGTATTTTATTAGTTCTTCTTTTGCCTCCTTCTCTGTCAGTTTCATTCCTTCTTCATTGGACAGCGTTATTTTGTGTTTTCTTTACTCTCCCTTTTTCTTAGTTTATCTATATATGCCCATCTTTTTTTACTTAAATTCCCCTCCCCCATCCCTTATTTCTTTACTTAATTTCTGTTCATGTTCATAAATCGCTTCATTTATTATGATCTGTGTGTTTTCTTTTTGTTCTATATATAGTGCTTTGTATCCCTCCTCTTCTATTTCTGACCTAGTATTTCTTCTCTGCCTGTTGAATTTCTTCCTTCGCTTGATTCCCTCCCTAATTTCATTACTCACCCACGGTGGTTCCTTCTTGAATTTACGTTTACCTATTCTTCTTTTGTAGGTTGCTTTAAGTTTGAGATCGGCAGAGTCTTTAATAATTGTGTTAAACTCCTCTATTCTGGTTATTTCATGGTTATCTATCCTTCTCTCTACTTCTTGTACGTACTCTTCTAATGAGGCGTCGTCAGTTTTATAATAATTTCCCATTTCCCATTTGCTTGTACTAAATTAATTTTGTATCGTATTCTTTACAGAAAATTTTACCTGTAGCAGGTTATGATCTGAGAGATCAAACATAGTTTGTTTCTCATCAATGACCATTCCTTTATGTAATTCATAACATTTTGGCGATACTAGCATATAGTCTATAACGCTCTTTTGTTCGCTTCTACTCCAAGTGTATTCACCCTCGCAGTTGAAGTCGTCGTTTAGCATTATCAGCGAATACCGTTCTCTCTCTCTCTCTCTCTCTCTCTCTCTCTCTCTCTCTCTCTCTCTCTCTCTCTCTCTCTCTCTCTCTCTCTCTCTATATATATATATATATATATATATATCTATATATATATATATATATATATATATATATATATATATATTATATATATAATATGTGAGTGTTTCGCAAAACTTTATGCTTGATACAATTATGTCAGCAAACTAACCCCCAATATTATTATATAAACTATTGTATTTGCATATCATATATGTACTGTATGTATTATAATGGCAATAAACGTAAATAACTTTAATAGCGTAAATCCTCAAGGCGTTACTTCACATAAGGGGGTACGGTTTATATTTTGGTCGATTTATTTATTAATTTAGTATTATTTTATCTTCATCCCTAGACCTCCATCAAGCTTAACAGAAATATCCCAAAGATCCCCCTTCTAGATAAATGTGTACGTTTTTCAGTAGATAAATGTCCCTGCCGAAGGCCGGTTCCTCCTAAATTACAGGTTCACTATCGATTTAATTGAAGTCAGGAACACGAAAGCAAGTGAGTTTGTCGTGTACGCATACACGACATCTGCTTTTGGCTTTGAAACTAGGATAGAGAAAGTAGGAGTATACAGGGTAGGGGCCGCTGGCAGTTGCTTCAGACACCTGAGTTTCAAAGACGAAAAGAAGATCATGATTGTTGGAGGAGAGGTGGTGTGAAAGTTAGAGGAAAGGCCGCGAATATTACAGAAGTTGATAGTAAGAGTGACAGCCTCTGACAGGCCGTGATCCAGAGCATTTATGAAGGGTCGGTTGGTGAAGGGCAATTGAGGATGGGGCATTTGTGGTCCCCCCCCCCCCCCCCCACCTCCCCCCCACCGATGGGCTTGCGACGGGACCGGAAAAACGCAGCCCTATGCTGGGTTTTTACTTTCACCTGACTCACATCCTCACATGCACACACACACACAATCCCGCCCAAGGTCACAGGACTTCCAGGTATCGCGCTAAATCGGTACAGGAGCTACGAAATAAATGAGTAAACGCTGATGGAAAACACAACATCGCACACACACACACTCTTATAAGGGACTCCGAGCAGTGTTATCTGTGTCATTTTTATTTTTTATTTTATTATATTTAGTTTTTTTTTGGGGGGGGAGGGAAGAAGTGTAGTGTGAGTGAAGATACCCACACCACTCATGACCAATTATTTGTACCAATCGTCAACGTTTTCTCATTTATTTCGTAGCTCCTGTACCGATTTAGCGCGACGCCGGGAAGTCCTGTGACCTTGGGCGGGATTGTGAGTGTGTGTGTGTGTATGTGAGGCAGGTGAAAGTAAAAACCCAGCATAGGGCTGCGTTTCTCCGGTCCCGTCGAAAGCATAACGTAGCAAGCGAGCATCGTAGTACAGGCAAACACACCCTGCTTGCTCAAGCCAGCGACTTCAGCTAACGGCATGCCATGCTTAAAACATACATATCTCTTCTATTTCATCGGAGTAGCATTCACCGCCAATTAGAATGTCTTAAATATTATATATATTTATGGAATTCTGATGAGTAGCCTACACAATCAATACAATGGTCCTATTCATTACAGGTGGGCTTTGTTTTTTGTTTCCTGACCTAAATCTACCCATGCGTACTGTCCGACATTAATGTATTGTTTACTATGTTATATATACATTGCCACCGCATCTTAATTGTTACTACACTCTCGTATAATGGGCAAGTAAATTATAAGATCATGTTTGGATGAACTAATAAAGCGATATAAATATGAATAAAGGAAGAATAAGGTATCTCCATCCCCCCACCCCCCTTAGACGAACCTTCCTTTGGGGCCCTACCACCAGGGAGATGGCAATACTCTCCATGCCTACTACCCACTATAAGGTTATCACTTTTAGACCCCCCCCCCCCCCGTCTCCCCTTATCAACTTGTGGAATGGGCTTCCCCGAGATGTCATAAACTGCAGCACCGTTGATTTTTTTAAACTTCTCCTAGACAAACACCTTGCCTTAGATCCGCGACTGACTGCGTTTGTAAATGAATGAAGTATTTTTTCCCCCTCTGTTATATTACTAACAACTGTCCCCTACTAACATCGCCTAATCCTGCCACGGACATTTGTCCCAGGGCAGTCTTCCCTTTTCATTTTTCCTTACCCACTCTAAACTACTGTTTGGAAACTTGACCATCAGTGTTTTGGAGGGCAAGCAGCCTTGAGGGGTCGCTTGACCTGTTGTTGCTTGATTTCCTTTGTACTCCCATAGGTTCCAGGGCCCATCAATACTCCCCATACGGTCACACCGAACGTGTCCCTTAATCCATAACAGTAGTACGAGAAAGAGTGAGTGAACAGTCTTATACCTCTTTCACTTTGCGATTAAGTAATAGAGTTGTAATGTGCCTGAGAATGTTTTGATAAGGTAACTGAGCCCCGGACCGGAACTCTGTCTCTCTATAATTATACGGTAACCTACACCTCCACCCACAACAACAATGTCACCTTTCCTACCTCTTAAAGAAAGTTACTCACACATTCTCCAGGATACCTTATTCACTATCTAATTCGTCCTTCACCCTTTCAGTTATGTGGGAACTTTGAATGAGCATTTCTTTTAATAACTTCCAGACTCCCTCAGTCGAAACTGGAAAAATACAGACATATTAACCCTTTGAGTACCAGTGACGTGTGCTATATTTTACTATAGCTGTATTTAGACAATATTATGTAGCTTAACACTTATGCTGCAGGCATATTTCCGCTATATTAGGGATCATCCAGGCACTCCTGAATGATTGAGCAAGTATCTGAATTAAATTAAATGTATTCAGCCAAAACTTAGGCAGCGCTGCTATGTCTAGTATGAGTATGTCTCATACTCCTCAGTGCCCTGGCCACCTGGCTGGAGAGGTGACAGGGACTGCTGCGCTCCCGCTTACTCGCACTCATCTCCACAGGCTTTAAAAGCCTGTGAATTGCTAAAAATTGCCATGACGTTCTGGAATGTCTCCCGCAGTCAATGAGGTAAGAAGGATCTGTGGTAGTATAAGGGGTTAAGTGAGATAGTTCGAAGCATGTTAATTGCTGGAGGCCCTATTTAAACTGAATAAAATTGTCTAATAGTTGCCAGAATAGGATGAAAAGGACGTCACCAGTGTTATATGGGTTAAGTCAGCTTAGAAAGGATATATTTAAAACAGGCATTTTAACTTTGTTGTTTTATTGTTCACACAAATATTTACTTAGTATTGAATGAGGTAGTCTAATAGAGGATACAGTTTAACATAGAATTATCAGTTTAGGTCAAGTGGATGTCAGTGATTTAAGACATTAACCCCTTCTGTACCGCTACGTATTTTTAATTTCACTCTAGCTATGATTAGACTATTTAGAACAGCTTAAGAAGGATTTGTGGTAATAAAAAGGGTTAAGTGAGGTAGTTCGAAGACTTTTATTTGTTGGAGGCCCATATTAAACTGAATAAAAGCACCTAATAGTAGCCAAAATAAAGTTAAAAGGACGTCGCGGTACAGAAGGGGTTAACAACGGCTCCCCTTGCTGTCTGTAATGTTTTAGTGCACGTTGAATGTCATTGTACTGTTCTAAAACTAAATAATATCGTAAAGAATTATACCATGAATTACAATGTCTTCAGTATAATTTTTAAGGGGACCACCTCGTAATTTTCTCTCTCTCTCCCTCTCTTTCTGGGTTGTATCCATTTGGCCCCATTCAGCCTACAGTTTAAGACGTTTACCCCCATCCAGGCGTCAATATTATCCTGGCGAGCGGTAGAGCCAGCATATACAGTATATATATATTATTGTTTACAGCAAGCTAAATTTGTACATTTTTCGATAGAAAAATTTCTCCGGCGAAGCCGGATTTCTCCATATAATGCTGGCTCGCTATCGCTCGTCAGGAAGAAATTGACACCTGGATGGGGATAAACGTTTTAAATTAGTTGACTGAATGGGGCCGAATGGATACAAGCCAGAGAAAGAAAGAAAAGGAGAGAAAGATAAAAAAAGCAGGTAACCCCCCTTAAAAGTGCAAGATGGCCTCGTAGTTCCAGCCTTGTTAAACACCTTTGTCTAGAGTTATAAGCAGTAATACTTTAAGCTCTTTACTATTGTTTGTGAGGTGACTCTGTGCTCGCTGCTACTGAGGTGTTGTTTATCCAGGTCAGACTAAACACACATAACAAAGCCACTCCAACAACTTCCTCTCTCTCTCCAACACCCGTTCTCCCCTCTCTACACTATACAGACTAATAACGCACATAACGAAGCCACTCCAACAGCTTCATCTCTCTCCAACACCCCTTCTCCCCTCTCTACACTCTTTAGAAAAATAGGAAAAGTAGAATGTAGATACGAGGTGCCGTTGTAAAGGCTTTTCCCTCAATACCTTCATCTGATCTGATCTGAGGAGGCAAGGGGGAGAGAATGTGTGAAGCATCGCGGCCTTCAAGGTGGAGATTCCGTTCATAGACCCGGATGAACCCTTCTCTGCCATACCTTTCGTTTGGGAGTATGTCGCTTCGCCTCTCCACCACTTCGTCTTACTAGAATAAATCCTAACGATTTCACCGTCCCCATACACATCCGTGACGTTTATTAACCCCTTCTGAACCAGGGACGTCCTTTTCACTATATTTTGCCTACTATTTGACGACTTCTTTCAGCTTAGGAAGGATGTGTACCCATTATAAAGCTACAGACTATCGCCATTAATCCTTCCAGCTACAACATATCCTTCCTAAGCTACATAAAATCGTCTAAATGTAGCTGAAATTAAATACGAAAGACGTCACCGGTACAGAAGGGGTTAATATCCCTGGCGTACCTTCCCTACTTGACCACCTCCACTTGGTCATCTCACCTCACAAAAACAGAGCCTAACGACTACTTGCTTATGGTTTGTATAGACATTACTGTATGCATCATCACACTTAACGACTACTTACTTATGGTTTGTATAGACATTACTGTATGCATCATCACACTTAACGACCACTTACTTAGGGTTTGTATAGATATTACTGTATGCATCATCACACTTAACGACCACTTACTTAGGGTTTGTATAGACATTACTGTATGCATCATCACACTTAACGACCACTTACTTAGGGTTTGTATAGACATTACTGTATGCATCATCACACTTAACGACCACTTACTTAGGGTTTGTATAGACATTACTGTATGCATCATCACACTTAACGACCACTTACTTAGGGTTTGTATAGACATTACTGTATGCATCATCACACTTAACGACCACTTACTTAGGGTTTGTATAGACATTACTGTATGCATCATCACACTTAATGACCACTTACTTAGGGTTTGTATAGACATTACTTCTATAGACATTGTTCTTATAATATTAGAAATCTTTCGTATGAAGAAAGGTTGAAGAAATTAGGTTTACATTCGTTAGAGAGACGCAGAGTTAGAGGGGATATGATAGAGGTGTTCAAGTGGGTTAGTGGGATTAACAAAGGGGACATGGCAAATGTACTAAAGCTCAGTGATAGCGAAAGAACTCGTACCAATGGTTTCAAATTAGATAAATTTCGTTTCAGAAAAGATATAGGCAAGTATTGGTTTGGTAACAGAGTTGTAGACGGGTGGAATGGACTACCAAGTGCTATAGTGGGATCTAAAACTGTAGGGAGCTTTAAGATAAAATTGGATAAGCATATGGACGAGAAGGGTTGGGTGTGAAGGGAGATCAGCCGGGTTGGGCCAATCAGCGCTCTGCAGACCTCCATAATCATGCGTTAATCTCTAACCGTTTTGGTAAGATGATCCTCAGGGTATTAGAGTGTGAAGCCTATAATTGGGCTTTGTAATGAATTGGGGTTGTGTGGGACAGGGATCTGCCTTGCTTAGGCCAATCGGCTTTCTGCAGACTCCCATTTTCTTATGTTCTTATGTACTGTATGCATCATCACACTTAACGACCACTTACTTAGGGTTTGTATAGACATTACTATATGCATCATCACACTTAACGACCACTTACTTAGGGTTTGTATAGACATTACTGTATGCATCATCACACTTAACGACCACTTACTTAGGGTTTGTATAGACATTACTGTATGCATCATCACACTTAACGACCACTTACTTGGGGTTTGTATAGACATTACTGTATGCATCATCACACTTAAGGGGAGACGGTTCACTTTTTGGGCGATTTTTGCATATATTCAGTATGTTTCTACTTCCCTCCCTAGACCTCCATCAAATTAAACAAAAATATCCATTAGATCCCCTTTCTAGACTAACTTGTACATTTTTCGGTTCTTTCAACATAACAGACTCACTATCGTTCGCCAGGGAAAAAATCGACACCTAAATAGCACGAAATGTCTAAATATTTACCAAGAAATGGGGCGAAAGGTTTTACAATCGATAAACTGTTGGGGCAAACATCTTAAAATCTGAAAACTAATAGGGCTAAACATGAGGGAGAAAGTGGTCCAGAAAACCTGCCCAGGGTATTTGCATGAACGTACTGGTGGCAATATTGGAGGTTGATTTAATGGCCGTGTTTACTTTTGTTGCCCAGCGTAATGACTCCTAGTGACTTTAGCGACTCCTGTTAGACTCCCACTCGCTCGCGGTGAAAATCGATGACTCATAGTGACTCTAGCGACTCCTGTTTGACTCCCACTAGCTCGCACTGTGTGAGGGCCCTTTAAGGTAACTGAGAACAACTGATGCGAAATGCGAGCTATGTGAAGAGGTGGTCCTGGGCCGGATGACATAGACTTCCCTTGCGTCCCTGTTCTACCTTTCACCATCTTACTCCCGGCCCCCACCCTATATATAAACTGTGTCCCCCTCATCAGGACCATCACTACTGTCTCACCCGCTCTACAGTACAGGTGCCTAACAACCTTCTTCATCTGTATACACCATCTACAGTCGGTGTAAGGTGTGTATTCTACCTACTGTCTTGATAGCGTAATGCATAGTGCGCGGAATTTCGATGTGAGTATCCTGGGTTCGAGTACTCGGAGTGCCACATGTATTTGTTGATTTCATTAATTGAGTTTAGATGTGAAGTTGGTTGGTGTATAAAACACAATATTTCATCATCCTTAAGGGAGCCAACATCGCTATTTTTATCTTTTTCTCCCTATTTTCCTGGCGATCGGTAGCGAGCCAGCATTTATTTATTTTTGTTTTGACAGCAAGCTAAATTTGTAAATTTTTCGATAGAAACATGTCTACGGCAAAGCCGGATTTCTCCATGGGGATAAATGTCTTAAAACAGTTGGCTGAATGGGGCCGAATGGATACAAGCCAGAGAAAGAGAGAGAAACAGAAAAAAAACAGGTGACCCCCCTTAACCTTGGCCCCACCCCACACATCCTCACTATATATAAACTGTGTCCCCCTCATCAGGACCGTCACTACTGTCTCACCCGCTCTATAGTACAGGTGCCTAACAACCTTCTTCAAATATATACGCCATCTACAGTCGATGTAAGGTGTGTATTTTACCTTGCATAATCCTTAATTAAGGGGAGACTGGCCGTTTGTTTGGTGTGTCAATTCAATTATTCCTTTATTTCTTAGTGTGTTCGCTAGACCTCCATCAAGCTTAGAATAACACCCCCTAGACCCTCCTTCAAGATATATTTGTACATTTTTCGGTAGAAAAATTTCCCGGCCGAAGGCCGGTTCCTTTTAAATTTGAAGGCTCGCTTTCGCTCGCCAGGAAATAATCGACACCTAAATGGCACGAAAGGTCTTAATATTAACAAAAATATTGGGCGAACGTCTTATAATCTCAAAACTAGTGCGGCTAAACATTAGGGAGAAGGGGGTCCAGAAAAACGGTCTTCCTCCCCTTAACCTTGGCCCCCCCCCACACACATCCTCACTATTATATAAAGTGTGTCCCGATCATCAGGACCAAGATACATAGACTAGATCAGGACCATCACTACTGTCTCACCCGCCCTACAGTAGGTCTACAGGTGCCTTATTACAACCTTCTTCATCTATACACCACCTATAGTAAGAGCAAGGTGTGTATTATTTAGGGTTTAAGGGCCCCATTAGTTTTCAGATCTTAAGACGTTTGGCCCATTCGTTTGGCGATATTAAAACCGTTCACCCCCATTTCTTTGTCAATATTAAAACCTTTCGTGCTATTTAGGTGTCGATTTTATTCCTGGCGAACGAAAGTGAGCCTGTAATTTGGAAGAACCGGCCTTCGGCCGGGAAAATATTCTACCAAAAAAAGTACAAATTATTCTCCAAGGGGGATCTATTAGATGTTTTGTTTTAAGTTTGATGGAGGTCCAGGGAGGAAACTAGACAAATAATGAATACATGAAACAAAATCTACCAAAATGTGAACCATCCCCCCATCATTAAGGTGATGTTTGGTTTTCCTGGCACCCCGCACCCTTACTATACTGTATAAGTGTATATAAACTGTGTCACCCTCATCTGGAAGGGACTGGATTTCTCGAAAATGGGCTCCAGTCCTGACGCCATTTTTGACTGGCAGTGTGCTGGCTTAATAATCCAGAATATTACCCTCTGAATTCCTATTTTAACTAACTAACCAACTCATTAGACCATCACTACTGTCTCACCCGGTCTACAGTACAGATGACTTACAACATTCTTCATCAGTATACAGTACACCACATAAGTGCAAGGTGTGAATTTTTGGGGTTTAAGGGGGAGGTAGTCGCTTTTACTCAACGCTCTTCTCCCTCATGTTTAGCATAATAGTTTTGAGATTTTAAGGCTTTCGTTCCGTTACTTTGGTATATGAGACTTTTCGCCTAATTTCATAGTCAATATTAAGACCTCGTTCCATTTAGGTGTCGATTTCGTCTTGCCGAGCCATAGCAAGCCTGTAGTTTTAGAAACAAAAATCGGCCGAAGGCCGGTTCCTTTTAAATTACAGGCTCGCTATTGCTCGCCAGGAAAAATGTCACGAAAAGTCCTAATATTGACAACGAAATTGGGTGAAAAGTCTTAAAATTGCCAAACTAATGGATCGAACGTCTTAAAATCTGAAAACTAATGAGACTGTACATGAGGGAGAAGGGGGACCAGAAAATCGACCCATCTCCCCTTAAAGGCTGTACACACACACATACACAAACACAGGCAGACACACACAAACACAGACACACACACACACACAGTACATGTACACTTTCAGACATCGATGATCACTCGTTTGCTTAGAAAATAGAGGTAACAAAACGTCCCCCTACTGTTGCAGCCCCCCAACCCAAGATGCCTTCAACCCTCGCCAGCCTGGCCCCCAACACTGTGGCCCTCCACTCCGGCCTCCGCTCCTTGGGCCTGGACCTGAACGGCCTCCTGAAGTCAGTGGACATACAGACCGTGGGCGTGGTGGCTCTTCTGGTGCTGCTCGGGGTCCTCATCTTTGACCTCTTTAATTTCGGTTACTCCAACTACGCTGGGGACACCTCCAGCTACGCCTCCTACGGCCGCAGTTTGGTCACCGGGGCCGCCAAGGTCTGGGACCAAAAGGACCACCTGGGACTCGGGACTGGTGGCCGAGGAAGGTGAGGCTCTACCCAGATATTTCTTGAATATGATTAATGTGCATATTTTGAAGGTATACTGGAGAAGTTTCAAATATATCCGTCCAACGTTCTTCGCAAAATCCTGCATACGAACATAACGACAGATAGATAGCTTCTTGCATAATATCTGCAAGCTTTGTTTGGCGGAGTTAAATATTAGAGAGTACAAAGAGCATATTTGCTAAGTGGCGGTAGCTGTTAGTTCAGTGTCAAGAACATGTACTGTATATACACAAAAAAAAAGAAAAAAAAAAAGAGGGAAAATATAAGGATATCTACACAAGCAATATTGACTCCTATACTGAGCTTATCAACAAGACAGTTCCTTACATTACACACAACACCTCGTTCTTATAATAATGAATATAACAGCTAATGAAAGTTATAAACTATATTATTGTTATTTATTTCCTTTGACAGCCGTAACCTGGACACCATGACCCAGGTGCTGGACTCCCTGGCTGAGGCGGTGTTGAAGTATGAACAGCTCTCTGATAACCTGCTGAACACACAACAGTAACAACAACAACAACAAGCAGCTCTCTGATAACCTCCAGCACACAACAATAATAACAACAGCAGGACTCTCAGGCGACGAGTCTCTGCTGAGCTGCGGTAGCGGTTGGACGTCCGTGGGAGTCATCTGCCGCGTCGGTGGTTCGGCGGCCTCTCCTCCCAGCCTCATCCCCTTACACCATTCTACACTGCTCTGCCTTCATCAACTCCTGATCATCTGCCTCTACCGACAACACTCTGCGCCGCCTTCAGATTCTGGGGTTGGTGTTGGCCCCTCCGTCCTCACTTCTTCACTTCTCCGCGTGTCATCTTCCTGCCGGGTGCCATCGTTCATCACTTCATCTTCCCTTCCATCCTCATGTCCTGGGAGTCTTGTTGCCCTTCTGCAGCCCCTTCTGGGCCCCTGACGTTTGAGCCTCCTTCCTGGGAGGCCTCTGCAGATTTATCTTCCCTGAGATTACTTACACCTGGGTAGGGTAACATAAGCTACATTGTGTTTCTACCCTTCAACATCAAAAAGAAGAAGAATACTCTCAGGCGACGCTTGAAACACTTTAATATACAGCACTGATCTAGTAACTTTCTAGATCTGTGTGCATTATTAGTAAACTTGGAGAGGTGATATTAAAATCAAAACAAAAAAGCATTACTGGTAAATTCCCTTCCATTAAAAATAATTACAAATAGACTACTATTATCAGGTTTTAACAAGTGGTGATCTTTCATAGTACGCTGTTCAGTCTCTATAATTAACTTTAAAAACTATTAATGACTATAATGCTGCAGGTCGGTGTTCATAGATCATGTTTTTAAGGGGGCGCACCTCGCTTTCTTCTCTTTATCTCCCTCTCTCTTTGGCTTGTATCCATTCAACCTACTGTTTTAAGACGTTTACCCCCATCCAGGTGTCAATATTTTCCTGGCGAGCGGTAGCGAGCCAGCATATACCTATTTTTGTTTTACAGCAAGCTAAATTTGTACATTTTTCGATAGAAAAATGTCTCCGCCGAAGATGGATTTCTCCATACATTGGTGGCTCGCTATCGATCGCCAGGAATAAATGGACACCTGGATGGGAATAAACGTCTTAAAACAGTTGGCTGAATGGGGCCAAATGGATACAAGTCAGAGAAAGAGAGAACAGGAGAGAAAGGTAAACAAAAGCAGGTGAACCCCCTTAATGAGCTTACTGTACAAACTATCTGTACAAACTATTCTCCCCCTTTGGTTCACTACTAGTTGTATAGCTTTCAGACAATGTTGTAGATATTCAAATGATCAACAATTGTTTCAAAGAGACAAGTTTGTTTTTCGTTTAGTTCGTTATAATGACATAAAGTACCTAATATAGTTTTGTTATTGTGTGTTAATATTTATGCTGTTCTATTTATTTATTTATGTACTCATTATTATAGCGTATGGTTAGTTAACTTCTACTCTACCGGCGACGTCTTTTAAATTTTAGTCTAGTTATATTCAGACAATTTTGTGCAGTTTAACCCAGGAAGTGCGATAAGCCTTCCGTAAGGCACAGACTTTATACATGTGTAATAAAAACGTTCAAATACCGTGCCAGTGCCGGGAAATGTCTCATAATTGGATGACACATTGAAAGTAGTAGTATCTCCCTATACCCCATCCTCCACTCCTTCCCCTCAAAGGGTTACTGTATGTACTATTATGTTACCCAGGAACAGGTTAATGTTCCTGCATTAAAACAGTTTCTTATACTTTGAACATTTTATTTAAACAATCTAGTGTTACGAACCCTAAGTATACAGTGTGTGAGTGTGACATTGCCAGTGCCGTGAATACAGCACTGGAACACCTTCTTCCTCATGTTTAGCCTCGTTAGTTTTGAGTTTTAAGATATTTACCCCTTTAGTTTGCCGATTTTATGACCTTTCGCCATATTTGTTATCAATGTTATGACTTTTAGTGGCATTAAAGTATCGATTCGAGCCTGTAATTAAGAAGGAAAAATATACTCACATATAGGAATAAGTTTTTATTATAAAAACACGGCATAATTGGCTCCTGATCGTGATGAACCGAAACTATCTTGACAATGCTAAACTATTGTCGATAAGTGAGCTTAAATTCTCCAACAGAATTAAGCTTTATTAGCATGTTTACAAATGTCAAAATACTACTGGTACCTATCAGTGCTACCCTGTATCCTTTGAATATACTTGACCTAATACTATTGTTAATCTATGACCCTACCTGTCATCATCATCATCATTATTATCAGCATTATTATCATCAACGAGTTGCTAAATGTAAGGAATGAAGCGCCAGCAAACATAGTTGGATGGGGTATGGGGGAGAAGAAGAGAAGTAGTGGAGGAGGAGGTGGGGATCAGGAGGTCAGAAGTGTGGGAAGCCATGAAAAGAGTGAAGTTGGGGAAAGCACCAGGAACAGAAGGAGTGTGTGGGGAAATGTTGAGGTATGGTGGTGAGATAGTGATCGAATGGGTATGGAAAATGTGCAAACTAGCATGGGAGAAGGGGAGTGCACCTGATGACTGGAAGACAGGTATAATAGCCCCCCTATATAAGGGGAAAGGGGAAAGACGAGTGTGTGGTAACAACCAAGGAATATGTCTTCTAAGCGTAGTAGGGAAGGTGTACAGTAGGGTAGTGATTGAGAGAGTGAGAGTACAGAGAAATGGATAGGTGATGAGCAGGGAGGTTTTAGTAAGGGAAGAGAATGTGTAGATCAGATTTTTACCCTGAATTATGTTGTGGAGAAATATCTGGAGAAGCAACAAAAGGTGTATGTTGCCTTTATGGACTTGGAGAAGGCCTATGACAGAGTGGATAGAAAAGGTATGTGGAAAGTACTTAGAATATACGGAGTAGATGGCAAGTTGCTGAAAGCAGTGAAGAGCATGTATGAGGGTGCTAAGGCGGCAGTACGTGTGGAGAAAGGCAGTGCGAGTTCTTTGACCTGAATGTTTGGTTGAAACAGGGGTGTGTGATGTCCTCGTGGTTGTTTACTGTATATATGGATGGAGTCATGAAAGAGATACAAGGAAGAGCAGTGGATGTTGGTGTATCGCTGATAAGCAAGGGAAATGCGTGGAAGCTGCCTGTACTGCTGTTTGCTGATGATACAGTTCTGATGAACGATAATGAATGGGAGTTGCAGGGTCTGGTAAAGTGTTTGGAACAGTGTGCGAAAAACGGAGTCTGAAGGTAAATGCGGGGAGCAGCAAGGTTATGGACTTCGAAAAGGGTGAAGCCACAGAGTGCGAGGTGAAGTTGAACGATCAGGCTATGGAGATTGTCAGCTCATTTAAGTATCTCGGCAGTGTGTTGAGTAAAGATGGGACTATGGATGAAGAAGTGCGGTAGAGGGTGCAACAGGGGAAGAGGGTTGTAGGAACGCTTAACACCTTAAGAGCGGCTGGTGGAGTAAAAAAAACGATGGGCGGCAGCCCAGCGTTTTTTTTTTACCAAAAATGGGGTTGTTCCGTGCTCTTTTTCATGCATAAACAAGACCCAGAGCGTAATACAAGTATGTATCGCTGAAAGGGCGTAAATTGAGCTTTCCAATGACACACGAACCATCCTTCTACGATCACTGGTTGTCTTGCAACGATCGTGCAACCGAAGGGCAAAATCGCTAAAATACGGTAATTTCTTTATATAATTACGTATGTAGCGAGGGAGTGAGGATGGATGTAAGTGGAGTACATCTCAGTCAGTCCATGGCGGCCGTGGCGAGCGGTCATGAGGTAACCCAGGCTCTTCCCGTCGCTCGTCTCTCTCTCAGAGCCAATATTGCGCCAAAATTGCACACAGACTTAAGTCGGGCCCCGCCACATAGTCCAAATTTTTTTTATACGGACTTACGTCGGGCCCCGATAGACAAGGGTTAAAGCAGTATCAAGAAATAGGGTGGTCAGTATGGAAGTGAAAAAGTCCTTGCATGACAGTGTGGTAATCCCGACACTGACTTACGGAAGCGAAGCATGGACGTTTGAGAAGAGACTCAGACCAAGAGTGAGAGGGGTGGAAGTGAGTTACTTGATAAGTGTGTGCAGAGTTACATGGAAGGATAGACAGACGAATAAGGAAGTAAGAAGGAGGTGTGGTGTGGAGGTAGATGTGCTGGAAAGTGTGAACAGGAACAACTTGAGATGGTTAGGCCATATGGAACGTATGGGATGCGAGAGAATGACTAAGAAGGTGTACGAGACCGAGGTGGAAGGACAGAGAGGGAGAGGTAGACCGAAAGAGAGGTGGAACGATGGAGTGAGGAAGTATATGGAGGAAGGCAGTGCTGGTTGGGAGGAGTGGCGTCGACTGACTGGGGACAGAGGTGCATGGGGGTAGTTCGTTCGTGGCCACCCCTTCGGGGATCACGGCGTCAGGCAAAAGATAGATAGATTATCATCATCAGCCTGGGTTACTCTACTGGCAGACAAAAGCCTTCCCCAAGCGTTTCCACTCTAACCGGCCATATATTAGTTAGTTCCATCTCACCATAGCAAACCTTCGAATCTCATCCCTTCATCTGGTTCTCTGTCTTACTCTTCCTTTAGCTCCATCTCTAGGTTGCCACTCTGGTAGTCCATCTGTTATCACCTCTTCTAAGTATATGACCTGCCCGAGACCATTTCCTCTGTTCCAATGCCAACTATTTTCTGTTTTATGTATCTCTATAGTCTCTTCAGTATGACTAATCTAAATAGTTCACCTCTTGTCTCTCGTAACTAATGGAGGGCTGAAGCAAATGGGCCGTAAAATTCCGCACCTATATAGTGGTTGATTCTTCCCAAATATCCATTTAACTATGTATGTATGTATGTATATATGTATGTAGGTATATATATATATATATATATATATATATATATATATATATATATATATGAGAGAGAGAGAGAGAGAGAGAGGGAGATACCAATATTTTCAGGGACCAGAGAATTAAATTAACCCTAACTAATTATATATTTGGGCAGTGAGGACCAAATAATATAAATACACGTTAAAGTTCATGAGATTTGTTTGGCAAACATGTAGATACACAAGCAATTTAAGCAAGGAGGACCATAGTCTCAGTCCACATACAGACTACTAATTAAGGACCGTATTTTAAGTCAACACAAAAACACTATAGGACCGTATTCTCAGTCCACACATAAACACCAAGGACCGTATTTTCAGTCCACAGATAGCCTAAGCATTAAGGACCGTATTTTCAGTCCACACATAAACACTAAGGACTGTATTTTCAGTCCACACAAAAATTAAGGTCCGTATTATCAGTCCACACAAACACTAAGGACCGTATTTTCAGTCCACACATAAATACTAAGGACCGTAATTTCAGTCCACACATAAACACTAAGGACCGTATTTTCAGTCCACACATAAACACTAAGGACCGTATTTTCAGTCCACACATTAACAATAAGGACCGTATTTTCAGTCCACACATTAACAATAAGGACCGTATTTTCAGTCCACACATAAACACTAAGGACCGTATTTTCAGTCCACACATAAACACTAAGGACCATATTTTCAGTCCACACATAAACAGTAAGGACCGTATTTTCAGTCCACATATAAACATTAAGGGCCGTATTCTCAGTCCACACATATCCTAAGCATTAAGGACCGTATTATCAGTTCACACATAAACACTAAGGACCGTATTTTCAGTCCACACATAAACACTAAGGACCATATTTTCAGTCCACACATAAACATTGAGGACCGTATTATCAGTCCACACATAAACACTAAGGACCGTATTTTCAGTCCACACATAAACACTAGGGACCGTATTTTCAGTCCACACGTAAACATTAAGGACCATATTATCAGTCCACACATAAACCCTAAGGACCGTATTTTCAGTCCACACATATACAAGGACCGTATTATCAGTCCAAACATAAATACTAAGGACCGTATTTTCAGTGCACACATAAACACTAAGGACCGTATTTTCAGTCCACACATAAACACTAGGGACCGTATTTTCAGTCCACACATAAACACTAAGGACCGTATTTTCAGTGCACACATAAACACTAGGGACCGTATTTTCAGTCCACACATAAACATTAAGGACCGTATTATCAGTCCACACATAAACACTAAGGACCGTATTTTCAGTCCACACATAAACATTAAGGACCTATTTTCAGTCCACACATAAATACTAAGGACCGTATTTTCAGTCCGCACATAAACACTAAGGACCGTATTTTCAGTCCACATATAAACATTAAGGACCGTATTTTCAGTCCACACATAAACACTAAGGACCGTATTGTCAGTCCACACATACAAACTAAGGACCGTATTTTCAGTCCACACATAAACACTAAGGACCGTATTTTCAGCCCACACATAAACACTAAGGACCGTATTTTCAGTCCACACATAAACACTAAGGACCGTATTATCAGTCCACACATAAACACTAAGGACCGTATTTTCAGTTCACACACAGCCATTAACACAACCTTAAACAGCTGATGGGAGATTGTTGATTTTTCTGGCTCCCCTTCTCCGTCATAATTAGCTTTATTAGTTTTGAACGTTGTTAGCAGCTAATTTTTCGATACTTAACCCTTTCAATACCGATGCCGTTCTTTTAACTATATTATGGCTATTGTTAGATGATTTTATTCGGCTTTAAGAGCCTCCAGCAATTAACAGGCTTCGAACTATCTCACTTAACCCTTTTTACTACCACAAATCCTTCTAAAACTGCATAAAATGTATTTAGAATGTAATTAAAAAGACGTCACCGCTACAGTAGGGGTAATGCACAATTATGAAACTACTTTGTCTCTGCATCATGTTAATACCCTTTCAAGCTCCAATACGAGTGTCTGGCTACTATTAGACGATTTTATTCAGATTAGTAACGGTATATGGATGTCAAAGGGTTGATTGAGAGAGTGTTTACCCTTTTAATACCCACAGATACTTCCTAAGCTGCATAAAATCGTCTAATAATAGCCAAAATAAACTGCTAAAGCGCGTCAGAGCTTCAAAGGGTTAAGACCAAGTTTCTATAATTAGCACCATAATTCACTACCAAATCTTAAAACAAAATGAGAAATATTGCAGGGAACTGTGCAATGTATGTACCGCGCCAGTTGAATAAATACAGAGCATAGGCCTTGTAGATACCATGGAGTGTAGACAGTATACAGCTGTCCACATTAACCCTTTGAGTACCAGCGACGTGTGTTATATTTAATTTCAGCTTCATTTAGACGGTTTTATGAAGCTTAGGAAGGATATATGGTAGCTAAAATGACTAATTGAGAGAGTATATAACCTTTTAATTGGTAGATGTCCTTCCAAAGCTGAATAACATCGTGTAATGGTTGCCAGAATATAATGAAAAGTACATCACCGGTACAGAACGGGTTAACCCTTTGAGTACCAGCGACGTGTGTTATATTTGATTCTAGTTGTATTTAGACGGTTTTATGCAGCTTAAGAACGATCTGTATTAGTTAAAAAGATTGGTTGGGATAGTTTGAAGCCTTATTATTGCTAGAGGTCCTTCCTAAGCTGAATTAAACCGTCTAATAGTTGCCAGAATAGAACGTAACCCTATGAGTACCAGCGACGTGTGTTATTGTTTATTCTTTCTATATTTACACGATATTATGCAGCTTGGGAAGGATATATGGTAGCAAAAAGGGTTGAGTGAGATAGTTTGAACCTTTATATATTGCTAGAGGTCCTTCCTAAACTGAATATAATCGTCTAGTAGCTGCCAGAATAGGATGAAAAAGACGTCTCTGGTACTATACAGGTTAATGGGGCAGTGGTTATTTTTAGGGTCTATTTATATATATATATATATATATTCATTTATTTTTTAGTTTCATTCCTAGACCTGATATTGCAATGGAAGTGAAGCGTAGAGTTCTGTCTTACGTCTGGCAACAAGCAGAGCAGCTCAGTACTACCATATTAAGGGGAGGCAGACCGTTTTTCTGGACCCCCTTCTCCCTACATGTAAAAATGTAAAAAATTATCTTGAAGGGGGGTCTAGAAGGTGTTTTTTTCTAAGCTTAATGGAGGTCTAGCGAGGAAATTAAAAATATACATGAATACATTAATTAATAGACCAAACAAACGGTCAGTCTCCCCTTAAGAGCGGCTGGTGGAGTATATTTCACTGTGCCGCCCAGCGTTTTTTTTTTACCAAAAATGGGGTTGTTCCGTGCTCTTTTTCATGCATAAACAAGACCCAGAGCGTAATACAAGTATGTATCGCTGAAAGGGCGTAAATTGAGCTTTCCAATGACACACGAACCATCCTTCTACGATCACTGGTTGTCTTGCAACGATCGTGCAACCGAAGGGCAAAATCGCTAAAATACGGTAATTTCTTTATATAATTACGTATGTAGCGAGGGAGTGAGGATGGATGTAAGTGGAGTACATCTCAGTCAGTCCATGGCGGCCGTGGCGAGCGGTCATGAGGTAACCCATGCTCTTCCCGTCGCTCGTCTCTCTCTCAGAGCCAATATTGCGCCAAAATTGCACACAGACTTAAGTCGGGCCCCGCCACATAGTCCAAATTTTTTTATACGGACTTACGTCGGGCCCCGATAGACAAGGGTTAAAGCAGTATCAAGAAATAGGGTGGTCAGTATGGAAGTGAAAAAGTCCTTGCATTACAGTGTGGTAATCCCGACACTGACTTACGGAAGCGAAGCATGGACGTTTGAGAAGAGACTCAGACCAAGAGTGAGAGGGGTGGAAGTGAGTTACTTGATAAGTGTGTGCAGAGTTACATGGAAGGATAGACAGACGAATGAGGAAGTAAGAAGGAGGTGTGGTGTGGAGGTAGATGTGCTGGAAAGTGTGAACAGGAACAACTTGAGATGGTTAGGCCATATGGAACGTATGGGATGCGAGAGAATGACTAAGAAGGTGTACGAGACCGAGGTGGAAGGACAGAGAGGGAGAGGTAGACCGAAAGAGAGGTGGAACGATGGAGTGAGGAAGTATATGGAGGAAGGCAGTGCTGGTTGGGAGGAGTGGCGTCGACTGACTGGGGACAGAGGTGCATGGGGGCAGTTCGTTCGTGGCCACCCCTTCGGGGATCACGGCGTCAGGCAACAGATAGATAGATTATCATCATCAGCCTGGGTTACTCTACTGGCAGACAAAAGCCTTCCCCAAGCGTTTCCACTCTAACCGGCCATATATTAGTTAGTTCCATCTCACCATAGCAAACCTTCGAATCTCATCCCTTCATCTGGTTCTCTGTCTTACTCTTCCTTTAGCTCCATCTCTAGGTTGCCACTCTGGTAGTCCATCTGTTATCACCTCTTCTAAGTATATGACCTGCCCGAGACCATTTCCTCTGTTCCAATGCCAACTATTTTCTGTTTTATGTATCTCTATAGTCTCTTCAGTATGACTAATCTAAATAGTTCACCTCTTGTCTCTCGTAACTAAGGGAGGGCTGAAGCAAATGGGCCGTAAAATTCCGCACCTATATAGTGGTTGATTCTTCCCAAATATCCATTTAACTATGTATGTATGTATGTATATATGTATGTAGGTAACTATATATATATATATATATATATATATATATATATATATATATATATATATATATATATAGAGAGAGAGAGAGAGAGAGAGAGAGAGAGAGAGAGAGAGAGAGAGAGAGAGAGAGGGAGATACCAATATTTTCAGGGACCAGAGAATTAAATTAACCCTAACTAATTATATATTTGGGCAGTGAGGACCAAATAATATAAATACACGTTAAAGTTCATGAGATTTGTTTGGCAAACATGTAGATACACAAGCAATCTAAGCAAGGAGGACCATAGTCTCAGTCCACATACAGACTACTAATTAAGGACCGTATTTTAAGTCCACACAAAAACATTATAGGACCGTATTCTCAGTCCACACATAAACACTAAGGACCGTATTTTCAGTCCACACATAGCCTAAGCATTAAGGACCGTATTTTCAGTCCACACATAAACACTAAGGACTGTATTTTCAGTCCACACAAAAATTAAGGTCCGTATTATCAGTCCACACAAACACTAAGGACCGTATTTTCAGTCCACACATAAATACTAAGGACCGTAATTTCAGTCCACACATAAACACTAAGGACCGTATTTTCAGTCCACACATAAACACTAAGGACCGTATTTTCAGTCCACACATTAACAATAAGGACCGTATTTTCAGTCCACACATTAACAATAAGGACCGTATTTTCAGTCCACACATAAACACTAAGGACCGTATTTTCAGTCCACACATAAACACTAAGGACCATATTTTCAGTCCACACATAAACAGTAAGGACCGTATTTTCAGTCCACATATAAACATTAAGGGCCGTATTCTCAGTCCACACATATCCTAAGCATTAAGGACCGTATTATCAGTTCACACATAAACACTAAGGACCGTATTTTCAGTCCACACATAAACACTAAGGACCATATTTTCAGTCCACACATAAACATTGAGGACCGTATTATCAGTCCACACATAAACACTAAGGACCGTATTTTCAGTCCACACATAAACACTAGGGACCGTATTTTCAGTCCACACGTAAACATTAAGGACCATATTATCAGTCCACACATAAACCCTAAGGACCGTATTTTCAGTCCACACATATACAAGGACCGTATTATCAGTCCAAACATAAATACTAAGGACCGTATTTTCAGTGCACACATAAACACTAAGGACCGTATTTTCAGTCCACACATAAACACTAGGGACCGTATTTTCAGTCCACACATAAACACTAAGGACCGTATTTTCAGTGCACACATAAACACTAGGGACCGTATTTTCAGTCCACACATAAACATTAAGGACCGTATTATCAGTCCACACATAAACACTAAGGACCGTATTTTCAGTCCACACATAAACATTAAGGACCTATTTTCAGTCCACACATAAATACTAAGGACCGTATTTTCAGTCCGCACATAAACACTAAGGACCGTATTTTCAGTCCACATATAAACATTAAGGACCGTATTTTCAGTCCACACATAAACACTAAGGACCGTATTGTCAGTCCACACATTCAAACTAAGGACCGTATTTTCAGTCCACACATAAACACTAAGGACCGTATTTTCAGCCCACACATAAACACTAAGGACCGTATTTTCAGTCCACACATAAACACTAAGGACCGTATTATCAGTCCACACATAAACACTAAGGACCGTATTTTCAGTTCACACACAGCCATTAACACAACCTTAAACAGCTGATGGGAGATTGTTGATTTTTCTGGCTCCCCTTCTCCGTCATAATTAGCTTTATTAGTTTTGAACGTTGTTAGCAGCTAATTTTTCGATACTTAACCCTTTCAATACCGATGCCGTTCTTTTAACTATATTATGGCTATTGTTAGATGATTTTATTCGGCTTTAAGAGCCTCCAGCAATTAACAGGCTTCGAACTATCTCACTTAACCCTTTTTACTACCACAAATCCTTCTAAAACTGCATAAAATGTATCTAGAATGTAATTAAAAAGACGTCACCGCTACAGTAGGGGTAATGCACAATTATGAAACTACTTTGTCTCTGCATCATATTAATACCCTTTCAAGCTCCAATACGAGTGTCTGGCTACTATTAGACGATTTTATTCAGATTAGTAACGGTATATGGATGTCAAAGGGTTGATTGAGAGAGTGTTTACCCTTTTAATACCCACAGATACTTCCTAAGCTGCATAAAATCGTCTAATAATAGCCAAAATAAACTGCTAAAGCGCGTCAGAGCTTCAAAGGGTTAAGACCAAGTTTCTATAATTAGCACCATAATTCACTACCAAATCTTAAAACAAAATGAGAAATATTGCAGGGAACTGTGCAATGTATGTACCGCGCCAGTTGAATAAATACAGAGCATAGGCCTTGTAGATACCATGGAGTGTAGACAGTATACAGCTGTCCACATTAACCCTTTGAGTACCAGCGACGTGTGTTATATTTAATTTCAGCTTCATTTAGACGGTTTTATGAAGCTTAGGAAGGATATATGGTAGCTAAAATGACTAATTGAGAGAGTATATAACCTTTTAATTGGTAGATGTCCTTCCAAAGCTGAATAACATCGTGTAATGGTTGCCAGAATATAATGAAAAGTACATCACCGGTACAGAACGGGTTAACCCTTTGAGTACCAGCGACGTGTGTTATATTTGATTCTAGTTGTATTTAGACGGTTTTATGCAGCTTAAGAACGATCTGTATTAGTTAAAAAGATTGGTTGGGATAGTTTGAAGCCTTATTATTGCTAGAGGTCCTTCCTAAGCTGAATTAAACCGTCTAATAGTTGCCAGAATAGAACGTAACCCTATGAGTACCAGCGACGTGTGTTATTGTTTATTCTTTCTATATTTACACGATATTATGCAGCTTGGGAAGGATATATGGTAGCAAAAAGGGTTGAGTGAGATAGTTTGAACCTTTATATATTGCTAGAGGTCCTTCCTAAACTGAATATAATCGTCTAGTAGCTGCCAGAATAGGATGAAAAAGACGTCTCTGGTACTATACAGGTTAATGGGGCAGTGGTTATTTTTAGGGTCTATTTATATATATATATATATATATATATATTCACTTATTTTTTAGTTTCCTTCCTAGACCTGATATTGCAATGGAAGTGAAGCGTAGAGTCCTGTCTTACGTCTGGCAACAAGCAGAGCAGCTCAGTACTACCATATTAAGGGGAGGCAGACCGTTTTTCTGGACCCCCTTCTCCCTACATGTAAAAATGTAAAAAATTATCTTGAAGGGGGGTCTAGAAGGTGTTTTTTTCTAAGCTTAATGGAGGTCTAGCGAGGAAATTAAAAATATACATGAATACATTAATTAATAGACCAAACAAACGGTCAGTCTCCCCTTAAGAGCGGCTGGTGGAGTATATTTCACTGTGCCGCCCAGCGTTTTTTTTTTACCAAAAATGGGGTTGTTCCGTGCTCTTTTTCATGCATAAACAAGACCCAGAGCGTAATACAAGTATGTATCGCTGAAAGGGCGTAAATTGAGCTTTCCAATGACACACAAACCATCCTTCTACGATCACTGGTTGTCTTGCAACGATCGTGCAACCGAAGGGCAAAATCGCTAAAATACGGTAATTTCTTTATATAATTACGTATGTAGCGAGGGAGTGAGGATGGATGTAAGTGGAGTACATCTCAGTCAGTCCATGGCGGCCGTGGCGAGCGGTCATGAGGTAACCCATGCTCTTCCCGTCGCTCGTCTCTCTCTCAGAGCCAATATTGCGCCAAAATTGCACACAGACTTAAGTCGGGCCCCGCCACATAGTCCAAATTTTTTTATACGGACTTACGTCGGGCCCCGATAGACAAGGGTTAAAGCAGTATCAAGAAATAGGGTGGTCAGTATGGAAGTGAAAAAGTCCTTGCATTACAGTGTGGTAATCCCGACACTGACTTACGGAAGCGAAGCATGGACGTTTGAGAAGAGACTCAGACCAAGAGTGAGAGGGGTGGAAGTGAGTTACTTGATAAGTGTGTGCAGAGTTACATGGAAGGATAGACAGACGAATGAGGAAGTAAGAAGGAGGTGTGGTGTGGAGGTAGATGTGCTGGAAAGTGTGAACAGGAACAACTTGAGATGGTTAGGCCATATGGAACGTATGGGATGCGAGAGAATGACTAAGAAGGTGTACGAGACCGAGGTGGAAGGACAGAGAGGGAGAGGTAGACCGAAAGAGAGGTGGAACGATGGAGTGAGGAAGTATATGGAGGAAGGCAGTGCTGGTTGGGAGGAGTGGCGTCGACTGACTGGGGACAGAGGTGCATGGGGGCAGTTCGTTCGTGGCCACCCCTTCGGGGATCACGGCGTCAGGCAACAGATAGATAGATTATCATCATCAGCCTGGGTTACTCTACTGGCAGACAAAAGCCTTCCCCAAGCGTTTCCACTCTAACCGGCCATATATTAGTTAGTTCCATCTCACCATAGCAAACCTTCGAATCTCATCCCTTCATCTGGTTCTCTGTCTTACTCTTCCTTTAGCTCCATCTCTAGGTTGCCACTCTGGTAGTCCATCTGTTATCACCTCTTCTAAGTATATGACCTGCCCGAGACCATTTCCTCTGTTCCAATGCCAACTATTTTCTGTTTTATGTATCTCTATAGTCTCTTCAGTATGACTAATCTAAATAGTTCACCTCTTGTCTCTCGTAACTAAGGGAGGGCTGAAGCAAATGGGCCGTAAAATTCCGCACCTATATAGTGGTTGATTCTTCCCAAATATCCATTTAACTATGTATGTATGTATGTATATATGTATGTAGGAATCTATATATATATATATATATATATATATATATATATATATATATATATATATATATATATATATATATGAGAGAGAGAGAGAGAGAGAGAGAGAGAGAGAGAGAGAGAGAGAGAGAGAGAGAGAGAGAGAGAGAGAGAGAGAGAGAGAGAGAGAGAGAGAGGAGATACCAATATTTTCAGGGACCAGAGAATTAAATTAACCCTAACTAATTATATATTTGGGCAGTGAGGACCAAATAATATATATACACGTTAAAGTTCATGAGATTTGTTTGGCAAACATGTAGATACACAAGCAATTTAAGCAAGGAGGACCATAGTCTCAGTCCACATACAGACTACTAATTAAGGACCGTATTTTAAGTCCACACAAAAACACTATAGGACCGTATTCTCAGTCCACACATAAACACTAAGGACCGTATTTTCAGTCCACAGATAGCCTAAGCATTAAGGACCGTATTTTCAGTCCACACATAAACACTAAGGACTGTATTTTCAGTCCACACAAAAATTAAGGTCCGTATTATCAGTCCACACAAACACTAAGGACCGTATTTTCAGTCCACACATAAATACTAAGGACCGTAATTTCAGTCCACACATAAACACTAAGGACCGTATTTTCAGTCCACACATAAACACTAAGGACCGTATTTTCAGTCCACACATTAACAATAAGGACCGTATTTTCAGTCCACACATTAACAATAAGGACCGTATTTTCAGTCCACACATAAACACTAAGGACCGTATTTTCAGTCCACACATAAACACTAAGGACCATATTTTCAGTCCACACATAAACAGTAAGGACCGTATTTTCAGTCCCACATATAACATTAAGGGCCGTATTCTCAGTCCACACATTATCACTAAGGACCATTTAGGACCGTATTATCAGTCCACACATAAACACTAAGGACCGTATTTTCAGTCCACATAAGACCGTATTTTCAGTCCACACATAAACATAAGGACCGTATTATCAGTCCACACATAAACACTAAGGACCGTATTTTCAGTCCACACATAAACACTAAGGACCGTATTTTCAGTCCACACATTAAGGATTTTCAGTCCACACATAAACCCTAAGGACCGTATTTTCAGTCCACATAAACACTAGGACCGTATTTTCAGTCCACATAAACATTAAGGACCGTATTATCAGTCCACACATAAACACTAAGGACCGTATTTTCAGTCCACACATAAACATTAAGGACCTATTTTCAGTCCACACATAAATACTAAGGACCGTATTTTCAGTCCGCACATAAACACTAAGGACCGTATTTTCAGTCCACATATAAACATTAAGGACCGTATTTTCAGTCCACACATAAACACTAAGGACCGTATTTTCAGTCCACACATAAATACTAAGGACCGTAATTTCAGTCCACACATAAACACTAAGGACCGTATTTTCAGTCCACACATAAACACTAAGGACCGTATTTTCAGTCCACACATTAACAATAAGGACCGTATTTTCAGTCCACACATTAACAATAAGGACCGTATTTTCAGTCCACACATAAACACTAAGGACCGTATTTTCAGTCCACACATAAACACTAAGGACCATATTTTCAGTCCACACATAAACAGTAAGGACCGTATTTTCAGTCCACATATAAACATTAAGGGCCGTATTCTCAGTCCACACATATCCTAAGCATTAAGGACCGTATTATCAGTTCACACATAAACACTAAGGACCGTATTTTCAGTCCACACATAAACACTAAGGACAATATTTTCAGTCCACACATAAACATTGAGGACCGTATTATCAGTCCACACATAAACACTAAGGACCGTATTTTCAGTCCACACATAAACACTAGGGACCGTATTTTCAGTCCACACGTAAACATTAAGGACCATATTATCAGTCCACACATAAACACTAAGGACCGTATTTTCAGTCCACACATATACAAGGACCGTATTATCAGTACAAACATAAATACTAAGGACCGTATTTTCAGTGCACACATAAACACTAAGGACCGTATTTTCAGTCCACACATAAACACTAGGGACCGTATTTTCAGTCCACACATAAACACTAAGGACCGTATTTTCAGTGCACACATAAACACTAGGGACCGTATTTTCAGTCCACACATAAACATTAAGGACCGTATTATCAGTCCACACATAAACACTAAGGACCGTATTTTCAGTCCACACATAAACATTAAGGACCTATTTTCAGTCCACACATAAATACTAAGGACCGTATTTTCAGTCCGCACATAAACACTAAGGACCGTATTTTCAGTCCACATATAAACATTAAGGACCGTATTTTCAGTCCACACATAAACACTAAGGACCGTATTGTCAGTCCACACATACAAACTAAGGACCGTATTTTCAGTCCACACATAAACACTAAGGACCGTATTTTCAGCCCACACATAAACACTAAGGACCGTATTTTCAGTCCACACATAAACACTAAGGACCGTATTATCAGTCCACACATAAACACTAAGGACCGTATTTTCAGTTCACACACAGCCATTAACACAACCTTAAACAGCTGATGGGAGATTGTTGATTTTTCTGGCTCCCCTTCTCCGTCATAATTAGCTTTATTAGTTTTGAACGTTGTTAGCAGCTAATTTTTCGATACTTAACCCTTTCAATACCGATGCCGTTCTTTTAACTATATTATGGCTATTGTTAGATGATTTTATTCGGCTTTAAGAGCCTCCAGCAATTAACAGGCTTCGAACTATCTCACTTAACCCTTTTTACAACCACAAATCCTTCTAAAACTGCATAAAATGTATCTAGAATGTAATTAAAAAGACGTCACCGCTACAGTAGGGGTAATGCACAATTATGAAACTACTTTGTCTCTGCATCATATTAATACCCTTTCAAGCTCCAATACGAGTGTCTGGCTACTATTAGACGATTTTATTCAGATTAGTAACGGTATATGGATGTCAAAGGGTTGATTGAGAGAGTGTTTACCCTTTTAATACCCACAGATACTTCCTAAGCTGCATAAAATCGTCTAATAATAGCCAAAATAAACTGCTAAAGCGCGTCAGAGCTTCAAAGGGTTAAGACCAAGTTTCTATAATTAGCACCATAATTCACTACCAAATCTTAAAACAAAATGAGAAATATTGCAGGGAACTGTGCAATGTATGTACCGCGCCAGTTGAATAAATACAGAGCATAGGCCTTGTAGATACCATGGAGTGTAGACAGTATACAGCTGTCCACATTAACCCTTTGAGTACCAGCGACGTTTGTTATATTTAATTTCAGCTTCATTTAGACGGTTTTATGAAGCTTAGGAAGGATATATGGTAGCTAAAATGACTAATTGAGAGAGTATATAACCTTTTAATTGGTAGATGTCCTTCCAAAGCTGAATAACATCGTGTAATGGTTGCCAGAATATAATGAAAAGTACATCACCGGTACAGAACGGGTTAACCCTTTGAGTACCAGCGACGTGTGTTATATTTGATTCTAGTTGTATTTAGACGGTTTTATGCAGCTTAAGAACGATCTGTATTAGTTAAAAAGATTGGTTGGGATAGTTTGAAGCCTTATTATTGCTAGAGGTCCTTCCTAAGCTGAATTAAACCGTCTAATAGTTGCCAGAATAGAACGTAACCCTATGAGTACCAGCGACGTGTGTTATTGTTTATTCTTTCTATATTTACACGATATTATGCAGCTTGGGAAGGATATATGGTAGCAAAAAGGGTTGAGTGAGGTAGTTTGAAGCTTTATATATTGCTAGAGGTCCTTCCTAAACTGAATATAATCGTCTAGTAGCTGCCAGAATAGGATGAAAAAGACGTCTCTGGTACTATACAGGTTAATGGGGCAGTGGTTATTTTTAGGGTCTATTTATATATATATATATATATATATTCATTTATTTTTTAGTTTCCTTCCTAGACCTGATATTGCAATGGAAGTGAAGCGTAGAGTCCTGTCTTACGTCTGGCAACAAGCAGAGCAGCTCAGTACTACCATATTAAGGGGAGGCAGACCGTTTTTCTGGACCCCCTTCTCCCTACATGTAAAAATGTAAAAAATTATCTTGAAGGGGGGTCTAGAAGGTGTTTTTTTCTAAGCTTAATGGAGGTCTAGCGAGGAAATTAAAAATATACATGAATACATTAATTAATAGACCAAACAAACGGTCAGTCTCCCCTTAAGAGCGGCTGGTGGAGTATATTTCACTGTGCCGCCCAGCGTTTTTTTTTTACCAAAAATGGGGTTGTTCCGTGCTCTTTTTCATGCATAAACAAGACCCAGAGCGTAATACAAGTATGTATCGCTGAAAGGGCGTAAATTGAGCTTTCCAATGACACACGAACCATCCTTCTACGATCACTGGTTGTCTTGCAACGATCGTGCAACCGAAGGGCAAAATCGCTAAAATACGGTAATTTCTTTATATAATTACGTATGTAGCGAGGGAGTGAGGATGGATGTAAGTGGAGTACATCTCAGTCAGTCCATGGCGGCCGTGGCGAGCGGTCATGAGGTAACCCATGCTCTTCCCGTCGCTCGTCTCTCTCTCAGAGCCAATATTGCGCCAAAATTGCACACAGACTTAAGTCGGGCCCCGCCACATAGTCCAAATTTTTTATACGGACTTACGTCGGGCCCCGATAGACAAGGGTTAAAGCAGTATCAAGAAATAGGGTGGTCAGTATGGAAGTGAAAAAGTCCTTGCATTACAGTGTGGTAATCCCGACACTGACTTACGGAAGCGAAGCATGGACGTTTGAGAAGAGACTCAGACCAAGAGTGAGAGGGGTGGAAGTGAGTTACTTGATAAGTGTGTGCAGAGTTACATGGAAGGATAGACAGACGAATGAGGAAGTAAGAAGGAGGTGTGGTGTGGAGGTAGATGTGCTGGAAAGTGTGAACAGGAACAACTTGAGATGGTTAGGCCATATGGAACGTATGGGATGCGAGAGAATGACTAAGAAGGTGTACGAGACCGAGGTGGAAGGACAGAGAGGGAGAGGTAGACCGAAAGAGAGGTGGAACGATGGAGTGAGGAAGTATATGGAGGAAGGCAGTGCTGGTTGGGAGGAGTGGCGTCGACTGACTGGGGACAGAGGTGCATGGGGGCAGTTCGTTCGTGGCCACCCCTTCGGGGATCACGGCGTCAGGCAACAGATAGATAGATTATCATCATCAGCCTGGGTTACTCTACTGGCAGACAAAAGCCTTCCCCAAGCGTTTCCACTCTAACCGGCCATATATTAGTTAGTTCCATCTCACCATAGCAAACCTTCGAATCTCATCCCTTCATCTGGTTCTCTGTCTTACTCTTCCTTTAGCTCCATCTCTAGGTTGCCACTCTGGTAGTCCATCTGTTATCACCTCTTCTAAGTATATGACCTGCCCGAGACCATTTCCTCTGTTCCAATGCCAACTATTTTCTGTTTTATGTATCTCTATAGTCTCTTCAGTATGACTAATCTAAATAGTTCACCTCTTGTCTCTCGTAACTAAGGGAGGGCTGAAGCAAATGGGCCGTAAAATTCCGCACCTATATAGTGGTTGATTCTTCCCAAATATCCATTTAACTATGTATGTATGTATGTATATATGTATGTAGGTAACTATATATATATATATATATATATATATATATATATATATATATATATATATGAGAGAGAGAGAGAGAGAGAGAGAGAGAGAGAGAGAGAGAGAGAGAGGGAGATACCAATATTTTCAGGGACCAGAGAATTAAATTAACCCTAACTAATTATATATTTGGGCAGTGAGGACCAAATAATATATATACACGTTAAAGTTCATGAGATTTGTTTGGCAAACATGTAGATACACAAGCAATCTAAGCAAGGAGGACCATAGTCTCAGTCCACATACAGACTACTAATTAAGGACCGTATTTTAAGTCCACACAAAAACACTATAGGACCGTATTCTCAGTCCACACATAAACACTAAGGACCGTATTTTCAGTCCACAGATAGCCTAAGCATTAAGGACCGTATTTTCAGTCCACACATAAACACTAAGGACTGTATTTTCAGTCCACACAAAAATTAAGGTCCGTATTATCAGTCCACACAAACACTAAGGACCGTATTTTCAGTCCACACATAAATACTAAGGACCGTAATTTCAGTCCACACATAAACACTAAGGACCGTATTTTCAGTCCACACATAAACACTAAGGACCGTATTTTCAGTCCACACATTAACAATAAGGACCGTATTTTCAGTCCACACATTAACAATAAGGACCGTATTTTCAGTCCACACATAAACACTAAGGACCGTATTTTCAGTCCACACATAAACACTAAGGACCATATTTTCAGTCCACACATAAACAGTAAGGACCGTATTTTCAGTCCACATATAAACACTAAGGGCCGTATTCTCAGTCCACACATATCCTAAGCATTAAGGACCGTATTATCAGTTCACACATAAACACTAAGGACCGTATTTTCAGTCCACACATAAACACTAAGGACCGTATTTTCAGTCCACACCTAAACATTAAGGACCGTATTATCAGTCCACACATAAACACTAAGGACCGTATTTTCAGTCCACAAATAAACACTAGGGACCGTATTTTCAGTCCACACATAAACATTAAGGACCATATTATCAGTCCACACATAAACACTAAGGACCGTATTTTCAGTCCACACATATACAAGGACCGTATTATCAGTCCAACATAAATACTAAGGACCGTATTTTCAGTGCACACATAAACACTAAGGACCGTATTTTCAGTCCACACATAAACACTAGGGACCGTATTTTCAGTCCACACATAAACACTAAGGACCGTATTTTCAGTGCACACATAAACACTAGGGACCGTATTTTCAGTCCACACATAAACATTAAGGACCGTATTATCAGTCCACACATAAACACTAAGGACTGTATTTTCAGTCCACACATAAACATTAAGGACCGTATTTTCAGTCCACACATAAACACTAAGGACCGTATTGTCAGTCCACACATACAAACTAAGGACCGTATTTTCAGTCCACACATAAACACTAAGGACCGTATTTTCAGCCCACACATAAACACTAAGGACCGTATTTTCAGTCCACACATAAACACTAAGGACCGTATTATCAGTCCACACATAAACACTAAGGACCGTATTTTCAGTTCACACACAGCCATTAACACAACCTTAAACAGCTGATGGGAGATTGTTGATTTTTCTGGCTCCCCTTCTCCGTCATAATTAGCTTTATTAGTTTTGAACGTTGTTAGCAGCTAATTTTTCGATACTTAACCCTTTCAATACCGATGCCGTTCTTTTAACTATATTATGGCTACTGTTAGATGATTTTATTCGGCTTTAAGAGCCTCCAGCAATTAACAGGCTTCGAACTATCTCACTTAACCCTTTTTACTACCACAAATCCTTCTAAAACTGCATAAAATGTATCTAGAATGTAATTAAAAAGACGTCACCGCTACAGTAGGGGTAATGCACAATTATGAAACTACTATGTCTCTGCATCATATTAATACCCTTTCAAGCTCCAATACGAGTGTCTGGCTACTATTAGACGATTTTATTCAGATTAGTAACGGTATATGGATGTCAAAGGGTTGATTGAGAGAGTGTTTACCCTTTTAATACCCACAGATACTTCCTAAGCTGCATAAAATCGTCTAATAATAGCCAAAATAAACTGCTAAAGCGCGTCAGAGCTTCAAAGGGTTAAGACCAAGTTTCTATAATTAGCACCATAATTCACTACCAAATCTTAAAACAAAATGAGAAATATTGCAGGGAACTGTGCAATGTATGTACCGCGCCAGTTGAGCATAGGCCTTGTAGATACCATGGAGTGTAGACAGTATACAGTTGTCCACATTACCCTTTGAGTACCAGCGACGTGTGTTATATTTAATTTCAGCTTCATTTAGACGGTTTTATGAAGCTTAGGAAGGATATATGGTAGCTAAAATGACTAATTGAGAGAGTATATAACCTTTTAATTGGTAGATGTCCTTCCAAAGCTGAATAACATCGTGTAATGGTTGCCAGAATATAATGAAAAGTACATCACCGGTACAGAACGGGTTAACCCTTTGAGTACCAGCGACGTGTGTTATATTTGATTCTAGTTGTATTTAGACGGTTTTATGCAGCTTAAGAACGATCTGTATTAGTTAAAAAGATTGGTTGGGATAGTTTGAAGCCTTATTATTGCTAGAGGTCCTTCCTAAGCTGAATTAAACCGTCTAATAGTTGCCAGAATAGAACGTAACCCTATGAGTACCAGCGACGTGTGTTATTGTTTATTCTTGCTATATTTACACGATATTATGCAGCTTGGGAAGGATATATGGTAGCAAAAAGGGTTGAGTGAGATAGTTTGAAGCTTTATATATTGCTAGAGGTCCTTCCTAAACTGAATATAATCGTCTAGTAGCTGCCAGAATAGGATGAAAAAGACGTCTCTGGTACTATACAGGTTAATGGGGCAGTGGGTTTTTTTAGGGTCTATTTATATATATATATATATATATATATATATTCATTTATTTTTTAGTTTCCTTCCTAGACCTGATATTGCAATGGAAGTGAAGCGTAGAGTTCTGTCTTACGTCTGGCAACAAGCAGAGCAGCTCAGTACTACCATATTAAGGGGAGGCAGACCGTTTTTCTGGACCCCCTTCTCCCTACATGTAAAAATGTAAAAAATTATCTTGAAGGGGGGTCTAGAAGGTGTTTTTTTCTAAGCTTAATGGAGGTCTAGCGAGGAAATTAAAAATATACATGAATACATTAATTAATAGACCAAACAAACGGTCAGTCTCCCCTTAATCTGGTAATACCAAGACTTCTGTTGACATCGGCTGCAACAACATTATTATTACATAAGACGTACAAGGATGTTTGCCGCACTGATTTAGGGATCAACCCCTTCTGTACTGGCAACGTATTTTATATTTTATTCTAGCTACATTTAGACAATTTTAATCAGCTTATGAAGGATCTGTGGTAGTAAAAAGGGTTAATTAAGATAGTTCGAAGCCATTAAATTGCTGGAGGCCCTTTTTAAACTGAATACAATTGTATGATACTAGCCAGCATAAAGTAAACAAGACGTCGCCAGTACAGAAGGGGTTAATGAGTGTATTGAGCTGACTGATAATAGGGCCCTAACCCGAATGATCATAAATAACCTCTGTTGAACAGAAATCTGTTAACCTCTCCAAGATTATGATATGTTTTAAAACTGTTTTCTGGGCATCATTAGACAATTTCATTCAGCTTAGGCAGGAGCTGTGGGTCAGAATGATAATTCAGTTGTTTTTGACCCCTAAAATCCCAACGGTCCCTCCTAAGCTGCATATACTTGTCTAATGATAGCTAGAATACTAGAAGGACAGTCAGAAGAGTGCATAACTCTGACTACACTGGCGGAGGTGTATGCTCTACCGATCGCCTCCTAAATAGAAACACTTCCTTGCTGCATATCTTATTTGGCCACCAAACTTCGTGAATAGCGCTCTACCAATCACCTCCGAAATTGAATCACTTCTTCCTTAGTGCATATCCTACCTGCCTACCAATTATCATGAAAATCGGTTTATAACTTTCTGAGATATCTTGTTTACAGAAAAAACGGAGGCGAACACATATCGGTAAATATATAAAAACAAAAACGCGTCTTGGTATATAGGGAGGGTTAACACTATCTGGTGCCACGTCTTGGAGGTTATTATGGTATTTTGTTTAATTATTATAGAGGGTTTTAATTTGTTTTGCCATTTTCGAACAATGTGTTTTTAGTTTACCCCGAGACTTGGAAAACAGCCTCTCCAAACCCCCTTCAAACTAAACAAAAACGTCCCCCAGACCCCCTTCAAGCTAAATGTGTACATTTTTCGGTAGAAAAAATTTCCCGGTCAAAGGCCGGTTTCTTCCAAATTGCAGGCTCGCTATCGCTCGCCCAGGAAAAATAGACACCTTATTGGGTTCAAGCATCATATAATCGCCAAAGGAATGTGAAGGTAAGGGGGGGGGGGGGGTCACAGATGAGGAAAGGATGGAGGGGCAAGGAAAGTCGAGGTCATGGAAGGGATAGTTTGGGGGAGAGGGAAGGGGGGGGGGGAAGAGATAGCACAGACTGATGAGGTTACTAAGGTATTCATGTGGAGAGGGAGAGGAGCGCTGCGTTAAGGGGGAAGGTATTCATGTGGAGAGGGAGAGGAGCGCTGCGTTAAGGGGGAAGGTATTCATGTGGAGAGGGAGAGGAGCGCTGTGTTAAGGGGGAAGGTATTCATTTGAAGAGGGAGAGGAGCACTGCGTTAAGGGGGAAGGTATTCATGTGGAGAGGGGGAGGAGCGCTGCGTTAAGGGGGAAGGTATTCATGTGGAGAGGGGGAGGAGCGCTGCGTTAAGGGGGAAGGTATTCATGTGGAGAGGGAGAGGACCGCTGCGTTAAGGGGGAAGATATTCATGTGGAGAGGGAGAGGAGCGCTGCGTTAAGGGGGAAGGTATTCATGTGGAGAGGGAGAGGAGCGCTGCGTTAAGGGGGAAGGTATTCATGTGGAGAGGGAGAGGAGCGCTGCGTTAAGGGGGAAGGTATTCATGTGGAGAGGGAGAGGAGCGCTGCGTTAAGGGGGAAGAGTTTATTTATTGGTCGATTTATTAAATAATTTATGATGTTTTAGTTTTCTCCCTAGACCTCCATCAAGCTGTAGAAAAACAGCCCCTAGACCCCCCTTCAAGATAAATGTTTACATTTTTCAGTAGAAAAATTTCCCTGCCGAAGGCCGATTACTCTTAAAATTACAGACTCGCTACCGCTCGCCAAGAAAAAAAATCGACACCTAAATGGCACGAAAGGTCTTAATATTGACAAAGAAATTGGGTATAAAGTATTTGAATCGCCAAACTAATGGACCAAACGTCTTCAAATCTAAAAACCAATGGGGCTAAACACATGAGAGAAGGTGGCCCCAAACCCCCCCCCGCGCCCCCCGTTAATAAGTATGACCCTGTACAGGTCGTTGGAGTTCCCGCACTGCATCCTGTTAAGCCGGTATCACACGAGCACTTTTATAGTCAACAAGCGATGATCACATATTTCTGGCAACATCTCTGGAATATTTTGCACTGGTATCGGAAACTAGACTGATGGTAGATGAATTTAGGTAACCGAAATATTTTAAATGTTGACCTCATAAGCTGCCAGACCAGTGTTGAGGATAAATGTTGACGGAAAAAGAGCTCGTGTGATACCGGCTTTAGGGAGTAGCTTCAATATTTCAGTAAGCAACTATATCAACGCTTTGTAGATCATAGCGATTTTTGGCAGTTTAGTCTGGCTACCATTAGACAATTGTGTGCAGCATAGGAAGAATATGTGGGGATTTAAAGGGTAAAGACCATCTCCGTTAAACGTCTCACTTTCATATGCCCTTCCTAATCATTATATTTTTGTTTTCCTATGTGGATGAGGGAGACAAAAGGCAAGGCTGCCTGTGACGAGTGCCTAACCCAGAGTTGAAAGAGTGACAGGGCCAAAATCAAGGAACGTTCGAACCAAAATGTCTGGATACACTGAGTTTGAAACAATTTAAGTCATAGGATGAGGGAAAGATGGATTCAGGGAGAGAGTTCCAGAGCTCAGCTGTTGAATAGAAGAAAGATTGGGAGTATCATTTCACTCATGGGTTGGAGAGTTGTACAGAGTAGGGGTGGGTTTGTGTTGCAAGACGGGTATCTTACTACGTACCCTACGTAGAGGAGGTGGTATACACTGAGAGAGCTCTGAGGAACACTGATTATTGTAGTAGCGATAGAATAGCTAGAAAGATAGAACATTGCGACGACGAGAGAGATATTGCAGAAAGTTGGTGACTGGACGGGAGTTAATGATATGAAATGCTTTCCTTTCTATTTTGTCTAGAACTGCTGTGTGAGAGGATCCTCCCCACACATGTGAACAATATTCAATACTAGGACACACTATGCCCTGTACAGAGCAAGAAGCTGTGTAGGGCTAAAGATCCCCTTGAGGCAGTTGAGCACACCCATCTTCTGGGAGGCCGCCTTAGCAAGAGTGATGATATGATCCTTCTACGAGAGACCAGAAGAAAAAGAGACACCGAAAATATTGAGAGAAGATGAAGGGTTGATTATTGTAATGTTGAAGTATAAAGCCCACGTCATACAGAGGACGAACGTGGGGCGACAAACTCCCGAATAGGAAGACTTGCATATTTTAACCGAATTCAGCCTAAAGTGTCCCGAAATTTGAAGAAGGCGAACATCCCCCGACAATGCCCCGAATGAGTTCAGAATATAAACAGATAGTTAAGAACGACTTACAACAAAGAACCGAAGATCTCCCAAACATGAATCGAACTGAAACTGATGATGCCCAGATCATGAGCCGACTATATCCTGAATCAGCCGACCTTCTTCAAATGATTTACGATGATCAGCCGACCTTCAACCGATATAGAAGAACCTAGTCCGAACGCCAACCGAATCGGACGAACATCATGATTGTGGGAAGACCACCTGTACCTGCCCTATAAAATGGGTGGGCTCACACCTTCACCATTCGCAACTCAGTGCTCAACACGGCAGGCAGGATGAACATGTGAAATATATAGGAGGGTTAGTTAATCAGGACAATTGTGACAGTATGTTATTTATAAAGCATGATCCCCAAATAATTTCGGTCAGAATATGAGGGAAAGAGTGATTAAGATTTAGAGGTTCATATTTGTGCTATTGAATACAATGTTCTAGACATTTTAAATGAACAGAATCAACATTTAAAGTTCCAATTCTTATGGTTTGGTACCACTTTCGCGTTCCCTCGCCCATTTCTCTGTCTCGTCTAGTAAATTAAATGTTTACAAGGGGAGGAGGATTCCTAGCCTACCATCCCCAGAAGGCTTCGAACTATCTTACTTTACCCTTTTTACTACCACAGATCCTTCTAAAACTGCATAAAATCGTCTAAATATAGCTAGAATGTAATTAAATAGACGTCGCCGGTACGGTAGGGGTAATGCAAAATTATGAAACTACTATGTCTCTACATCATATTAATACCCTTTCAAGCTCCAATACGAGTTTCTGTTCTGTTTCTGGCTCCTATTAGACGATTTTATTCAGATTAGTAACGGTATATGGAATTCAAAGGGTTGATTGAGAGAGTGTTTACCCTTTAATACCCACAGATACTTCCTAAGCGGCATACAATCGTCTAATGATAGCCAAAATAAACTGCTAAAACGCGTCAGAGCTTCAAAGGGTTAAGACCAAGTTTCTATAATTAGCACCATAATTCACTACTAAATCTTTAAAAAAAAAATAGAAATATTGCTGGGAACTTTGCAATGTATGTACCGCGCCAGTTGAATAAATACAGAGCATAGGCCTTGTAGATACCATGGAGTGTAGACAGTATACAGTTGTCCACATTAACCCTTTGAGTACCAGCGACGTGTTTTATATTTGATTTCAGCTTCATTTAGACGGTTTTATGAAGCTTAGGAAGGATATATGGTAGCTAAAATGACTAATTGAGAGAGTATGTAACATTTTAATTGATAGATGTCCTTCCAAAGCTGAATAACATCGTGTAATGGTTGCCAGAATATAATGAAAAGTACATCACCGGTACAGAACGGGTTAACCCTTTGAGTACCAGCGACGTGTGTTATATTTGATTCTAGTTGTATTTAGACGGTTTTATGCAGCTTAAGAACGATCTGTATTAGTTAAAAAGATTGGTTGGGATAGTTTGAAGCCTTATTATTGCTAGAGGTCCTTCCTAAGCTGAATTAAACCGTCTAATAGTTGCCAGAATAGAACGTAACCCTATGAGTACCAGCGACGTGTGTTATTGTTTATTCTTGCTATATTTACACTATATTATGCAGCTTGGGAAGGATATATGGTAGCAAAAAGGGTTGAGTGAGATAGTTTGAAGCTTTATATATTGCTAGAGGTCCTTCCTAAACTGAATACAATCGTCTAGTAGCTGCCAGAATAGGATGAAAAAGACGTCTCTGGTACTTACCTTGGGATGTGTTTGCCACTCTTATAGCGGCACCGAGGAGCGCGACGCCCATCGTTATGGGAGGTGAGTTGGTGCAGCAGACTGTAGGGGTTAAGGGGACAGTGGTTATTTTTGGGGTCTATTTATATATATATATATATATATATATTCATTTATTTTTTAGTTTCCTGATACACCTGATATTGCAATGGAAGTGAAGCGTAGAGTCTTATCTTACGTCTGGCAACAAGCAGAGCAGCTCAGTACTACCATATTAAGGGGAGCCAGACCGTTTTTCTGGACCCCCTTCTCCCTAATGTTTAGCCCCACTAGTTTTGAGATTATAAGACGTTCGGCCCATTAGTTTGGCGATTTTAAGATCTTTCGTCTCATTTCGTTATAAATGTTAAGACCTTTCGTGCCATTTAGCTGTCGATTTGTTAGTAGTCTTGGCAAAACCAACGTCAAGGCTATTAACCTAATTGCAATGACGACTTGTCTATTTTGACTGCTATGTCGTCATTCCAACCGCGGTTAAAAAAGAAAACGTCTAGAGTCTACTCCTTATCTTGCTCTAGGAGACGTTGTACATTAACCAAAACTACCACCGAAGGTGAAAAAAGCATAGAAGAGAAGAAAAAGGGGTTTACCTTAGTTACCGCTTAAGGCCCATCCCGTGTTCCACCATGTGCAGATCCTTGTCGAACGTGCGCATGAGCGACCCTCTTGTTATAATTTTTTCACGCATCGCCATTTGCTTGAGTCCGCTTTTGTTGTGCTCCTTCAAATTCACCCTGTTTAGGTTCATTTCGGCTTATCTGGCCTTCTTTTTTGTTAGACAGATGTTACGTGATCTAGGGCACACGTAAATGGGCTCCTAAGTGTGTCAAATGGAGACGCGTGTGGAAATAGCCTACCGAAGGTACGGGGGCGCCTGGCGTTCCTCGTCTATGTTTTTCATTCTTTCTCTTTTCATATTCTTTTTCCTGTTAGTCTGTGCATAGTTTATCTTTTAGCTTATTTTAGCCTAGCTCGTTTTCTCATTCAGGAATTGCTATGCCCCTATGAGTTTTCATATTGTCATAGCCTAAGGTGTAACGTTTGGTAAGCAATCTGAGATTTCGATGGTGGCGGTGCTGTTTGTAGAGTTTGTGTCGGCCGCATTATAGCGTTATTCCCGAGTCCCCCCTTTCGAGCCTTCACTGTGTCTCAAGGGCCTGGGCGACAGGTGGTTCGTGATATTCCAGGGATACCCCAGGGGGGCCCCTACTTCACACCACAGGTTTTTTTCGCCCCTGACACATTCTCTGCTCACGGCTAGGCCTCCCTTTTTCTCACCAGTTTCGTATACTGGTTTTTGTTTTCCCTTCATGTTTCACCTCCATCCTTTCATCATCTTTTGCCCAATCCAGGGGTACCCCAGGGGGGCCCCTGTTTGTGCTAAACTACCCTCCCTGCCACTTCTCATGGGCTTTGCTCTATCTCTGTGGGTTGGGTGGTTCCTGGGGGATGTGCCTCCTCTCCCCTGGTGTGTCTTCCTTGCCTCTCCCTTTACCGGTTGAGTTAGGATCATTTATCTAGGAAGACACTGCTCAGCTTGATGGCCATCCAAGCTTGGAGTTTATAAGGAGATGATGCATTTTTGTGGCCTTTTTTGGTATTCCCTAGACGCTCCTCTCGCTTTTTCGGCGCCGGACCATCTCGGCCGGTCCCGCAAATTTGCGGGAGCTCGATTCGGTCCTCTGGGACGTTTCGGCCCCCCGCAATTTGGGGGGAGGGTTGTGTCGGTACGGTTATGCCTCAATAGGCCCGCAAATTTGCGGAAATTGTTGGCTTTCACTGTTGACCTTTTTTATGTCATCTTGTTGCCTGTAACTATATTGGTGTGTGCACTTTACTGGTGTTATAGACCCTGCATGTAAGGTGTTGGAGTGGTGGTTAACACTTTCTCCATCTTTGCAGGTTCTGCTCGTGCTCTTCCGCCTCGCCCGCCCTACTCACCTACCTCTGTGCTCCCAGTTTAGGGTGAGTACGGATACCGGTTTGCATGTGTGTTACTGTTTCCCCATGCTCATTCCCTGGTTCTTCTTGGCCATTCTCTACACTTACTCCGTCGACGTGCTGCTTATGGTGTGTGTTCTTCCATTGCAGGTAGGATGCCTTGCTTTCGCCAGGGTTGTGGCTCCCCATGCTTGGAGAGCCACAGGTCCTGCTTACGCCACTCGCAATGTGTGTCCTCTACGGCCTACCTCCCTGCTCTGTGTGGCCCGTGTATGGACCTGGTGGATGTGGTGGACCATAGCGCTGGTTCCTCAGTGGCGGCAGTGGCCTCTGCTTCCCTTCAGTCGGTGAGGGCGGTAGTCTCCCACCACATTAGGAATGTGGCCCACCGTTCCCCAGCCTTTGTTGACGACCGAATCCGCGTCGCCCTGGGTATCCCTGACCCGACTGAAGGCCGTTCACCTGGCCCTCTCCCTGCTCGGGCCCTCTCCCCTGGGTTCCACGGCCGGTCGTCACATCGTCGGGAGGATCCCCAGCTCCGTCCACGCTCTCGCTCGCCTCGTCGCCCGTCCTCTACTGCCCCTCGTCGTCCTCCTGATCGCCTTGACGACGCTCATCGCCCTCGTCATGGTTATCGCCCTGAGGCCGGGGTTAGCGGCTCTGCCCCTGTGCGCCCTCCCCTGGCCTCTCCGGATAGGGGCTCTACTACCTTCCGCCCGCTTCCCCAGCCAAGACGACGTCCTCTTACGTTGTCCTCTACGCGCGCGGAAGTTCATGCTGTAGCTGGCCCTCTGCTCCCTCCTCCTACACTGTCCAGGAGGGTCCGCCAGGATGTAGTTCCTTCTCCTCCTCCTACTACACCTGCTTCGGCGCCTATTCTTCCTTCACGGTCTCGTCCCAAGGTGGAGGTCCCTCCCTCCTCCGCCTCGGTGTCGGGCCGCCCTGTTCTCTCAGCCCCGGGGATCCTTGCTCTGTTTCCCCCCGCGGCTCCTTCTGACCTCCTCTCACCAGGCCAGCCTTCCCACGCCCGTCATCCTGCTCCTCCTCATTCTTCTATCCCTGACCTTCCCTTACCATCTCGCCAGGGGGGTACCCCGCCTCTTGACTCGGTGGAGTATAGCGAGGTTTCGGGGTCCCCTTTCTCAGGAGCTGACGTGTCGCTGGAAGAGAGGGATGGTGATGTTTCCCCCTCGGGCGTTAGTGATCGGGGACGAGACCCTCAGAGGCAACACGGCCGTCGTCGCTCGCCTTCTTTGGGCCGCGACGCTGCTGGTTCGTGTCGTGGGTCTCGCTCCCGCTCACGCTCGCCCCTGCGGGCCGAACAATCTTCGGGGGGGTCGCCTCTCTCGGATCGATTGTCGGCTATGCAGGGGTGGGTTGTGTCACGCATCGACGAGCGCTTGGAGGCGATGCAAGACTCCCTCTTATCGCGCTTCTTGGCGGTGACACAACCTCAGCGCCTCACCCAACCTACCCCTGCTACGGTCCCCCTTTCTTCTGCAGTGGACCACATTCCTTCTCGCCCAGCTTCTCCGCCTGCCCGGTCGTCGGCTAGTACTGCTCTTGCCCGAGCTCAGGAGGTTGCCCCTGCTGTCTCCCATGCGGGGGTTCTCCGTCTGCTAGGGCAGGGTCCGCGCTTGCCCCCCATCCAGAAAGCCGAGGTCCCGTCACGGACCATGCCGCTCCTCTATGGCTCCTTGGCTGTTTGGAAGGGGGTGCAGGCCTCCCACCCGGAGCGTGCTACTGGCTTCCCGTCAGGTGAGAGGGCCCTCCCATCTGGCTGGTCGGTGCAAATTAATGACAAGATGCAGTTCAGGGCGATCAGGGTGGATGGTCAGGTGGCCGACGTGGAGGTGCGGGCTTACCCAGCACGGACTGACCTTCAGTACTTTTCGGTGAAGCCCAAGTCTGCTCCTCGGACTAAGCTCTGGTCAGCCTTCAGCCGCCAGGACATCCTTCAGGATGTTCAGTCCCTGGCTGTGTTGACGGGACTGTCCTCCTATGGGACAGGTTTGTGCGACGACGGTAAGCCTGGCTTAGCCGTCGTGCTCGATAACCCTCTCCCATTGGAGGCCTGGTTTGCTGAGGCCTTAGAATTCGCCAACCGATCCATCGACAGATCTCCTTCAGTCCCTCCCCCGGAGTCATCACTGCTTTTGCCTCCTCTTGTATCTGTCGGCAGATTGGACGGCAAGTTCTGGTCCTGGATAAGCGCGCCCAAACTTGAAATTTGTTCTATTGCTAACCCGTTCTTCTCTCACCCAGATAAGTCCTCTGTCGACAAGGATTTTACCTTGCGACAGAGGGTGGCGAGCTTATTATCTTGTCTTTTAGGTTCCCTCCAGACATCTGTTCACCACCTGCGGCTTATCGAGGCGACTGCACCGGGCGGTCTTCGCGAGGGTTTGGACCACGTTCGGCGGATCCACCTTCAGCTCGCGGTGTCTTTGGTTCCCGAGCTGAAGGCGGTTTTGTGCAAGGCAACTCGGCAACGCCAGACGGTAAGGTCCTCGTTCTGCCGGAAAGCCCCCTTGGATATTCGTCACGGTTTGTTGTACTCTGAGCTATATACGTCGGGGCTTTTTGCGCAGGATGCTTGGGAACGCTACGCTTCTCTGTCGGCGGACCCTGCTTACGACATGCAACGACGCGCTGTGTCGCGAGCAGGGTCTTCTCAGTCCCGTCCTTCTGACGGTCCTCTTCGGGGTGCTGCCGCAAGTGCTGCCGCCAAGAAAGGGCGCAGGAAAGGGAAGTTGCCGGCCAGAGCGTCGGTTCCGCCTCGCACTTCTGTTCTTGCTCCCTTTCATCCCCGCCGAGAAGGGGCTGGCCAGCCTTCTACTTCCGGCCGCACTTGGACGTTGTCAGACACGTGGCGGACAGGGGATGGGGTGACCCGCCCTTTTTGACGAAGTGGGGGTGGTAGAGGAGGTCAACGTGGCGCTCATGACCGCAAGGACCGTACCAGGGGAACCTCCACGTCAAAAAATGTGTAGGTTCTCCAGGTCGGTCTCCTCCTTGTTCTCCTTCTCGCCTAGCCGAAAGGGTTGCTCACCTCATCTCGGGAGCTACCACAGGTTGTTTTCGCCCTTGCGCCCCTCGATGGCCGCGAGGGACGTGGGGGCGGAAGATTGCACGGAGGGGTCTAACCTGGAGATGGAAGTCCAGACCCCCACTCAGCTCTTGTCAACGAAGCCGGCCCATCTCTTCGGAGGTGGCCAACGTGATAACATCCATGCACGAGCAGGGAATCGTCAAGGAGGTGAAAGCCGATCACCCGGTTTTCCTCTCCCGTGTATTTCTGGTACCGAAGAAGGACTGCGACGCGATGCGACCGGTGGTGGATCTGTTGGCCCTCAACAGGCACATCGTGAACACATGGTTTCGGATGCTGACGTACACCAGGTACGACTGGCCCTGCGACCTCTGTCGTGGGTAGTGTCGCTGGACCTCAAGGATGCGTATTGGCACGTTCCTATCCATCCTCGATTCCAGCGATTCTTGGCCGTTCAGACTTCCGATCGTGTGTTCATGTTCGACAGACTTCCCTTCGGTCTCAACATCGCGCCGCGGATCTTCTCAAAACTGGTGAAGTAGGCTCTGGATCCTCTCCTACGGAGTGGGCTCCAGATCCTGTTTTACTTGGACGATTGGTTGATAGTTTCAGACACCCTAAAAGAGTGCGTACACGACACCCTCACAGGAGTTCACCACATCACACAGTTAGGTTTCAAAATCAATATTCCCAAGTCCCGCCTGACCCCGTCGTGTGTCGTGACGTGGGTAGGTCTCGAATGGGATTTGACCAGCGCTACAGTGACCCAGAGTCAGTCAAACGCGGTGAAACTTCGAAGGAAGGTCTTCGCCGTGTTGCACTCGGTCTCCCTCACGAGGAGGATCTGGGACTCGTTAGTGGGTTCGCTGAATTGGGCCGCTCTGACCATTCCCTTAGGGAGGCTCATGCTACGCCGCCTAATACTCTTGGGCAACAAGGTGTTTCCGTTGACCCCTATGGATCGGCTCATGCCGATCCCGCGTACCATTCACAGACACTTAGGACACTGGGTTGCTCGGGGCACGCTCTCTGCGGCTGTGTCCTGAACCGCCCCCCCGCCAACGATCTGGGTAGACACAGAAGCGTCGAGCGAGGTAGGGTGGGGTTACCAATCAAACCAGGAACATCAACATCACGGCAGAAGGGTGGGACACACACACCTACACATAAATGCCCTAGAACTGTTGGTTCCTTTGTTCTTCCTGAGGGACCACGCGCTGGCCCTTCGGGGAAAGTCGGTGGCCTTCAGGATGGACAATCAGACAGCTGTCCACTGTATCCAAAAGCAGGGGTCCTCCAGGTCATTGACTCTGTTGGGGATCTCGGAGAAGTTGTTCTACCTCGCGAACCGACACAACATCTCCCTGCACGCCTCCTACCTGCCCGGGACTGCCAACCTGTGGGCGGACGCCCTGTCGAGAGGACAGGGCGTTCTTGTAGAATAGGCAATGAAACAGACTGTGTTCGACGACCTCGCAGCTTCCTGGGGTGTTCCGGAGGTCGACTTGTTCGCATCGAAGGAGACGCACAAGTTGCCTCAGTACCTATCCCTCCGGACTCGCACTCCGGAGGGTGGTCCGGACGCTTTCATGGAAGACTGGAACAGGTGGCAGTCGATATACATATTTCCGCCACCAGACGCACTGTTGATGTGCAAAGTCCTCGCGAGGCTGCGGCTCTACCGCGGCAGAGTCTGGCTAATAGCGCCTCTGTGGCCGGCACAGGCTTGGTACGCCCAGTTGAAGCGGTGGTGCCCGAGTCCGGTCCCTCTACCTGTCTCAAACTTCCACTTGAGCCAGGTTGGAGACCTGCGGACCTCGTTGGCCTTCGCATCGTGGATGTTCGTTAGGCACGGTGGCTCCCAGTCCACGGACGGGACCTGACTGACTTCCTGAAGCGTTCTTGGACGACTTCGACTTGGGGGACTTACGAGTCCCACTGGAGGTCTTTTACTAGGTGGATACAGGACACTCGCCAGACAGTTAGCTCTCCTTCCCTCATACTACACTACTTGTTTCACCTCTTCCGTACACGTCACTTTCAAGTCAACACTATACGTAACCACTTGTCTGCCATCCGGGAGGTCTTTGAGTCCATCACTGGGCTGGTCGCTCCACCGAAGGAGCTGGATTCCTTCATGAAGGCTGCCTTCAGGGAACGACCGCCTCCGCGCCAGATCCCTCCATAGTGGGATCTGGGGCGGGCTCTGGACCTTCTGGCTTCACACACGTATACACGGGACACTACACCGGTTCAGTTGCTCGAACGTACACTCTTCCTTGTCGCTCTGGCCACTGGGGATAGGGTGTCTCAACTAGCAGCCATATCACGGTCCCAGGAATGCATGCGATTCTCCCCGTCCTTGAATGTCGTCACGTTAGCCCCCTCCCCTCATTTTGTTGCCAAGAATGAGAGAGAGACCCACGTTTTCAAGCCTTTCCACATCCAGGCTTTGAAGCGTGGGCATACTCAGCATGTGTTGTGCCCGGTGAAAGCCTTGCACTCCTATGTTGAGTCTGTGGCGCCGACTTCGGGTACTGCTGTGTGGGTGTCTCCTCGGACAGGTGGGAGGCTCTCGAAGGTGCAGATAGGATGCCACATTTGTCGGGTCATTCGTGCCAGTAACCCTGATTGTAGGGGTTCTGTGCACGATGTGCGATCCTTTGCTGCCTCCTTACGGTTCCTGCAAAGTCGATCCTTACCTGACATCGCCTCAGCGGGTTTGTGGTCTTCTATCAATACCTTCGTCTCCTCCTACCTCTCCATGTCCATTGTTAGACCCCCTCGGCCGGTGATAGCTCTCGGGAGTCGTGTTTCCTAGAGCTCTGGCGACGATCCCTGGTCTTCCCCCCTTGTCACTCTTTCTTTTCCTTTTGTTTTATTTGAAAAAGGGAGGGGGGAGTACGGGTTTGCAACACTTGATTGCAAGTTTGGGATTATATATACAGTATACAGTACATAAGTGTTTTACCAAATTGAAAATTGTGTTTTGTTATTGTGTTCAATGTTTGTGTTGGTTTTGGAAGAAAAGGGATTTTGGGTACAGTACTTTTTTTATTTCAGACAAGTCTATGTTTTGCATTACTATGAATGACGGGCACGTGTTAAAACTGTTCTTTTTAGCTACTCCTCATTTTTTCACTCTTTTATTAAACTCTCTTGTTTAAATTGTGTTTCTTTGTCATTCATAATTTTGTTTTATGCATTGTTTTTTTTTGGTATGTTGGGCTTGGATGTCCTCCTCCTATTTGTTACGCAGCCTTGACGTTGGATTTGCCAAGACTACTAACAAATTGGGAGGTTTGACGTACCTCCCAACCTACCAAATAGGAAAACCTACTATTTGGTAGTAGTCTTGGAAAATCCAACGTACATAATACCCTCCCTCACGCCGGACCCCTGCCCATCCGCGTTCTTCTGCTGACGTGAGATGTAATAACAAGAGAGGGTCGCTCATGCGCACGTTCGACAAGGATCTGCACATGACGGAACACGGGATGGGCCTTAAGCGGTAACTAAGGTAAACCCCTTTTTCTTCTCTTCTATGCTTTTTTCACCTTCGGTGGTAGTTTTGGTTAATGTACAACGTCTCCTAGAGCAAGATAAGGAGTAGACTCTAGACGTTTTCTTTTTTAACCGCGGTTGGAATGACGACATAGCAGTCAAAATAGACAAGTCGTCATTGCAATTAGGTTAATAGCCTTGACGTTGGATTTTCCAAGACTACTACCAAATAGTAGGTTTTCCTATTTGGTAGGTTGGGAGGTACGTCAAACCTCCCAATTATTTCCTGGCGAGCGAAAGCGAGCCTGCAATTTTTAGAGGAACCGGCCTTCGGCTGGGACATTTTTCTACCGATTTTTGTTTTTAATTTATCTTGAAGGGGGGTCTAGGGGGTGTTTTTCTAAGCTTGATGGAGGTCTAGCGAGGAAACTAAAAATATATATGAATAAATGAATTAATAGACCAAACACACGGCCAGTCTCCCCTTAAGCCAGTAATACCAAGACTTCTGTTGACATCGGCTGCAACAACATTATTTTTTACATACGACGTACAAGGATGTTTGCCGCACTGATTTAGGGATTAATGAGTGTATTGAGCTGACTGTTTGCCGCACTGATTTAGGGATTAATGAGTGTATTGAGCTGACTTTGCTGCACTGATTTAGGAATTAATGAGTGTATTGAGCTGACTGTTTGCTGCATTGATTTAGGGATTAATGAGTGTATTGAGCTGACTTTGCCACACTGATTTGGAGATTAATGAGTGTATTGAGCTGACTGTTTGCCGCACTGATTTTGGGATTGTTGTGCCGGGTTCTGATCGATGAGCTCCCTTGATACAGTCCGTAAAACAATCCAATTCTGGTTTGATGGACTTAAATATACTTGACAGGAACGTACCGAGTAGGTTCTATATGCAGTAAAAATGGTATTCAAAGGTTCAGTATAGTACTCAATAACAACACCAGGAAGAATACATATGAAGGATTTATTAAATGAACATGTGGATAAGTGAAAAATGAGGATCATAAAGAAAGATCCAACAATAGTAACAAACATAAATATTGTCCTTATTCCAGAACAATGTTACTGATACTAGAATAACTCAACAGTGAGTCTAGTATGAGATCAGATCATGTGAAAAAACATACATAGGGGCATAATGTACAAGACATACATAGGGGCATAATGTACAAGACATACATAGGGGCATAATGTACAAGAATCAATTTTAACCTTCAATGCAATAATAAATGTGTCAATTAATATCTTCCATTTTCAAAGAGACTTCAATGCCCTAGATAATGATCCTAGGGTCACAATGAGGAGGATTGAGGTTATAAAGATATTGTCATAGGAGGCAAGGTGAGTCACGCGTAGTGCTCAGCTGACCCTTAAAAACGGACAGCGTGAACTTGCCCTCAGGTCAGGTCACTGGGAAAGTCACCAGGTGAAGTGAGGTAGTAATAAATACTTTTTCTAGTTAATGCAACTATGAACTTAGCTGAAATGCGATGTTAATTTACTTTACAAGAAAGGGCTGAGATTATTATTTATAATTAATGAGAAGTGTCAAAAAAGCCCTTTGAGACTTTATATCTTTTCACAGAATTATATTACTTGAACATAATGCTACAATAACGAACCGAACTTAGGAATTCGTGTTTCTATATTTCTCTTAGATAAAGCAAAGTAATAACGTGAATTTAGTAAGAGCGAAAAGGTAGTTTATTAGGTCTACTAGGTGGTATTAATTAGGTCAAGATGTAATCTTCAATATTCGCGATTAAGACAACACACGAAGATCAACGAAATAACTAACTGAGTTCCAATAGACTCAGATTTGAATTAATACTATAGTTTAATCTCAAAAAGTGAGAACTGACTGATTAACAGATATCAATCGGTAGATCGTACTTAATAATTAGATTGGCGCTAATGACGATGTTTAGCTCATTGATATTTAACGCAATATCAGATTCGCTTCTGAACGAGTTAACAGGGCGAGGGAAATAAAATGTACAGGCACAATTAGTACATGGGCGTAGGGGACGAAGTCCTACTCATTGATACTTAAAACAGGCAGTACCAGGCTCGGGCCTGAACGGGTTAACAGGGCGAGGTGAATAAAATACACAAGTACAATTAGTGTAGGGTGGATGAAAGTGACACGAAACACGGAGGAAAGAATTCCTAAACACGGTATTCGAAATATCACAACATCAATATTTATAAGAACATAAAAGCACGTCTATAAGATATATTTCATATGCGATTACTGAATAGAGATTTTAGGAATTATACTGAGCACTCGTTGGAAAATTTGGGCGTAGGTTCTAGGTAAAAAGCGATTATATAAATGGATTGATTACGGAATATATTAGGACTTCAACGCACAAATAATAAATCAACATACATGTAGTTAGTAAATCTGCGAGCGTGGGGGCCTGAATATATATTAATGACACTGATATGTAACGTATGCGTAAGTTATGAATTAAATAAAGTCTTGAACAAGGGTCAAGGAATTAAGGCAAGATTAACACAGAATAACACAGGTTCAGAAGGATGAAACTTATTACGCAAGTACGGGATCTTGGGCACAGATCACAAGTAAATCAGGGCACAACACGGTTCACATATTTACATAATCAATACCTCATAACAATAACCAACAGAGAAAAACACAGAAACACTTAAGTATTTGGGAGGGCAGGGGGACGAGAGTGCTGGTCTGGCCGGCGTAGAGGGTAGTAGCCAATCTTGCACAGCTGGTTACCTCCTCGAGCAGGGGTCCTCGATCTAGGCCTGGTTACGTAATTCAGACAGAGGTCTTAGGTCCAGGCCTGTATACGTAATTCGGGCAGGGGTCCTAGGCCCAGGCCTATGTCCACAGCTCGAGCAGGAGTCCTCGGTTCAGGGCGCCAGACAACAGACGGGTGGCCTTTCAGCAATCCGGAAGGGGGAGGCGACGTCCAGGGGGCACTCTCGAGGGGCATGGGGACGAGGTGGGGGGCACCGTAGCAACACTGTCCTTAACTAGCCCATTCCAGTGAGGTCAAGCCTAGTCGGTAGGTGAGGTGGTGGGGCACCGTAGCAACACTGTCCTTAACTAGCCCGTTCCAGAGAGGTCAAGCCTAGTCAGTAGGTGAGGTGGTGGGGCACCATAGCAACACTGTCCTTAACTAACCCGTTCCAGAGAGGTCAAGCCTAGTCAGTAAGTGAGGTGGTGGATTCTTTCCTCAGGTTTTCCTGAGGTCCTATGCAAATATTTTCTTGCTTCAAGTGTCAATGAACTCGGGGGAAAAGGGGTATTGAGGAAGGAGGAAAAATGTTTTTTGTGAGGTACATACACATTCTAGTCTTGGAACTCAGGTATTTTCCTGCTGGCCTGGTTCCAAGGTAATATTTTAATACTAATGGGGCAGCTGGAAGGTCCAGGGCTGCTGTGAAAAATAGAAAACACTTAAAGCTAAAAATGGAGCAACTGTCTTGCAGGTCTTCTAATATTTCTAGGACATACACATAGAAGATTGCAGTTGTATCCTCTGGGGCCTGGAGTAGTCAGGCATTATCAGGTCCATTTGTTCCTGACATATTCGGGGTGCTGGTGAGTAGATTGCATAAGGGAGTGTTCATCATATTCTAAATCTGGCGGAACAATACAGGGAGCGTCACTTCTGGTGGAGGCTACGTAAAAGGAGGGTTCTAATTGGTGGTCCCAGGGCGGTTGTGGTTGGCTGAGGAATACGGCTTGTGACTGGCTGAGAGAGTACTCCGTTCTCTTAGATGGCTGTGGGTGTGAAAGAGAACTGTGGTTGGGCATGGTCAACTCAGGTAGATTCCGGTAGGCTCGTAGGGGGGGACTCAGGTAAACATCCTCGTCGTCTGTCCTGGGGTTTTGAGGTTGCCTGAGTGGTTATGCTGGCCACTCGGTGTATCGTTGGTTTGGGGCCCGTCATCTCAAGGAATAATGAGTGTATTGAGCTGACTGTTTGCCGCACTGATTTAGGGATTAATTACTGTATCGAGCTGACTGTTTGCCGCACTGATTTAGGGATTAATGAGTTTATTGAGCTGACTGTTTGCCCCACTGATTTAGGGTTTAATGAGTGTATTGAGCTGACTGTTTGCCCCACTGATTTAGGGTTTAATGAGTGTATTGAGCTGACTGTTTTCCCCACTGACTTAGGGTTTAATGAGTGTATTGAGCTGACTGAAAATACAGCCCTAACCCAAATTATCATAATTAACCTTTGTTGAACAGAAATCTGTTAACCTCTCCAGGATTATGATATGTTTTAAAACTGTTTTCTGGGTATCATTAGACAATTTCATTCAGCTTAGGCAGGAGCTGTGGGTCAGAGTGATAATTCAGTTGGTTTTGACCCGTAAAATCCAAACGGCCCTCCTAAGCTGCATATACTTGTCTAATGATAGCTAGAATACTAGAAGGACACTCAGAACAGTGCATAACTCTGACTACACTGGCGGAGGTATGTGTTCTACCGATCGCCTCCTAAATGGAAACACTTCCTTGCTGCATATCTTATTTGGCCACCAAATTTCGTGAATAGCGCTCTACCAATCACCTCCGAAATTGAATCATTTCTTCGTTAGTCCGTATCCTACCTGCCTACCAATTATCGGGAAAATCGGTTCATAACTTTCTGAGATATCTTGTTTACAGACCAACGGAGGCCAACACATATCGGTAAATGTATATATAACAAAACAAAAAACGCTTCTTTGTATACCGGAAGGGTTAACACTAGCTGGTGTAACATAAGAACATAAGAAAATGGGAGTCTGCAGAAAGCCGATTGGCCTAAGCAAGGCAGATCCCTGAACGTCTTGGAGGTTATTATGGTATTTTGTTTAATTATTATAGAGGGTTTTAATTGTTTTTGCCATTTTCGAACAATGTGTTCTTAGTTTACCCGACACTTGGAAAAATGCCTCTCCAAACCCCCTTCAAGTTAAATGTGTAAATTTTGTCGGTAGAAAATTTCCCGGCCAGAGGCCGGTTTCTTCCAAATTGCAGGCTCGCTATCAATCGCCCAGGAAAAATCGACACCTTATTTGGTTGAAGCATCATATAATCGACAAACTAATGAGATGAAACGTCTTAAAATCTCCAAGCTAATACAGTAAAACTGTGAAGATCTAAATTGGCCCGCCCTGCAGCTAATAGGGTTAAAGTGAAGGGGCGGGGTGAGTCAGTCTGGCGCCCTAAGGGCGGTAGTTCCGGCAACTCTTACTTTCCACGGCCAAGGTTACCACAGTGGAGAGAGAGAGAGCCAGGCAGACGGGGGGGGGGGCGGGGAAATAAAGGTAGATGAGGGGAGGGCAGGGGAAGGGAAAGGAAAATAGAGGTAGAGGGGGGGAGTGGAGGGGTAAGGAAAGTGGAGGTAGTTGGGTAGAGGGGAGGGAAGGGGCAAGGAATGTAGAGGTAGTTGGGTAGAGGGGAGGGAAGGGGTAAGGAAAGTAGATGTAGTTGGGGAGAGAGAGGTAGTAGGAGGGGGGTGCAAGGAATGTAAAGGTAGATGGTGGAGGTGGTCAAGGACAGTAGAGGTCATGGTAGGGGTAGTTTAGGGGAGAGGGGAGAGGGGAAGGGATAGCACAGAATGATAAGGTAAGATATTCATGTGGAGAGGGGGAGGAGCGCTGCGTTAAGGGGGAAGGTATTCATGTGGAGAGGGAGAGGAGCGCTGCGTTAAGGGGGAAGGTATTCATGTGGAGAGGGAGAGGAGCGCTGCGTTAAGGGGGAAGGTATTCATGTGGAGAGGGGGAGGAGCGCTGCGTTAAGGGGGAAGGTATTCATGTGGAGAGGGGGAGGAGCGCTGCGTTAAGGGGGAAGGTATTCATGTGGAGAGGGGGAGGAGCGCTGCGTTAAGGGGGAAGGTATTCATGTGGAGAGAGGGAGGAGCGCTGCGTTAAGGGGGAAGGTATTCATGTGGAGAGGGGGAGGAGCGCTGCGTTAAGGGGGAAGGTATTCATGTGGAGAGGGAGAGGAGCGCTGCGTTAAGGGGGAAGGTATTCATGTGGAGAGGGAGAGGAGCGCTGCGTTAAGGGGGAAGGTATTCATGTGGAGAGGGGGAGGAGCGCTGCGTTAAGGGGGAAGGTATTCATGTGGAGAGGGAGAGGAGCGCTGCGTTAAGGGGGAAGGTATTCATGTGGAGAGGGAGAGGAGCGCTGCGTTAAGGGGGAAGGTATTCATGTGGAGAGGGAGAGGAGCGCTGCGTTAAGGGGGAAGAGTTTATTTATTGGTCGATTTATTAAATAATTTATGATGTTTTAGTTTTCTCCCTAGACCTCCATCAAGCTGTAGAAAAACAGCCCCTAGACCCCCCTTCAAGATAAATGTTTACATTTTTCAGTAGAAAAATTTCCTGGCCGAAGGCCGATTACTCTTAAAGTTACAGACTCGCTATCGCTCGCCAAGAAAAATCGACACCTAAATGGCACGAAAGGTCTTAATATTGACAGAGAAATTGGGCATAAAGTATTTAAATCGCCAAACTAATGGACCGAACGTCTTCAAATCTAAAAACCAATGGGGCTAAACACATGAAAGAAGGTGGCCCCAAAAACCAGCCCCCCCCCCCCCCCCCCCCCGCCTCTCCGTTAATAAGTATGACCCTGTACAGGTCGTTGGAGTTCCCGCACTGCATCCTGTTAAGCCGGTATCACTTTTATAGTCATCAAGCGATGATCAAATTTTTCTGGCAACATCTCTGGAATATTTTGCACTGGTATCGGAAACTAGACTGATGGTAGATGAATTTAGGTAACCGAAATATTTTAAATTTTGACCTCATAAGCTGCAGACCAGTGTTGAGGATAAATTTGTTGTTGTTGTTGCTGTTCCCCAGGCTGTCTAGCCGAACAGCCCCAAGGTCCAGAGTAAGGCCAAGGCCATAAACGAGCGCCCTGCAAAACCCCCCCTGCTTACCACTAATAAAGCCCTGGTGACCGAAGCCACTCCAAGGCGGGGAGCTGAGGAGGGTGCCTGAGGATAAATGTTGAGGGAAACAGCGCTCGTGTGATACCGACTTATTAGGGAGTAGCTTCAATAATTCGGTAAGCAACTATATTAACCCTTTGTAGATCATAGCGGTTTTTGCAATTTAGTCTGGCTACCATTAGACGATTGTGTGCAGCATAGGACGGATCTGTGGGAAGTTAAAGGGTAAAGGCTATCCCAGCTAAACCTTATTCTTGGCTACCATTAGACGATTCTTTACAGCATAGGAAGGATTTGTGGGAATTTAAAGGGTAAAGGCTATCTCAGTCAAACCTCAAACTTCCACATACCCTTCCTAATCTGAATCAAATCGTCTAATAATAGCCAGAATAAACTGTCAACAACGCGTCATAATCCTCAAGGGGTTAATACAGAAATAAACAAATAAATATACTCTATTTGTTCACAGCTGGCGATAAATTGACTTGTTCCCATCGTGTATACTTGGCTATTACAACATGTTTACAGCTAAATATGATGTTAAAGTGGGTAGTGCTTGGTTTTTGGTCAATGTACTGTATATAATTATTAATGTATTTTTGAGTTTCCTCGCTAGACCTCCATCAAGCTTAGAAAAAACACCGCCTAGACCCCCTTTTAAGAAAATTTGTACATTTTTTCGGTAGAAAACTTTCCCGGCCAAAGGCCGGTTCCTTCTAAAATTATAGGCTCGCTATCGCTCGCCAGGAAATAATCGACGCCTAAAGGGCACGAAAGGTCTTAATATTGACAAAAAATTAGGCGAAAAGTCTCAAAATCGTCAAACTAACGGCACGAACGTCTTAAAGCCTTAAAACTAATATACTAAACTTGAGGGAGAAGGGGATCCAGAAAAAGCGAATACCACGTCCCTAACTACGAAAACATGTCCGTAATATGACGCAGAGACACAGTTGTTTCATATTTGGCCATTATCTATCGAGAAATTAGCTGCTAAAGTAGTAAGATTTCCACCAACTTTAAACAAAAACAATAATAATAAAATGTACAGTGGCGCTAATAAGTCATGTCTCAGCTGTCATTACATTTCGCCCGCTCTGTGCTGTCAGTCGGATGTTGAATAGGGTGGGTAAGTGTAGGGACATAGTTGTATATCTCACTCAAAACCAAAAAATTAAGTTTTAGATATTGCTGATACCAATTATTGATCGGAATATACTTGGTGCCGAGCCATCAATTATTAGGCCGACTGTACAGTCGCGCTAATAAGTGATGTCTCAGCACCAAGTATGTTTTGATCAATAATTGGTGGCAGCATTATCTAAGCTTATTTTTGTTTATATCGAGTGATATATACAAACATGTTCCTACACTTACCCACCCTATTATATCGAGTGATATACACAAACATGTTCCTACACTTACCCACCCTATTATATCGAGTGATATATACAAACATGTTCCTACACTTACCCACCCTATTCAACATTTGGCAGACAGTAATACATCACAGAGCAAGCAAAACGTAATGGCAGCTGAGACATGACTTATTAGGCCGACTGTACATAAACTGCCAAGGATGACCAGGAAATTCAACACCCTGCTCAGAGTACACTATAGTCCATTTATTATAGGTAGGCCAGAAATCGTAACCCCTAACCTCTGTAACTCAATAAGGGCTAGAGCAAACGGGCTGTAAATTACCACGCCTATTTCCTGGCTGACTCTTACCAAATGGTAGAAATATTAGCTCTATGACTAGCCGTTTTGAGTTATAGAAGTTAGTGTTCAGGATTTGCGGCCAAATTAATTAATAGACTATAATAAAATTGTCTATGCTTGCGCTGGTATTTCTTTTGTCTTGGTTTGATCCTAGGCCTGCATTTTTATGGGGTAGTGCTTGTATTTTGGTCTATTTATTTATTTATGTATTTATTGTTGAATTTCCTCGCCAGACCTCCATCAAGCTTTAAAAAAAAAAACTTTTTATCCCCTTTTAAGAGAAAGTTGTAAATTTTTCGGTAGGAAAATGTCACGGCCGAAGGCTGATTACTCCTATATTTACAGGCTCGCTATCGCTTGCCTGGACAAAAATTGAGATCTAAATGACATGAAACACCTTAATGTTGACAAAGTAATGGGGCGAAAGCTCTCAAAATCGCCAAGCTAATGGAACGAACTTTTTAAATTCTTAAAACTAATGGGGCTAAACATGAGGGAGAAGGGGGTTCAGAAAAAGCGACTACCTCCCAATCATTGTCCGTGGTAATCACTATAGTCTTTCTGTATTCCTAGACAGTTAACCCCTTCTGTACCGGCGACTTCTTTTTCATTGTATTCTGGCTATATTGAGACGATTTTGTGCAGCTTGAGAAGGATCTGTAGTATAGTAAAAATGGTTAATTAAGATAGTTCGAAGCCTGTTAATTGCTGGAGGCCCTACTTAAACTGAATAAAATTGTCAATTAATAGCCAGTATAAAATGAAAAGGACAGAACTGGTACTGCACGGCTTTGTAGGATACAGTAGTTATTGCAATTGCTATCATGGTAACTATCTTATATACCCAATTATCTTATATATCCAATTATCTTATGAGATGACGGGCCCCAAACCAACGATACACCGAGTGGCCAGCATAACCTCCCAGGCAACCTCAAAACCCCAGGACAGACAACGAGGACATTTACCTGAGTCCCCCCTCCGAGTACACCGGAATCTACCTGAGTTGACCATGCCCAGCCGTCCATCCCCCAGTTCTCTCTCACGCCAACAGCCCTCCAAGAGAACGGAGTACCCTCTCAGCCAGTCACAAGCCGTATTCTTCAGCCAACCACAACCGCCCTGGAACCACCAATTAGAACCCTCCTTTTACGTAGCCTCCACCAGAAGTGACGCTCCCTGTATTGTTCCGCCAGATTTAGAATATGATGAACACTCCTTTATGCAATCTACTCACCAGTGCCCCAAATATTACAGGAGCAAATGGACCTGATAGTGCCTGACTACTCCATGCCCCCGAGGTTACAACTACAATCCTCTATGTATATTTCCTAGGGTAATTAGAAGACCTGCAAGACAGTTGTTGCATATTTAGCCTTAAGAGTTTTCCATTTTACACAGCAACCCTGGACCTTCCAGTTGCCCCCATGAATATTGTAATAATACCTTGGGACCAGGCCCATGTTATAATACCTGAGTTCCTAGGCTAGAATGTGTATGTACTGTACCTCACAACAACCATTTTTCCTCTTTCCTCAATACCCCTTTTCCCAGAGTTCATTGACACCTGAAGCAAGAATAAATTGGCATAGGACCTCAGAAAAACCTGAGGAAAGTATGCAAACCATCACCTACCGACTAGTCTAACCCCCTTCAGGACTCAGGCTTTTTGGGACAGTGGTATCTACGGTCTGCCCCAACCTCCGCCCCCTGCCCCTCGAGAGTGCCTCCTGATGTAGCACCTTCCGGATTACTGAAGGGCTACCCGTCTGCTGCCCAGCGCCCTGAACCGAGGACCTCTGCTCGAGCTACGTACATAGGCCTGGACCTAGGACCCCTGCTCGACTTACGTAAACAGGCCTAAACCCAGGACCCTGCTCGAGGAGGTAATCAGCCGTGCAAGATTGGCTACTACCCTCTACGCCGGCCAGACCAGCACTCTCGTCCCTCTGCCCTCTCAAATATTTAAGTGTTTCTGTGTCTTTCTTTGTTGGTTATTGTTGTGAGGGATTGATTATGTAAATATGTGAACCGTGCTGTGCCCTGAATTAATTGTGATCTGTGCCCTAGACCACATACCTGCGTAGTAAGCTTCATCCTTCTGAACCTATATTATTCTGTATTAATTTTGCCTTAACTCCTTGATCCTTGTTCAAGACTTTATTTAATTCATAACTTACGCATACGTTACATATCAGTGTTATTAACATAGATTCAGGCCCCCACGCTCGCAGATTTACTGACTACGTGTATGTTGATTTATTATTTGTGAGTTGAAGTCCCAGTATATTCCGTGATCAATCCATTTATATAACCGCTCAGAATTGGATTGTTTTACGGACTGTATCAAGGGAACAAACTTATCAGAACCCGGCACAACATCTTTTATACCCAATTATCTTATATACCCAATTATCTTATATACCCAATTATCTTATATATCCAATTATCTTATATACCCAATTATCTTATATACCCAATTATCTTATATACCCAATTATGTTATATACCCAATTATCTTATATACCCAATTATCTTATATACCCAATTATCTTGTATACCCAATTATCTTATAATTATATCCAATTATCTTATATACCCAATTATCTTATATATCCAATTATCTTTTATACACAATTATCTTATATACCCAATTATCTTATATATCCAATTATCTTTTATATCCAATTATCTTATATATCCAATTACTTATATATCCAATTATCTTATACGGTATATCCAATTATCTTATATACCCAATTATCTTAATACCCAATTATCTTATATACCCAATTATCGTATATACCCAATTATCTTAATACCCAATTATCTTATATACCCAATTATCGTATATACCCAATTATCTTATTGTAATGCCCTCGCAAAAATCCCGCCACCCAAAATACTCTGCTACCCGAGTTGACGTTTGGGATGGTGAAGTCTAAGAAACCCATCACGTGATAATATCCACGAGACTATCAACCTGGTTCTTTCAAGGAGGACTAAGGTTACTATCCTAATAACGTCCGAGGTGGCAGAGTGGGTTAGCGCGCTGACCTGGGGTGACCAGACCTACTGAGGTCACTAACCACGGTTCGAATCCCTGCGCCGGCTGGAGATTTTCGGGGGGTTATATTCCCTTCGTTCACCCGACATGACATTTCACTTGTCGTTGGGCCAGGGTTCATTTGGATGGTTTAAGCTTCAGGTTGGCATCTCTAATCCTCTGGAACACTTGTTTAAGGCGTTGGAGATGTTCTGCCCAGGTAGTGCCGAACACGATGATGTCGTCGAGGTAAGCCAAGCATGTCTCCCAGGTTAAACCTTGCAACACAGACTCCATTAGTCTGGAAAAGGTGGCTGGTCCGTTGCAGAGCCCAAACGGAAGTACAGTGAACTCATATAGTTTCCCTTGGCTAGTGGAGAATGCTGTTTTCTGTTGATGTTCTGGTAGGATAGGGGATGAGAGTACTGGTCTGGCCGACGTAGAGGGTAGTGGCCAATACTGCAGGGCTGGTTATTTTCGGGGGGTTAAATTCCCTTCGTTCACCCGACATTTCACTGGTGGCAGCGGTGGGATTCGAACCGTGGTTAGTGACCTCAGTAGGTCCGGTCACCCCAGGGCCGCGCGCTAACCTACTCTGCCACCTCGGACGTTAATAGGATAGTAACCTTATTCCTCCTTGAAAGAACCAGGTTGATAGTCTCGTGGATATCATCACGTGATGGGTTTCTTAGACTTCACCATCATGACTATTTTACACTATCCCAAACATCAACTCGGGTAGCAGAGTATTTGGGTGGCGGGATTTTTGCGAGGGCATTACACTTATATACCCAATTATCTTATATACCCAATTATCTTATACACCCAGTTGTTGTTGTTGGTGTTGTTCCCCATGCTGCCTGGCCGAACAGCC
>CM064525.1:47607270-47634770 GCA_032716605.1 Paralithodes platypus | reverse complement strand
TTATTTCCACTTATAGCTTTATCCCGAAGAACTCCCACTTAATATTAAACATCTCTCTACATAATCCCGTATAAGATCATGTACTATTGCTAGCTAACTGGCTGAGTGCCTTCACTAACAATAACAGCTATATCTCTCAACGCATCATCTCTTTATTTCATCAATTTTCTAATTATGTTCTCTTTGACTGTCCTATAAGGACACATATATATTATTGTTGGAACACAGAGCCCGGTATAGCAGAAAGGAGATCTCTTCTTTCTCTCTTCACCACTTCAAAGCTGGTTAATACATCAGGTCCATCTTCTCGGTAGTCGGTACCATCTACCACCAGGTGACACTCTTGAATTGCTTGGCTTATTGTGTGAAGGCTTAATTAGCGATGTGTCTGCAGGTCTGAAAGATATCTTGTCTCTGCTTCACCACTTCAAATCAGGTCAATACATCAGGTCCATCTTCTCGGTACAATCTACCACCAGGTGACACTCATATACAGTGGGCCTATGTGTAATACTTAAAAATACTTCAATTATCAATTTGTTAATTTGTGCAAATGAAAGTTATTCGTAAATTTATTTAAAGTTTTAATTGCATTATGAAAATCATAAGGTGGTTAAGAACATATTTATGTCCACGACTGTACAGTTGCCCACATAAGTTCTTCTCCTCGTCGTGACCTTATGTAGAAGAGTAAAATTTGTATGAGTGAATTAAGAGTGCGGTTTATTTTAACCATTACAGTACCGGCGACGTGTTTTCGTTTATATTGCATCTGCATTTAGACGATTTTATGAAGCTTAGGAAGGATATATGGTAGCTAAATGGATTAATTGAGATAATCTGTAATATTTCCATGGGTAAACATCCTTCCTAAGCTGAATAGAACCGTCTAATAGTTGTCAGAATATAGTGAAAAGGATGTCACCGGTACTGAAGGAGATAATTATCAGTTTACTAGTCAGACGAGTTAAGCCCTGCATAAGAAAATACAAGTGTACTTCAATAATGCGCATTGTATTTCCCTGTACAAGATCACAAAGAAGAACAACACTTTTGTAAGCCACTGTACATCCGGTTTACGCCTCCTCCTCCTTCTTTGACCACTCCCGCAACGTCAGACCCAGAACCAAGGTTACATCATACCACTCTTACCTTCCCTGACCTGAGCTAGCTGAGGCATTGTATATAAGACCAGCTCAACCACTCTCACAGCCACACTCCACCACCTACTGCAGTCTCACACACACAACCAACTCTTCCTCTCATCATCACTACATCTATAACCAAGGTGAGGCCATACTGTGTGATTGTATATAGAAATACATCAAGTAATAATAACAGTACTTCTTCGTTCTCTACTGTAGAATACTACTAATACCAGTTCTATAAAATAAACAAAACCAGGGCAATAATTAATAGTATCCTGGGGTAACTCCTTACCTCAGAAATGCAAAGATTACATTTTTGTCTAAGATGGTTTTGAATTTTGCAATGAGTTATCATATATTATAATACACAATTATATGAATATCATCTCTCAAAGGATTCTTGCCTTATCTTAATAAATAAAGGTCAATGTTTGTCTGTCTGTTTGTCAGTTACCCGACCTTTGTTACTAAATTCCTCCCACAGTGTTGGTGCCAGGTGGGAGTGTGGGGCACCGTTGGAAAGCCCAGGCTTTGGAGATGGTTTTAGGCGAGTTTAGTGGAAATCAGAGACACTTTTGTTTAATAAAATTTTCGTCGGAACTTATGTAGTATTCGGGAGCGAAAAAAATGCGAAAAAATGGCCGTTTGGGGCAGAAGGAGGCCTCCGATCGAAAAGGTGTATGGAACGAAAGTTGTTCGCAGCTCCCCAAAATGGGGCTACTGATGAGGTCAGATCCAAAATCGGAGGTCATTTAGCGGCCGAAATCGAGGTCGCCGTTTAATGAGGCACAGGGAGATCGAGGCCGGTGATTTTGGTAGTAGTAGTATTGTGATGATTGTGGTAGTAGTGATTGATGATGGTGATTATGGTGGTATAATTTAAACCCGGGCAACGCCAGGTACCCCTCCTATATCCCATATATGTCTCCATTTATAATTTATTCCACCGCTTACGTGTTCATGCTTCCTCCACCTTCTGGTCCGTCCTTCCTTCTTGCAACCACGGACCATTTTCTGAACTTTGTCAACCCTTTCGCGATTTGCGCCCTTTCTGGGATACCTGAAAGCCTTTGTGACCATCAGGAGTGTTTAGAAACCTTTTAGGTCAATTACTTCAACCTGTGCAGGTGACTTTGCGCGAGCTAACTTATTTTGTTTTACTCTGTGGTCTACATTGCTATTTACACCTCCCATGCCGCCATGCGGTTTCTTTTTTGCCAGATGACATATAACCCAAGCACCATTTTCAGCTTCTACATTCTTTGCAAACAAAATTTATGTGAACATCTCACATATCACTTTCATTTTTCACAAAACAAGTATAATGACCACATATTCTATAAAGGATCCTTTGTCCCCAGCCGACATGTCTTACTCTGCTCTGGCTCCACTGATGTACCAGCTTCAACAAGGAGTTACTAACTTTGACTTACGTCAATGGGCCAGCCGGGTGGACCTGAACCATTGGGTGGGACAGTTGGACCTGAAGACAGCCGGGGTGGTGGCGGTGGTGGTGGTTTCCTTGCTGCTGCTGCTGCAGATCTTCGCCAAGTCCTACATCAGTCCCGCCAGGAGTCTTGTGGCCTCAGCTGCTCACGCCTGGCAAGACCAACGTCACCTGCCTCCTCATCACCCAGCCAGAGCAAGGTCAGTAGATGTTTACTAATATTATATTGTGTACCTATATTATATTCTACCTCAACAACTAATATACTATAATGAAGGAACATTATTGACATATTTACTTCATATACAGTAAAACAGTCATGTGATCCATAATGAAGTGAAGACTATGAATCATATGTTAATTATCATTGTTTCCAACAGTCGTAACCTGGAGTCCGTGACGCAGGTTCTGGACGCCCTGGCAAAAGCAGCCATCAAGTGGGAGGACTCCAATGACCTTCAAGCCACAGATCCAGCTATATAAATTGATTGTACTAAGTTGTAACACTTGGACATCACAACGTTGCTGAAATAGTGTTGAAATAATAGGTATATGAACATAAAGAATATTCCTGTTTAGTCGAGATTCCTAGCATCTGAAGTTATGTAGGTACTGTATAGGAAAAACTTCAAATAATGAAACTTGGATCTGTATACAAGGGTAAAGGTTTATTAAGGGCATCAACTAGGAAATATGTTGGTGAATTCTTCCATATATTAAGATGTTCCATTATAAGCTCAGGTGTTTTCTTAGCATTTATTTATTATATGACTAAGGTATGATAATCAAATATTTATAATGTACAAAATACTGTTATCTAATTGTTAAGTAATATCATATAAATAAATCTTTATACACATGTAATTATTATCTATTTCCTTCTTGTAATTTGAAAGTTATGGATATTAGTGTTGTTCTTATTAACACACATACTGTAATGTGTTATGTAATTAGAATAACCAATAAGAATGTGTAGTATATTTCAATCAACATAGATTTCTCATTACTTTCTTCAGGGGGGATGGGCTATTTATTTTTTTACTTTTTTTTCTTTAAATTATTTTCTAGTTTCCTTCTCAGACCTCCATCAAGCTTTAAAAAAAGAAATCCCCTAATTTGCAAATTTTTCGGTAGAGAAATGTCCCCGGCGAAGGCCAATTCCTCCTACAATTACAGGCTCGCTATCGCTCACCAGGAAAAAAAATCGACACCTAAATGGCACGAAAGGTCCTAATATTGACAAAGAAATGTGGTGAAAGGTCTTAAAATCGCCAAACTATTGGGTCAAAATTTTCACAATCTGAAAACTAATGGGACTAAGCATAAGGGAGAAGGGGGGGGGGGGGACCAAATTATATATTCCATACCTGTATTGCCCGATGTACATTATGGGTATGAATATATTTGTATGTAAAGGGAAGACAATATCACCAGTGGTGCCAAGATGGCGGATGTTGACCGATCTCTGTCACTATAGGGTCTCTCAAGTCGGTATCACACGAAAGCTTTTATTTTATTTTTATTTTATTTTTCTATGTGATTGAGGGAGGCAAAAGGCATAACTGCCTATAGCGAGTGCCTCCCCCATAGTTGAAAGAGTGACAGGGCCAAAATCAAGGGACGTTCGAGCCAAGATGCCTGGACACACGGAGTTTGAAGCAATTTAAGTCATAGGAAGAGGGAAAGACTGATTCTGGGAGAAAGTTCCAGAGCTCAGCTGTTGAGTAGAAGAAAGTTTGAGAGTAACGTTTCACTCTTGGGTTGGAGAGTTGCACAGAGTAGGGGTGGGATTGAGTTGCAAGACGGGTACCACCTGCCCTACGTAAAGGAGGTGGTATGCACTGGGATAGCTCTGAGGAACACTGATTATTATAGTAACGATAGAATAGCGAGAGAGATGCAACATTGCGGCGGAGAGAGAGAGATTGCAGAGAGTTGGTGAGTGGATGTGAGTTAATGATACGAAAGGCCTTCCTTTCTACTTTGTCTAGGAGAGCGGTGTGAGAGGAATCTCCCCACACATGTGAACAATACTCAATACAAGGGCGCACTATGCCCCTGTACAGAGCAAGAAGCTGTGCAGGGGAAAAGAACCCCCTAAGGCGGTTGAGCACACCCAGCTTCTGGGAGGCTGCCTTAGCAAGACTGGTAATATGGTCCTTCCAAATGAGAGCAGAAGAAAAAGAGACACCAAGAATATTGAGAGAAGATGAAGGGTTGATTTTTGTATTGTTGAAGAATAAGGGATAGTCCGCTGGGAGATCCTGACGGGTAGATAGATGGAGAAATTGGGTTTTGGAAGCATTAAAGTTAACAAGGTTTTCTCTGCCTCAATTGGAAATAGTATTTAGATCAGAATTTAAGAGTTCTATGGCTTCATTCCGTTTGTCATTGAGGGATTGCTGGCTGGGGAGTTCTGAAAAACTAATGGAGTAGTGTAAGGTTGAGTCGTCTGCGTATGAATGGATGGGAATTAAGGTACAGTTAAGGAGATCATTTTTAAAAATTAGAAAGAGAATAGGAGATAGGACAGAGCCCTGAGGAACACCGGAGTTTATAGGGTGAGGAAGTGAACAATGGCCGTCCACAACCGCGGCTATGGAATGGCCGGAAAGGAAATTAGAGACAAAGGCACAGATGGAGGGATAGAAACCAAAGGAGGGTAGTTTAGAAATTAAAGATTTATGCCAGACTCTATCGAAGGCTTTCGATATGTCTAGTGCAATAGAAAAAGTCTCACCGAAGTCCCGAAAGGAGGATGACCAAGAGTTAGTAAGATATGAAAGAAGATCACCAGTAGAGCGACCCTTAAGGAAGCCATACTGGCGATCTGAGAGCAGATTATGAGAAGAGAAATGCTTAAGAAATTTGGAAGCAAGAATAGTTTCAAAAAACTTTAGAAAGACAAGAGATGAGAGCAATTGGATGATAGTTGGAGGGTTGAGAGCGGTCACCCTTCTTTGGGACAGGTTGAATGTGAGCAAACTTCCAGCATGAAGGGAAGACGTTAGAGGATAGACAGAGACGAAAGAGTTTGCCTAGGCAGGGAGTCAGCACGGAAGCACAGTTTTTGAGAACAACAGGAGGAACACCGTCCGGACCGTACGCCTTATTAGTGTTAAGCCCAGAGAGGGTAGAAAGTACATCTTTAGAAGAGATTAGGATATTAGGCATAAGTAAGAGAGAGGAGGGCGGAGAGGGAGGAATAGCACCGGAATCATCCTAGGTGGAGTTTCTAGCAAAAGTTTGAGCGAAGAGTTTAGCTTTGTCAGAGGAAGAAGTGATGGTTGTGCCATCAGAGTGGGAAAGGGGAGGGAAAGACGAGGAAGAGAAAGTGTTGGAAAGGTTTTTGGCTAGATGCCAGAAAGCTTGGGAAGAGCTAGAGTTGGATAGTTCAGTGCATTTATTATTGATGAAAGAGTGTTTGGCAAGTCGAAGAACAGATTTGGCTTGATTCCGGGCAGAAAAATAGGAAGAATGAGAGTCTTGAGTTTTAAGGCATCGTTACCGTTTGAATGCTTCCTCCTTATTGCGGACAGCAGTAGAACAGGCGTGAGTAAACCAAGATTTTTTAGCATTAGTCTGAGAGAAAGACAATGGAATGAATGCTTCCATGCCTGATAGGATTACCTCGGTAATGCGTTCAGCACTCTCCGTGGGTCCTCGGCCACGGAAGCAGAAATCATTCCATGGGAAATCAAAGAAGTACTGCCGGAGAGCCTCCCAGTCGGCAGCACCAAAGTGCCACAAGCGCCGCCGGCTAGGAGGATCGGGTGGCCTTACTGGAGAGATAGGACAGGTGACAGAGATAAGTTTATGGTCGGAGGAGCCCAAAGGAGAGAAAAGATTGACAGTATAAGAAAAAGGGTTAGAAGTTAGAAACAATTCAAGAAAGTTGGGCCGATCTGATGCGATCCGGGATACGGGTGGGTTGCTGAACTAACTGCTCTAGGTCATTTAGGATAGAAAAGACGTAGGCTTGTTCACCAGGTGGATCAGTAGTGTGAGAGGAGAGCCATTGGCGGTGGTGAACGTTGAAATCTCCTAAGATGGAGATTTCTGAGAAAGGAGAAATGGATAGAATGTGTTCCACTGTAGAGTTTAGATAGTCAAAGAATTTGGGAAAGTTGGTAGAGTTATGGAAAAGATAGACAGCACAGAAATATTTAGTAAGAGAAATCAAAGTCAACATTCGATGATCAACATTTTTCTGGCAACATTTCTGGAATATATTACACTGGTATCGGAAACTAGACTGATGATATATGCATTTAGGTAACAGAAATATATTAAATGTTGACCTCAAAAGCTGCCAGACCAGTGATGAGGATAAATGTTGAGTGAAAACACGCTCGTGTGATACCGGCTTACGTGTTACCAGGTTGTCAGTACCCGTTATGATGGAATAGCAACAGTACATTTTGGTGCCACTTGTGATATTTTCCTCTCTTTGTTGTGATTTTATCCTATACTCATGATAAACATTTGGCAATATTGGTACAGGTTATATAGTTTGGTCTTTGGATATACATTTTAGTTTGGGATAGATATAGTAGCTTCCCTTCATTGGAAAAAGGTTTGTTTCTTACCTGTCTGTGGGAAAAGAAAGTTATCTTTGTAGATCTGCTACTACTGTTGCGGTGGTTTACTGTTAAGTGAACCAGGTGAGTTTTATAGTCATTTTATACTGATAGCAATTGCATGTCAACTGCTATACGCTCTTAACCGTGATTATCTTTCATTCACAGCCAAGATGTAAACAACGTAATACATTATAATGGTTCAGTCTTTAACCCCTTCTGTACCGGCGTCGTCCTTTAAACTTCATTGTGGCTTCTACTATGCGATTGTATTCAGTTCAAAAAGGGCCTTCAGCAATTAACAGGCTTATAATGATCTCACTGAACACTTTTTACTATCTCAGGTCCTTAATCTGCACAAAATAGTTTATATATAGCAAGAATAAAATTAAGAATACGTTGCCAGTACACGAAGGGTTAAGGGAATGCCTACTGAAGTTTGGACAGGGAATGCCTGCAGTTTATATTGCTCTCAAAATAATGTTTGTTCACCTTGACTGAGACCCTCACTATTGTAACTACCGTAACTCTGTGGTACACCTGCACCAACCACTAGTCCCTCACTATGGTAACTACCGTAACTCTGTGGTACTCCTGCACCAACCACTAGTCCCTCACTATGGTAACTACCGTAACTCTGTGATACTCCTGCACCAACCACTAGTCCCTCACTATGGTAACTACCGTAACTCTGTGATACTCCTGCACCAACCACTGGTCTCTCACTATGGTAACTACCGTAACTCTGTGGTACTCCTGCACCAACCACTAGTCCCTCACTATGGTAACTACCGTAACTCTGTGATACTCCTGCACCAAAGTGGGGCGATTGTAGGCACCAATCAATCAGGGCTAGACCCAGGTGAGGTTATAGGCTTGTGATAAAGAGTCGCTGGAACTCCTGTTTCACTTGCTTGGCCTCTCTTACTGATTTCCTTTGTGCCTCATTTACACTGAGAGCAATCCAGCTAGCTCTCACAAACACCTCCTCCTCCTATCCACTTCACTACACTAAACATGCACACCACACTTCATTCTTCCACACCAAAATTAAAAAAAAATAATGATGAATTGTAGCCCAGCCTCGGAGTCCCCAGGGGGGGGGGACCATAAATGCCCCCTCACCCGACCGACCATCCCCTGACGACCCCACACAATCACCTGGACCTCGGCCTGTTACTCTTTCTATTAATTTCTGCAACATTCGCGGACTTTCCTCTAACTTTCACTCTGTTGAGCACCATCTCTCCTCCTACAAACCTGATCTTCTCTTCCTCACCGAAACTCAGGTGTCTGTAGCAACATCCAGCAACCCCTTCTCTGTATCCTCCTACTTTCTCTATCCTAGTTTCAAAGCCAAAGGCGGATGTTGTGCATATGTGCACAACAAACTCACTTGCTCTCATGTTCCCGATTTCGACTCCTCTGAATTCTCAACTTTATGGCTCAAACTTTCCTGTCATTCTCTTACTAAATATTTCTGTGCTGTCTATCTCTCCCCTAACTCTACCAACTTTCCCAAATTCTTTGACTATCTAAACTCTACAGTGGAACACATTCTATCCATTTCTCCTTTCTCAGAAATCTCCATCTTAGGAGATTTCAACGTTCACCACCGCCATTGGCTCTCCTCTCACACTACTGATCCACCTGGTGAACAAGCCTACGTCTTTTCTATCCTAAATGACCTAGAGCAGTTAGTTCAGCAACCCACCCGTATCCCGGATCGCATCGGAGATCGGCCCAACATTCTTGACCTGTTTCTAACTTCTAACCCTTCTTCTTATACTGTCGATCTTTTCTCTCCTTTGGGCTCCTCCGACCATAAACTTATCTCTGTCACCTGTCCTATCTCTCCAGTACAGCCACCCGATCCTCCTAGCCGGCGGCGCTTGTGGCACTTTGGCGCTGCCGACTAGGAGGCTCTTCGGCAGTACTTCTTTGATTTCCCATGGAATGATTTCTGCTTCCATGGCCGAGGACCCTCGGAGAGTGCTGAACGCATTACCGAGGTAATCCTATCGGGCATGGAAGCATACATTCCATTCTCTTTCTCTCAGTCTAATGCTAAAAAATCTTGGTTTACTCACGCCTGTTCTACTGCTGTCCGCAATAAGGAGGAAGCATTCAAACGGTACCGACGCCTTAAAACTCAAGACTCTCATTCTTCATATGTTTCTGCCCGGAATCAAGCCAAATCTGTTCTTCGACTTGCCAAACACTCTTTCATCAATAATAAATGCACTGAACTATCCAACTCTAGCTCTTCCCAAGCTTTCTGGCATCTAGCCAAAAACCTCTCCAACAATTTATCTTCCTCGTCTTTCCCTCCCCTTTCTCAGTCTGATGGCACAACCATCACTTCTTCCTCTGACAAAGCTAAACTCTTCGCTCAAACTTTTGCTAGAAACTCCACCTTGGATGATTCCGGTGCTATTCCTCCCTCTCCGCCCTCCTCTCTCTTACTTATGCCTAATATCCTAATCTCTTCTAAAGATGTACTTTCTACCCTCTCTGGGCTTAACACTAATAAGGCGTACGGTCCGGACGGTGTTCCTCCTGTTGTTCTCAAAAACTGTGCTTCCGTGCTGACTCCCTGCCTAGGCAAACTCTTTCGTCTCTGTCTATCCTCTAACGTCTTCCCTTCATGCTGGAAGTTTGCTCACATTCAACCTGTCCCAAAAAAGGGTGACCGCTCTCAACCCTCCAACTATCGTCCAATTGCTCTTATCTCTTGTCTTTCTAAAGTGTTTGAAACTATTCTTGCTTCCAAATTTCTTAAGCATTTCTCTTCTCATAATCTGCTCTCAGATCGCCAGTATGGCTTCCTTAAGGGTCGCTCTACTGGTGATCTTCTTTCATATCTTACTAACTCTTGGTCATCCTCCTTTCGGGACTTCGGTGAGACTTTTTCTATTGCACTAGACATATCGAAAGCCTTCGATAGAGTCTGGCATAAATCTTTAATTTCTAAACTACCCTCCTTCGGTTTCTATCCCTCCATCTGTGCCTTTGTCTCTAATTTCCTTTCCGGCCGTTCCATAGCCGCGGTTGTGGACGGCCATTGTTCACTTCCTCACCCTATAAACTCCGGTGTTGCTCAGGGCTCTGTCCTATCTCCTATTCTCTTTCTAATTTTTATAAATGATCTCCTTAACTGTACCTTAATTCCCATCCATTCATACGCAGACGACTCAACCTTACACTACTCCATTAGTTTTTCAGAACGCCCCAGCCAGCAATCCCTCAACGACAAACGTAATGAAGCCATAGAACTCTTAAATTCTGATCTAAATACTATTTCCAATTTGGGCAGAGAAAACCTTGTTAACTTTAATGCTTCCAAAACCCAATTTCTCCATCTATCTACCCGTCAGGATCTCCCAGCGGACTATCCCTTATTCTTCAACAATACAAAAATCAACCCTTCATCTTCTCTCAATATTCTTGGTGTCTCTTTTTCTTCTGCTCTCATTTGGAAGGACCATATTACCAGTCTTGCTAAGGCAGCCTCCCAGAAGCTGGGTGTGCTCAACCGCCTTAGGGGATTCTTTTCCCCTGCACAGCTTCTTGCTCTGTACAGGGGCATAGTGCGCCCTTGTATTGAGTATTGTTCACATGTGTACAAAGGAGTACAAAGGAGTACAAAGGAAATCAAGCAACAACAGGTCTAGTGACCCTTCTAGGTTGCTTGTCCTCCAAAACACTGAGGATCAAGTGTCCAAACAGTGGTTTAGAGTGGGTAAGGGAACATTGGAAAGGGAACTACTGCCCTGCCACTAACGTGGCAGGACTAGGAAGTTAGTAGGGGACATAGGGGTTAGTAACTGAGGGGAGGATAAAGTTATTCATTTACAAACGCAGTCAGTCGCGGGTTTGATGCGAGATATTTGTCTAGGCGGAATTTAAATGAATCAACGGTGCTGCAGTCTATAACGTCTCGGGGAAGCCCATTCCACAAGTTGATAACTCGATTGAAGAAGAAATTCTTAGATTTGTGCGAGTTAAAAGATTTACCAATAATTTTGCAACCGTTTCCCCGCGTGTAATTAGATTGGTCGATAGTGAAGTACTTACTACAGTTCATATTGTCGATGCCTTTGATGATTTTGAACACTTGAATTAAGTCGCCTCTTAATCTGCGCTGGGTTAAAGGAAATAGATTTAATTCTCTAAGACGCTCTTCGTATGGTTTGTTCTTTAGGCTAGGTATCATTTTGGTAACTCTACGTTGAACTCGTTCTAGCTTGTTTATATCTTTTTGGTAATAAGGGCACCAGGATTGAACGCAGTATTCCAGAAGAGGGCGGACTAAGGAATTGTAAAGGGTTAGGATAACTTCTTTGGATTTATGCTCAAATGACCTGCCTATAAAGCCAATTATTTTGTTTGCCTTCTTAACAACTTCTGAACATTGTTGACTCGGTTTTAGGTTACTCGATATTGTTACTCCCAGATCAGTTTCTCTGTTTACATTCTTAAGCTGAGTGCCATTCATCGAATAGTTTGCTTTCTCATTTAGGTATCCTACATGTAGTACTTTACATTTATCCGCATTGAAACTCATTTGCCAAATTTGGGCCCAACATGACAATTTATCTAGATTGTGTTGCATATCGTCAACTTGTTCTTTTGAGAGTACGCTATTTGCAATTTTTGTATCGTCAGCAAATTTTGAGATTGTGCAGGTGAGACCCTCATCTATGTCGTTGATGTAAATTAGAAAGAGAATTGGTCCTAGTACCGATCCCTGGGGTACCCCGCTACTTACATTGGTCCATTTAGATGCCTTACCGTTTATGACTACCCTTTGCTTTCTGTTGCTGAGCCAATTTTCTATCCATTTCAACACACCGTCTTGTATTCCATGCGCTTTAGTTTTAGCAGTAAACGTTTGTGGGGAACTTTGTCAAAGGCCTTTTGAAAATCAAGGTATATAATATCTACAGCTTTACTCTCATCGTAGAGGTTGAGGATATCGTGGAAGAAGTCTAAGAGGTTTGTTAAACAGGAACGTTTTTTACGAAAGCCGTGTTGAGTATCTTTAAGTATGTTATTTTCCTCTAAGTGATTTACGAGTCTGTCTCGTATGACCGTTTCTAGCATTTTACATACAACTGAGGTTAAGCTAATTGGACGATAGTTACTGGGTAGGGATTTGCTGCCTTTTTTGAATATCGGTGTTACGTTGGCTAGCTTCCACTGATCAGGCATAGTTCCAGACTGCAAGGATTTATTGAATAGTAATGTCAGTGGTTTGGAGAGCTCATTCTTTGCTTCCTTTAGAACTCTAGGCGAGATTGTATCAGGTCCTGGCGTTTTATTTACCTTGAGTTTATCTAAACAATTCAATACTTCTCTCTGTAACGGTGATATTGCTTAGAACATCTGAATTATCAATCTGAATCGGCGATGGTGTAGGGATATCACTGAGGTCTTCTGTTGTAAAAACTGATGCAAAGAAGGTGGGGGAGGTTCCTCTCACACCGCTCTCCTAGACAAAGTTGAAAGGAAGGCCTTTCGTATCATTAACTCCCGTCCACTCACCAACTCTCTGCAATCTCTCTCTCTCCGCCGCAATGTTGCATCTCTCTCGCTATTCTATCGCTACTATAATAATCAGTGTTCCTCAGAGCTATCCCAGTGCATACCACCTCCTTTACGTAGGGCACGTGGTACCCGTCTTGCAACTCAATCCCACCCCTACTCTGTGCAACTCTCCAACCCAAGAGTGAAACGTTACTCTCAATCTTTCTTCTACTCAACAGCTGAGCTCTGGAACTCTCTCCCAGAATCAGTCTTTCCCTCTTCCTATGACTTAAATTGCTTCAAACTCCGTGTGTCAGGCATTTTGGCTCGAACGTCCCTTGATTTTGGCCCTGTCACTCTTTCAACTATGGGGGGGGCACTCACTATAGGCAGTTATGCCTTTTGCCTCCGTCAATCACATAGAAAAAAAATTAAAAAACACTAGTCCCACACTATGGTAACTACCGTAACTCTGTGATACTCCTGCACCAACCACTAGTCCCTCACTATGGTAACTACCGTAACTCTGTGATACTCCTGCACCAACCACTAGTCCCTCACTATGGTAACTACCGTAACTCTGTGATACTCCTGCACCAACCACTAGTCCTCACTATGGTAACTACCGTAACTCTGTGATACTCCTGCACCAACCACTAGTCCTCACTATGGTAACTACCGTAACTCTGTGATACTCCTGCACCAACCACTAGTCCCTCACTATGGTAACTACCGTAACTCTGTGATACTCCTGCACCAACCACTAGTCCCTCACTATGGTAACTACCGTAACTCTGTGATACTCCTGCACCAACCACTAGTCCCTCACTATGGTAACTACCGTAACTCTGTGATACTCCTGCACCAACCACTAGTCCCTCACTATGGTAACTACCGTAACTCTGTGGTACTCCTGCACCAACCACTAGCCCCTCACTATGGTAACTACCGTAACTCTGTGATACTCCTGCACCAACCACTAGTCCCTCACTATGGTAACTACCGTAACTCTGTGGTACTCCTGCACCAACCACTAGTCCCTCACTATGGTAACTACCGTAACTCTGTCAACAAATACTTGTTCATTCCAGTTACACTAAACTCTAGAGAAAATAATTATAGCATTATTGTAAACCTATTTCACTCACATGATGCAAAGCATTTCCTTTTCAATCGAGTGGTAAACTTATGGAAATGACTATATAATAATGTCTTCGAATGTTCTACTGTGCAAACTATTAAATAAAGCTAGATAAATATATCGCCCTTAATCACCGATTACCTGCGTTCGCAAATTAATAGTTTTCGCATATCTTCCCTTAATTTGTCATCCCTTGATTACGTTATATTTTTGCACGAGCATAGAGACACGACCTTTACATATTATATAGATATACATATATATATACTACCAAAACATACATTGTAATTTGCTATGATAACATTAGTCCCACGTAACACGTTCAGTACCGGTGTTATCCTTTCAATTATATTCTGGCAATGATAAGACGATATTATTCAGGTTAGGAAGGATCTTTAGCAATATTAAGGCTTAAAACTATCTCAACCAACTCTTTCGACTTCCACATATCCTTCTTAAGCTGCATAACATCGTCTAAATATAGTTAGAATAAAATATACCACACGTCGCTGGTACTCAAAGGGTTAAGCAGTAATGGAAAATATACTTACTGTACAATTCTGTATATTGAAGAGTGTCCCCCCCCCCTCCCCCTCCCCTCCCAATAGACACACACTCATTGTCACCTACTAACCGGGCAGTTGTGAGTGTTGAAGTGTAGTTAAGGGGAGGTGGTAAAACAAAAAAATTGACACCCTTCTCCCTCACGATTAGCCCCATTAGTTGTCAACTTTTATGTCGTTCGTCCCATTAGTTTGGCGATTTTAAGACCTTTTGCTCCTTTTCTTTTTCAATATTAAGACTTTTCGTGTCATTTAGGTGTCGAATTCTTCCTGACGAGCGATAGCGAGCCTGTAATTTCAAGAGGAACCGGCTTTCGGCCGGAACATTTTTCTATCGAAAAATGTACAAATTTATCTTGAAGGGTGGTCTAGGTGTTTTTTAAAGCTTGATGGAGGTCTAGGGAGGAAACCAAAAACAATATAGAAAGATTATTAAACAAACAAATAAACGCGCCCATCCCCCCTGTCCAGGTTGTTGACCTTGTATAAACACCACATACTATTGTTGTCTCATTGATAAATTTGGGCGTTCATTCATTCACTTTCACTACTACTACGCCGAGTCTGTCCCATCCCCTCCCATCCCTGCACACACATACAGACACCGGAGAGGAGGTAGGAATGTCCCCAAGCGAATTCCTATCATAAAAACACACACAAAAGAACCTAAAAAAGTGACAGTAAAGAAACCATACGCACATTTTGAGGTTCCCCGTATTTGGTATAACCTCCCATCGTTGCTACTGTCCAATGTCACCTCTTTGTGCAATAAACTCGACGAACTTATTGTGACAGTTAAACAAATTAGTGCTGATATTGTAGCAGTTACTGAAGCATGGCAAATCACCCCAGAAATATGCGTGATACAAGACTACAACCTCTTTCACCAACTTCGGACAGAGGAGGGGGGGAGGAGTAGCTATTTTCGCCCGGAAACAGCTGTGTGCATCTCGCCTGGATATTGACGTCCCGGAGGGAATCGAAGCACTCTGGGTGAGAGTTAATCCCCCCTCCCACCCTCGTCACACTGCCTCCATTATCTACTGTGTGATCTACCACCCACCACGCTCACCCACCGGCCCCGCACTAATCAACCACATCATCGATACATGTGATGATCTCAAACTCCAATTTCCATCAGCCAAGTTGGTGGTTTGTGGGGATTTCAATGAACTAGACACCAGTGAGATTCAAGAACAGCTGCATCTTTCACAAATTGTTGACTTCCCCACCCACAACCACAACACTCTTGACCTTATCTTGACGGACATGGATGAGCAGTACCTCCCACCTGAACCTTTACCTCCTGTGGGACGCAGTACTCATCTCTCTGTGTTCTGGTCACCTGCCCCTACCACCTCCCATCAACAGACCCCCGTCATCCGGACCTACCGACCAACGCCAGACTCTGCAATGCGGGGGTTCGGGCAGTGGTTGGTTCATTACCCGTGGATGGAGGGTCTCACTGAAGAAGATGTCAATGCCAAATGGGACAACTCCGTATCTACCACCACCGAAGCCTACCACCACTTCTTCCCCACCAAGAGGACCAAAATGCACCCCTCTGACGTCCCTTGGATTACTCCTCGGATCAAGAGACTGATGCAGAATCGGAATAAGGCCTTCTACACGGACAACAATCGCTACAAGGACCTACGCAACATTGTGATAAGGGAGATCCGTTGGGCGAAGAAGTCCTACTACCCTACAAAGATTCATCATTTAAAACAAACCAATATCAGTCAGTGGTACTCTAAAATTAAGAATCTTTGTGGCTTAAGTAGTGGGACTCCTTCGATCCCCTGTGTTTCCAATGTCCCTCGTGAAGATGCACCTGAACTGATAAATAATCACTTCTCTACCATATGCCAGACCCTCCCCAAACTAGACCGCACCAACCTCCCTGCCTTCCTCCCATCCCCTTCCCCCCCAGTAACTGTTCAAGAATATGAAGTGGCCAAAAAGCTTTCCAGTTTCAAATAAAAAAGATCAACAACCCCAGTAGACCTACCCATGAAAATATACAAAGAATTTTCGGTTGAATTTGCCACCCCCCTTTGCTCGATAATTAATGCCTCCTTAAGGCAAAGTAAATGCCCTGCAGACTGGAAAACTTCATACGTCACTCCAATTCCCAAAGCCCCCTCCCCACATTCTCTTAATGAACTCAGACCAGTTGCCATAACGCCCATCCCTAGTCTAATCTGTGAGGACTTTGTATTCACCTTGGCTTACTCACAAATCCGTCACTTAATAGATCCCCAACAGTTTGGCAACGTAAAAACCTCCTCCACCACTCACTGTCTTATTAGCTTCCTAGATTATATTTACACACATCTTGAGAAGAGAAAGACTTCCCTCGCTCTTGCCTTTATTGACTTTAGGAAAGCATTTGACCTTGTTGACCACACCATCATCATCAACAAGGCCATAAAGTTGGGGCTACATCCTACCCTGGTTGTGTGGTTGACCGACTTCCTTAGTGACAGACGGCAAGCAGTGCGATATCAAGGCTTCATCTCCACCTTCCTAGACATCACATGTGGAGTCCCACAGGGCACAAAGATGGGGCCTCTATTGTTCCTCATCTTGATGATGCCCTAAAGGACACTCAATTCCACTGGAAGTATGTGGACGACTCGACAGTCGGCATTACTGTCGATAACACCTCCCCTAACTATGACCCCCTACAAGACATCCTCGACCGTCTTCAAGCCTGGACCACAGGCAATCATGTGACCATCAATCATGACAAGACAGTGGTCATGCACATCAACACCTCCGTTACCGACCTTCCTCCACCCACTGTCACAATTTGTCCTCATCCCCATCAGCTTGTTGAGTCCACCAAACTCCTCGGAATCACTGTGGACAACAAGCTGAACTGGAAGAAACATGTGTCTACCACAGTCAGGACCGCCACATACAAGTTGTTTATGCTAAGGCGGCTGAGATCCCTGGGGCGCCGGAGAATGAGCTGAAGAGTATATATAACATCTTCATACTCCCTAAGCTCACCTACGCCTCTCCCGCCTGGTCCTCCTCTCTAACCCTGACACAACAACGTCAATTGGAAAGAGTGCAGAAGAGGGCATGCAGGATCATCCTGGGTGGCACATACCCGGGGTACGAGGAAGCTCTCACCACCCTTAGCATACCTGCACTTTCAACCCACCAGTACAACACACTCAAGCAGTTTGCATCTAAGCTACTTGTTCACCCACGACACAGCAACTTACTTCCACCAGACGCCCCTAGACCAACACGTGCAGCTCAACACTTCAACACACTCCAACCAATAAGGGCAAGAACTGACAGATACAAAAATAGTCCTATCCCAACCATTGTAAATATTATTAATAATGTGTAATGCCGGCCTGTCACACCATATATACGTGCCCTCCTTTAATAATGTATGCATAAGTGTGTGTGCGTGTGTGTACATAAACAAACTCAAGCAAATACATACATATATTCTATGTATATGTGCAATTATGTATGTACAGTATATGTGTATGTATGTGTGCGTATATGTGTATGTATGTATGCGTTAATTATCTATATATGTATGTGTCTATAGTGTATACTGTTTGTGGTTCGAGGCTCGAGCCCGGCTGAGTGTATTCTATCACATACACACACACACACACACACACACACACAAACAAACAAACAAACATACACACACACACACACACACACACACACCTACACTGAAGAATGTCCCATATACTATAATTCCCCCCAGCTGTCTCTCCATATTTTATATTTTTCTTTTGTTCTCTACCGAGGATTACCTCCCATTGTAGAAGGCTTTACCTGACCCTACCTGTACGGACCCTTAGGCCATTTCGCCTTAACCCTTTTCAAACTCCTCATTTGATCTCTTCCGACGTTTGACATTCCATTCTAATTGGCTTTACCTGACCTACAGTCCGTTGCCCCATTAACCCTTTTCCAATTCCCTCATTTAATCTCTCCCAAGGATTTAACTCCCATTATTAGCCTCACCTGACCCTACCAGAACAGTTTTTGTATGTATGTATGTTTGTTTGCATACGTGAGCGTTTATGTATACGAGCATGTGCACACTAACTGCATGTTCTTATGTTCTTATATATGTATGTATATATATATATGCATATTTATGTGTGTACGTATGCGTATATATGTATGTTCTGTATATATATGAGTAAAATAAATGTGTACTGTATATGCACTGTAAATCACTTACTCTCATGGTTAATTTATGATAATTTGTATTTTGCACTAGCATAATTATTGTATTAATTTCTTGTTTTAATGTAAAGTATATTATACTCACCCATTGTAAACTGAGCTTACCATTTTCATATCTGTACATCTAATGTTCATCCACTAATTGTAAAATATGTATTTTCAGCTCATGAGGCTGCCATTCTTTAATAAACCGTTTATTATTATTATTATTATTATTATTATTATTATTATTACACAGCTATTGACGTCACAGCACCACACCCGGAGTCACTTCACACACACACACACACACAGGTTATGACGTCACAGCACCAGACCCTGAGTCACTTTCTCTTTCACACCAGCCGCTGGACGGAGGGTTTTCCAGGAAGGCAGAACATCCTTTACACTGTACAAGACAGCTGGTTGAAAGTGCTCCCGAGCTGAGGATTCTTGGTAATGATTGTAAGGAAAAACATAAATATGAATTCCTCCATCCTATTTTTGGACCGCGAAATGAGGATATGTTAAATCATTGGTTACTTACGATTTTCCTGCTAAAAAGTAACAGTTACTATTAATTATTATGTAATTACTACAAAAATGGATGAACAAAAACAAACATATGCAAAGCAAAATGTCAGGTTCGTAATTTTAAGGAAATATTTCCTGGTATTTCTCATTATATATTTGCATTTGAATATTCAAAAATATTATTTTATCAGGTATTTTGTAAAATTAGGTGTTATGTGACAGTAACTGATATAGCAGTACATTATACCTGTACTGCTTATATATATAATATCGCTTCACATTGGCCAAATAGCCTATATTAATGACAATGAATCTATAGGCCCACGATTAAATGCTAAATGAGAGCAAGATAGAGATGGCTTCATATACAGTAGGCTTCATATACAGTAGGCATCATTATACAGTAGGCTTCATAAACAGTAGGCTTCATATACAGTAGACTATAAGTAGGCATCATATACAGTAGGCTTCATATACAATAGGCTTCATATACAGTAGGCTTCATATACAGTAGCATCATTATACAGTAGGCTTCATAAACAGTAGGCTTCATATACAGTAGACTATAAGTAGGCATCATATACAGTAGGCTTAATTTACAATAGGCTTCATATACAGTAGGCTTCATATACAGTAGGCTTTATATACAGTAGGCATCATACACAGTAGGCTTCATAAACAGTAGGCTTCATATACAGTAGACTATAAGTAGGCATCATATACAGTAGGCTTCATATACAGTAGGCTTCATATACAGTAGGCTTCATATACAGTAGGCTTCATATACAGTAGGCTTCATATACAGTAGGCTTCATATAAAGTAGGCTTCATATACAGTAGGCTTCATATACAGTAGGCATCATATACAGTAGGCTTCATATACAATAGGCTTCATATACAGAAGGCTTCATATACATAAGAACATAAGAACATAAGAAAATGGGAGTCTGCAGAAAGCCGATTGGCCTAAGCAAGGCAGATCCCTGTCCCACACAACCCCAATTACAAAGCCCAATTATAGGCTCAACACTCTAATACCCTGAGGATCATCTTACCAAAACGGTTAGAGATTAACGCAGGATTACGGGGGTCTGCAGAGCGCTGATTGGCCCAACCGTGCTGATCCCCCTTCACACCCAACCCTTCTCGTCCATATGATTATCCAATTTTATCTTAAAGCTCCCTATCGTTTTTAATCCCACTATAGCACTTGGTAGTCCATTCCACCCATCTACAGCTCTGTTACCAAACCAATATTTGCCTATATCTTTTCTGAAACGAAATGTATCTAATTTGAAACCATTGGTACGAGTTCTTTCGCTATCACTGAGCTTTAGTACATTTGTCATGTCCCCTTTGTTAATCCCACTAACCCACTTGAACACCTCTATCATATCCCCTCTAACTCTGCGTCTCTCTAACGAATGTAAGCCTAATTTCTTCAACCATTCTTTATACGGAAGATTTCTAATATTATGGATAATTTTTGTCATTCTACGTTGTACTCTCTCCAATGAATCTATGTCCATTCTGTAATAAGGACACCAAAATTGAACAGCATAATCCATATGGGGTCTAACTAATGACAAGTAAAGTTTTAAGATAACATCAGCAGTTCTGTTACTCACACTCCTTGAGATGAACCCGAGAATCCTGTTTGCCTTGTTTCGAACGCTTATACACTGTTGTCTAGGCTTCAAATCATTGCTAACAAACACACCTAGATCTTTCTCACAATTCGAATTTTCTAATTCCACATTAGCTAGTTTATATTTAACATTTGTATGCATCTTCCCTATCTTTAATACCTTGCATTTGTCAATGTTAAACTTCATCTGCCAATTTACTGACCATTCGTGTAAGGTATCTAGATCCCTTTGGAGGCACTCTATATCTCTATCTGAATCAATTGTTCTCCCCATTTTGGTATCGTCTGCAAATTTACTTATCCTACTAGTTATACCTAAATCAAGGTCATTTATGTATATAACAAACAACAGAGGACCTAATACAGATCCCTGGGGGACACCACTTTTGACTGCTCCCCATTCTGACTTCGTACCATTTATGCTGACTCTCTGCTTCCTACCAATAAGCCATGACCTAATCCATCCCAACAACGCCCCACCTATTCTATGCGCCTCAACCTTTCCCATCAATCTCTCATGGGGGACTCTGTCGAAAGCTTTACTGAAATCTAAATATATTATATCATATGACTTGTCATTATCTACTGCTTCATATACCTCTGAGAAAAAAACTAAGCAAATTAGTAAGGCAAGAACGTCCCTGAGTGAATCCATGCTGAGAAGAATTTATTAAATTAAATGTATCTAAGTGGTTTCTAATTTTACTAGCAATAATTGACTCTAGTAGCTTTCCTATGATTGATGTAAGACTAATGGGACGGTAATTGGATGCTATTGATTTGTCACCTTTTTTGAAGATCGGAACTACGTTTGCAAGCTTCCAAGCTTCTGGAACTATACCTGTCTCCAATGACTTGTTAAATAAAAATGTTAATGGGTAACTTAACTCATCCCTACATTCTTTTAATACTCTAGCATATACCTCATCAGGACCAGGCGATTTATGAGGTTTCAGTCTGTCAATTTCCTTAAGCACATCATTTCTACTTATAGGCACATCATTTCTACTTATAGTAGGCTTTATATACAGTAGGCATCATATACAGTAGGCTTCATATACAGTAGACTATAAGTAGGCATCATATACAGTAGGCTTCATAATTATACAATAGGCTTCATATACATTAGGCTTCATATACAGTAGGCTTTATATACAGTAGGCATCATATACAGTAGGCTTCATAAACAGTAGGCTTCATATACAGTAGACTATAAGTAGGCATCAAATACAGTAGGCTTCATATACAATAAGCTTCATATACAGTAGGCATCATATACAGTAGGCTTCATATACAGAATACAGTAGGCTTCATATACAATAAGCTTCATATACAGTAGGCATCATATACAGTAGGCTTCATATACAATAAGCTTCATATACAGTAGTCTTCATATACAGTAGGCTTCATATACAGTAGGCTTCATATACAGTAGGCTTCATATAAAGTAGGCTTCATATACAGTAGGCTTCATATACAGCGACCATCGTACGATAACTTTCACTTTAAAGTTTACTAGTAACGAACCAAATAGTAGCATCGAAAAAGTCCCTAATTTCAAGAAAGCAAACTTCCATAAACTTAGAGCTATGTTTAAAGAAACTGACTGGAGCTTTTAATTAACAATAACGACATAAATACATCTTGGAAGTTATTCGAAACCACTTACCTAAAAGCAGTGCAAGACTGCATACCATCGAAAATACGGCGTCCAGGCCATAATAATAAGCCCAAATGGTGGAATAAAGATATTTCAAACTGCCTGCTTGCTAAAAAATTTGCTAATGATAGATTAAAATCCTCACAAAATGACGAAGAACGGGTGAAATTTGTAGAGCTACGACGCAAAGCCAAAAAGTTAATTAAGCAAAGTAAAAAGACCTTAGAGTTACATATTGCGAATCAAAGTAAAACAAACCCGAAAGAATTCTATAGTTATATCAGAAAGAAAAAAGTAGTTACTTCAACTGTTGGACCGTTAGTCGATGAAAAAGGAGAATACACCAAAGACGAAGTACAAATGAGTAATGCCCTCAATACCTTCTTCGCATCAGTTTTTACAACAGAAGACCTCAGTGATATCCCTACACCATCGCCGATTCAGATTGATAATTCAGATGTTCTAAGCAATATCACCGTTACAGAGAGAGAAGTATTGAATTGTTTAGATAAACTCAAGGTAAATAAAACGCCAGGACCTGATACAATCTCGCCTAGAGTTCTAAAGGAAGCTAAGAATGAGCTCTCCAAACCACTGACATTACTATTCAATAAATCCTTGCAGTCTGGAACTATGCCTGATCAGTGGAAGCTAGCCAACGTAACACCGATATTCAAAAAAGGCAGCAAATCCCTACCCAGTAACTATCGTCCAATTAGCTTAACCTCAGTTGTATGTAAAATGCTAGAAACGGTCATACGAGACAGACTCGTAAATCACTTGGAGGAAAATAACATACTTAAAGATACTCAACACGGCTTTCGTAAAAAACGTTCCTGTTTAACAAACCTCTTAGACTTCTTCCACGATATCCTCAACCTCTACGATGAGAGTAAAGCTGTAGATATTATATACCTTGATTTTCAAAAGGCCTTTGACAAAGTTCCCCACAAACGTTTACTGCTAAAACTAAAAGCGCATGGAATACAAGACGGTGTGTTGAAATGGATAGAAAATTGGCTCAGCAACAGAAAGCAAAGGGTAGTCATAAACGGTAAGGCATCTAAATGGACCAATGTAAGTAGCGGGGTACCCCAGGGATCGGTACTAGGACCAATTCTCTTTCTAATTTACATCAACGACATAGATGAGGGTCTCACCTGCACAATCTCAAAATTTGCTGACGATACAAAAATTGCAAATAGCGTACTCTCAAAAGAACAAGTTGACGATATGCAACACAATCTAGATAAATTGTCATGTTGGGCCCAAATTTGGCAAATGAGTTTCAATGCGGATAAATGTAAAGTACTACATGTCGGATACCTAAATGAGAAAGCAAACTATTCGATGAATGGCACTCAGCTTAAGAATGTAAACAGAGAAACTGATCTGGGAGTAACAATATCGAGTAACCTAAAACCGAGTCAACAATGTTCAGAAGTTGTTAAGAAGGCAAACAAAATAATTGGCTTTATAGGCAGGTCATTTGAGCATAAATCCAAAGAAGTTATCCTAACCCTTTACAATTCCTTAGTCCGCCCTCTTCTGGAATACTGCGTTCAATCCTGGTGCCCTTATTACCAAAAAGATATAAACAAGCTAGAACGAGTTCAACGTAGAGTTACCAAAATGATACCTAGTCTAAAGAACAAACCATACGAAGAGCGTCTTAGAGAATTAAATCTATTTCCTTTAACCCAGCGCAGATTAAGAGGCGACTTAATTCAAGTGTTCAAAATCATCAAAGGCATCGGTCAATATGAACTGTAGTAAGTACTTCACTATCGACCAATCTAATTACAACGCGGGGAAACGGTTGCAAAATTATTGGTAAATCTTTTAACTCGCACGAATCTAAGAATTTTCTTCTTTCAATCGAGTTGTCAACTTGTGGAATGGGCTTCCCCGAGACGTTATAGACTGCAGCACCGTTGATTCATTTAAATTCCGCCTAGACAAATATCTCGCATCAAACCCGCGACTGACTGCGTTTGTAAATGAATAACTTTATCCTCCCCTCAGTTACTAACCCATATGTCCCCTACTAACTTCCTAGTCCTGCCACGTTAGTGGCAGGGCAGTAGTTCCCTTTCCAATGTTCCCTTACCCACTCTAAACCACTGTTTGGACACTTGATCCTCAGTGTTTTGGAGGACAAGCAACCTAGAAGGGTCACTAGATCTGTTGTTGCTTGATTTCCTTTGTACTCCTTTGTACTCCTTTGTACTCCTTTCTACTCCTTTGTACTCCTTTGTACTATATACAGTAGGCTTCATGTACAGTAGGCTTCATATACAGTAGTCTTCATATACAGTAGGCTTCATATACAGTAGGCTTCATATACAGTAGGCTTCATATACAATAAGCTTCATATACAGTAGTCTTCATATACAGTAGGCTTCATATACAGTAGGCTTCATATACAGTAGGCTTCATATACAGTAGGCTTCATATAAAGTAGGCTTCATATACAGTAGGCTTCATATACAGTAGGTTTCATGTACAGTAGGCTTCATATACAGTAGTCTTCATATACAGTAGGCTTCATATACAGTAGGCTTCATATACAGTAGGCTTCATATACAGTAGGCTTCATATACAGTAGGCTTCATATACAGTAGGCTTCATATACAGTAGTCTTCATATACAGTAGGCTTCATATACAGTAGGCTTCATATACAGTAGGCTTCATATACAGTAGGCTTCATATAAAGTAGGCTTCATATAGAGTAGGCTTCATACATGTATCAAGTAATATCATTATTGTTCTTAAATACTGTACGTATTGCACTTATGATTTATTGTCATCATAATTATTTAAACAATGTACACTCGGATACCATAGTCTCTAGCCCATTCATAAATATTTGTAGATTTCACCTATTTCTAATTATGGAAGTATATCTCTGGAAACGAATTTATGAATATAATTGTCTAAAATTCAACTACACAACTATATATACTATTAATTGAAAAGCAAGTTGTATCCAAAAATCAATCTGGATAGATATAATTGCATAAAGAACAGTGTCCACGAATTCCCCTGAGTGGGCTAGAGACTATATGGTATCCGAGTGTATACATGTTGCAAAATGCAATGACAAATTATTAAATAGGGATCACCTAATCAAATACTCGCAAATGCTCTCTCTCTCTCTCTCTCTCTCTCTCTTCTGCCGCCTACACGATATGAATATTATTACATATTATGATTGATAACAAAAGGTTGTCCCCCTCCCCTCCTCCCTTAGTAACTTGACCATAACAACATCCTGGTGAACCTCGCACTACCACCATGACCCAAGGAGCTTCACCTTTCTATCAGTGAGCTATATAACACCAACTGCCTTATTCTCCACCACACTGTACCTCCACCTACCTTACCTGCAACAACACATATCCTCTTGCTGCTGACTTGCAACTTTCAAGAAGGTAAGGCACTGAATAGACGGTACAAGAATTATATAGTGATCTTTATTTATCAATAAAATAATGAAAGTATTTGGAATATATGGTATTCCGAGAATTTATAAATATTTGTTCTCTGCTCCCCAGCCGACATGTCTCACTCTGCTCTGGCTCCACTGATGTACCAGCTTCAACAAGGACTTAACAACTTTGACTTACGTCAATGGGCCAGCCGGGTGGACCTGAACCAGTGGGTGGGACAGTTGGACCTGAAGACAGCCGGGGTGGTGGCTGTGGTGGTGGTTTCCGTGCTGCTGCTGCTGCAGATCTTCGCCAAGTCCTACATCAGTCCCGCCAGGAGTCTTGTGGCCTCAGCTGCTCACGCCTGGCAAGACCAACGTCACCTGCCTCCTCATCACCCAGCCAGAGCAAGGTCAGTACATTGGTTAGTTATATTACCTAGTACCTACCTAAAGTACATTGTTTACTTATATTGTATTGTGTACTTATAATACATTCTGCCTTAACAACGAAATATATTTTAATAAAGGGACATTATGTTATATTTTCTTAATATAAAGCAGTCATGTGATCCATGAAGTGAAGACTTTGTATCATATTATAATGTACTGCAACAGTCGTAACCTGGAGCCAGTGACACAGGTTCTGGACGCCCTGGCAGAAGCAGCCATCAAGTGGGAGGACTCAGTTGACCTCGAGACCACAAACCGAGCTATATAAACTTATTGTTCTAAGTTATAAGTCCCGGCCATCTTATCCAATGATCTCATAATATTGCTGACATAGTGGTAAAGAACAAGGTGTATAAATGTAGATAATGTCAATCTCTGAAGTTGTGAAGGTGTAGGGAAGTATAGTGATGAGTCACATATACAAAATCGTGGACCCCTTATGATTTTACTTTATGCTATTATAAATATCTGCATTGATTATTAGATGGAACTTGCTCTACAATAAATATTATACATAGTTTTGTAATTGATGTACATAAAATTATAATCATATATTCGTTTCTAGAGATATACTTCCATAATTGGAAACAGGTGAGGTCCCCGAATTTTTATGAGTGACTGTACTTCATTGAATGACATTTGGATCGGTATATAAGGGTAAAGGTTTATTCAGGGCATCAACTAGCGAATAGGTTAGTAAATTGCTTAATAAAGTAAGATATGTTTCCATAGAAGCTCAGGTGTTCATTTAGCAACTATTTATTATATAACTAAACTCTACAAATCAAATGTAAATAGTATAGTTACCTAAATGTTGTATAGTATTTTAATAATAAATAATTTAAAATAATACACCAATATTTAATTATGCACCATACAATATTTTCCTTTTTTTAAGAGGGAGTATTGGTATCTGAGTTGTATAGGTAAACAATAATGCAATTACAATATATCATATTGACATACAATTACAATATATCATATTGACATACAATTACAATATATCATATTGGCATACAATTGGTACGAATTTAATCAGAACAAACTTTTACACATTTCTAAGAAAAGGAACATGCATTTTGTTTGTAATTAATGATAATAACGACAACCTATGAATTAAAACTTTTATTTGGTGCAAAATTTGAGAC
>CM064525.1:47162270-47602270 GCA_032716605.1 Paralithodes platypus | reverse complement strand
TGACCCCTCACCCCCTCTGGCCCGGCCCCAAAGGTGCCTCACCCCCTCTACCCTGGCACCATTGGTGCCTCACCCCCTCTCCCCTGGCACCATTGATGCCTCACCCCCTCTACCCTGGCACCATTGACCCCTCACCCCCTCTCCCCTGGCAGCAATGATGCCTCACCCCCTGTCCCCTGGCACCATTGATGCCTCACCCCCTCTCCCCTGGCACCATTGATGCCTCACCCCCTCTACCCTGGCACCATTGACCCCTCACCCCTCTCCCCTGGCACCATTGACCCTTCACCCCCTCTCCTCTTGCCCCATTGATGCCTCTCCCCTTCTACCAGGGCACCAATGACCCCTCACCCCCTCTCCCCTGGCACCATTGACCCCTCACCCCTGGCACCATTGACCCCTCACCCCCTCTCCCCCGGCACCCTTGACACCCCCAACCCCCTCTCCCCTGGCACCATTGACCCCTCACCCCCCCTCCCCTCGCACCCTTGATTCCTCACACCCCCTCTCCCCTGGCACCATTGACACCCCCAACCCCCTCTCCCCTGGCACCATTGACCCCTCACCCCCTCTCCCCTGGCACCATTGACCCTTCACCCCATCACCCCTGGCACCATTGACCCCTCACCCCCTCTCCCCTGGCACCATTGACACCCCCCACCCCCTCTCCCCTGGCACCATTGACCCCTCACCCCCTCTCCCCTGGCACCATTGACCCTTCACCCCCTTTCCCTGAAACCAATGACCCCTCACCCTCTCTCCCCTGGCACCATTGACCACACATCCCCTCTCCCCTGGCACCATTGACCCCTCACCCCCTCTCCCCTGGTACCATTGACATCCCAAACCCCCTCTCCCCTGGCACCATTGACCCCTCACCCCCTGTCCCTTGATACCATTGAACCCCCACCCCCCTCCCCTGGCACCATTGCCCTATCACCCCCACTACCCTGGCACCATTGACACCCCCAACCCCCTCTCCCGTGGCACCATTGACCCCTCACCCCCTCTCCCCTGGCACCATTGCACCCCCACCCCCTCTCCCCTGGCACCATTGACACCCCCAACCCCCTCTCCCCTGGCACCATTGCGACCCCCAACTCCCTCTGCTCTGGCACCATTGACCTTCCACCCCCTTTCCCCTGGCACCATTGACCTCCCACCCCCTCTCCCCTGGCACCATTGACCCCTCACCCTCTCCCCTGGCACCACTGACCCCCCTTCCCCTGGCACCATTGACCCCCCACCCCCTCTCCCCTGGCACCATTGACCTCCAATCCCCTCTCCCCTTGCACCATTGACCCACCACCCCCTCTCCCCTTGCACTGTTGATCCCCCACCCCTTCTCCCCTTGCACAATTGACCTCCCACCCCCTCTCCCCTGCCACCATTGACCCCCCACCCCCTCTCCACTGGCACTGTTGATCCCCCACCCTCCTTCCCTGGCATCCTTGACCTCACTCCCCCTCCAATGGCACCTTAAGTGCCTACCCCCTCTTCTTTGGCATCGTTGACCCGCCACCCCTCTGCCTCCACGTCTTTGACCCCACAACCCCAATCCCATAGAATCTTTGACCACCCCATCCCTTGGCACTCATGCCCCCTCACCCCACCCCTCTCCATTGGCATGTTTTACCCTCCCATCCCTTGACACCCGTGATCCCTCACCCCCTCCCCTGGCACCCTTGAACTCCCACCTGACTCCCTTGACATCCTTGACACACCACCCCTGCCTTTGACATTTTGACACCACCACCACCATTCTTTGGCTACCTTGACAAACCCGTCCTCTCATGGCATATTTGACCCCCACCTCCATCCTTTGGCACTCTTAACCACCAGCTACCCCCTTCCCTGGCATCATTGATCTTCCCAGAGTCCCCACACCCCATCCCTTGTCACCCGTCATCCCCCACCCTCCTTCCATGGCATCCATGACCCCCCCCCACATACTACTTTAGCACCCTCGATCCCCACTCACCCTCCCCTGGCACCTTCAACCCCTTACTAACCCTCCCATTGCACCTTCGACCCCTTACTAACCCTCCCCTGGCACCTTGATTTTCAAAAGGCCTTTGACAAAGTTCCCCACAAACGTTTACTGCTAAAACTAAAAGCACATGGAATACAAGACGGTGTGTTGAAATGGATAGAAAATTGGCTCAGCGACAGAAAGCAAAGAGTAGTCATAAGCGGTAAGGCATCTAAATGGACCAATGTAAGTAGCGGGGTACCCCAGGGATTGGTACTAGGACCAATTATCTTTCTAATTTACATCAACGATATAGATGAGGGCCTCACCTTTACAATCTCAAAATTTGCTGACGATACAAAAATTGCAAATAGCGTACTCTCAAAAGAACAAGTTGACGATATGCAACACAATCTAGATAAATTGTCATGTTGGGCCCAAATTTGGCAAATGAGTTTCAATGCGGATAAATGTAAAGTACTACATATCGGATACCTAAATGAGAAAGCAAACTATTCGATGAATGGCACTCAGCTTAAGAATGTAAACAGAGAAACCGATCTGGGAGTAACAATATCGAGTAACCTAAAACCGAGTCAACAATGTTCAGAAGTTGTTAAGAAGGCAAACAAAATAATTGGCTTTATAGGCAGGTCATTTGAGCATAAATCCAAAGAAGTTATCCTAACCCTTTACAATTCCTTAGTCCGCCCTCTTCTGGAATACTGCGTTCAATCCTGGTGCCCTTATTACCAAAAAGATATAAACAAGCTAGAACGAGTTCAACGTAGAGTTACCAAAATGATACCTAGCCTAAAGAACAAACCATACGAAGAGCGTCTTAGAGAATTAAATCTATTTCCCAGCGCAGATTAAGAGGTGACTTAATTCAAGTGTTCAAAATCATCAAAGGCATCGACAATATGAACTGTAGTAAGTACTTCACTATCGACCAATCTAATTACACGGGGGGAAACGGTTGCAAAATTGTTGGTAAATCTTTTAACTCGCACGAATCTAAGAATTTCTTCTTCAATCGAGTTGTCAACTTGTGGAATGGGCTTCCCCGAAACGTTATAGACTGCATCACCGTTGATTCATTTAAACTCCGCCTAGACAAATATCACGCTTCAAACCCGCGACTGACTGCGTTTGTAAATGAATAACTTTATTTTATCCCCCCCTCAGTTACTAACCCATCTGTCCCCTATTAACTTCCTAATCCTGCCACGGACATTAGTTCCAGGGCAGTAATTCCCTTTCCAATGTTCCCTTACCCACTCTAAACCACTGTTTGGACACTTGATCCTCAGTGTTTTGGAGGAAATGCAACCTAGAAGGGTCACTAGATCTGTTGTTGCTTGATTTCCTTTGTACTCCTTTGTACTCCGCCCCCCTATTCACGCTCCCTTGGCACCTTCAATAATTTACTCACCCTCCCCGGGTACTCTCGACTGTCGACTGACATGGTACAGGCAACACCTAGCTGGTCCACTCTAATTATCCTTGTGACATATTTACACAACAAAGCTAAGTCTCACATAATGTTCATTATTTGAGTGTTTTACTTTATTTACCACTACGGATCAATGTTATTTAAATAACATAACAACATTGGACACTATATAGAATAAGACAGTGTGAATACGATAACCTGGAAGTGATTAAATGAAAAAGTAAATCCCAGACAATAACAACTATGGATCCCGACGCAACAAAAGTCTTTTTGCAGTCTCAAGAAAGGGCATATATAAGTGCTATGGATACTATTGTTGAGAAATTAAAATCTAGAATAACATCGCTATAATTTAACAGTAAGTGACATTACTAGTAGTTGCTGAACTGAAGACAAAAAATATAGCATTACATAACGGCTGGAATGAAAACAAATTAATAATCGAAACCACCAAGACCCAAATCAACTATCAAGAACAACGCACTTCACTGACATCTTTGTCAGTGAGGATTTGTGACAAGCGTCGCAAGAATTAATAAACAATCAATTCCCTCTACTGGTGCAAGCCAGATCTGAGGATAAGATAGCATTCTTCAAATACACCAAGTAAATTATCAAAGCAAAAGTAGGACAACGCAAATCTATGCATGTCAGTCAGTATGATGGTCCTGCTGGTGGTGCTACTGCTGGTGGTACGACAACTAGTGGTACAACTGCTGGTGGTATAATATCATGTTTATTATTCCTAGGGGGTAGAAGAGAAACGGATATAAATTAAATAATTAAACCTGGAAAGATGAATTGTCCTAGGCTATAAAAATGTTACCGGGTCGGCGGTTGACTTACATGTTATTATGTAGATGTCGGCTATCTGTGGTAGTCCCAGTTATATCTATGAAGTACTTCTAGTATTAAAGGAAGTTCGCTGTGATACAAAGAGTGTAGCTTAGGTGATGGACGTGTCGGTAGGCAAATATCAGGGAAGTTTTGGTGTTATGTGGCAGCAGCTGGCGGGGTGAAGTCTGTGTGAAGTGTGTCTGATATTCCCTTTTATCGTGACAATATAAAATATATTTAAGGGTTCTATATCGTCCCACGTGATTAAATAATAAGGGAAAATAAACTAAGATATAATTGGTGCAACCACAGTAATATTTATCCACAAAAATAAATAAAGTAATGCGTATAAACAAAAAGGAACTAGCTGTCGTGAATCCGGGAAATTCAAACTACGGTATATATACCAGCTAGGATTCACGACATACTCCGCCACCAGTTATATACAAAGTATTTACAATTGTCCCGTCCCGATCATGGATCGCCACAACTGGGAGGAACCCAAAGCAGCCCGATGTGACAGCCTCTGAGGGGTATCACCTCGGTCCACTCCAGTAGCAGGAAGGATATTATCAGAGTTCGGCTTGCTGTCGCCATCCACTACCTCTAAATCTATCTCTAATGGGTATAACTTAACCACCGGTCTGCTGGTCAAACCGGCTCCTGATTTTACCTGAACTACCCTACATTTGTGGTCAGGACCACGAAAAAGGTTCATTATCCAACCTATATGCCAAAAAAGTCGGGGGCCGTCATCATGTACTAGAACGACGTCCCCAACTTGTAGCGATACTATCCCTCTTTTTACCATTAAGTGACGATGTTGCTCCCAGAGTGATATTAAATAATCAGTGCTCCACCTTTTCCGCAGGTCATTTGAGAGTTTCGTTACATATTGGAAGCGTTGGTTGACGGAATTGTTGTTACGCCACGTCATGTCCTTGAGATCTTCATCCGTGACTTCTCGCCTTGGAAAGCTTCTGATCCGCCTCCCATGAACCAGTTGTGAAGGAGTGATGGGTAGAGGGTCCTCAAGATCACTGTAGGTGTAGCCAAGCGGACGATCATTGACTGTGGCCTCGAGCTCCAGTAATACCCTTTTCAGTTCCTCTGTGGTAACCAATGCTCGACCCAGTACCTTCTTCAAGCCAGCCTTTAGGATGCCAATGACCCATTCCCATATGGAACCGAACCATGGCGCCCTGGCCGGTATAAACCGCCACTCGCACTTGACTTCCGCTAAAGTACCTTTTAACCTTGCATCATCTATCAACTCCCGTAATGTACTGGATCCGCTAACAAATGTGGTCGCATTATCACTCATCTTGCTTCCAAATTTCTTAAGCATTTCTCTTCTCATAATCTGCTCTCAGATCGCCAGTATGGCTTCCTTAAGGGTCGCTCTACTGGTGATCTTCTTTCATATCTTACTAACTCTTGGTCATCCTCCTTTCGGGACTTCGGTGAGACTTTTTCTATTGCACTAGACATATCGAAAGCCTTCGATAGAGTCTGGCATAAATCTTTAATTTCTAAACTACCCTCCTTCGGTTTCTATCCCTCCATCTGTGCCTTTGTCTCTAATTTCCTTTCCGGCCGTTCCATAGCCGCGGTTGTGGACGGCCATTGTTCACTTCCTCACCCTATAAACTCCGGTGTTCCTCAGGGTTCTGCCCTATCTCCTATTCTCTTTCTAATTTTTATAAATTATCTCCTTAACTGTACCTTAATTCCCATCCATTCAAACGCAGACGACTCAACCTTACACTACTCCATTACTTTTTCAGAACGCCCCAGCCAGCAATCCCTCAACGACAAATGTAATGAAGCCATAGAACTCTTAAATTCTGATCTAAATACTATTTCCAATTGGGGCAGAGAAAACCTTGTTAACTTAAATGCTTCCAAAACCCAATTTCTCCATCTATCTACCCGTCAGGATCTCCCAGCGGACTATCCCTTATTCTTCAACAATACAAAAATCAACCCTTCATCTTCTCTCAATATTCTTGGTGTCTCTTTTTCTTCTGCTCTCATTTGGAAGGACCATATTACCAGTCTTGCTAAGGCAGCCTCCCAGAAGCTGGGTATGCTCAACCACCTTAGGGGGTTCTTTTCCCCTGCACAGCTTCTTGCTCTGTACAGGGGCATAGTGTGCCCTTGTATTGAGTATTGTTCACATGTGTGGGGAGGTTCCTCTCACACCACTCTCCTAGACAAGGTTGAAAGGCCTTTCGTATCATTAACTCCCATCCACTCACCAACTCTCTGCAATCTCTCTCTCTCCGCCGCAATGTTGCATCTCTCTCGCTATTTTATCGCTACTATAATAATCAGTGTTCCTCAGAGCTATCCCAGTGCATACCACCTCCTTTACGTAGGGCATGTGGTACCCGTCTTGCAACTCAATCTCACCCCTACTCTGTGCAACTCTCCAACCCAAGAGTGAAACGTTACTCTCAAACTTTCTTCTACTCAACAGCTGAGCTCTGAAACTCTCTCCCAGATTCAGTCTTTCCCACTTCCTATGGCTTAAATTGCTTCAAACTCTGTGTGTCCAGGCATTTTGGCTCGAACGTCCCTTGATTTTGGCCCTGTCACTCTTTCAACTATGGGGGAGCCACTCGCTATAGGCAGTTATGCCTTTTGCCTCCCTCAATCACATAGAAAAAAAAAAAAAAAAAAAGGATACCCCTTCCTGCTACTAATCCTACGGAACGCATGCACAAATGATACGCAGGAGAGGTTAGACACCGTCTCTACATGGACCGCTCTAGTAACTGCACAGGTGAATAAGACTACATATAATTTACTTACAGTACCCCCCTTCTCTTTTACTGGCAAGGCACTTGTGTAGTCAAACCCCGTTACCTGGAAAGGACTCACTTCCTGAACCCTAAACTCCGGCAATGGAGGGGCCAGTACAGCACGGTATGATTTACCTTGCAATCTCTTGCAGTTGATACATCCCCTTAAGGCTTTCTTTACTACCTGTCTATTCTTGGGGATCCACCATCTTTGCCTTATGTAATTTACAACATAACTAACACCACTATGGTTACACACTTTGTGGCAGTAATTACTAAGGAGAGTGGCTATACGATGTTTATTACGGATAAGGATAGGGTACTTGGCGCTATCATGTAAAGCTGACAAGTGTAGCCTACCTCTACAGCGTATCATGCCTCCCTCCATATAGAGGCCTAACTGCTTCACTATATTGCTTGGAGTGCCCTGTCCTTTTTGACAAATAGTGGTGTTCCACAGAGTAAGCTTCTCTCTGAGCTACCTTAATCATGGCTGACTCTGCTGCTCTTAATTCCGACACTGTCAAGTATGCCGGTTTTGCCTGATAGTTCCCTTGTGTCTTCTCTCTAAGAGTCCTAATAAACCTAAGGACCCATGCCATTACATGCCATGACTTCACATATGAGCCATACCGGTCCCAATTCAATATGGCAGTAGGGGCAACCGGTACCGGCAATGACAGGGATCCTTCTTGACTCGTGTTACAACCCACTGTGGTGTCCCCTCCTATTGAGCCCCCTATTGGGTCATGATCAGTCCATAGCATTTGGTGAGGTAGCCATGTGGGCCCTCCCCACCAAAACGAAGAAGCAACTAAGGACACATATGAAATCCCTCTGGTGACTAGATCACTGGGGTTGTCCTCTGTGGATACATAACGAAAATGAGCGCCGGGGACTAATGACTTTATCTCATCATCTCTATTTTGAACATATATAGGCAAAATCTTTTTACTAGACAACCAGGATAGGGTTATCTGGCTGTCCGACCAGAGGAATGCATTCTCTATAATCAGCTCGTCCATGTAGGCCTCACATATATAACATGAGAGACGAGCTGCGAGAAGAACAGCAGTCAACTCCATCTTAGGTATGGTGAGGGACCTAATAGGCGCCCCCTTAGCTTTGGCCATTACAAACCTACTCACCTCATCACCAACCGCATAGGCTGCTACACCATATGCTACTGAGCTAGCGTCACTAAATAGGTGCAGCGTAACCCTCTTAGAAATAGTGACCCGACGGGGAAACATGATACCTGTACTATCTAACATGATACCTGTACTATCTATTATATCGTCATAAATACCCTGCCAGTTAGCTCTCATGTCATCTGGAATGGGGACATCCCACCCACACTCTAATCTCCACAAGTCCTGTACGAACTTCCGCGCCCGGGTGGTTACCGGTAGCAACACTCTTAGAGGATCGAAAACACTCGCGGTTAGACTTAGAGCCTCGCGTTTTGTAACCAATGCAGGGCTACTTCCGCGGCAATTAACCTGTAACATATCCTTATCAGTTAGCCACTCAACGCCAAGTACCCCAACCCCGTCTTGTTTGGCGGAAGCTATACCCTTAAGGTGCAACAGTTCCTGCAAACTCTCATTATTTGTGACCCACTCACGTAAAGACAGGTTAGCGCTGGAAAATATTCTACGGGCATCCCAACATTGTTGTTGCAAATCACTTACATCATCACCAGTGCCCTGTAAGTTATCAATATACAACCCCCTTTTTAGCTTATTAACTACTTCACTGTTCTCCTGTATCATAGACAGGTGTTTTTGAATGGTAGCATTAAGAAGGAACTGGGAACAGGTGGCCCCGAACAGAACTGCACGGAACCTGTAGACATTGTAAGGACTTGCAACATCCAAGGGATCAACGGGCCACAGAAACCTAGTAGCATCCCTATCCTTCTCACTCAACCCCACCATGAGAAATGCTTTCTCAATATCACTCACCCAGGCAAATTGATGGCATCTAAAGCGTAGAAGTACCTGGGTGAGGTCAGCCACTAGCGATGGACCTGTATGGAGACAGTCATTCAGACTGAACGCCTTCTCGTCCATCCTAGCCGAACAGTCAAACACTATCCGTACAGGCGTAGTAACACTATCCTTAGTAATACTATGGTGAGCTAAGTAGTGAATGGGATGACCAGCTTGATTCCTGTTTTCTACCCTTTCGATAAACCCCCTTTCTATCTGATTATCCAGAACCTATGTATATTGTTGACAGTAGTTGGGATCTTTTATAAATTTACTCTGCAAGCCTCTCATTCTGCCCAGGGCTAACTTAAAGTTATCAGGTAATTTATCTATGTTATCTCTCCACGGCAGTTCCACTATATACTGTCCCTGTGTTTCGGAATACTGTACCGTTTCAGAAAATCTATTTAAGACTCTCTCCCTACCCTTACCAGTCTCATTAGGACTTATACCAATATGGTCCAAGTCCCATAGAGCTGTCAGATCCTTTAATTCTGGAGATTTACTGCCAATATCTTCCTGTATCTCCACTAAAGGGTCTACTGCTAACTTAAGAACGGTGACTAACTCTACATGGGTCTCTTCTATATCTGACTGATAAGTGCCACTCAGTGCATAACCATAAATTGTGGGTAACATAACTATACTTCCTTCCCTGACATAGCCTGAATGTACAAAGTGGTAATAAAAGTCCGCCCCAATCAGTAACCCTATCATATCTCCATCAGTGATACCTGGATCGGCTAATTTGTAACCCCGAGCCTTGATAGCATTTACCTCCATCTCTAATCCTCTCCCTGGTTTGTCTACTGATAACTCCTCCACCACAACGGCCCTCAATTTACACACCCTTCTTCTGTGATGATAGGTTAACTCTACTGTTTCATACTCAGTACTACCAAGTGAGCCAGTAAATCCCTTGAGCCTTAGCTGTTTCTTACTGACCCTTACGTAATCAAGCTGCGATAAAGCAGAGCGCAAGATGAAGGTACGTTGCGAACATTGGTCCAACAAAGATCTTACTTTACTGGTATGACCGTTTCTGTCGGTCAAGGGAATCTGAATGGTAGGTAACAATACTGCATTACGGCCCGAAGCCACAGCCATGGTCACTGTTGGTTCAAGGGCTGCTGGTTGCCCAGTTTGTTCAAGGCGTGGCGTCGGACACAAATAATTAAAATATTTCTGTTGGCAGAATTGGCACGGCCTAATTTTAGGGTTGCATGCTGCTTATGGTAGTCCATCGTAGTCCGATAATGACGTTCCCTTCCTGCATTCATCTGTTGTGAGTTCTACGATGACTGTTGAGTCCTATCCGTGATGCACATATCCTGCCCCAGTCTGGGCACTGGTAGTCCGGGGTAGGAGGTGCTGGCTGTTCCCGACGTGCATGTCTCCGGGCCCTCTTCTCCTGCTGGTGGTGTTTCCTCTGACGTTCCAGTTCCTTCGCTCCTTGCTGGCAGTGTGAGCGCTATAGTGGTCTATCTGATGCTAAGTTTTCAAGTGCAGTTGGTTGTATATTGCACCTTTTTAGTATTTTCTTTATACTGTCTTTGTATCTTAATTTTAGTCCTCCAGCTGCTCTGCGGCCTTCATGCAGCTGTCCATATAGTATTTTATGGGGTAGTCTCTCCTCTGGCATACAGATGACATGCCCAACCTATCTGAGTTGTTGTTTGATGATAAGGGTCTCAATACTGGTGTTGTTGGCTCTTTCAAGTATTGTTATATGAGGAACACGGTCCTGCCAGGTTATACCCATAATCTTTCGGAGGCATCTGATGTGGAAAGCCTCCAGGGGTCGTATATGGCGTCTATATGTCGTCCATGTCTCACAACCATAGAGCAAAGTGGTTAAACACACAGCATTATATACAGCCACTTTGGTACAAAGAGTCAGGTGATTATTTTGGAAAACTCTCTCTTGTAGGCGGCCAAAAGATGCTGCAGCTTGTCTCAGTCGGTGTTGTACCTCATCGTCAATACTGGCTGTTTCAGACAGGATGCTTCCCAGATACTTGAAAGAAGGAACTTGTGCTATCTCCTCTCCTGCTAATCTGAACACTGGCTGCACAGGTGGTATCTGAGCTGACCACTGAGAAATTATTTGTGTTTTCTGGATGTTAACCCTTTCACGCAGTTATGACGCAGAGGTTGCCAGATTAGCAATAAGAAATAGAGTTCTCTCACTCTTATAATTACCTCTCCAAAATTAGTTTTCTGCCCACAGCTATCTCAAAGACAACTGCAGAGGTTGAAGTAACTAAACTAAAGGTTTCTAAATACCCCTGATGGTAGCAAAGGCTTTAAAGTATCCCCAATAGGCTCAAAATCGCGTCATATGTCGGAGAGGGTTAACTGACAGGCCCATTCTGGAGTAAGCACTTGCTGCAGCTTCAACCGCGACTTCTAGTTCCTCTGGCGAGTGAGCTACAAGAGCACAATCATCTGCATACTGAAGTTCCAGGATATTTTCCATAGAGAGTTTTGTTCTTGCTTGAAATCTACGAATGTTGAAGAGGTTGCCATCTAGTCTATAGTCTATGTTGATTCCACTTCTGTTTGCTATAGTCCTATGAAGAAGTATTATAACGCATATTACATATTTTTTTAAAAGGACTGGTGCCAGTACACACCCTTGTCTGACTCCGGCATTAACAGCAAATGGTTCTGATGCATGGCCTCCTGCAGTGACTCTCGCCATCATGCCATCATGAAACTGCCTTACAAGTGCCACAAATTTTGGTGGACAGCCAAAGATACGGAGAATATTCCACAATGTTTCTCGATTTACGGTATCAAAGGCTTTTGACAGATCAATGACGGCTATAAAAATGTCTTTATTTTGTTCCCTGCATTTTTCTTGCAATTGACGTGTAGTAAAAATCATGTCAATAGTTCCTCGATCTTTACGGAAACCGCATTGTGACTCTGGCAGTATTTCCTCAGTAATTTTGGTCAACAGTCTTTGAAGCATGATTTTTGACAGCACCTTCCCTGGCACAGCTAAAAGAGAAATGCCTCTGCTGTTGCCACAATTAGATTTATCACCCTTGTTTTTGTAAATTGTGATAATATTTGCATCTTTCCATGTCTGAGGTACGTACTCCTTGTCCCAAACCTCCAAAATTAATGAGTGAATATCTCGAAGCAGTAGGTAACCTCCATATTTAATTAGCTCTGCTGGTATACCATCTGGACCAGGAGATTTGTTATCTTTCAGGGTCTTAACTGCTCTAGTCACTTCATTAAAGGTTGGTGGTATATCAAGATCTTGAATAATGGGTTGATCTTCAAACTCTTGTTGGCAAGTTGAATCTACATGGTTGTCTTGGTTCAGCAAGTCCTTGAAGTGCTCCCCCCCATCTCTCAACAATTGCCTTTTGATCTTTTATAAGAGTAGTTCCGTCTGCACTCCATAATGGTGTAAGTGGACAGCTTGTAGGTCCGTACACTTGTTTTACAGCATTATAAAAGTTGTGCATGTCATGTGCATCGGCATACCCTTGTATTCTTGTCCCTTATTTGTCCACCAATCAATTTGCATTTTTCGTAAGGTTCTTTGTACATCGGATCGTAATTCTTGCCAGTTCATTTTTAAGGTTTCAGAGGTTGGGTTGCTAAGAGTTGCTCTATGAGCTCTGTGCATCCTGTCTAAAAGAATGGAGATGTTGCCCAAATTTTCATCAAACCAGTCTTGATGATTTTTTACTAATACAGGATGGTAGTATTGAGGTATGGGAGAGGTACAAGGAGAAAAGGAGAGAGGCAAAACGGAAAATTAGAGAAGCGAAAAAAGATGCAAACGGAAGGTGGGGTCTAAGGTTGAGTGAGAATTTTGAAGAACGAAAGAAGATGTTCTGGAAGACGGTAAATAAAGTAAGGAAAGGAGGACAAAAGAGGGAAGAGTCAGTGAAAGATGCAAATGGAGAATTACTAGTGGAACCAGTTGAAGTGAGGAAAAGATATGCAGAGTATTTTGGATCTTTGTTAAATACAAGAGATGGAAGAGAAGCAGTGATTGAAGCAGAGGTGGATGGAGATAGGTTACCCAGGCCACCCAGGTGGCAAGGAATGAATGAAAGGATTGAGGAAAATGAGGTGAAAAAGCAGTGAAACAAATGAGAGCGGGAAAAACAGAAGGTTTGGATGGTATTGCTGTGGAGTGTATAAAGAAGGGTGGAGATGTGATAATAGATTGGTTGGTGAGACTTTTCAATGTGTGCTTTGCTGTGTCAATGGTACCAATAGACTGGAAGAGTGCATGTATTGTGCGGTTGTACAAGGGGAAGGGAGACCGGCAGGAGTGTTCAAGTTATAGAGGTATTAGTTTATTGTCAGTGGTGGGAAAGCTGTATGGCAGGGTGTTGATAGAGAGGAAAATAAAGTGTACGGAAGTTGCAATAAGAGAAGAACAGTGGGGTTTTAGAAGGGGAAGAGGGTACGTGGATCAGATGTTTGCAGTAAGATAGTTATGCGAGAAGTATTTAGAGAAGCATAAGGAGATATTTTGGGCTTTTATGGACTTGGAAAAAGCGTATGATCGTGTGGAACGTGAAGCCTTGTGGAAGGTGTTAAGGATTTATGAAATAGGAGGAAATTTGTTAGAAGCAGTTAAGAGTTTTTATGAAGGGAGCAGAGCATGTGTGAGAGTAGGAAATGGTGAGTTGAGTGAATGGTTTGAGATAAAGGTAGGCTTGTGACAGGGTTGTGTAATGTCACCATGGCTGTTTAATATGTTTATGGATGGTGTGGTGAGGGAGGTGAAAAGGAGAACTATGGGAAGAGGATTGGGTTTAGTAGGAAAGAATGGTAGAGATTGGGAGTTGAATCAGTTGCTGTTCGCTGATGACAGAGCATTGGTGGCGGATTCTGATGAGAAACTGCAGCGGGTAGTCAAAGAGTTTGGTGTGGTTTGTGGAAGGAGGAAACTGAAGGTGAACGTCAATCAAAGTAAAGTAATGGTGTGTAATAGGGGAGAGCATAGGGTGAATCTAGATGTGAGGCTGGATGGGAAAATATTGGAACAAGTCGAGTGTTTTAAATATCTAGGAGGAACGATAAGCAGGAGTGGAGGTATGGAAATGGAGGTAAAACAGAGAGTGTGTGAAGGAAGGAAGGTTTTCGGAGCAATGGGAAGTATGTGGAAGACGAGAAATCTCGGAGTGAAAGTAAAAAGTGCACTGTATCAAGGAATTGTTGTGCCAACAGTGATGTATGGGGCTGAGACATGGGCTCTGAAGAAAAAGGAGAAAAGAGGGCTGGATGTGATGGAGATGAGCTGCTTGAGGAGTATGTGTGGAGTTACTCGTAGAGACAGATTGAGGAATGAAGAGATACGTAGAAGAGTGGGGCAGCAGGAACATTTGTCAGCCAGAGTGGACAGGAGGGTGCTGAGCTGGTATGGTCATGTTGAACGAATGGGAGATGAAAGGCTTACAAAGAGAATATGTGAGTCAGGTACAAGGGGAGATAGAAGGGCAGAAAGACCCCCATTGAGATGGAGATACTGTGTAAGAAAGGCTTTGGATGATAGAGGAATGACTATAGATCAGGCAGGGGAAGTGGTGGTGGACAGGAGTGAATGGAGAATGCTTGTGAATAGTTGAGTGAACACGTGGTCATTTGGAGTAAGGGGTTGGGCGCAAGTTGGACTAGATAATAGTCCATCAGGCGCCTGGCCCGGGGAGACGATTAATATGAAGGGTGCGCCTGGAAGTGTGGTGGGAGGGCGTGTGGCTTTGGCTCCGCTGCATGTCTGCCTGCCGAGATCGGAACCTCTCCGGGTGGTCGGGGGCCGGGGGAGTGCTGGAGCGACCTTGGTGACCCTGGTCTCTGGGTCTTCTCCTGGGTGACCTGGATGTGTGTGAGTTTGTGCTTTTTATCTGTGTTTATTCGTTGTTTTATGTTGTTTTTGTGTTTTCCCTGTTCTTGCTCTGTCTTGAGTTGGCTACTTCCAAAATGGGGATAGGGCCTGAGCATATAGATAGATTGATAGACCAATTTAATCCTTTGCTGCTTCATAAATTAATTCACTACGTGAAGCCTAGATTTCATCTAGTGGAATTGTCAAGTTGCTAATGGGATCTTCATCACTTAGCTTCTCAGATAAAACTCTGCGGAAGGTGTTACAAAATTCATGGTTTTTAAGTTTAGCAACGTTTATTCTTTTCTTATTTGTATTTAGACGTCGTACAGGTGGTTGTATTGTCAGTTTAAGGATAGATCTTACTAATCTGTGATCTGTCCAGCACTCCGCTCCTCTCATTGCTCGTGTCTGAAGGACACCACTTACATCACTTCTTCTTACAATTATATAGTCTAACAGGTGCCAATGTTTTGAGCGTGGGTGCATCCAAGATGTTTTATACTTGTCTTTCTGTTGGAAAAGGGTGTTGGTAATAGTAAGGTTATGTTGAGCACACAATGTGAGGAGCCGAAGGCCATTGGAGTTCATGTGTCCTATTCCATATTTACCAATTATACCTTCCCATATCTCATATTTTCTTCCAACTCTTGCATTGAAGTCACCTAAAAGTAGTATTGCATCATGCCTATGGATTCTGCTGAGGGCCTCGTCTAGTGCCTGATGGAATTGATCTTTGTCGTCCTCTGTAGCAGCAAGGGTAGGGGCATATGCACTGATGATGGTGGCATATCTGTTTTTAACAAGGGGTATTCTGAGTGTCATCAGTCTTTCACTGATTCCAACTGGCACTTCTGGGAATTTTCTTAAGATGTCATTGTTGATGGCAAAACCCACACCATGCATGTGTTGGCCTCCTTGAGGGTAGCCTCTCCAGTAAAAGGTGTATCCACATCCCGTTTCACACAGCGATCCTTTTCCCAGGAAACGGGTTTCACTGAGAGCAGCAATATCAATCTTATACCGTTGAAGCTCTTCTGCAACTAGGGCTGTTCTACGCTGGGGTCTGTCAGGTTGGGTGTTTCTGTCCAGTAGGGTTCTCACATTCCACGTTCCGAGTTTAAGTGGAATTTGTTTCTTTCTATTGTTACGACCGCATATGGGATGGCTCAGTAGGTGCGGTGTCCTACTCAGCTTTTGTGGAGCGGGTGATTTTTAGGCCACCTTTTCCAGGCCCTTTCCTATTCAGGGTGAGCAGCACGGATCCTGAAAAGGACTGCTCAGACACACAGGGGTCTGCCGAAGATGACTGCCACTCCAGTCCCAGCCATCGGCGACCATAAATAGCCCTGTGTCGCCAACGTGCAGGGGTTGAGCTAGAAACTCCCAGAACCATCCTGTCCCTGTTCCCGTCACTAGACTCCCCATCGCCGCTGGTCTTTGGTTCAGGAAAAGGGAAAAATTGACAAAAGCAGGAAAAGAAAACCTGCGCATAGAAGAGTTTAGAGTGCCGAGGGAGGTGCGGCGTTCCAACTTCATTATCTTGGTACTGAACAGGGGTTGCTGATGGCAAGGGGGTGACCCAAGATGACCAGCTCCTGCTCAATACTGCAGGGGACTGCCGGGATTCCAGTTTGTCGGAAACCGCCAGGACGTGACCCCAACATCTGCTTTTCTCTCAGGGTGTGCTTCCCTAGCCTTTGTCTTACTAGACTAAACCACAAGGCAGTGGGTGTGTGCGGTTGTTGGTAGATGATAAGGATGCACATCATACCTCTCGGGGCCACCGCATGCCCCGAGATCCCCTATTGATTTAGCTTGGGGTCGCAAGACACCCAGTTACTGTGTGTGGCCCCGGGGAGGCACAATAGGAGTCTTGGTGATGGAGAGGCTATGTACTGGCAGAGGGAGACTTACGCACTCGGCTCCCCTTTTCACCACAAGGGTTAGCCAGCGGAAGCAGCTGAAAGGTATAATTTTAGGGTTAGTACACCCCTGGCTGCCATGTTCTGACGACAGTATGGATATTCGTTAGTTAGATGGTTCAGTGGACTGTATAATAATATCATATAATAGTTTATATCAACTGAAGACTGGAACTAGTGCTGTAGAACTTCGTTGACCTGTTGAGCCGTGATGATGTTACAAGATGGTGTGTGAAACGGGTGTGTTAGCTAATAGGATAGAGTTGATGAATAAAGAAGGGGGCCACTTCTGGAATACTGCATTCAATCCTGGTGCCCTTATTACCAAAAAGATATAAACAAGCTAGAACGAGTTCAACGTAGAGTTACCAAAATGATACCTAGCCTAAAGAACAAACCATACGAAGAGCGTCTTGGAGAATTAAATCTATTTCCTTTAACCCAGCGCAGATTAAGAGGTGACTTAATTCAAGTGTTCAAAATCATCAAAGGCATCGACAATATGAACTGTAGTAAGTACTTCACCATCGACCAATCTAATTACACGCAGGGAAACGGTTGCAAAATTATTGGTAAATCTTGTAACTCACACGAATCTAAGAATTTCTTCTTCAATCGAGTTGTCAACTTGTGGAATGGGCTTCCCCGAGACGTTATAGACTGCAGCACCGTTGATTCATTTAAACTCCGCTTAGACAATTATCTCGCATCAAACCCGCGACTGACTGCGTTTGTAAATTAATAACTTTATTTTATCCCCCCCTCAGTTACTAACCCATCTGTCCCCTACTAATTTCCTAATCCTGCCACGGACATTAGTTCCAAAGCAGTAGTTCCCTTTCCAATGTTCCCTTACCCACTCTAAACCACTGTTTGGACACTTGATCATCAGTGTTTTGGAGGACAAGCAGCCTAGAAAGGTCACTAGACCTGTTGTTGCTTGATTTCCTTTGTACTCCTTTGTACTATACTTAATGATTGATGGGAATGATGATTAATGATCTATGGATTAGTATAGATGGAGAATTGATGAGCTAAGTACTATCACTAATGGTGCGAAATATGAGGTGAAACACGAGAGTGTAAGCAGACGGTCTGGTTGTGGTGGCGGCTAGGTAGAGAGTGTGCGGGACCCTCACAATATTCGCGAGAGGTCCGCCAATATCACGCATGCGCAAATAGGTAGGTATACATTTTCCCACCCAACTATAATTACCTAAGTTCATAGGAATGATAGACTACCCAATATCCAATATAGAACATAATTATTAACTTCTTAATTATTCTATATAACCATTGATCCCACAAACTTAATACTAAATACTTGATGTAATTCTTAACCCTTAACTAGCGGTGCGCAACATAAGTCGGGTATAATAAATTTGGACTATCTGGCGGTGCGCGACATAGGTCGTGTGGCAATTTCAGCACGTAATGTTGCTGAGAGAGAGAGACAAGTGGTAGCAGGAGAGTAGCGAGCGTATGACTGCTCCAGACCACCGCGGCGAACCTACTGACACGAATCCCACCTCCTCCCTCCCTCTCTCACTCGCTACATACTGAATTGTATGGGGAAAGTACCGAATTACATGCTTTTTGCACTCGTGTTGCGCGGGTGTTGCAAGAAAACTAGCCGTCGTAAAAGGATCGTTATGGTGTCATTGGAAAGCTCTGTTTATGCCCTTTCAGGGATAGGTACTTGTTTTACTCTCTGGGTCTTATTTAGGCATGAAAATGATCACGTAAACAGCCCTATTTTGGCTAAAAACACCCCGCTGGGCGGTACATATAAATAGACCGCTAGCCCGCTAATAAGGTGTTAAAGTAAGACTGTCCATATCAGAGTTTGGACAGACAGGCACCCGATGCACAATTTCATCTGCCTTGCTCTATTGGCCTTGGCGGGACTGTTCTTGTATTTTGCACACTTTGCCCAAAAATGTCCTGTCTTTAAACACAACTTACATCCATACCTTTGCTTGATATCGGGTTTCTGATACACCGCATATGCTGCTGTGGCGGTCGCCCCAAACTGTTCTAGCGGATTATGTCTACTTTCTAGATTGCACACTTCAGTCTTAAACACACAAACATATTCATCCACATCCAGCCAGTTGTCTTTCAATTCACGCTTAACCCTTAACTGGCGGCGCCCGGCTATTGTCGAGTGAAATAAATGTGGCCTATGTGGCGGGGCCCGGCTATTGTCGAGTGTAATTTTGAGCACGTAATGTGCTCTGAGAGAGAGCTGAGCGGTGGGAGGAGCGTAGATTACCTCCTGACCGCTCGCCACGGTGGCCGTGGAGCTACTCAGATGTACTCCTTTGTACTCCACCCTCTCTCACTCGTTTCACACGTAATAATGTAAGAAAATTACCGTATTTTAGCGATTTTGCCCTTCGGTTGCATGATCGTTGCAAGACAACCAATGATCGTAGAAGGATGGTTCGGGTGTCATTGGAAAGCTCAATTTACGCCCTTTCACAGATACATACTTGTATTACGCTCTACTCTTGTTTATGCATGAAAAAGAGCACGGAAACAACCCCATTTATGGTAAAAACCCCCGCTGGGCGGTACATAGAAATTACCGCCTAGGCCGCTCGTTGAGTGTTAATCACTTTAGAGAGTGCACTAGGAAGTTTATTATGCAACAGTACTGCACACATTTCACTTACTGTTACATCCATAGAGCGTAATGACTCTAACGCACACTCAAATGACGCGGACAAATCTTTCAGAGCACTGACCTCATGGCTAGGATGCGGGAGATTACACAGTTTCGCTATGTGAGCTGCTTTGATGCGATCCTTTTGACCATAACTGTTTTTCAGTATAGTGACCGCTGGTTCATTACTTGCAGTGACCAAACTAAACCCACTAACAATTTGTAGAGCCTCACCACTAAGTTGTCCCTTTAGATACGTAAATTTCTGAATGTCAGTTAAGTCTGTTTGGGAGTGAACACTACAATCCAAGAGCTCCCAGAAACCCACCCACTGTGTTGGATCCCCGTCAAAAACTGGCCACTTCAGGGAGGGTAGCTTAATACCCTTCTGTTTCCTACTTGCTGCGCTATCATGAGATCTACCAGTAGTGGTTGTCTGTAGAGCACTATCTAACTCAGCTAATTGACTGTTTACTTGATTAACATGCTGCATATCTTTCACCATCTCCTCCTCTAACTGATCATCTGAATATAAGCTATACAACTCTACGTTATACGACTCGATATCAGCTAGGGCCTTTTCTAAAGTGATTTTCACACCTTTTACATCATGCAGTGTAGCAGCATGTTCAATAAAATCAGACAGATTAGAGGTAAGCTTAGTAATCCCTCCCTTCTTGGTGGCCCTGAACCGCCGCAATGACTTTATTTTCTCCTCCATTCTTAAAAAATTTACGGTAACTAAAGCTTATTAAGGTACAACAATACTAATCGTCACTGTAGGCTAACCTATTCTAATCTATTCTAAGCCTTGGCTAACCTACTTACATTGATGACAACAGCAACCAAGCAAATTGAAGCAGGCAGATCGTGTGCCCCCTGTGAGTTTACAAATGATCAAAGAAAAGGAAATTTACCCTGTCATATTACTCTACTTTACAATATTTACTTTACTATATTAAATGTTAACAAATTACAAAGTTAATGCCTGAAAAAGAAAGGAAAAGAAAGAGAAAGAAGGATCACGACTCCTCTGAAGGAGGAACAGCCGCAGCCGTCGTCATAGTCTTTAGATCAACTATTGCGTCGACTGCTCCTCCTCGGCCTCGTCCTTCTCCTCAAAGAAGGCACGCGCTCTGTCTAATAGCCTATCTAACACCTTCCGGCTCCCTTGCGCATCTAACCCCGGCTGAGGTATGCCTGACAGTGTCCACCCTTGCCCCTGGTCTATAGAACTGCTTAACAAAAAAAGCAGGACACTGCACTGGACGGTCCAGCGGAAAATCCCGGACATATGCGCCCCTCAACATTTGTCCACTGGATCGCCCAGCTCTACACAAAGGCAGACAAGTCAGGCCTAATACCCTCCAATTCTTATCAATATATAACAGATGGCCCAGAATCCTGGTCACACGGCACCAATTATATCCTGTTTATTATTCCTAGGGGGAGAGGAGAAACGGATATAAATTAAATAATTATACCTGGGAAGATGAATTGGCCTAGGCTATAAAAATGTTACCGGGTCGACGGTTGACTTACATGTTATTATGTAGATGTCGGCTTTCTATGGTAGTCCTGTAGCGGTGACTTTATGGTTGCCCTTTTTACCTCTTACCTTAATTGTCCTTGATTATGTTGTAGTTGAGGTTTTCACTGTAAAAACATGTTGAAAGGTAACTTGTTAAGGTATTGATTTGAAGTAAAGACACTGTTGGGTTTTCTAAGGTTTTATTACTAGAAAAATAGATTATGCTTAACCCTTCCTACCCGGTCTGCCTTAGGTAAGGACAGCACGAAAGAAGGGCCACTACCCGGTATGCCTTATCTAAGGCATGAGCTTAATAGCCTAATTAAGCTTGGTCCGAACGCCGTGCATACGACGTATGTCAACAAACCCAAGCGTTCGTCACCGCACCTCCGAATACAAGAAGGAGAAGACTCCTCAATGTTATTGTTCTGACGTCATGACGAAATTAGTGTCTAAAAAGCCCCCATATTGGCAACATCTCTGCAATATTGGCTCCACTGAAATCGTCATCACAACTGAACCAGTTGACTTACAGAGCTCTACTCAATGCCAAAATACAGATTGAAAACCGTACTACGATTATAGATGAGTGGGAAAATTCTAGCAGTGAAAATAAACATAAATACGGTAGCCTAGGCCTAGACGTTTTTCGGCCATATCGCCCGGGTAGGGGCGACCGTCATTGGGTAAGACAGCCCGGGGAGGAAGGGTTAATCAGGGGCTGGTTTGAGTTATTGATTGTCTTTGTAGGTATTGTAGCTACCCGACTGGGAAATACCTACAGCTTTGCACTATATCCTGAATATTATTCCTAGGGGGTAGAGGAGAAACGGATATAAAGTAAATAATTAGACCTGGGAAGATGAAATGGCCTAGGCTATAAATATGATACCGGGTCGGCGTTTGACTTACTTGTAAACATGTATGTGTAGGTTATCTGTGGTAGTCCCAGTAATATCTATGAAGTACTTCTAGTATTAAAGGAACTTAGCTGTGATGATAAGAGTGTAGGTTAGGTGATGGACATGTCAGTAGGTGTAGTTCAGTGAAGTTCTGTTGCTATGTGGCAGCAACTGGTGTTTGTTGTGAACGGGATGAAGTCTCTGTGTGAAGTGTACTGAGATACCCTTTTATCGTAACAATATAAATATATTTAAGGGTTCTATATTGTCTCCCGTGACTAAATAATAAGGGAAAATAAACTAAGATATAATTGGTACAACCACAGTAATATTTATCCACAAAGATAAATAAAGTAATGTGTATAAAGAAAAAGGAACCAGCTGTCGTGAACCCGGGAAATTCAAACTACGGTATATATACCAGCTAGGATTCACGACATACTCCGCCACCAGTTATATACAAAGTATTTACAATTGTCCCGTCCCGATCATGGATCGCCACAACGTGACGGCCTCTGAGGGGTATCACCTCGGTCCGCTCCAGTAGCAGGAAGGATATTATCAGAGTTCGGCTTGCTGTCGCCATCCACTACCTCTAAATCTATCTCTAGTGGGTATAGCTTAACCATCGGTCTGGTGGTCAAACCGGCTCCTGTTTTTACCTGAACTACCCTACATTCGTGGTCAGGACCACGAAGAAGTTTCATTATCCGACCTATACGCCAAAAAAGTCGGGGGCCGTCATCATGTACTAGAACGACGTCCCCAACTTGCGGCGATGCTATCCCTTTTTTTACCATTAAGTGACGATGTTGTTCCCAGAGTGATATTAGATAATCAGTGCTCCACCTTTTCCACAGGTCATGTGAGAGCTTCGGAACATATTGGAAGCGTTGGTTGATGGAATAATTGTTATGCCACGTCGTGTCCCTGAGATCTTCCTCCGTGACTTCCCGCCTTGGAAAGCTTCTGATCTGCCTCCCACGAACCAGTTGTGAAGGAGTGATGGGTAGAGGGTCTTCAAGATCACTGTAGCTGTAACCAAGCGGGCGATCATTGACTGTGGCCTCGAGCTCCAGTAATACCGTATTCAGTTCCTCTGTGGTAACCAATGCTCGACCCAGTACCTTCTTCAAGCCAGCCTTTAGGATGCCAATGACTCGTTCCCATATGGCACCGAACCATGGCGCCCTGGCCGGTATAAACCGCCACTCGCACTTGAAATCCGCTAGAGTACCTTTTAACCTTGCATCATCCATCAACTCCCGTAATGTACTGGCTCCGCTAACAAATGTGGTGGCATTATCACTCATCATAATCTTAGGGTAACCCCTCCTGCTACTAAACCTACGGAACGCATGCAAAAATGATTCGCAGGAGAGGTTAGACACCGTTTCTACATGGACCGCTCTAGTAACTGCACAGGTGAATAAGACTACATATAGTTTACTTACAGCACCCCCCTTCTCTTTTACTGGCAAGGCACCTGTGTAGTCAACCCCCGTTACCTGGAAAGGACTCACCTCCTGAACCCTAAACTCCGGCAACGGAGGGGCCTGTACAGCACAGTATGAAGTACCTTGCAATCTCTTGCATATGATACATCCCCGTAAGGCTTTCTTTACTACCTGTCTAATCTTGGGGATCCACCATCTTTGCCTTATGTAATTTACAACATAACTAACACCACTATGGTTACACACTGTGTGGCAGTAATTACTAGGAGAGTGGATATACGATGTTTATTAGGGATAAGGATAGGGTACTTGGCGCTATCATGTAAAACTGAAAAGTGTAGCCTACCTCTACAGCGTATCATGCCTCCCTCCATATAGAGGCCTAACTGCTTCACTATATTGCTTGGTGTGCCCTGTCCTTTCGACAAATATTGGCGTTCCTCAGAGTAAGCTTCTCTCTGAGCTACCTTAATCATGGCCGACTCTGCTGCTCTTAATTCCGGCACCGTCAAGTATGCCGGTTTTGCCTGATAGTTCCCTTGTGTCTTCTCTTTAAGAGTCCTAATAAACCTAAGGACCCATGCCATTACATGCCATGACCTCATAATTATATGAGCCATACCGGTCCCAATTCAATATGGCAGTAGGGGCAACCGGTACCGGCAATGACAGGTATCCTTCTTGACTCGTGTTACAACCCACAGTGGTGTCCCCTCCTATTGAGTCCCCTATTGGGCCATGATCAGGCCATAGCTTTTGGTGAGGTAGCCATATGGGCCCTCCCCACCAAAGCGAAGAAGCAACTAAGGACACATATGAAATCCCTCTGGTGACTAGATCACTGGGGTTGTCCTCTGTGGACACATAACGAAAATGTGCGCCGGGGACTAATGACTTTATCTCATCAACTCTATTTTGAACATATATAGGCAAAATCTTTTTACTAGACAACCAGGATAGGGTTATCTGGCTGTCCGACCAGAGGTATACATTCTCTATAATCAGCTCGTCTGCGTAGGCCTCACATATATAACATGCGAGACGAGCTGCGAGAAGAACAGCAGTCAACTCCATCTTAGGTATGGTGAGGTACTTAATAGGCGCCACCTTAGCTTTGGCCATTACTAACCTTCTCACCTCATCACCAACCGCATAGGCTGCTACACCATATGCTACTGAGCTAGCGTCACTAAATAGGTGCAGCGTAACCCTCTTAGAAATAGTGACCCGACGGGGAAACATGATACCTGTACTATCTATCATATCGTTATAAATACCCTGCCAGTTAGCTCTCATGTCATCTGGAATGGGGACATCCCACCCACACTCTAATCTCCACAAGTCCTGTACGAACCTCCGCGCCCGGATGGTTACAGGTAGCAACACTCCTAGAGGATCGAACACACTCGCGGTTAGACTTAGAACCTCGCGTTTCGTAACCAATGCAGGGCTACTTCCGCGGAAATTAACCTGTAACATATCCTTATTAGTTAGCCACCTAACGCCAAGTACCCTAACCCCGTCTTGTTTGGCGGAAGCTATACCCTTCAGGTGCAACAGTTCCTGCAAATTCTCATTATTTGTGACCCACTCACGTAAAGACAGGTTAGCGCTGGAAAATATTCTACGGGCATCCCAAAATTGTTGTTGCAAATCACTTACATCATCACCAGTCCCCTGCAAGTTATCAATATACAGCCCCGTTTTGAGCTTATTAACTACTTCACTGTTCTCCTGTATCATAGACAGGTGTTTTTGAATGGTAGCATTAAGGAGGAACTGGGAACAGGTGGCCCCAAACAGAACTGCACGGAACCGGTAGACAATGTAAGGACTTGCAACATCCAAGGGATCAACGGGCCACAGAAACCTAGTAGCATCCCTATCTCTCTCACTCAACCCCACAATGAGAAAATGCTTTCTCAATATCACTCACCCAGGCAAATTGATGGCATTCTGTAGGTAGTAGGGGTAGGCAGCCCCGCCCAGGGAAGTACTACCGCCAAGGTTTCGGGAGACTCAGGGAATAGCCTGAATTCCATTTTCTCTCCCAGGCCTTGGTAGCTGGATACATATCTTTCTGCCTCACACATCAGGGGTATCAGGAAAACCCTCTTTATATAACATACACATCCAACTTCACGACATTGCCCTACATCGCTATCCTCTATCCATAAAATACTACTCTTCCCACTACATATCATACATGTAACACCATACACTTACCTTATAAATATGGCAGTACAATTGTTAAGAGCAAACCTGGTGGTCCCTCGGATATCCACCCCCGGCAGGGTTGGGTTATTGACACAGGGCCCTCCCGGTCGTCATCATGCGACTGTGTCAAGAGCATTGCAACGTCCCAAAGCTGCTTGTCAGTACAGCTATGTCTTTAGTAATATAAGGGGACTTCACTCTAACATCAATTCTGTACACCAATTTCTTCAAGCAGAATCCCCTACTCTCCTTTTTTTGACAGAGACTCAAGTAACATCCACATCTGACACATCTAGATTTAATTTTCCAGGTTATCAACTGCTCCAAAATTTCAGACCTAAAGGTGGTGTATGTTGCTTCGCAAAATCTGAAATTGCCCTGGAGGAGGTTACTAGTTTCAATTGTCCCTATTTTGATTATTCTATATACAAATTAATTTCTGCTGGTAAATTTAAATACATATGTTGCATCTACCGTTCCCCAAATACTCCTCCAGAGCAAAGTCTTTTTAATTATCTGTCCTCACAACTCAGTGTCCTCAACTTAAATGCTTCTTCTGAAATCACTGTGTTGGGTGATTTTAATATCCATAATGTTGAATGGCTCACTCATTCAGCCAGGACTGATGATGCTGGTCTTGAATGTGAGCTATTTGCAGACTCATTTAATCTCATTCAACTAGTCAACCAACCCACCCGTGTACCAGATAATCCTAATCATAATTCCCACCTACTGGACTTATTTTTAACAACCAATTCAGAAAATTATGATGTTACAGTGAGGTCCCCACTTGGATCTTCTGATCACTGTCTGATACAGGCCACCTGTCTATCACCTACCACACCTTCCCACTCTGAACCTGTTTTGGTGACTAAATGGCATTACGATAGGGCAGACTGGGAGGGTCTTCAAGGTTTCTTTATTGATATTCCCTGGACCTCTTTCTTTTCTAATGATGCACACTCCACCTTGAGCCACATACAAGATTTTGTAAAAATTGGAATGGAAACTTTTATTCCTCATCAAAAGTACAGTAAAAGATCTAATTCACCTAAATGGTTTGACCATAATTGTGCTAGAGTAACTGAACAAAAAAGCAATAGCCTACAATGCATTCACGAGATCAAAAACACATGAAGCCTTTAATTACTTTAGAAACATCAGAAATCATGCCAAAACTGTATTAAACCTAACTAAATCAAACTTTCTCCATAAGCAGGAAAATAAACTTCTAAATAATCCAAATGATAACAAAATATTTTGGTCTACTCTTAACTCATTCAAATCCAACTTCACTACTGCTTCATCCATTCCACCATTAAAATCTCCGACTGGCAATCTTGTAAGTGACCCACGAGGTAAAGCTAACCTTCTTGCGGATATTTTCTCCACCAACTCAACCTTAGATGAAATAAATCAAGATGTCCCTGTACTTAATTTTAATTCGCCTGAAATTCCCTCACTTAAGATCCACACCAGACATGTCAAAACTATTTTGCAGAATCTCTGAGTAGATAAGGCTCCTGGTCCAGATGAAATTCCTCCAATAGTACATAAGAATTGCTCCTTGGTGCTTGCTCCTGTATTGGCAACATTTTTCCGTCTATGTACTCATACCTCATGCTTCCCAGTACCCTGGAAAGAAGCAAACATCCATCCAGTTCCTAAAAAAGGTGCCTCTTCAGATCCATCAAACTACAGACCAATAGCTATAACTTCCACTCTTGGCAAAGTTTTTGAAATTATATTAAATAATCACATAATTAAGCATCTGGAGAATAATAAATTAATCAGTGATAGTCAATATGGTTTTAGACGATGTCGATCAACTGCAGACATTCTTTGCCTTCTTACGCATAAAATCAACCAAGCTACAGACCAACATGGTGAAACACATACAATAGCACTGGATATATCAAAGGCATTTGATAGAGTCTGGCATCAATCCTTATTGTCGAAGATGTCACACTACGGCCTTGCATCATTAGTTCCACTAATTTCTTCTTATCTTCATAACAGAAAAATATGTGTAATGGTAGATGGCCTTTATTCTCAATTTCACTCAATAAATGCTGGTGTTCCCCAGGGATCAGTTTTGGCCCCAAGTCTGTTCCTCATTCATATCAATGATCTCATATCTACTACTCATAATCCAGTACATTCCTACGCAGATGACTCAACACTCCACAGTTCCTTCACATTTACCAATTCTTTCACCCAACCCGATCTTATAAATTCAAAAATAAACACTGCAATTTCTCTGAACCAGGACCTTTCTAGAATTAATGAATGGGGACAAGAGAATCTAGTTTCCTTTAATGCACAGAAAACCAAGTACATTCAATTTTCTAACCGACAGAATCTCACTGACTCCCATATATTTTTTAATGATGTAAATATTCCCACTTCCCCTAGTATTGACATTCTCGGTGTAACATTAACTACTAACTTGAGCTGGACACATTATGTTAGAAGCATTGCTAAGAATGCCTCTAAAAAACTGGGACTCCTGTACAGAGTTCGAGAATTCTTCACTGACGAGCAGTTGGCCGTAATATATAAAAGTCATGTGCGCTCTCAGATAGATTACTGTTCACCTCTGTGGGGTGGAAGTGGAGTGGTTGCATTGAGGCAGTTGGACAAAATTCAAAATAAAGCTATTAGATTAATCAATAACCCTGCAATCACACAGGACCTTCCTACATTAGCCATACGAAGAAACGTTGCATCCCTTGCATTATTCTACAGATATTTTCACAGCAATTGTTCCGAGGAACATGCTTCAATTGTGCCGCCTCTCCACATCTTTCCCCGTAGAACTAGGGCAGCTGAGAGCGCCCATGAATTTACACTTTCTCCTCCACAATGCAGAACTTCTGCTTATCAGAATTCATTTATCCCCAGAGCTACTACTCTTTGGAATTCACTTCCCTCGAATTGCTTTCCACAAACTTACAATCTACAAATGTTTAAATCCAGTTGTTACAAACATTTTATGAATGGAGGATGCCTTTAGGCACATGGACCTTTTTGTTTTATCTGTGTTTTTCCTTCCTCCGTTCATTGTCTCTTAAAAAAACAAAAAACAACAAAAATCTAAAGCGCAGAAGCACCTGGGTGAGGTCAGCCACTAGCGATGGACCTGTATGGAGACAGTCATTCAGACTGAACGCCTTCTCGTCCATCCTAGCCGAACAGTCAAACACTATCCGTACAGGCGTAGTAACACTATCCTTGGTAACACCATGGTGAGCTAAGTAGTGAATGGGATGACCAGCTTGATTCCTGTTTTCTACCCTTTCAATAAACCCCCTTTCTATCTGATTATCCAGAACCTTTGTATACTGTTGACAGTAGTTGGGATCTTTTATAAACTTACGCTGCAAGCCTCTCATTCTGCCCAGGGCTAACTTAAAGTTATCAGGTAATTTATCTATGTTATCTCTCCACGGCAGTTCCACTATATACTGTCCCTGTGCTTCGGAATGCTGTACCGTTTCAGAAAATCTGTTTAAGATTTTCTCCCCACCCTTACCAGTCTCATTAGGACTTATACCAATATGGTGCAAGTCCCATAGAGCTGTCAGATCCTTTAATTCTGGAGAATTCCTGCCAATATCTTCCTGTATCTCCACTAAAGGGTCTACTGCTAACTTAAGAACAGTGACTAACTCTACATGGGTCTCTTCTATATCTGACTGATAAGTGCCACTCTGTGCGTAACCATAAATTGTGGGTAACATAACTATACTTCCTTCCCTGACATAGCCTGAATGTACAAAGTGGTAATAAAAGTCCGCCCCAATCAGTAACCTTATCATATCTCCATCAGTGATACCTGGATCTGCAAATTTGTAACCCCGAGCCTTGATAGCATTTACCTTCATCCCTAATCCCCTCCCTGGCTTGTATACTGGTAACTCCTCCACCACAACGGCTCTTAAATTACGCACCCTTCTTCTGTGATGATAGGTTAACTCTACTATTTCATACTCAGTACTACCAAGTGAGCCAGTAAATCCCTGAAGGTTTAGCTGTTCCTTACTGACCCTAACATAATCAAGCTGCGATAAAGCAGAGTGCAAGATGAAGGTACGCTGCGAACATTGGTCCAACAAAGCTCTTACTCTACTGGTATGACCGTTTCTGTCGGTCAAGGGAATCTGAATGGTAGGCAACAACACTGCATTACGGCCCGAAGCCACAGCCATGGTCACTGTTGGTTCAGGGGCTGCTGGTTGTCCAGTTTGTTCAAGGCATGGCGTCGGACACAAATAATTAAAATGTTTCTGTTGGCAGAATCGGCACGGCCTAATTTTAGGGTTAGTACACCCCTGGCTGCCATGTTCTGACGACAGGCACCCGACGCACAATTTCAACTGCCTTGCTCTATTGGCCTTGGCGGGACTGTTCTTGTATTTTGCACACTTTGCCCAAAAATGTCCTGTCTTTAAACACAACTTACATCCATACTTCTGCTTGGTATCGGGTTTCTGATACACTGCATATGCTGCTGTGGCGGTCGCCCCAAACAGTTCTAGTGGATTATGTCTACTTTCTAGATTGCACATTTCAGTCTTAAACACACGAACATATTCTTCCACATCCAGCCAGTTGTCTTTTTATTCACGCTTAATCACTTCAGAGAGTGCACTAGGGAGTTTATTATGCAACAGTACTGCACACATTTCACTTACTGTTACATCCATAGAGCGTAATGACTCTTAACGCACACTCAAATGACGCGGAAAAATCTTTCAGAGCACTGACCTCCTGGCTAGGATGTGGGAGATTACACAGTTTCGCTATGTGAGCTGCTTTGATGCGATCCTTTTGACCATAACTGTTTTTCAATACAGTGACCACTGGTTCATAACTTGCAGCGACCAAACTAAATCCACCAACAATTTGTAGAGCCTCACCACTAAGTTGTCCCTTTAGATACGTACATTTCTGAATGTCAGTTAAGTCTGTTTGGGAGTGAACACTACAATCAAAGAGCTCCCAGAAACCCACCCACTGTGTTGGATCCCCATAAAAAACTGGCAACTTCAGGGAGGGTAGCTTAATACCCTTCTGCTTCCTACTTGCTGCACTATCATGAGATCTACCAGTAGTGGTTGTCTGTAGAGCACTATCTAACTCAGCTAACTGACTGTTTACTTGATTAACATACTGCATATCTTTCACCATCTCCTCCTCTAACTGATCATCTGAATATAAGCTATACAACTCTACGTTATACGACTCGATATCAGCTAGGGCCTTTTCTAAAGTGACTTTCACACCCCTTACATCATGCAGTGTAGCAGCATGTTCAATAAATTCAGACAGATTAGAGGTAAGCTCAGTAATCCCTCCCTTCTTGGCGGCCCTGAACCGCCGCAATGACTTTATTTTCTCATCCATTCTTAAAAGTTTACAGTAACTAAAGCTTAAGGAACAACATTACTAATCGTCACTGTAGGCTAACATATTCTAATCTATTCTAAGCCTAGGCTAACCTACTTACATTGATGACGACAGCAACCAAGCAAATTGAAACATGCAGACCGCGTGCCCCCTGTAAGTTTACAAATGATCAAAGAAAAGGAAAATTACCCTATGTCATATTACTCTACTTTACAATATTTACTTTACTAGGCTAGGCTATATTAAATTTTAACAAATTACAAAGAAAAAGAAAGAAAAACAAAGAGAAAGAAGGATCATGACTCCTCTGAAGGAGGAACAGCCGCAGCCGTCGTCCTAGTCTTTAGATCTAGCCTATTGCGTCGACTGGTCCTCCTCGGCCTCGTCCTTCTCCTCAAAGAAGGCACACGCTCTGTCTAATAGCCTATCTAACACCTTCCGGCTCCCTGGCGCATCTAACTCAGGCTGAGGTCTGCCTGACAGGGTCCACCCTTGCCCCTGGTCTATAGAACTGTTTAACAAAAAAAAAGCAGGGCACTGCACTGGACGGTCCAGCGGAAAATCCCGGACATATGCGCCCCTCAACATTTGTCCACTGGATCGCCCAGCTCTACACAAAGGCAGACAAGTCAGGCCTAATACCCCCCCAATCACTATCAATATATAACAGATGGCCCAGTATCCTGGTCACACGGCACCAATTATATCCTGAATATTATTCCTAGGGGGTAGAGGAGAAACGGATATAAAGTAAATAATTAGACTTGGGAAGATGAAATGGCCTAGGCTATAAATATGATACCGGGTCGGCGTTTGAATTACTTGTAAACATGTATGTGTAGGTTATCTGTGGTAGTCCCAGTAATATCTATGAAGTACTTCTAGTATTAAAGGAACTTAGCTGTGATGCAAAGAGTGTAGGTTAGGTGATGGACATGTCGGTAGGTGTAGTTCAGTGAAGTTCTGTTATGTGGCAGCAACTGGTGTTTGTTGTGAACGGGACGAAGTCTCTGTGTGAAGTGTACTGAGATACCCTTTTATCGTAACAATATAAATATATTTAAGGGTTCTATATTGTCTCCCGTGATTAAATAATAAGGGAAAATAAACTAAGATATAATTGGTGCAACCACAGTAATATTTATTCACAAAGATGAATAAAGTAATGTGTATAAACAAAAAGGGACCAGCTGTCGTGAACCCGGGAAATTCAAACTACGGTATATATACCAGCTAGGATTCACGACACACTATATTATAAAAGCAATTAGATTGAACTATATTCCTGTGATTATAATCTTTCCTGTAAAAGAATAAAGAATAAGAATAGCGAAAATATATAATGGTATACACACTAATTATCGCACTGTCACTGTATATGTCACTGTATTCATTACCACGACCGCATGAAGGGTTAACCTTCCTAATGGCTGTCTGATCTGCTACTAGTCAATGCTTGGGGGCTCGAGCATGCCGGCTTCTGACCAGTGCGGAGTTATACGATACATGTTGCTAGCAATCATATTGGAGTTGCTGCAATACTTTAAGAAGACCGTGGGAACACTCGCTTACTCTGCAAGAATTGTACCAAGTCCTTTTATAGGTGGGGGAGATCATTCCCAACTAGAATGTACAGTAGTATACTTAAGTAAGTGAATAACTGTTATAAGGGTGAGAGTTATACAAGTGATTACATGAGTTACCCAAGAGTGTACAGTCGCTCAAAATGCGCTGTTACACCGCTCGGCCACGTAAAGTGAGGCCCACCGAACATATATATAGCATCCCTATCATCCCTATGACTTACATAATCCTATTCCCAGTGTATAGCAATGCCAAAGAAAGTATGCAAAGGTAAGAACCAACTTACATAAGAACATAAGAAAATGGGAGTCTGCAGAAAGCCGATTGGCCTAAGCAAGGCAGATCCCTGTACACAGTCGCCTCGGCAGTTGCCAGCTTAGCCTTACGTCTATGAGTCAGGCGATCAACCCTGAAAGATAGGCGAAGGAAGAGGCCTACAAGGATTAGAATTATTACTGAGAGAGCCAAGGGCGGGGTTAGTACTGTAGGATAGATAACGTCTGGGCTGATGGACATGGGGAGAGATGAACTAATTAGATTAGTAAACTCAGAATTCAATGCATTTAACATTTTAATGCTACGTGACTTGATGATCAGGTCTGAAGAGTTGCCTGTGAAAGAAATTTTAATTGGGATGAACTCAGAAGAGATGTTAGTAATCAGGGCGAGATGCTGATGAGAAGGTAGAGTATGAATGAGTGAACTCCTTACTTCACAGTGATCAGGGGCCTGATACATCCCTTGTGCATGAAATATATTTCTAGAATCTTGACAAATGAGAGACATCTGGGTCTGGTTAGGGAAGTAAAAGAACTGAATATCTAGCAAGTGTTTATGAAACACGGGGAGCTGAGGAGCCGGGGCGTAAGTACAGTCTTTCATAGCTCCAGTGTCAGTCACAGTGGTTTGAGTCAAGGTAAGTTCGCATGCAGTTTTGTCCGGGGACGTAAAGGAAAACACAGACGCTGGACACACATATAGATGAAGATACGAGGACCTACATAAGTTAAGTGCGTCATTGTCAGTCACAGTCACAAGTTGAAGGTCGTCGGAGACGAGCATCATGTACGCTGTGTCAGTCACGGTTAGTAATCTTCCGTCTACGAGAAACGGGAACGGGATAATTTTCCAAGCATTGAACATGTGTGAGTACTTGAACGGGATGTGGACTAAAATTGATTAGTGCGTAAGAACTGCTTCCAATAGAGGGTAGTAGAACTCACATTCACCTGCTTCAAATAGCGGCATCAGGGAATACTGGTCTTTCGCTATCTCTATTGCCGTACTGAGATGTTCTACAGGTACTAGGTCACTGGTGACTCGGCTTAGGGCAGCATCAACGAGATTTGCTCGTACCCAGAAATAAATTGCTAACATCTTCCTCAGTAGCTTGCAGGATCTCGGACAAGTAAATTACTTTATCTGTGGAATGTCCATTAGAAACTAGAGAATTCACTACTTGTGTTGTGACGCCTACCAGCGTTGGCAGAATCGCCTCTCGGTAGCCACTAGCGCTCGCCAGGGACACTGAAGTGGGCTACAGTTATCAGAGAATGTTGTTCTTTCTTTCCTAGCAATCTTATTGTCACCGACAGTCCAGTGGTGGTCTTTGTTTTCGTCTGTGACAACGGGAAGTGCTTTATATCATTAATAGAATATAACATGCATTGTGTATAGTTAAGGAGAGAGAACAATATAGGCAGTGGGGTGGTAGTGTGTGCGTGCATATACATGTGCTGCCTCCCCCGCTCGTACGTTCGTGCGCGTGCCTTCTCATGCCTCTTGATTGGCTGGTGTGTTTGGCTGTGTCACGTGACACCGGCTGCCTTGTGACGTCTCGGCCCGTGATTGGCTGACCACCGCGTATTTGTGGGCTCCGGTGTACATGTGGGTCCACTGGAGCTGCCTTCTTCAGAGCAGGCCAGGGGCGCACAGGACTAACATCCTTTTTACAACTGTCCCCGATACCCCCACCATTCTGATACTGTCTCTCTCACTCAACTTCCTTCCTTTTATTCCTCTAATCTTTTAACATCACAGCACTCCCTTTGGGTTCTGTACACAATTTCATATCGGCCCATCGTATTGTGTGCGTCACCTCAGATATATTTACATGTATTAGAATAGGCTATAAGGGTTCTTAGTCTATGGAGGTTGGATGACTCTGTGTGTGTCTCCCTCAGTGTCCTTAACACCTTACGAGCGGCCTATGCGGTTTATTTATATGTACCGCACAGCGGGGTGTTTTTAGCCAAAATAGGGCTGTTTACGTGATCATTTTCATGCCTAAATAAGACCCAGAACGTAAAACAAGTACCTATCCCTGAAAGGGCATAAACAGAGCTTTCGAATGACACCATAACGATCCTTGTATGATGGATAGTTTTCTTGCAATAACCGTGCAACGCGAGTGCAAAAAGCAGGTAATTCGGTACTTTCGGTACATAATTGAGTATGTAGCGAGTGAGAGAGGGAGGAGGGAGCTGAGATTTGTGTCAGTAGGTTCGCCGCGGTGGTCTGGAGCAGTCATACGCTCGCTAGTCTCCTGCCACCACTTGTCTCTCTCTCTCAGCCACATTACGTGCTGAAATTGCCACTCGACCTATGTCGAGCGCCGCCACATAGTCCAGCTTTTTTTAACTCGACTTATGTTGCTCGCCGCTAATTAAGGGTTAAGTTATGGAGGTTTGATGACTCTTTGTGTGTTTCTCCCTCATTATCAGTAGTGCTCTGCTCGGTTATTTAATGCTAGACTGGGATAAGGTTTCTGTTGGCGTTGTCACCGATGTGTGTACGGTTTGTTTATACCTACACGACTTTGACGGTTTCTGTGGTAGCCTAGGTCGTCCTTTTGGTTGTGTCTTTTGCGAGTGAAGCATCGTGTTGTAAGAGGGCATTAGCCTACTACCTTATAACACAGTGCTGCCTCTTTGCTTGACTTTAGAGGGATCGCCAGGGTAGAGCCAGATACTTGAGATCTGGACCTACCAAGAGAGCATCCCCGTCATTAACGTAACTTTAACCATACCACCTTAAGGACAATGCTAGGCTATAAGCCTGTCTTGCTCAGCCACAGTTTCCTAACCTTGATATCCCAGCTAGACTTTATTCGCCTAGCAGACACTAGTTAGGACCTAAGCTCTTTTGATATGTATGCATTATTATTCACAAGCATTTATTAGCCTAGGTTGTTGTTGAGTTGCACAACCATAGTAGACTGTTTCATTGATAAGGAAGTACTTCTTTTAGTGTCGAGCATAACTACCGTTGCGCCTTTATAGTATTCTCGTGTCAGTTAACATTATATGTCCTATCTTTTTGTGTATTCGCTTTACACGTGTGGTGTCCTGCCTCCTGCATTTATATAGTTTAAGATACGAGCATCTTATGAGCATCAGACATTCTTCAGAAGTTTCCAGGTCTATGCTGTAGGACTATACTTCACTTTCTTTCAGATAGGAGTGAAGAGTTTATTGTTGTTTAGAGTAACTGTATTGAAGCATATTTTTATTATATTAAATCTTGCAGTGATTTAATTGATCTTTCCCAAGATTCTTTTGTATGCATTTTAACGTAACTTGCATCCTATGTGTTATCAGGGTATACCAGTGTGGGTTAGCCTAAAGTAGAGTACATTTATGCCCAGTTAAGGATATCCCGCTATCGCAGATTAACTCTGGAGGGTATAGGTGTTTTGTTCGCCGGCATATAAGTTCAAGGGTTTGGATCTAGCGTACCGTTGTTGCATAGTGCCCTATGTTACGACTGGGGTTCAAATATATCAGGGCTCTTATTCATTGGACTAGTAATGGCATAAATGCTACAACGGAAAGTGCTAGCTCCAACCTCTGATGTATATTCCCAGTGAACAGAGAACACAAATACTCTACTGAGTTCTATATGCAATAATAGGCTATCAAACTCTCAATAAATGTGCATCTACTCTAGGCTTAATGTTATGTGAAAACAGCCTATTACTACCTATAACCGAAGGTGCTTGGTTATGGTATGCAAAGTAAGGTGGTAGGAGAAGTTACAGATTACGTTACTTTAACCCTTCTTTAGCGGCCTATGCGGTTTATTTATATGTACCGCCCAGCGGGGTGTTTTTAGCCAAAATAGGGCTGTTTACGTGGTCATTTTCATGCCTAAATAAGACCCAGAACGTAAAACAAGTATCTATCCCTGAAAGGGCATAAACAGAGCTTTCGAATGACACCATAACGATCCTTTTATGATGGCTAGTTTTCTTGCAATAACCGTGCAACGCGAGTGCAAAAAGCAGGTAATTAGCCACTTTCCCGATACAATTCCGTATATAGCGAGTGAGAGAGGGAGGAGGGAGCTGAGATTCGTGTCAGTAGGTTCGCCGCGGTGGTCTGGAGCAGTCATACGCTCGCTAGTCTCCTGCCACCACTTGTCTCTCTCTCTCAGCAACATTACGTGCTGAAATTGCCACTCGACCTATGTCGAGCGCCGCCACATAGTCCAGCTTTATTAAAAACGACTTATGTGGTGAGCCGCTTTTTAAGGGTTAATCAATAAATGTCAGGCACTCCTGCATGAAAGAAAGTGCACTAAAGTCCTTGAACACTAACAAGGAATCTTCTTTAAATGTTAGATGCTATAAAGATGCTCGTATCGGAAATGGAACCCAAAAAGGCAGGCAGCGGAACAATGCTCGTGCAGGCTATGCACACAAAAAGGCAGAATATATAATGCCGTCGGAGCCAAGAATATCCTAAACACTACAACAATAATAATCGCCACGACACTGCAGTATTCCTATCAACAAAAAGAGCCTAAGTCGTTTGTGTCTCCATACATCAAACTAGGCTGCGAAATGCTTGTGTAATCATAAATGGGTATGCATAAAAAGAGTAATTGGGTTAATATACTTAATGTCTACTATGATTGATAAAGTCTAGCTAGAGTCAATGATACGAGATACTGGTGCGCATGGCATGCCGCATAGCCTAGTGCAAATCTCAAGTCTGTGCGTCAAATATTACGTTATAGGGAAGGGTAGCTCTCTTGAGAAACCTTAATACCGAAGTATTAAGCGTTCTCCTGGCGTACCTCAAAGACAAACAATCGAGACTAGAACAGTGCAGAATGGTATAGGCAAAAAGCCCTCATTCGTGCATGCTCTACTCTCAATGGCACACAGACTAGAATTTACTCAAATAACTCCAGTTCTCAGGTATGTCGTGCAGCTTTTAACTAAAGCCAGCACCCATAGGAAACAATACCTTATAATATCAGACTCCTAGTCTAGCATTATCTAATCCAGCAGAACACTAATAATTATAGGAAGTGGCAATATGAAAGCAAACCAATGCTTCGTGATCCACTTATCTTAACAACTAACATACATGGGTTATATCAGACCATAACGCACAATACAACTGGCCAGCATGAAGCTGATTTTGCAGAGTTAACCAGAGGGGGTATAATATTAATAAAAAGGTGGTGAAAGATATGAAAAAGAGAGAGGTAGGCAGAGGAAAAGATTCTCAGGTGCGGAGCGGAGGCCAGGTAGCAAGGGAAAAAGATGGATGCGTTCTAGAAACCAGATCTGAGGGAGAGAGTGGCGAGGAACTGTATATATACTCGCATTAGCTCGAGGCGCGTGGGAAAAAAGCGGTTACAAGTCCTCTAGCCACTAGCAAGGGAGCTAGCAGCATGGTAAGGACCTCTCTCCACCAACCCCCGCGAGGCAGCCAGCCATGACGTCATCGAGCGGGACAAAAACACTGCGCGCTCCCTCTCACTCTGTTCTACTCTCTCTCTCTCTCTCCCAGATCCCATCATTACTAGTTAATGATAAAACATATACTTTACAATTAAATATATAAAGCCTTGACATGGGTGAAAACAAAGAGCCTTTCTGGACTGCCCATGACACAAGCTTTCATATGAAATAAAGCACACTCTAATACATAAACTGTATCCCCATCCACTGCCCTGGCGATCCTAGCGAGTCACTGTAGGACAAGCCATGCGGTTCTAACGGAGTGGTTAACGTCACACCCCCCCCAAAGATTTTTCTCAGAGGCCCCAAGGCTCACAAAAATCTGATGGTTAGAACCCATGCTATATCTCCACTTCCCATCACCCAGCGGCAGTAAAAGTTCTGGCACAGTTCTTCAACAAAACATTTTTCAAAATTATAACCCTCCCCAACACCATAGGTTAAATTATATGTAGTTATGCTCCTCAAGAGCGAGCTTCTCTAGCCCAGCATTCTGAGAGGAGTGCAACTCAGAATTACTGCTATAACATACTAAAAAAATTCAACTATCAAAGAAAGAGTTTTTATTTGATTTTTATGTTTATAATTTGTTTATTTCGGCTGCACTATAGGGGCAAGCCTAGTTTTTTTCTTCTATACCAAACGCTCAACTCCTGCTTTACGACCCAATACGCTGGGCTACAACCGCGAGCCAACAAGCACCAAGCGCAAAATACCATTCAAACTAAAGCAGGAGGCTACCCGTGTGTCAATCTACCCAGGATCATCTACCCTCGAAAGACAATCTGCAATCACGTTGTCACAACCGGCAATATGGCGTATGTCCAGGTTATATTCCTGTAACATTAGCGACCACCTGGTCAGCCTCATATTCCGATTGTGAAACTGGTTCAAAAACTTGAGAGGGTGTTGATCTGTGTAAATTACAACGACTGGACCATAGGCTGGAACATAGACCTCGAAATGCCTCAGTGCAAGTACAATTGCCAGCAGCTCTTTCTCGACAACAGAGTAGTTCTTTTGGGCTGAATTGAACTTCTTCGAGTTGAAACTAACAGGATGTTCCAGCCCATCATCGTCCTTTTGCATAAGGACGGCACCAGCCCCCACACCACTAGCATCCGTTGCTAGATGGAAAGGTAGGCTAAAGTCAGGGGCCCTGAGGATCGGGTGAGTGCACAGCAGGTGTTGTACTACGCTAAACGCCTTCTCACACTCAGGCGCCCATTTGAATTTCTTATCCTTCGCTAAAAGATCTGTCAGAGGTGCTAGCACGGTAGAGTACCCCTTAATGAAGCGTCTGTAGTATCCGATCATACCTAATAACCTCATGATCTGCTTCTTGGTGGCCGGCCGGGGAAAGTGATCAATCGCAACTATCTTGTTCTGTGGGGGGCACACCTGTCCCAACCCCACCATGAACCCAAGATACTGCACGGACGCCCGCACGAAATCACACTTTGCCAGGTTGACCACCAAGCCAGCCTCACTAAGCCTCTTGTACAGGAGTTCTACGTGCTCACAATGACTCGTAAAGCTGTTGTCAGAGATAATAACATCGTCGAGGTATACTGTGCAATTAGGAATGTCTCCCGTTATATCATTCATCAAACTCTGAAAGGTAGCGGGTGCGTTCTTTAGACCATAAGGCATAACGTTACAGCGGTAGGTAGCACCATCCACCACAAAACCACATACCTCTTTCGCTCGTTCAGACAAGGGCACCTGCCAGTATCCCTTAACTAAGTCCACCTTGGTTAGGTACTTTGCATTGCCTATCTTGTCCACACAGTCGTCGACCCGAGGAAGAGGGTATGGGTTGGTGGGCGTCAAACCGTTTAACCGTCTGTAGTCTACACAGAATCGCACCTTACCATCCGGTTTTGGTTGCAGCGTGACGGGAGATGTCCACTTCACCACCCCCTTCTCAATCAGCCCCCTTGTTAACATATACTCCAACTCCGCCCGGAGGGCCGGCAGTTTAATAGGGGGCACCCTATAGGGAACTGACTTGAAAGGGGGGTGGTCTCCTACGTCCACGTCGTGCACCTCTAGGGTAGTGAGGCCTGGGTGCTCCGCGAAAACAGAGGGGTATGAACCGAACAGGCGCTCCACAGCCACCCGCTGATGCTCAGGTAAGTGTTGCAACGCTTCCTGAGCCGCCTGGTTCGTGTTCCCCGCCCACTGGTTCGCAGAGACATGATGATCCCAGTTATCCTCCACCTGAGCTTGACTGTCCCGTTCTCCTTCTCCACCTTGACTGCTAAACGTCATCACAGGCACAGTGAGAGGCTCAGGGGGGTGCCTCACATACTCCTTCATAAGATTAACGTGACATAACTGATTGCGCTTACGTCTGTCTGGAGTGGCTACCAAGTAATCCAGGTCCGATAGCTTCTCAACCACCCTATAAGGACCAGTGTACTTCGCGGATAAGGGGTGACCTACAAGGGGCAGTAGAATCAACACCTCCTGTCCCACGTGAAACTCCCTGAGTTTAACCTTGAGGTCGTACCTGTCCTTCATGAGGGCCTGAGAGCTAGTCAAATTACGGCCAGCCAACTCCAGACTGCGCAACATCCGTTCCCGACTGTCGAGGACATACTTGAGCATAGAACAAGGTTTTTCTGCACCCTCCCATATTTCTTTAACCATATGGAGAGGCCCTCTGACACGGTGTCCAAAGACGAGCTCATTAGGGCTGAATCCCAAACTTTCCCCAGGTACCTCCCGTGCAGCAAACAAAACATATGGCAGGCCAAGATCCCAATCTTTCCCATTCTCAAAGCAATAACAACGAAGCATAGATTTTAAGGTTGAGTGCCATCGCTCTAACACACCCTGGCTCTCCGGATGATACGCAGATGACACAACCGTAACAATCCCATGCTGCTGCATAGTTTGAACAAAGAGGTTAGAAGTGAAGTTGGATCCTTGGTCTGACTGAACCTTGGTCTGACTGAATCTCCTGCGGGTAACCATACCGGGAAAAATACACTAGCAAGTTTCGGACCACCGTCTTCGCTGACCCATTTCTCATAGGGTAAGCGTCAGGGTACCTTGTTGCTACATCCATGATGGTCAGGAGAAACTTGTTTCCGGCACTTGTAGGGGGAAGGGGGCCAACCATATCCACTATAACCTTACTAAAGGGAGGCCCACTGACAGGAATGGGGTGTAACGGCGCCTTAGGAATGATCTGATTCGGTTTGCCAACCTTCTGACACACATCACACATTGCCACCCATGACACAACTTGTGCTCTCAGACCAGGCCACCAAAATAATTTCCCCAAGGCTGCAACCGTCTTACGGACACCCAGATGTCCCGCCAGTGGTACATCATGGGCCAACCTAAGTAGGCTTTCCCTGAAAACCCTCGGCACGACCAGCTGGTCTACCTCTCCTGACCCCCCCTCCCAATTCCTCTGCGGATCTTGGAATCGCCGGTATAATATGCCATCTATGAAGAAAAAAATCTCCCGACTGTGCATCACTGTCCTCCTCCAACTCGACAGCACCGGTACCACATTCAAGAACCTCCGGGTCTTCCAATTGCAACTTACGAATGTCCGAAGGAGCAAGTCTATCCAAGTGTTTGCGAAACAACTCATGCCCCCCTCCTACATTAAATTTGACCTCCCGTTGCTCTGTCTCTGCGTACCGTTGCTGTCTCATCGTCTTTTTAAGCCCATCCACTGCCTTCTCAGGAACAGTTAATGGGTCTTCTCTAGACTCGAAAATTGGTCCTAATAATGAGTCCCCGAGAATGTCCGCTGATACTGAACTCTCAACCGCATCAACTTTCAACCCCTTCTCGGTACCCTTCCTTCGCTGATCTAAAGACTGTTGACCAGAATGTGACGCCCTGGATGCAAGGGAACGGGTGACAACACACGCCATAGGTTGCCCCCGACACTTCTCAACCCACTCCTGCTCCTCCCTACTCATGTCGGCCGGCTTCTCGGCAACGACCAAGGGTGGAGCCTCAGAAGTAGGCCCCGCAAAGTCGTTGCCGAGAAGGAGGTCGACGCCCCAACAGGTAACTTCTCCACAATTCCTACATCCAGGTCACGAGTCACACCATCAACTTCCATCTTCATTCTTACAAGCGGGTATGACCTTGTTGCATTAACTCCCTGAACCACAACCACCCGCGCCGTATTTACAGGTTTACCAGTGAAATTCCTCAACAATGTTTGCGATGCCCCAGTGTCACGCAAAATTCTCACCTCATGTCTTCTACCCCCCCACTCCACACAACCGAGTCCCCTGTGGTCACTAAAGGCATCACGGACAGGGAATAAGCCTTCCGGATCCTTCTGCACTGGCAGTGTATTTACCTCGGAAGAATTGCCTCTAACAAACTCCGATGTCCTCTTGAACACTCCAATGCCGTGAGCAAAAGACACGGATGCCGGAGGAGGTCGACTAGGGCACTCATTTGCTTTATGACCCTCCTTGTGGCACTTAAAACACAAATTTCGGTTTCGGCTTATACTGTGATGTAACAGGCCCCTGATATTTCTTATACGGCGTGGTGTTAGGTTTGAATTCAGTTTTAGTTTCATTGCTCTTTTGTTTAAATGTGTCGTTGCTACGGGGAGGGGGAGGATAACGGTCCCTAGCACTTGCATCGTACTTCTGTGAGGACCCGCAACCCCGAATCAACGACAGCCGTAGATCAGCCATTTCTGCTGCTTCTACTAGAGTTCTTGGGTTTTTCTCCTTTAAGTTCAAAGTTAGATCACCGCCCGTGCTCTTAAAGAACTGCTCCAACATCATTAACTGCTTAATTTCATCAAATGTTGTGACCTTCTCAGATCGGAGCCAGTTCCCCATAGCATCGGACAAGTCCCGGGCGTGTTCCAAAAAGGTGCTATCTCTTCCCTTAGTTACACCCCGGAACTTCAAACGGTACGTTTCTGGTTTCAGTTCGTAAGCCCTCAGGACAGCCTCCTTGAGATCCTCGTACACAATACATAACTCCAAAGGTAACGCATCGTAGGCTTTAAGACCCTTGCCTATTAATCTAGAGGATACAAGTGCTGCCCATTTATTCTCTGGCCACTGGTGTTCCTGGCACTTCTTCTCAAAGCATGTGAAAAATTCTGTTACACCACTCTCATCAAACACCGGAACCAGTTTCAGTAAGTGCGAGAGAGAATGCTCATGAACACGGTTACCAGCCCCATTTCGCTGTCCCGTTGCCTCTACTCGCGACTTCTCTACATCCATGTCGGCACAGTACCTAGTCGACTCTAAATCAGCTTGGATTTTTGCTAGCTCTATGTGCTGGTGACTTTTTCTCTCTTCTATCTTGGCTAATTCTATTTGCTGCTGAAGCTGAAGCTGAAGCTGTCATTTTCTCTCTTCGATCTTAGCTAATTCGAGCTTAAACAATAATTCTAGAGATAACCCTTGAGGAGATGAAGGTGCTACAATGTTTGAAATTACCGGTGGTCCCCCCAGGGGCAACCCCCCCTGCCAGTCACCACCCAACTGCGGAAGCGTACCCGGGGTCGGTAAACTACTGGGATAGCTGGGAGTCGAGTGTAGGGGAAGCATGGCCGAAGGGCTCTGAGCACTCAACCCATCTCGCTCACCAGTCACCCTGCCCAGTACACACGTTATCAAGTTATCCTTGGTCATGCTGCTAGTAACCGCATGACCGATAGCTGTGGCCAGGCATTGAAGACCGTACCGATCCATACCCTCCAACCGCTCGGCAGTAACAGGCCATTGCAAAAATATCCTAGCATCCTCCTCACAGTTCACCCGATTAACCCTTTCATCATGCTGCTGTTCCTCAGTTTCGACATTACGTACTGTGTCTCCATTCTCCTCTGATCCGGTATAAGACATGATGCTCACAAACATTTCCCACCTCAATCTTCAGAAAAGAAGTACCCCAAACTCTTATACCTCAATATACACACAAAAATTCTCGGAAATACTCAAGGGCTATACTATGTTGCAAAAACAAATTATTCTTGCTGATCCCCGCAAAATATTCTCCAAAACAACAAATGTTCCCTGCTAATAAATGTAGGTTCACCAAATCCTAGGTAAGGTCGCCATTTGATACGACTGGGGTTCAAATATATCAGGGCTCTTATTCATTGGACTAGTAATGGCATAAATGCTACAACGGAAAGCGCTAGCTCCAACCTCTGATGTATATTCCCAGTGAACAAAGAACACAAATACTCTACAGAGTTCTATATGCAATAATAGGCTATCAAACTCTCAATAAATGTGCGTCTACTCTAGGCTTAATGTTATGTGAAAACAGCCTATTACTACCTATAACCGAAGGTGCTTGGTTATGGTATGCAAAGTAAGGTGGTAGGAGAAGTTACAGCTTACGTTACTTTAATCAATAAATGTCAGGCACTCCTGCATGAAAGAAAGTGCACTAAAGTCCTTCAACACTAACAAGGAATCTTCTTTAAATGTTAGATGCTATAAAGATGCTCGTATCGGAAATGGAACCCAAAAAGGCAGGCAGCGGAACAATGCTCGTGCAGGCTATGCACACAAAAAGGCAGAATATATAATGCCGTCGGAGCCAAGAATATCCTAAACACTACAACAATAATAATCGCCACGACACTGCAGTATTCCTATCAACAAAAAGAGCCTAAGTCGTTTGTGTCTCCATACATCAAACTAGGCTGCGAAATGCTTGTGTAATCATAAAGGGGTATGCATAAAAAGAGTAATTGGGTTAATATACTTAATGTCTACTATGATTGATAAAGTCTAGCTAGAGTCAATGATACGAGATACTGGTGCGCATGGCATGCCGCATAGCCTAGTGCAAATCTCAAGTCTGTGCGTCAAATATTACGTTATAGGGAAGGGTAGCTCTCTTGAGAAACCTTAATACCGAAGTATTAAGCGTTCTCCTGGCGTACCTCAAAGACAAACAATCGAGACTAGAACAGTGCAGAATGGTATAGGCAAAAAGCCCTCATTCGTGCATGCTCTACTCTCAATGGCACACAGACTAGAATTTACTCAATCAACTCCAGTTCTCAGGTATGTCGTGCAGCTTTTAACTAAAGCCAGCACCCATAGGAAACAATACCTTATAATATCAGACTCCTAGTCTAGCATTATCTAATCCAGCAGAACACTAATAATTATAGGAAGTGGCAATATGAAAGCCAACCAATGCTTCGTGATCCACTTATCTTAACAACTAACATACATGGGTTATATCAGACCTTAACGCACAATACAACTGGCCAGCATGAAGCTGATTTTGCAGAGTTAACCAGAGGGGGTATAATATTAATAAAAAGGTGGTGAAAGATATGAAAAAGAGAGAGGTAGGCAGAGGAAAAGATTCTCAGGTGCGGGGCGGGAGATAGGTAGCAAGGGAAAAAGATGGATGCGTTCTAGAAACCAGATCTGAGGGAGAGAGTGGCGAGGAACTGTATATATACTCGCACTAGCTCGAGGCGCGTGGGAAAAAAGCGGTTACAAGTCCTCTAGCCACTAGCAAGGGAGCTAGCAGCATGGTAAGGACCTCTCTCCACCAACCCCCTCGAGGCAGCCAGGCGTGACGTCATCGAGCGGGACAAAAACACTGCGCGCTCCCTCTCACTCTGTTCTACTCTCTCTCTCTCTCCCAGATCCCATCATTACTAGTTAATGATAAAACATATACTTTACAATTAAATATATAAAGCCTTGACATGGGTGAAAACAAAGAGCCTTTCTGGACTGCCCATGACACGAGCTCTCATATGAAATAAAGCACACTCTAATACATAAACTGTAGCCCCATCCACTGCCCTGGCGATCCTAGCGAGTCACTGTAGGACAAGCCATGCGGTTCTAACGGAGTGGTTAACGTCACACCTATTACTAGTCCAATCTTTAAGTGCCCTTGTTTTATTCGCAGTCTCAGTCGTAACAAATGGCGACCTTGCCTAGTATCTTATCTTAGTCGTCAAAACAACCTAGTGAACTAAGAAATAATTGCAGGATTTTTGGACATTTGTTTTTGAGGAATATTTTGGACACGTGGGAATTTTTTTGGCAACGTGGTATAGCACTTGAGTTGTCTTCAAGCATTTTTGAGTGAATAGTGCTACATGAGAGTAGGTACTTCTTTTTTTTTATAAACGTTGAGGATTTCCGGTGGACACTATGTCGAACGACGGATCAGTGTACAGTCAGGGCACAGGCGAGGAGGTGGAGAAGGTGGAGTTGTCTAGCGGAACTCGGGTTGTGAACAGTGAGGAGGATGCTCGGATATTTTTTGGAGGAGCCTGTGTCGGCGGATCGGGTGTCGGGGCTAGACCAGTACGGACTGCAGTGTGTAGCCACGGTCTTAGGGTTTCCCGGTACTAGCAGTTTGTCGAGAGGTGAGCTGGTTACCTGTGTGCTCGGTGGGGTGCGTGGGGCTTCGGGTGGAGCGGGAGCAGGGGCACCTTCTGCCCAGCCCCCATTCCACTCGACTCCTACCATGGCGCCCCCTCGGGCTCCGGAGCCAGGTACGTTCCCGCAGGCCGATGCCCACTGGCAGTTGGGTATGCCTCTAGGTGGCTCACGGGGTGGGTCCCCGATAGTAGCACCGCCTCCTCAGGGTTTGTCTGCCGAGATGTTGTTTCAGCTCGAACTCGCCAAACTTAACCAGCAGGCTGAGACACGAAAGCATGAATCTGAGATTGAGATGGCTAAGATTCAGGCTGAGGAGAGAAAGGCCGTACGGGAGGCTGAGCTTCAGGTTGAGGCTACGAAGTACTGTGCAGACAGAGATCTTGAGAAGTCTCGGGTGGAGTCGACAGGGCAGCGTCTCGGTTCTGGAAATCGAGGTCTTGATCAGTCTTTATCGCACCCTCTTAAGTTAGTCCCTGCATTTGACGAGTCGGGTGTCACTGAGTTTTTCCTGCGTTTGAGAAGAAGTGCCGGGAGCACCAATAGCCCGAGGTTAAGTGTGTAGCCCTTGTATCCTCTAGGTTGGTTGGCAAAGGACTCAAGGCATATGATGCGTTTCCCTTGGAGTCTTGCATCGATTATGAGGTATTGAAGGAGGCTGTCCTACGGGCATATGAGTTACAACCAGAGACTTATAGGTTGAAGTTCCGGGGTGTTACGAAGGGTCGTGAGTGCACCTTTCTTGAACACGCCCGGGAACTGTCTGACGCTTTTGGGAATTGGCTGAGATCGGAGAAGGCAACAACGTTTGATGAGATAAAACAGTTGATGCTTCTCGAGCAGTTCTTTAAGTGTACGGGCAGCGACCTGACGTTGAACCTCAAAGAGAAAAATCCTAAAACTCTACAGGAGGCAGCTGAGATGGCTGACCTTAGGCTATCGCTGATTCGTGGGTGCGGGTCTGCACAACGGAACGATGCAGGTAACAAGGGGCGCAACACTCCACCCCCCCGAGTCAGTGATACACCATATAACAACGAAAATAAGAGCAATGATACCAATTTTGATCACCAACCTAAAACCACCCCGTTTAAGAAGGGTCCGGGCCCTTCCCCACCTCAAGGGAAGCCCAAGGGGGAGGTAGAGTGTTTTCATTGTCATAAGAAGGGGCATTTTGCACGATCCTGTCCTAGCAAACTACCTACTGCAGTCGTGGCTTTGGCTCGCAACATTGGGGTGTCTTTAAGGTCTTCTGCTATTACCCGGGGTGATATGTCAGATGCGGGGGCACAGCCAGTGAAGGAGTGTCCGGAAGGCTCGAAACCTGTCCGCGATGCTTTTTGTGGCCATCGAGGGCATGGCTGCGTGAGTTGGGCTGGTTGCAAGCATGGGTTGGAGTTGCTGCGAGATACAGGTGCATCCCAGACTTTGATCAAGAACTTTACAGGCCAACCTATAAACGCGGCACGGGTGGTTGTGGTGCAGGGTATTAATGCTACACGGTCATACCCGTTGATTCGAGTAGAGCTGGAGGTTGATGGTGTAACACGGGAGCTTGATGTTGGAATCGTAGAGAAACTGCCAGTAGAGGGCGTCGACCTTCTTCTCGGCAACGACTTTGCGGTACCTGCTTCTGAGGTTCCACCCTTAGTCGGTGCCGAGAGGGCGGCCGACGTGAGTAGGGAGGGGCAGGAATTGGTCGAGAGGTGTCAACCACAGCAGAGGGCATGTGTTGTCACCCGATCTCGTGCATCTAAAGTGTCACAGCCTATTGCTCAGTCTCTAGACCAGCGGAGGAACGGTCGGAGGGAGAAAGCTAAAGTTGAGAGTTTTGTGAGTTTTGCTCCAGCGGCTCTCCTTAGCGACTTAGTACTTGACCCAGAGGTGAGCTCCGGAGTGGCCCCAGAACCTGTCACCCCTAGTGACATGGTTGGGCGTGATGGCACTCCGTGACTTAGTAGTTCCCAGGTGGAGAAGAGTTGTGGGAACGGGGCTATTGAACACGAGGACGGGGAAACATGTCATGTGAACCTGTTGGAGGAGTTTGTGAGGCAACCACCTGAGCAGCCTACTGTCCCTGCGTTGGTCTTCAGCGGCCAAGGTGGAGAAGGAGAGGGAGGCAGTAGGGCACAGGTGGAGGAGAGTTGGGATTGTCATGTCTCGGCGGAGCAGTGGGCGGAGGACACGAGTCTGGTGGCTGTGGAAGCACTAGAGCACCTGCCTGAGCAGCAGTGTGCACCGCTCCAGCACCAGCTCGGTTCATACCCCACTGGTCGTGCCGAGCACCCGAGCCTCACAACTCATGCGGTGCAAGATGTTCCGCGGGCAGGTCACTTGAATGTTTATAGACCGTTAGCCTCGTTGTTTCGGTGGTTCAAGGTGGGCCACGAGGCTTTGACATGGTTGTCAGGTCAGGGTCGACCCATGGTTGCCAAGGGTGGTGGTCAGAAGGTGGACATTGAGCAGAATGGTGAGGTTGGCTGTGGAGTGGATGTGCCCGGTTGTCGCATAGCCTCCCAATGCTGCTCTAGTCGAATGCAACAGCCCTACCATAGACCGACTGTATCTGGCCATGTCGCTGAAGGCGGTCATGCTGCGCAGGCAGATGTAGTCATAAGGAATGCGGGGGTGCGCATGTACGGTATCGGCGGGGAAGCCTTAGCAATTATGAACTATGGGAGTGACTGCACAGATGGTACTGATTGTCCCTCTCATGACCTGGCTGTTCTAGGGACGAAGGTGGAGAAGGAGGGAGACTTTAGTTTAGAAGCTGCGGTCTCGGCTGGGTTGTGGGAGGGCAATGAGCATGTTGTTCGTCGAGATAAGTTGCAACCTCTTGTTCCTGAGCGTCAAGAGAAGTTGTTTACTAGGCTATGGCATTACATCCGCATGTTTGTTCATTCTCCAGGCCTGATGTACGGGGTAGAATCCGACATGAAGGCTGGAGACAGTGCAAGGCAGTTGTGTACTAGGCTATGGCAGTACATCCGCATGTTTGTTCATTCTCCAGGCCTGATGTACGGGGTAGAATCCGACATGGAGGCTGGAGACAGTGCAAGGCTCAAAGTAGATCCCTACCGTATAAATCCTGCTCGACAGCCTGTGGTGCAAGCAGAGCTGGACTACATGTGGACGAAGGGTTTGAGGGATAAGGAATGTCGTGAGTGGTCGTTGCCTGTAACTTTGCAACCTGTGTTAAGTGGCAAGATCAGTGTGTGTGTTGATTGCAAGAGTGTGTGTGCATTATCCCTGACAGACGCCTATACCTTATCGAGAGTTGACGACACCATAGACCGCATCGGGGCTGCATCGCTTATCACAAAGGTAGAACTAGTGAAAGGTTTTTGGCAGGTCCCGTTGCCGGAAAGAGCGAAGAGAAGTGCCAGTCTTGTGATGAACTGGGCAGTTTATCAGTGCCGGGTGTTGTGTTGCTGCCGGAACACAAGTTGGATGTGTGGCATGCTGAGGGCACAGATAATGTTTTGGCTGATTGTTTGTCACGGGAGGGTTTGTTTGCAGGAGAACCCTCGCCGTTCAGTCAGTGTGTGTTGAGAGTGGAGAAAAATCAGGCTTGCCCCTGTAGAGCAGCCATCAAAAACAAAATTAAAATTAAATAAAAAAAATCACATTAAAACTCTTTCTTTTGATAGTTAATTGTATATATATATTTTTTTAAGAGACAATAAACGGAGGAAGGAAAAACACAGATAAAACAAAAAGGTCCATGTGCCTAAAGGCATCCTCCATTCATAAAATGTTTGTAACAACTGGATTTAAACATTTGTAGATTGTAAGTTTGTGGAAAGCAATTCGAGGGAAGTGAATTCCAAAGAGTAGTAGTTCTAGGGATAAATGAATTTTGATAAGCAGAAGTTCTGCATTGTGGAGGAGAAAGTGTAAATTCATGGGCGCTCTCAGCTGCCCTAGTTCTACGGGGAAAGATGTGGAGAGGCAGCACAATTGAAGCAAGTTCCTCGGAACAATTGCTGTGAAAATATCTATAGAATAATGCAAGGGATGCAACGTTTCTTCGTATGGATAATGTAGGAAGGTCCTGTGTGATTGCAGGGTTATTGATTAATCTAATAGCTTTATTTTGAATTTTGTCCAACTGCCTCAATGCAACCACTCCAGTTCCATCCCACAGAGGTGAACAGTAATCCACCTGAGAACGCACATGACTTTTATATATTACGGCCAACTGCTTGTCAGTGAAGAATTCTCGAACTCTGTAAAGGAGTCCCAGTTTTTTTAGAGGCATTCTTAGCAATGCTTCTAACATAATGTGTCCAGCTCAAGTTAGTAGTTAATGTTACACCGAGAATGTCAATACTAGGGGAAGTGGGAATATTTACATCATTAAAAAATATATGGGAGTCAGTGAGATTCTGTCGGTTAGAAAATTGAATGTACTTGGTTTTCTGTGCATTACAGGAAACTAGATTCTTTTGTCCCCATTCTTCAATTCTAGAAAGGTCCTGGTTCAGAGAAATTGCAGTGTTTATTTTTGAATTTATAAGATCGGGTTGGGTGAAAGAATTGGTAAATGTGAAGGAACTGTGGAGTGTTGAGTCATTTGCGTAGGAATGTATTGGATTATGAGTGGTAGATATGAGATCATTGATATGAATGAGGAACAGAGTTGGGGCCAAAACTGATCCCTGGGGAACACCAGCATTTATTAAGTGAAATTGAGAATAAAGGCCATCTACCATTACACATATTTTTCTGTTATGAAGATAAGAAGAAATTAGTGGAACTAATGATGCAAGGCCGTAGTGTGACATCTTCGACAATAAGGATTGATGCCAGACTCTATCAAATGCCTTTGATATATCCAGTGCTATTGTATGTGTTTCACCATGTTGGTCTGTAGCTTGGTTGATTTGATGCGTAAGAAGGCAAAGAATGTCTGCAGTTGATCGACATCGTCTAAAACCATATTGCCTATCACTGATTAATTTATTATTCTCAAGATGCTTAATTATGTGATGATTTAATATAATTTCAAAGACTTTACCAAGAGTGGAAGTTATAGCTATTGGTCTGTAGTTTGATGGATCTGAAGAGGCACCTTTTTTAGGAACTGGGTGGATGTTTGCTTCTTTCCAGGGTACTGGGAAGCATGAGGTATGAGTACATAGACGGAAAAATGTTGCCAATACAGGAGCAAGCACCAAGGAGCAATTCTTATGTACTATTGGAGGAATTTCATCTGGACCAGGAGCCTTATCTACTCAGAGATTCTGCAAAATAGTTTTGACATGTCTGGTGTGGATCTTAAGTGAGGGAATTTCAGGCGAATTAAAATTAAGTACAGGGATATCTTGATTTATTTCATCTAAGGTTGAGTTGGTGGAGAAAATATCCGCAAGGAGGTTAGCTTTACCTCGTGGGTCACTTACAAGATTGCCAGTCAGAGATTTTAATGGTGGAATGGATGAAGCAGTTGTGAAGTTGGATTTAAATGAGTTTAGAGTAGACCAATATATTTTGTTATCATTTGGATTATTTAGAAGTTTATTTGCCTGCTTGTGGAGAAAGTTTGATTTAGTTAGGTTTAATAAAGTTTTGGCATGATTTCTGATGTTTCTAAAGTAATTAAAGGCTTCATGTGTTTTTGATCTTGTGTATGCATTGTAGGCTATTGCTTTTTGTTCAGTTACTCTAGCACAATTATGGTCAAACCATTTAGGTGAATTAGATCTTTTACTGTACTTTTGATGAGGAATAAAAGTTTCCATTCCAATTTTTACAAAATCTTGTATGTGGCTCAAGGTGGAGTGTGCATCATTAGAAAAGAAAGAGGTCCAGGGAATATCAATAAAGAAACCTTGAAGACCCTCCCAGTATGCCCTATTGTAATGCCATTTAGTCACCAAAACGGGTTCAGAGTGGGAAGGTGTGGTAGCTGATAGACAGGTGGCCTGTATCAGACAGTGATCAGAAGATCCAAGCGGGGACCTCACTGTAACATCATAATTTTCTGAATTGGTTGTTAAAAATAAGTCCAGTAGGTAGGAATTATGATTAGGATTATCTGGTACACGGGTGGGTTGGTTGACTAGTTGAGTGAGATTAAATGAGTCTGCAAATAGCTCACATTCAAGACCAGCATCATCAGTCCTGGCTGAATGAGTGAGCCATTCAGCATTATGGACATTAAAATCACCCAACACAGTGATTTCAGAAGAAGCATTTAAGTTGAGGACACTGAGGTGTGAGGACAGAGAATCAAAAAGACTTTGCTCTGGAGGAGTATTTGGGGAACGGTAGATGCAACATATGTATTTAAATTTACCAGCAGAAATTAATTTGTATATAGAATAATCAAAATAGTTGCCAATATTATAGCTAATGTCCTAAGTTGAACCTGTCTTTCACTTAGGAGGCTGGGCTCTATGAAGCTCGCTCAGGGAGCATAGTAGGCTAAAATTACACTATTATGTTTGGGAGGGGTTATAAGATTTTCTTTATGCTAATGTGTTGTTTTTTTATTTAAGATTGAGCTTTGCATTTCATTTTCTGGTGGAGTGGCTAAGTGTGGTGGGTCTTGTCGGCATTCTGCCTTGTCAGATATCGTGCTCGCCTAATGTTGAGCGTCCTATATCTTGGGCGGGGTGTGACGCCTACCAGCGTTGGCAGAATCGCCTCTCGGTAGCCACTAGCGCTCGCCAGGGACATTGAAGTGGGCTACAGTTATCAGAGAATGTTGTTCTTTCTTTCCTAGCAATCGTATTGTCACCGACAGTCCAGTGGTGGTCTTTGTTTTCGTCTGTGACAACGGGAAGTGCTTTATATAATTAACCCTTCTTTAGCGGCCTATGCGGTTTATTTATATGTACCGCCCAGCGGGGTGTTTTTAGCCAAAATAGGGCTGTTTACGTGATCATTTTCATGCCTAAATAAGACCCAGAACGTAAAACAAGTATCTATCCCTGAAAGGGCATAAACAGAGCTTTCGAATGACACCATAAGGATCCTTTTATGATGGCTAGTTTTCTTGCAATAACCGTGCAACGCGAGTGCAAAAAGCAGGTAATTAGCCACTTTCCTGATACAATTCCGTATATAGCGAGTGAGAGAGGAAGGAGGGAGCTGAGATTCGTGTCAGTAGGTTCGCCGCGGTGGTCTGGAGCAGTCATACGCTCGCTAGTCTCCTGCCACCACTTGTCTCTCTCTCTCAGCAACATTACGTGCTGAAATTGCCATTCGACCTATGTCGAGCGCCGCCACATAGTCCAGCTTTATTAAAAACGACTTATGTGGTGAGCCGCTTTTTAAGGGTTAATAGAATATAACATGCATTGTGTATAGTTAAGGAGAGAGAACAATATAGGCAGTGGGGTGGTAGTGTGTGCGTGCGTATACATGTGCTGCCTCCCCCGCTCGTAGGCTCGCGGGCTTCTCACGCCCCTTGATTGGCTGGTGTGTTTGGCTGTGTCACGTGACACCTGCTGCGTTGTGACGTCTCGGCCCGTGATTGGCCGACCACCGCCTCTTTGTGGGCTCCTGTGTACATCTGGGTCCACCGGAGCTGCCTTCTTCAGAGCAGGCCAGGGGCGCACACGACTAACATCCTTTTTACAACTGTCCCCCATATCCCCACCATTCGGATACTGTCTCTCTCACTCAACTTCCTTCCTTTCATTCCTCTAATCTTTTAACATCACAGCACTCCCTTTGGGTTCTGTACACGATTTCATATCGGCCCATCGTATTGTGTGCGTCGCTCTCAGATATATTTATATGTATTAGAATAGGCTATAAGGGTTCTTAGTCTATGGAGGTTGGATGACTCTGTGTGTGTCTCCCTCAGTGTCCTTAAGTTATGGAGGTTTGATGACTCTTTGTGTGTGTCTCCCTCATTATCAGTAGTGCTCTGCTCGGTTATTTAATGCTAGACTGGGATAAGGTTTCTGTTGTCGTTGTCACCGATGTGTGTACGGTTTGTTTATACATACACGACTTCGACGGTTTCTGTGGTAGCCTAGGTCGTCCTTTTGGTTGTGTCTTTTGCGAGTGAAGCATCGTGTTGTAAGAGGGCATTAGCCTACTACCTTATAACACAGTGCTGCCTCTTTGCTTGACTTTAGAGGGATCGCCAGGGTAGAGCCAGATACTTGAGATCTGGACCTACCAAGAGAGCATCCCCGTCATTAACGTAACTTTTACCATACTGCCTTAAGGACAACGCTAGGCTATAAGCCTGCCTTGCTCAGCCACAGTTTCCTAACCTTGATATCCCAGCTAGACTTTATTCGCCTAGCAGACACTAGTTAGGACCTAAGCTCTTTTGATATGTATGCATTATTATTCACAAGCATTTATTAGTCTAGGTTGTTGTTGAGTTGCACATTGTGCAATGCACAACCATAGTAGACTGTTTCGTTGATAAGGAAGTACTTCTTTTAGTGTCGAGCATTACTACCGTTGCGCCTTTATAGTATTCTTGTGTCAGTTAACATTATATGTCCTATCTTTTTGTGTATTCGCTTACACGTGTGGTGTCCTGCCTCCTGCATTTATATAGTTTAAGATACGAGCATCTTATGAGCATCAGACATTCTTCAGAAGTTTCCAGGTCTATGCTGTAGGACTATACTTCACTTTCTTTCAGATAGGAGTGAAGAGTTTATTGTTGATTAGAGTAACTGTATTGAAGCATCTTTTTATTATGTTAAATCTTGCAGTGATTTAATTGATCTTCCCATAGATTCTTTTGTATGCATTTTAACGTAACTTGCATCCTGTGTGTTATCAGGCAATGCCAGTGTGGGTTAGCCTGAAGTAGAGTACATTTATGCCCAGTTAAGGATACCCCGTTATCGCAGATTAACTCTGGAGGGTATAGGTGTTTTGTTCGCCGGCATATAAGTTCAAGGGTTTGGATCTAGCGTACCGTTGTTGCATAGTGCCCTATTACTAGTCCAATCTTTAAGTGCCCTTGTTTTATTCGCAGTCCCGGTCGTAATAATAATAATAATAATAATAATAATATTTATTCAGTCAGCAATTTACAGAGTTGGTACCACATAGTTTGTTACAAATATGACATGTACCAGCCTTGCATAATTCCAACTAAGGATAGCCCAATAAGGCCGTTAGGCGTATTTCCATTGGGGTCCTTGTGGGATTAGGTTAGCTGGGGAAAAGGGGAGGATAAAGAAATAGATACTTTAGAGAAAGTATTTCTAGGGGGTTATTTTAAGATACCTTACATCCTATAGTAAATATCAGTAATCCGTAATCAGTAATCATTTCAGTTTGGTTTGTCTATCTCTTATGTCGTATTTAGTAGTAGACATAAGCTTGGTGCTCCCTTCTCGCAGCTGTCCGGTTCAGGTGTTCCTTCAGGATACGTCTGAAGGAATACAGTGTTCTCTTTTCACGGACTGACTGGGGTAGGTCGTTCCACTCTTTGATGGCAGTGAAGAAGAATGTTTGCTTACCCTGTCCTTGGATTCTCGGGACCTTAAAATTAAACATCATGTTTCTTGTATTATGTCCACTCCTTTCATTTTCTTTAACAAAATCATTCTTTAGATACTCTGGAGCTCTGTCATAGAAAATTTTGAAGGCATTAGTTAGCCTGATTTGTTTGGCCCTGTCAGAAACATTGAGCATACCTAGTGACTGAAGTTGTTCCTGGCCAACATGTGATCTGGGTCCTAGGTTCAGCATGAACCCAACCATTTTATTTTGAGTGACCTGAAGTTTGTGCTGTGCTGATTTAGATGATGCAGAGTACCAGGATGACACAGAATAGTCAAAATGACATTGAACAAGCGCTTGGCAGAGGGTCTTTTTGGTCGCCGCGGGCAAGCATCCCACCTGTCTATACAGGTATTTTATACGTGCTCTACACTTACTCAGGATAGATTCCAAAATTGTTTCACCTGACAAACTCGCGTCCAGTTTCAGTCCGAGATATTTAACTTGTGACACTGTTGTTATAGGAATATCATTACAGTTGACCGAGAAGCCCACAATGTCTTTCAGTTTGCGTTTTGTTCCACATAAGATGGCTTCCGTCTTGCCCAGGTGAAGAGATAGTCTATTGTCCACTAGCCATTCACTACATGATGCTAGTTCTTTGGAAAGTGAAGCGGCAATACTTATTGGGTCTTTTCCTGAAACCAGAAGCACGCTGTCGTCTGCATACAGCAATAATTTACATGAGACGCTCAGTTCCATGTCGTTCACATAACAGAGAAAGAGTAAGGGACCAAGGATGCTTCCCTGCGGGACCCCACAGTTAATTGGCATAGGATCAGATATATTATCATCAATTTTGACTCTTTGGGTTCTACCACTAAGATAAGATTTAAACCAGTTCACAGACCCTATGCCCATAGCTTGTAGTTTATTACATAGGATATCATGGTCTACTGTGTCAAACGCTTTTTGTAGATCAAGAAAAACCATACCGGTGTAGTTACCTTTAGACATTTCTTTACGAATGTGATCCGTTAAGTGGATGAGACAGGAGTCTGTCAAGTACATGCATCTGAAATCTGATTGAAACTTATAGAATAGATAATTTTGTTTGAGGTAGTGTTCAATTTGGGTGCATACCGCTCTTTCAAGGATTTTAGATACAATACATAATAATGCTAACTGGTCTGTAGTTGCCAATTTCTAGTTTATTTCCTTTCTTGAATAGAGGGGTTACAATAGCTTCCTTCAGTTCAGCAGGTACTGTGTTGGTGTTAATTGACAAGTTGATGATGTGGGTTAGGGGGCCTGCTATACCAATGGCTCCATCTCGTAGAAATTTGGCAGGAATTTTGTCTGGTCCTGTGCTCTTATGTACATTTAGGTTAGAAAGCTCGTCAAAAGTGTATTTTGGTGTAACATTTTGCAATCTAAATGTGTTCGGGTGTATGTCTTTATCTCTGTAGAAATTACGAAAGGTGGCCGTTGTTGTCGTGTATTTATTGAGAGGTTGAGGTAGGTTCTGTGCAAGTGTGTTTGCTATGGAAGTGAAGAAGGAGTTGAAGTAGGTTGAAATTTGTCGTTTATCGTGGCAAACCTGATCATTAATGGTGAGAGCAATATTAGTATTAGACGAATCCCTTGTCTTGTTGCTGTAGCCTGTTGTTTTTAGGTGCCTCCATAGTTTCTTTGGGTTATTCTGATATTCCTCTGCCTTATTGTGAAAATAATTATTTTTCGCTGATTTCATTTTCCTACTTAGTTTATTCCTGGCCCTGTTGAACTCATGTTTCAGACCTTGATCCTGTCTATGTTTCGCTAGCCTTTTTAACAGATTGTCTCTGTGTTCCAGATGGTGTAGTATGTCATTGTTGATCCATGGGTCTGACAGTGTCAAGTTATTAGTAGTCGAAATTACCGAGTTAACTGTCGTGAATACATCCTTCATTGCTATTGAGTCGTAATTCAAGACTCTATTCATGGCTCTTGCTGCTGTCTCCAGTACACTAAGTCTCTTTCCCAGCTTTTCAACATCAGAAGCTTGGACTGTTCCAAAGAGCACATGGGAGATCAAGCCAACAAAATTGAAAAGTCCTCTCTTTGTACGCCGTGAGTGAGCGTGTATGGCTACCTGGATAGGGTCTTCAGGCAGGACCAATTGGATCTTCCGTAATGTACGATTCATACGAGCTACACGTGAGCGTTGGAGTATAACTGTATGTCGTAAGTCAAGGGGCATTGTCTGATTAGTCAGTAGGTAGGTAAAAGTAGAGTGTAATTTGTCTAGGCGACGTTGGAGCATCTCAACACTACGGGGGATTGCAAAGATGTCTCCGAAATCATACTGAACTGCTACTACATCTTCCGCAATTAGCACTCTTCCAACTTGGGCTACAAGGGCGCCAGGTTTCAGATACGAGGGTGTCGTAGAATCAACCATAATTAGTGTTCCAAGTAGAAGAAGGGCTTTCATTAACCAGACCATCATTCTCGGGAGAAAGGCAATATTCTACTCGTAGGGGTACTAATAGAATACTTCACTCGCCCAGTAGGATGTACGTGGGGAATGGCTTGCTCTGTCAGACATGTGACATTGACAGAACGATGATGTGTATAGAATACTTCACTCTCTAACTAGAGTGGTCTTACTTGAGTGGTCTCACTTCACTCTCTTACTAGAGTGGTCTTGCTTCACTCTCTTATTAGAGTGGTCTTAGAACGCTCTGTTTGCAGAACGAAGCTTCCGCCTATACTCGTTTGTCTGTGCGGAGTCAGTCTTGGTCGGTGCATTTGGCTGCACCGCCGAAGGTGATGGATCAGGTATAATATGGCCATCTACGGAGAGTTCTGGGCTCACCCGTTTTAACCTGTCACCATGAATTACTTCTACCTTGTTTGTGGTAGTGTCTCGAACCTCATACTTGTTACCGGATGCTGTGTCCGTAACGACATAGGGTCCACTATACTTCGGCGAGAGCTTAGTCATTCTCGTCGGATCTAGGCACATAACTTTGTCACCTACTTCAAGAACAGTTTGGTGTGCTCTTTTGTGCTGTTTCCTTATCATTTCTGCACGGGATGCCTGTAAATGATCTCGGACTTGATGGTGGATCTTGCTAAAGACCTGGAGTTGTCTCTTAGCATAGTCCTCTAGATTGTAGACTGGTGTGCTAGGCTTGGATAGCAGGTCATATGGCAGAATCTTGTCCTGTCCATAGACTATGTAGTGTGGCGTCTTACCTGTAGAGGAGTTTACAGAGCCGTTTACACAAGCTGCCACCTGTGGAAGCAAGTCTTCCCACGCTTCATGGAGCGGGTTTGTTACATGGCGTAGGACTTCTTCATGCGTTCTACCAACCCATTTGAGGCTGGGTGGTATGCTGCAATGTATGATTGCTTGATATTGTAGATATCACAGACACCTGCAATCACCTGCTTCTTGAATTCCAACCCGTTGTCCGAGAGGAGCGTCTTAGGGCAGGAGAACGGACAGATGAGATGCGTTACTAGTGCATGAGCAACTTCATCCGCTGTTTTAGTTTTAAGCGGGGCTAAAACTACGAATCTTGAGAAGAAATCAACACATACTAGAAGATACTGTGAATTCTGGTGACTCCGCGGAAACTTCAGCAAATCCACTGATACAGTGTCGAATGGAAGTGAAGGCGTTGGATACTCCAAGATTGGTGCGGGACCATCACAGGTTCCCTTGTGCTGGGCGCAGGAGAGACATCTTGCTATGTGTTGTTCAACATCCTTTCTCACTGTTTTCCAGTAGTACTTCCTTCTGGTAGCGTCAAGCGTTCTGCCTAATCCTGGATGACCAGCTTGAAGTACTGTTGAAGTACTGCTTCTGTAAGCGTTTCTGGAATCACTACACGAGGGCGTGCGTCAAGGTCTGTGGGAATAACTCTAACTAGTATTCCGTCCAGCAACCTGAATTGCGTGTGAGGTACGGGTAGTTCTGGGAGAGTTGTGTTATCCCCTGATTCTAAGGAATAGATGACTTTGGACCACAGCGGATCCTTGCTCTGCTCTTCCTTCACTTGGGCTTCAGTAAGCGTCGGTAGCTGGGTCACTGGGGCTACTTGCACATTTCGTGAGAGTGTGTCTGCCGCCACGTTAGCTTTACCTTTGAGATGATACAGAGTAGGATCAAACTGTAATACCGTTTCGTACCACCGCGCTAGTCTGCCAGTGAGATTCTTACCACCCTTGAATATCTTTGTTACCGCCTCATTATCTGTGTAGAGGTGGATTTTATAACCAAGGATGATATCTCTGAAATGTTTCAATGCCCAAGCTACTGCAAGGGTTTCCCATTCCGTTGAGTGATACCTAGTCTCAGCATCATTCAACACACGACTTGCATATCCAATGACTTGCATCTTGCTTCGTTCATCTGGTTGCATTAGAACAGCTCCTAGCCCTTTGAGAGAGGCGTCAGTGCAGAGTGTGAATGGTCTGTCATGGTCTGGGAAGACTAGGACAAGCGTTCTGGTGAGTGCTTCTTTGAGGTTGGTGAATGCTTCCTCATGCTCTTGACCCCATGTGAATGGAGCGTCCTTCCGGAGAAGTTGTGTCAGAGGCCTCGCTAGACTTGCATAGTTCTTCACGAAAGACCGGTAATAGCCAGAAAGCCCGATAAAGCTTCTGACATTCTCAACCGAGTTTGGACGTGGAAAATTTTGTACCGCGATGATCTTGTCGTTCATAATAGTGTGAATTCCTTCTGCGTCCACCTGATGACCTAGGAATTTGATTTTCCCTTTTAGGAAATCACACTTGCTGATCTTGATACGTGTAATAGGTCGCCTCCCTGATTTGTATATAAATTGGGCCACTAAGATAAAGGATCTCGTAGGAAAATATTCCTTAATTAATTACCCGGGATACAAATCAAAGACACGTCTATCCAATATATTTATACCGATCGATACAGTATATTTTGTTGTTCGGCCAGCTTACAGGATTAACGGTGTGTATATATATAGATTTATATAGATATAAAAAGGCTGTTCAATTGTTAACGCGATGGGACTATGTTATTAGAAAACTGTTATTTAACAATTAACAATGATAAATTAAACAAACATTCTATTAAAACGGTTTATTGAATAAGAGACACAAATTGATGAAAATGAATCGGAGATTACGTTCACACACCACTCGCTCCTTCTATCCAAATGTTTAACTAACTTAATTAACCCCTCTAATTTAATTAACTAGAGCCTTAACTGAGCCACACTCAGTCAAACTCACTCCTAAAATTACCCGTCACTAATCTGATACCACTAGCCTAACGGAGTCCTATACACCAGGCAAAACAATTAACCCTCCCTTGAATTTACCCTTATCGCATATTAATGACCGCGTCTAGCACATCAGATTACTTATATAATAACACTGTATACTAACCTTTACACATGGTCGAAGGAGGGTGCCGCGTCACCCTGGTCGCCACTCCACACTCACAAGCACTTCACTCGCTGGCACCAACTGGGGACTGAGGACTGCGTTCCCCTCTCCTGCTTTATTTATACCCTCGGTTTGGAACAAGCGTATGCTTGGAGAATTGGCGGGAAAAGGAAAGAACATCTAGGACCTTCTCGAACCTTCTCGAAGGTCCGAGAACCTTCTTGACCAAATTACTGACCGCACGTCCCCACCCCCTCTTCTCTCTCTCTATACTCTCCCCGCACCCCCCTCGACTCTCTAATATGTCTAGCTATATATATCTCAGGCACGATACCGTGACATCCCTCCCCACTAAAATTGATTTTACTCCGTTAAAATCACCTAGCGTCATTCACAGTGTCTTCCATACTGTAGTGTGAGTCTAACAATCACTGGCGCATGCAATGGTCCCCCTTGAGTAAAAAAACCCCTCTACATTTACGTTAAACTTACACTGAAAGCGGAAAACTCCTCAGTTCCCATTTTTGGCCACCGACAAGGTCATGGTGGCAATGCACCTAGTGAGGTTTAACTCTAGTGGCCAAACCCACTCATTTACAATGACAAACTAGCTGAGCTACTGTTATGTGAGGAGATGTCTGAATACATGGTGTACTTGGGATATTCGTGGGTAAATGGGAGTAGTAATGTCTTATCTGAATACGGTGATTTTCCCGGTTATCCGGGATTTGATGTGGGGATCCTTGGTTGTAGCTGCTTGGTCTGATTCTTGGTCTGCTCAGCGTCGCGTCTCGCCAGCTCGCCTGGACAACTCATTCCTGTAATATAAGTGGGCGGCAGATCATTGTTCTAAAAAAAATTTCCAACCCTCTCATATGCACCTACAAGCTACTTACTCCCGATCCTCTGCATCATTAGTCAACCGTGACAACCAATCAGCACCGACATTGTTACTACCCTTAATGTACCTTACAACGAAGCTGAACTGCTGCAGGAAAAGCGTCCACCTCATGAGTCTGGAATTGGCATTCCTCGAGGTCTTGAGGCTTGTCAGAGGCATATGATCAGTCTCGAGCGTGAACTCCCCTCCGAACAAATAGAAGTAGTATTTCTTGACCCCTTCGACCACCGCCAACAATTCCAGCTCCACCGTGCTGTAATTCAGCTCAGCTCCCTTGAGTCGCCTACTGTGGTATGCAACGGGGAATAACTCTCCATCTTCCTCCTGCATCAGGACCGCCCCCACTGCATCCTGTGAAGCATCAGTCCTTAGAATGAATGGTTTCTTGAAGTCTGCCAACTTCAGGATAGGTTCCTTGCAGAGTTGAGTCTTTAGTGCGTTGAAAGCCTCTTGCTGTTCCGTACCCCACGGAATTCTGTTTTGAGCATGCTTCTTTAGTAAGTCGTACAACGGAGTAGCCAACGCAGCAAAATGTGGAATGAACTCCCTGTAGTAGCCGGCAAGTCCCAAGAATGACCGAACCTGCTTCTTTGTAGTGGGCCTAGGAGCATCGCGAATCTTAGAGATCTTATCACCCTGACAGCCGCATTGACCATCCCCAACCACATGTCCTAGGTAGTGCACCTGTTTCTGGCCCACTTCACACTTGCTAGGTTTCACCTTCAAGTTGTACTCCTGCAACCTAGACAAGACCTTCTCCAGAATTGACATATGCTCTCTGAAAGACTGTGAGTGAACAAGAACATCATCAACGAAGACCTCCACACCAGGTATGTCTCGCAGGACCTGACGCATCATACGGTTAAACACCGCCGGCGAATTCATAAGACCGAAAGGCAACACAGTGTACTGGTACAGCCCGTCTGGCGTACCAAAAGCGGTGATCTTGCGGCTAGCTGGATCCAGAGGTATCTGGAAGAACCCCTTGGTGAGATCTAGTTTGGAAAAGATCGTTGAACCTGCAAGCCTGGCAAAGATGGCACGGAGGTCGCACATAGGCTCCGCATCAACCCTTGTCAAAGCATTCAGCCGACGGTAATCCCCACAGATGCGTACACCGCCCTCCTTCTTCTTGACAACCACCATCGGACTACAATATTGAGAAGAGGATATCTCGATGATACCTGCTAACTCCATTTCCCTGATCTCCTTCTGGACTTGGTCGTGCAGACGGAGCGGAATGGGATACGGCTTTACTCGTACCGGAACCGAACTGGTCAGCTCGATTGCGTGACTCTCGACTCGTGCGATTCCGGGCCTATCCGAGAAAACGCCCCTGTACTTACCAAGGAGCGAATCCAATTGCCCGCCCTCATGACTTGACAACTCAGCGCCCCGACGAACCTGCGAGAGATCTTCCTCTTGCCCTAGCTGGACTGTCTCGGGACCATCACCATCAACTTCGGAGATTACTGCCGCTGCTGCTGTGATATGACCCTCCCCACTAGTATAGTGGCCCCTCACTAGATCTATGGCTTCCGCCATCTCGGGAGTAGCAACCTGCCGCCTCCACGAGCCTTCCATCATCGCAGCTCCACTCACTTCTCTCGTGTGGTACTCCTTAAGCATGTTGATGTGGAATCTCTTCTTGTGATTCCCGACCTGAACAATGTAGTTTACATCCGACATTCTGTCTATGACCGTATATGGACCCTTCCATTGGGCCAGCAGTTTGTTATGAGCAGTGGGCAGAAGGAGCAAGCACTTGCTACCTGGCTCCAATCTGCGCACCTTCGCCTTCTTATCGAAGTAAGACTTCTGCACCTCTCTCGCCTTTGTCAGCTCGACTTTGGCTAGTTCACATGTTGACTTCAACCTTTCAGCCAGATCGAGAACATAGGTGTAAGTGGTCTTCACTTCCTCGCTGGGCTCGTCACCGTCCCAAAGCTCTCGCAACACCTGCAATGGACCCCGGACTGTCCTACCATACACAAGCTCGAAAGGAGAGAACTTCAGCGAACTCTGGGGAGCCTCCCGGTATGCAAAGAGCAACGGAGCAATGAACCTAGGCCACTCCTTTGGTTGGTCGGCTGTCATCCGCCGCAGCATCTTCTTGAGTGTCCCGTTGAAACGCTCGACCAGCCCGTTGCATTGTGGGTGGTATGGTGTCGTCTTCAGACCCTTCACAGACAACAGCCTGAGTACTTCCCCCATCATTGCAGAGGTGAACTGCGTCCCTCTGTCAGACAGTATTTGCTTGGGGATCCCTACTCGACAGAAGACCTCCAACATTGCCTCGGCAACAGTTGTAGTCTCGATATTCTTCAGAGCGACCGCCTCTGGCCACCTCGTTCCGAAATCGACTAGCGTGAGGATGAATCGGGACCCATCACTGGCTCTAGGGTGAATTGGACCCACAATGTCCACCCCTAACTGCTCAAAGGGTGTTGTGATGACAGGCAACGGACTCAACGGTGCGGGCTTGACTCGACCTCGGTCGCAGGTCTTCTGGCACACGTCACAGGAGCGAATCCATCTGCGGACGTCGCTCGCGATCCCAGGCCAATAAAACTGCGCCTGAACCCTATCCTGCGTCTTCTGCCTACCCATGTGACCTCCAAGGCTACCCTCATGGCCCATCCTGAGGATGGCTGTCCTATACTTCAAGGGAACCACAAACTGCCACTGCTCCTCAGAGTGAGGGTACTGCACTACACGGTAGATCCGACCTCCCTTCTCTGCAATCCACGACTTACGCCCCTTATCACCTTCAAACGACAGCCTCACCAAGCTTTGCCCTAACACTTGCCAAGGATGCGTCTTGCTGCTGCTCATGGACAACATCCTGACTCTCCGCGAGCTCTGAGGAAGTCGTGACCGCCAGCGGCTTCGGGTCTTTCCGTGCCTTGGCTACGCCCCTAGTGACTGCTGCGGCCCCCGTCTGGGTGGCTATCTCGCTCGTGGGTCCGTACTTGGCACCCCGGACGTTCCCCACTATCAAGTCATAAATTGGATCATGCATTACGGCTGCTGTGATGCTACCAGAAAGAAACGGAGATTCAATTTCCACCCTCGCCTCAGGAACTGTGGTGGTGGAACCATCGATCATGCGAACGTTGATTCCTCGCCCCGTGAATTGGTGGTGCTTGACCAGAGTGTCCCGCACGATACACCCAGACGACCCATTGTCTCTAAGCGCCTCTACGGATACCCCCCCTACTCTACCTGGCTGCACTAGGAATCCTGTGTTTTGTTTTCCCATCCCAGCACCCCCTGCTATAAGTCACAAGTCGTGGGCCGTGCCTTGTGATTTAGTCGGCACCCCATTCTTGCTGTCTGCCTGCACAGTCTGAGAAGCAGCGGCCGAACTTTGTTGACGGTTATCTCCAGACCACCGTTGACCCTGTTGACCCTTTAAGTTGGAGTAATATTTCGGCTTGTGAGGTCCCTGACCCTTCCATTTCCCGTGTGTCCCTGCTTGGGCCTGTTTGGGGCCCGGGTCAGGGTTGCCTTTGCCTTTGTTACCGCCCTCGTTCAACATTCTCCGCCGCTGGTACCCGTGGGCCTCAAAATATGCGTCTGCCTCAGCCGCCATACTCTTAGCCGAGGTAACCTTGCTCAGTTTGAACTGGGCCACGAGGTCATTCGGAGCCGACAGCTCAAACTGCGTTCGCAGGAAGAGATCACGTAACCCATCCCTACTGTCAGGAGTCTTATCCTTGTTTACCCAGACATCCAGATAACCCTCAAGCCTAGCCAGGAACTGGGTAGCGGTTTCTTTTTCAGCTAACCTAGCAGATACGTATTGCCGCCGGGCAGCCTGTGCCGTGAGCCCGTATGCCTCGACCAACGCAGCCTTCATATCACCATAACCGGACTTGTCGGACCCTAAGCGATTCAACAGTGTGAGCGCCGGGCCCTCAAAGAGTGAAAGGAATTGTATTTCCTTGGCTGTCTCGTCAAGAGCATATGCCGTTGCGGTTCTTTCGAACCTCCTTATGAAAGGTTCTATATCATCACCCACCTTATACATGGGCTGCTTGATGCGTGGCAACCCCTTAGGAGCATCCACATGACCGTTGACCCCCGTATCCCCTGGTTTAGCTTTAACAAGATCGAGCTTCCTCTGATGCTCTCTCTCTGCCTCAGCCGCCTTTTCCCTTTGAGCCTCCCTAGCCCTCTCAGCCATAGCCACCTCTTCCCTGTGAGCCTCCCTAGCCCTCTCAGCCATAGCCACCTCGTGTTCCCTCGCTGCCTTAGCCTCCTCCCTATCCTGTGCTCGTTTCTCCCTCTCCCTCTTTTCTTCCTCCTCAGCCTTTCTACTATCTATGTAGCCTTCTCGGTTCTCCTCAGTGAGGCCTAGCTCTACAGCTTCCTCGTAGATGGTTTTTATTGACGCCATTGTACCCTCGAAGAGTGAAAGGAACTAGGAAAAGCAAGTCCTATCCTATCTGCCTAATCAAATAGCACCGAAAGGAACAAAAAAAAACTAGCCAGCCCTATCCTATCAGCCTAATCTGAGATGAACAACGAACGACAAAAGAAAGTTAAGATAGCACGGTTCCGTTACCCCTGGAACGAGTTATGTGAGGGAGGAATAAAGGAAGGAATTGATAAAGAGGAACAACGGATATAAGACAAGGAGAAAAATATGTTTACGCTCTACAAAAAAAAAATGACCCCTATAACTGCAACTGCGCAAGAATTTCGGACCAAAAAAAAAAAACTATGAAAACCGACAACAGTTAATTAGATTACAATCCCCTTCCCTCCATTTAATCGGACGATCGCAGCACTTGCGTACGACGCACGAATGGCGAAAGAAAAAAAATCACACGGACGAAATTCTTAACGAAAAAAAAAACAAGCAGAGATCAATTATTATACAAGCGAAACAAAATTGATGGAACACAATTATTTCTCGATAGCCTAATTGTATAATCTATAAATATTATTATTATACACCAGCGATGAGAAAAGATGTTTAGAATTTTCCCAAGCCCACGGTCAGAAATGACCACGCGGGTGGAAGAAGAAGGAGGGAGGGAAAAATTCCCCCACGGCTCACCTTCTTTCTAACACAACAACAATGCTATCCTAGCCTATGCCTATCTATTTTTATCTAACACATCCGCATCGGAAACTGGTCCTGATCACGGTCGCCAGTTGTAATAGGTCGCCCTCCTGATTTGTATATAAATTGGGCCACTAAGATAAAGGATCTCGTAGGAAAATATTCCTTAATTAATTACCCGGGATACAAATCAAAGACACGTCTATCCAATATATTTATACCGATCGATACAGTATATTTTGTTGTTCGGCCAGCTTACAGGATTAACGGTGTGTATATATATAGATTTATATAGATATAAAAAAGGCTGTTCAATTGTTAACGCGATGGGACTATGTTATTAGAAAACTGTTATTTAACAATTAACAATGATAAATTAAACAAACATTCTATTAAAACGGTTTATTGAATAAGAGACACAAATTGATGAAAATGAATCGGAGATTACGTTCACACACCACTCGCTCCTTCTATCCAAATGTTTAACTAACTTAATTAACCCCTCTAATTTAATTAACTAGAGCCTTAACTGAGCCACACTCAGTCAAACTCACTCCTAAAATTACCCGTCACTAATCTGATACCACTAGCCTAACGGAGTCCTATACACCAGGCAAAACAATTAACCCTCCCTTGAATTTACCCTTATCGCATATTAATGACCGCGTCTAGCACATCAGATTACTTATATAATAACACTGTATACTAACCTTTACACATGGTCGAAGGAGGGTGCCGCGTCACCCTGGTCGCCACTCCACACTCACAAGCACTTCACTCGCTGGCACCAACTGGGGACTGAGGACTGCGTTCCCCTCTCCTGCTTTATTTATACCCTCGGTTTGGAACAAGCGTATGCTTGGAGAATTGGCGGGAAAAGGAAAGAACATCTAGGACCTTCTCGAACCTTCTCGAAGGTCCGAGAACCTTCTTGACCAAATTACTGACCGCACGTCCCCACCCCCTCTTCTCTCTCTCTCTATACTCTCCCCGCACCCCCCTCGACTCTCTAATATGTCTAGCTATATATATCTCAGGCACGATACCGTGACAATACGTAAACCTGCCGTTTGAAGTCTTTCCAATACTTGTTGGAGTTTGCTGAAATGAGAGCTGACATCTTTGCTACAGACTATGATGTCGTCCAGGTAGGCGAAGACTGATTCACCCAATAGACCCGCAAAAAGATTGTTTACTAACCTTTGAAAGGTGAGGGGTGCATTTCTCAGTCCGAACGGCATGCGTAGCCATTCGTAGTGTCCACTGGGGGTAGAGAATGCAGTGGCTTCTGTTGATTTCTCATCCATTCCAACTTGCCAGTACCCACTGAGGAGGTCTAGAGTACTGAATACCTTGTTCCCTTTTCCTATGCCTTGTAGTAGCTTATACAGTACAGGCATGGGGAACCTGTCAGGTGTAGTTGCTTGATTGAATTTGCGATAATCAATCACCGGACGCCATCCTCCATCCTTCTTAGGTACCAGGAAATTAAGTGAATTCCATGGCGAGGATGAATGGCGAATAACATTTTGCTCCAGCATTTTGTCTACCATCCCTTTTACTACTTCCCATTGACAGTGTGGCAATCTGTACGCCGCTGTGTAAACGGGATTGGTGCCTGGTTTGAGGGGTATGGTATGCGTTGTTAGATCCGTTTTGCCTAGACGTTCTCCTGGGAGTGCAACTACATCTCTGAAAGACTGTAGCAACTTCAGAAGGGATTCTGCCTCTTCTGGAAAGTCTGTCTACTTTAGGTTTTGCCTGAGAGGATCTTCGTCTTGCATCTCGAATGGTGACGATGCTGTCATTGCTGCAATTGGTGCTTCTGCGGAGGGCCACTCCGGAGGTTCAGGATCTACTGGATAGTCGTACACAAGAGCTTTTCCGATCTTGCAGCCGGACTTCAGTGTGATTGGACTGTTAGACCTGTTATAGACGAGTATCTCGGTCCTTGCTTTACCCTGAAGCTTGTACAAGGTTGATTTGAGAGCTAGTCCTTTAATACATGCACTTTCACTTAGACATACTGCATCCGTGCCTTTCTTGAGCTTGGGTAACCTAACTGGGAGGTGTGCACCCTCTCTAGCACGAATCTTTTGCTTTCCGAATACTACTAAGGGATACAACCTTGAACCTGATTATTTTCTGAATTCGATTGATGATATTAACCCTTATTTAGCGGCGAGCAACATAAGTCGAGTTAAATAAAGCTGGACTATGTGGCGGCGCTCGACATAACTCGAGTGGCAATTTCAGCACGTAATGTGGCTGAGAGAGAGAGACAAGTGGTGGCAGGAGACTAGCGAGCGTATGACTGCTCCAGACCACCGCGGCGAACCTACTGACACAAATCTCAGCTCCCTCCTCCCTCTCTCACTCGCTACATACTCAATTATGTACTGAAAGTACCGAATTACCTGCTTTTTGCACTCGCGTTGCACGGTTATTGCAAGAAAACTATCCATCATACAAGGATCGTTATGGTGTCATTCGAAAGCTCTGTTTATGCCCTTTCAGGGATAGGTACTTGTTTTACGTTCTGGGTCTTATTTAGGCATGAAAATGATCACGTAAACAGCCCTATTTTGGCTAAAAACACCCCGCTGTGCGGTACACATAAATAAACCGCATAGGCCGCTCGTAAGGTGTTAAAGGAAAGATTGCCATGATTTTTGATAAACCAGCTGCTGGAGGTACAGTCCATTATATCCTGAAATGTGAGCCTGAAGTCCGTGCGGCTCTCTACAAATATAAAGACAAGGTGAACCTTAAATGGGGAATATATAATATAAGAGACAGGTACCATGCATTGGCTTGTTTCTATTGCCAGAGATTTGGGCATGCAGAAAATAAGTGTGCTGCTAAACTAAACAGTGATGTGCCTGTTTGTTTTAAATGTGCTGGAACACATAGGTCGAAGGATTGTAAGGTGACTGTGAGAAAGTGCATAAATTGTATGAGATACGGGAAACAAGACGTGTATCATTCATCCATCAGATACCCGGTGCCCGGTCTTTTCGAGTGAGATAGTCAAGGTGAGAGACCTAACTGATCATGGAATCTAGTGCTTTAACCCTTAATTAGCGGCGAGCAACATAAGTCGAGTTAAATAAAGCTGGACTATGTGGCGGCGCTCGACATAGGTCGTGTGGCAATTTCAGCACGTAATGTTGCTGAGAGAGAGAGACAAGTGGTGGCAGGAGAGTAGCGAGCGTATGACTGCTCCAGACCACCGCGGCGAACCTACTGACACGAATCCCACCTCCTCCCTCCCTCTCTCACTCGCTATATACGGAATTGTATGGGGAAAGTGCCTAATTACATGCTTTTTGCACTCTCGTTGCACGGTTATTGCAAGAAAACTAGCCATCATAAAAGGATCGTTATGGTGTCATTCGAAAGCTCTGTTTATGCCCTTTCAGGGATAGATACTTGTTTTACGTTCTGGGTCTTATTTAGGCATGAAAATGATCACGTAAACAGCCCTATTTTGGCTAAAAACACCCCGCTGGGCGGTACATATAAATAAACCGCATAGGCCGCTCGTAAGGTGTTTATAAAGATAAAGGGGGGACTTATAAACATTCAATCAGTGGGAAATAAAACCTTTGAAATTTGAGACTTAATTAATGAGGCAAAATATGATGTGCTAGCGGTAACTGAAACATGGCTGAGTGAATACGATACTGCTAAAATACTTGAAATGACTCCTTTAACGCATACCTTCTTGCACAATCCACGAAGAGGGAAGGGAGGTGGTGGTGTGGGAATTTTTCTTACAAACACGTTTAACCCTCCAGCCCCGGGGGCTATAGCTTGCGACTGTGCTCCGGTACCGGGTGTTTTGACGATCTTTGGCCTATGTTAACTACTCTGTAAGTCAATGAATATGTCATGTAATGTTGTAAATAAAAAAGAATAATGTTCCACAAACCTTCCTCTGTCGAATGGCGTTGAGTAGAGGTCTCTAGCCCCTCTGGTTGCATAATGGTGAGCGCGGGAAGACGAGTGCTTTTCGGCGGCAAATTCTTCCCGCGTTCGGACGCGTCGCCTCGGCCATGGCTACGACGCACCTAGCCGCTCGCCGCGCCAAAGTATTTATCTCCCTTAGACGATTTTAGTGTTTGATATTGAGAATGTGATGTTTATTTGATATTTTCTAGTTATTTTGAGGCCAATTATATAAAATATGTTTATTAGGGTATCACTGTCACTGATATTGCTAATTTTCACTCGATACCGTACATTTTATTAGTAATTGAGGTAGCTTATTGTTGTATTAGGCACTGATTATTCGTTATCACAGGTGTTTATTATACTTTGGCCATCAAATATTAGGTCTTGTGTCACTTTCACTTTGACAAATATGCTTTAGAGTGTCACTGTCACTGATAATGCTCATTTTCACTCGATACCGTACATTTTATTAGTAATTGAGGTAGGTTATTGTTGTATTAGGCACTGATTATTCGTTATCACAGGTGTTTATTATACTTTGGCCATCAAATATTAGGTCTTGTGTCACTTTCACTTTGACAAATATGCTTTAGAGTGTCACTGTCACTGATAATGCTCATTTTCACTCGATACCGTACATTTTATTAGTAATTGAGGTAGGTTATTGTTGTATTAGGCACTGATTATTCGTTATCGCAGGTGTTTATTATACTTTGGCCATCAAATATTAGGTCTTGTGTCACTTTCACTTTGACAAATATGCTTTAGAGAGTGTCACTGTCACTGATAATGCTCATTTTCACTCGATACCGTACATTTTATTAGTAATTGAGGTAGGTTATTGTTGTATTAGGCACTGATTATTCGTTATCACCGGTGTTTATTATAGTTTGGCCATCAAATATTAGGTCTTGTGTCACTTTCACTTTGACAAATATGCTTTAGAGAGTGTCACTGTCACTGATAATGCTCATTTTCACTCGATACCGTACATTTTATTAGTAATTGAGGTAGGTTATTGTTGTATTAGGCACTGATTATTCGTTATCACAGGTGTTTATTATACTTTGGCCATCAAATATTAGGTCTTGTGTCACTTTCACTTAGTTATATGATTTGTAAACGATTTATATACAATTTATTGTGTCTTTTTTCACTGATTTCTATATTTCTATAGGTTCTAATCATATGAATGTCACTTGGTATATACATATGTGTCACTTTCACATATTATTATGGTGTAATTGTATTTGTATCAATGTTCTCATAATACATGACTTTTGTATTACAATACATTGGTTTTCTTCCACTTTTTGCCTATATATAATTATAGTGTACATATTGTCATTTTATTTGGCAATTTCAGTATGATTATTAGAACTCCAGCTTGGAGTGGTAATCAAAGAAGCAATCTACAGCACAGAGTGCCACCTTGCACTCCACACACTCCAGGGTTGACTTTTTACCTGACCTCGGCTTCACCCTGCTGTTGTAGCAGACATGGCACCGCTTCTGCTGTGTTCTTCCGGATTCATTCTGAGGCAGGGAACCAAGCCTGTGCCTAGTCAAGTATTGAGCAGACTGCAAGCGGTCAATAACGGCGGGCCCAGGATGTGCCACTGCCCTCTGTGGCATAGCATACTTCTCCAGGAGCTCCGTCAACACCTGCTTTTGGAACCTCCGCAGGCTATTGAACTTCATGGGTGTGTTCACATTCCGAAGCTTGTATATGTTGTAGGCATTCAGAACTGACATGTCCACCATATGCAGAAAGAACTTTTTGTACCATCTGCACGAGGTACGCAGGCAGTCAATGAAGCCTATCTGCATGTCGGACTTGTCCACCAGCCTCATGTTGATGTTGTAGTCCAGGACAGCATCGGGCTTGGTCACCCTGGCCTGGGTGCGGCGATCCACCTTGCCAGTCTCCACCATTTCCCCCTTGTGGATGGTGGTCAGGAGGTTGACCTTCCGCTGGTCGTGCCAGTGGATAGCCAGAATGGGCCCCGACTTCTTCTTGAACACATCACCTTTTTTGGTCTTTGGAGGGAAAGGTGGCATGCCCTTCCTTTTCCCTCGTACTGTGCCTACAGTCCCCGTCTTGCGCTCATGCAGGTACTGTGAGAGAGTGGGGGACGTGTAATAATTGTCCGTGTAGAGGACGTGATTCTTATGAAAGTAGCGGTCCATCATGGCTTGCACCACTGCTCCGCCAAAGCCAATGAGGGGGTCCACAAGCAAGTCCCCTTCCTTCCCGCTGTAGACCAGGAAGTCCAGGACATAGCCAGTTTGGCAGTCGCACAGCACAAAGAATTTTATGCCAAAGCGATGTCTTTTTGAGGGGATGTACTGCCGGAAGCTGAGTTTTCCCCGGAACAGCACAAGAGACTCGTCAATGACGACCTTGCGGAAGGGCTTGAAGTAGGAGGTGAAGCGTTCTCGCATCATCTCATACAACGTCCTAATCTTCCACAGCTTGTCTGGGAGGTGGACGTCAAGGTTGGTGACAAGATGGAGCGCTGCGAGGATATCAAGGTACCGGTCGCGAGACATATATTTCCCGAAGGCAGGGGTGGATATCAGATCATTGGTGATCCAATAGTCAGGCAACCTATGCTTCTTGACATGAGGCATTAGCATGGTGAGTGCCAGGAACACCATGAACTCATTATGAGTCACTGGGGTCCACTGCCTCATGTGGCCCTTGGTCACCTTTCCCAAAAAGTGGACCTGGAATTGGTGCTGCTTATTTGTCTCTTTGACAACATAGCCTACCACCTCCTCATCAAAGAAGGCCTCAAACAGTTCGTGTGGTGGAGCATTGGGGCCTGCAGGAAAATTGGGGGTAACGCCTGAACCCTCCAGTACCTCATCAAAAGCTGGCACATCAGGGTTGTATGCATCCTCATCAACTACGTCTTGCCACTGAAAAACGTAGAATGGGTCTTGTCTACGCTGACGAGGAGCTCCAGCTGGTGGCCCAGCACGCCCACGGCCAACTCGGGAGGCGCGCGCCCTAGGGCGGCGAGGGCGGCGGCCAGGGCGGTGGGCAGCACGACGGGCAGCACGACGCCGGGCCAAGCGGATGGGTCGAGGGTCGTCGATGTCCATATAGTCATCGTCAGAGTGGTCATCTTGCCCTGACGGTGGACCTATGTAATCATGGCCAGAGTCTTCAGAGAGGTGCCCTTCATCATCAGTGGCCCCCACATAATCTGGCGGGGAACCAGTGATGCGTGGGCGGCGTGCGGGTGGGCGAGGTGGGGAAGGAGTGGCAGGTGAGGCTGTGTCCCCCCGAGGTCCCGGGCTCCTTGGCCTGCGACGAGTGACAGAAAGCAATGTTTCACTGTCACTAGGGCCAGGTATTGGTGATGCGAGCTCAAAGACTTCTTCAGGAAGACATGTTGAAGGCGGGAGAGGTGGGGAGGACCGTGGGGAAAGTTGCGGGGACCTATGGCTGGGGCCGGCCGGGGTGGACGCCGCGGGAGCCTCGAACAAAACTCTCTTACTTTTCTTAATTTTCTTGGTATATTTCCTACCTTTCCCCTTTTCGGCAGCAGTATGTCTCCTGTCGGGGGACCTAGGAGGCAAATAGGCCGAAAGTGTGGGGTCCTCAACCCTTGGCAATGGTGGGGGTGGTGGGGAAGAATGCGGGGCATCCGGGTCATCTTGGGTGGCGTGGGTAGATAAGGGAGACAATGGCGGACGAGAAGGGTCACCACGCTGACCCTCACTCACAGCCTCATCCTCACCAAGTAGTTTTGCTTGTTCCCTAGCTGCCGCGGCCGCCTTCTCAAGTATTTTCTGCTTATACAAATGTAGCTTGAAAGGCGATTTACCAGGGGAAGGGCTTGGCGTCGTGTCACTTAAGCGAAATTTGGTGAGTGACCTTGAACTCTCCCACTCGCTCACTCTCTCAAGTTCACTGTCTTTAGGTAAACCAGCTTCCTCAACAACTGGTACATCACCTTCATCACTCTCATCACTGTCATGTTCTCTCGCAAATCCCAGGAATTGCTCTTCTTTATCACTCTCATGGCCATAATCACTCGACTTATAATTACTGGAGTCGTCACTGACTTCATCATCAACATTATGCTTGGCATCAGCTCGCTCATAAAGTCTCAATGTCGTCTCAATACCTCCGGGAGATAACACATTTAGGCGATGGCGTCGGGGTAAGGCGCGACGAACAAGCAAGGGCGTCGTAGGAAGCACGGTATCGGACACAGCGGAATCACTATTTGGCGTACTGTCCATGATGGCGTCGGGGTAGATACTGTTGCTGTGGCGGAGTTTACGCCTGGTGGCGCCACCTACCGTCCCACGATACCGAAAATGTACGCGCGGCATTCGAAAGCACGCATGCAAGCAATGGGCGTTCAAGAGCCCTTCCGGGTTGCGCGGGCCGAGGTTGTTATGGGCGTTCAAGAGCCCATCCGGGTTGGAGGGGTTAAGAAGACGAAAATATGTAAATCTGCAAGGTTCGGTAGTTTTGAACATATACAGGTGGGCTGTGAGATTGGAGGCTGGAAATGTACTTTTATTGTTGTTTATAGACCCCCAAATTTAAGTGCCAGTACATTTATTGATGATTTTAGATTATACTTGGAAACAATTGATATGGTTAGTACGAATACATTCGTCTTTGGTGACTTTAATCTGTGGGTGGATGTTCCGAATGATTACTATGCTACTATCTTTATAGAATTGATGGAGTCTTTCCACTTGATAAATAAAGTGCATACTGCAACTTCAAGAGGTGGTCATGCATTAGACTTGGTTTTTACGAATAGAGAAAGCGATATGATAAATGAGCTGTATGTTGAAGATGAGTGTTGTATTTCGCCGGTCCATAAACTAGTTACTTTTAACATGCCGTTTGTAAGTAAACCTAGACAATCTAAGACAATAAAGTGTAGGTCAAAAAGAACATTTGAGCCACAACTACTAATATCGACTGTTGCGAATGAAATACTAATTAAGAAAAGAGAACACTGTGCTCACGGTGAATTAATAGATGACTGTACGTAATTTTTCACTAATCTGTATAACAGCATTGCTAGAGAAAAATACGAAGATATGTGCCCCATTATTGAAAAGAAAATAGTAATAGTTGATAGTGCGCCGTGGTTTAATGCTGATATTCAAAGAGCAAAAAAGGCCAAGAAGAAATATGAGAGGCTATGGAGACGTCTACGAACCGAAGAGGCAAGAGATAACTATAAAAGAGCTCGGAATATAGAAAACAGGCTCATTGTGCTTAGAAAACGTGAATACTATATGAATAAAGCAAAAGAAGCTGGATCTGATATGAATAAGCTGTATGTGGTACTTGACAACTTGACGGGAAACAAGAAGAAAAATAAGTTACCAGAAGGGATTCCGGATATGACATTGGCGAATGATTTTTCTGACTTTTTTTGTGATAAAATTAATGCCATTGTTGGAAATTTTGGAGTAGTCGAGACTCAAGACGTTGCTGTAGCTGAGCCTACTGTGACTAAGTTAACAGAATTTACTATGACGGATCTGAATACAGTTAAATCCATAGTTACGAAAGCAAAACTTACCCATTGTAGTAATGATCCTATACCGATACGTGAAATAGTGCACAGTAAAAATTTTAACAGTTTTCTGGACATATATGTTGACATAATAAACTGTAGCATTGCAAATAATGTATTTCCATCGTCTGAAAAGAATGCGATTGTGAAGCCTATTATTAAAGGGAGCCTTGATTCTCAATGCTTGAGCTCTTTTAGGCCTGTTTCCAATTTAACATTTCTATCAAAAATTACTGAAAATGAAATTCTGGGTCAGTTATGGGATCACTTGAGTTTAGTGAAGGCTCTCCCAGACAACCAGTCCGCATATAGAAGACTTTACTCTACGGAAACCACGATGTGCTCTGTGATTAATGATTTACTCGTGCAAATGGACAATGCGAAGTGTGGAATCTTAATTTTGTTGGACTTGAGTGCTGCGTTCGATACAGTGGTGCATAGCTTACTAATAGAAGACTGTAAAGCTATTGGTATTGATGGTAATGCGCTGGAATACCTTCAAAGTTACCTTACTAGCAGAACTTATTGTGTGCAAATAAGTAATACATTCTCAGAGATGAAGCATCTAGAGAGGGGCGTCCCTCAAGGGAGTGTTCTTGGACCAATTTTATTCTGTATATATATACAATTGCACTATCTAGCATAATAATGAAACATGGAGTGAAATTCAAGCTGTTTGCGGATGACACCCAATTCTATCTGGCACTAAGTGACGTGGTGAATGTTGAGGAGAAGATTAGTGGTTTACTAAAAGACATTGGGAAGTGGATGGAGTCAAAGCAACTGAAATTAAATGAAAATAAAACTGAATGCCTATAGTAGGCAGACGGGTGAACCTTGAGAGACTGGGCGTGCAAAGCCTCAATATCAATGATAGTGTGATGACTGTGAGTAGTGTGGTGAAGGATTTGGGAGTCTTGGTTGATAGTGAACTGTCATTTAAAAACCAGATTAATCAAACAGTGCGAATCTCTGCCTATCATCTGAGGAATATTGCTTTTGTGAGAAAATATCTGGATATTAATACAACCAAAATGTTGATCCACAATCATGTAATTAGTAAATTAGACTATTGTAATTCTCTATATTATCGACTACCAAATTACTTGCTACGAAAACTACAACTTATAATGAATAGAGCAGCAAGATTAATAAAGAGTTTACCATTCCGTGCGAGTATAACGCCGGCATTAATTGACCTGCATTGGCTGCCGGTGAAAGCGAGGATCATATTCAAACTGTGTGTTATAGTGTATCAAGCTTTGAACTTTGGAAAGCCGGAATATGTGCGAGACTTATTGGAAGACTTCAATGTTGGCACTGATATGATGCTGAGACATGGCAACGTGCTGCATCAATTGAATGAGCCACGGTGCAATCATGAATTTGGATTTAGGGCCTTCGAAAAGAGTGCACCGAGACTTTATTATAATCTACCAGTTAATGTGAAAAGGTGTGCGAACATAAAAGCCTTTAAAAAGTCACTAAAAACACATTTGTTCAGGGAGTGTTATGACTTAGAAGATGGCACTGTGAGACAAGACTACAAGTGCTAGATGGTTTAAAGGGCATGCGACGAGCGTCACATCTAGTGACGGAGCGCGGCTGAGAAACTCCACACCAAGTAACAAGTAAGTAACAAGTAACCTTGATCCGTTGATCCAACAGTCTGGTTACTTGGAGTAGGGGACACCAAGGGCTGCGCACGCGAACTGTCCATGCTTGTTGAAACAGCCGCTGCAATGGTCGAGTGCAGGAGAGGATGCGGATTCTGCATTGTAGAATACTTGCGTCGGTTGTGGATCATCTGTTGGTCGGAAGGATTTAAGGCGATGCGATTGTCTTTCATTGTTCCGATGCCTATGAGGCCATCTGCTGGGAGTGGAAAATCCTTGATCACGTAAAACCTCGTCTTGATGTTTGGGTCTCCGTGACGTGTGAATCTAAGCGGAATGTCTACCATACCAACTAGTTTTAGGTTATTCCGTGTAACTCCTGTAAGTTGCATGTCTGGGAGATTAAGTCTCCAGTTGCACTTAAGCTGATTTTGAAGATTTGTCAATGACTCGTAGGAAAAGACGTTGGCGCAAGCACCGGAGTCAAGAGCCAGAGACATCTTCACGTCACCTACCGTTACTGGAATTGACATAATGTTCACTCGTGATACTGACGCAACGAGCGAGGGCACGTGTAAGGGCGACGAGTGGACATTGGTAGGTAACGGTGTAGGTTTTTCTACGTTTGATCGTTGGGTCTGGTGCGCGAGTCTTCCCCCGACGATCCTTGTTTACGCTTTGCAGCTAAGTCTTTGATTGTACGGCAATCCTCTGTGGAGTGTCCTTTCTCACCATGGAACATGCAAGTCATCTTCTGTTTCCCTTGCGCTTGGCCTGTCTGGTGTTTTTGAGCTTGTCCACTTTGGCATGATGTCCCACTGGAGGGTGTGAATGGCGTCTTCTTCTTGTACTTGTCTGGAATTAGCTGCGGGTGCAGTCTCCAACAGGCTGTCTTGTCATGTCCCTTCTCGTGGCAATGATCACAGCTGTTATCTTTCCTCGAGCTGCTACTATACACTTGTTTGGGTCTGGTCCCTGAGGCTTCTTTCTACTGGGGTTACCAAGGCTTTTGGTGTAAGGGGTGTCTCTGGCTGGTTATCGTCAGGATTTCCAGCGATACTATCGAAGATACAAAGGGTGATTTGGAATTGCCTGTAATTTGTTGTCTGAAATTGAACAGTTGCTTGAGCGAGGTCGAGAGCACTTCCTGGTTTCAGATGCTTCTGGACAAAGTCAATTCGTTCCTCGTCCCTTAGGATGAAATGTGATTCCTCGTATCTCCCTATTTTCTCCATAAATTGTATGATACCCCCTGGGTAATTAGGACACTTCTTCCCAGAAAACATAGGCAAGTGGACTGTATGCTGTGACTGAGCATCCACGTGAGAATTGCCTCTGGTTGTAGCTGTAGTGATAGCTGGCATAGCTGTAGCTGTCATAGCTGTAGCGGGAGCTGTAGCTGTAGTTGTAGCTGTCATAGCTGTAAGTGTACTAAGTTCTTCTGAAGACTTCGCTACACTTGCCTCTATCTAACTTACCCTTAGTCCTGGAAATTTATAAATATTAAACTTACCTTTGGAATGCAGGTGTTGTACTAATATTTAAAGTGTGGGACGTTCGTAGGGGAAAAATTCTGATAAGTGCATGGCACAGTCTTAGAATAACATAACCTTGGTGCCTGGGCGACACGAAGGGCCTTATATTTGATGTGCAAATATTGTTAGAAGTTCGCTTGCGCTACGGATGTATCAGGGTGGCCCGATGTCTCCTTGAAAAAGTTAGCTAGTCTTTCAGTCAAGTCGTCAATGTCAGAAGCAAGTTTTGTCCCTACTTCTTTTCTCAAACTCTGTGTCTGACTGAGGCTCAAACTTCTATTCCTGAAATTCCACTTTAAATTCAAGAAAATTTTACACGAATTGAAACATAATCCCCACCTGAAATTCTGAAATGACGTAACATTCAAGGTCACTAGCATAGAATATAGGTCGTAGGAGTTTCACTTTAACGTCACACCTCTATCCAAAGTTGAAGGATGAATTGATGTTAGTTAGACTATGAGTGAGCAGTTAGTTTGTTAATACAGGACAATTCTGGAAAATTCAGGTTAGTAAGGTATATACTGCATAAGAATACTCTCTTACTAAGAAAAATTAGGTTAGTAAGGCACTATAGGGAAGCCTATTCTCTTACTAAGAAATTGAAAAGAAATTAACACAGTGTGTAACAGAAGTAAGTCTTTGAATCTCTGCTAAGTTATTACTTGAGAAACTGTTACTGCAAATATAGAGTACTTAAATTCTTTGATCTAACTTGAATTCATAGAAGGAATGAAATTAATGAGGAACGTACAGTCCCAGCTAAATTATTCTATACACATGAATAAGTTGAAAGAATAGTTAAGATACTTTGGCATTGCTTGTTTGTGTTGACAGGATTTTTACTAGCACTAATTACTAGTATATTTAGTTTGTATGTTATTTCTGACTAACCGATACAAAGCTGAATGTTGCGATGTTTGAAGGTCTTCTAGTCAGCTGTTGTAGAATGAAGTTTGAAGGGTTGATCCCTTAGAGTTGATCGCTTCTCCTTATGTCGTCACCAATTCCCGTGACGTCACAGTTCACACACACGTCATACTCTGGCCTGGGCGTGGTGTGCGTGCGTGTGTGAGTCTAGGGTTGAGTTGCTGGCGCGCGGGCTCACCGTGACTCATTGGCTCAGTGAAGGGAATGCTGATGTCAGCGCTGATGTGCTGGGTACTGAGTTATAGTACCAGTTCACTCTGAATCCACTTCTATTTTGTTATCATTCATCGATGTTTTTCTTTCCACTTAGCTCTGTTATTTTAATGTTTTTCTAATTGCTTTTTTTTTAGTGCTTTTGTTTGCTCTTCGGAGGTCTTATTTTTAATTGTGTTTTCGATTTGGGGAACACGAATCCCAATATACGCTGCCAACCAATTATGTAGCGGTGACTTTATGGTTGCCCTTTTTACCTCTTACCTTAATTGTCCTTGATTATGTTGTAGTTGAGGATTTCACTGTAAACACATGTTGAAAGGTAACTTGTTAAGGTATTGATTTGAAGTAAAGACACTGTTGGGTTTTCTAGGGTTTTATTACCAGAAAAATAGATTATGCTTAATTAGGGGCTGGTTTGAGTTATTGATTGTCTTTGTAGGTATTGTAGCTACCCAACTGGGAAATACCTACAGCTTTGCACTATATTATAAAAGCAATTAGATTGAGCTATATTCCTGTGATTATAATCTTTCCTGTAAAAGAATAAAGAATAAGAATAGCGAAAATATATAATGGTATACACACTAATTATCGCACTGTATCGCACTGTCACTGTATATGTCACTGTATTAACTACCACGGCCGCCGCATGAAGGGTTAACCTTCCTAATGGCTGTCTGATCTGCTACTAGTCAATGCCTGGGGGCTCGAGCGTGCCGGCTTCTGACCAGTGTGGAGTCATACGATACATGTTGCTAGCAATCATATTGGAGTTGCTGCAATACTTTAAGAAGACCGTGGGAACGCTTGCTTACTCTGCAAGAATTGAACCAAGTCCTTTTATAGGTGGGGGAGATGATCTATCTATAGGGAGATCATTCCCCACTAGAATGTACAGTAGTATACTTAAGTAAGTGAATAACTGTTATAAGGGTGAGAGTTATACAAGTGATTATATGAGTTACCCTAGAGTGTACAGTCGCTCAAAATGCGCTGTACAGTCCCAGTAATATCTATGAAGTACTTCTAGTATTAAAGGAACTTAGCTGTGATGCAAAGAGTGTAGCTTAGGTGATGGACGTGTCGGTAGGCAAATATCAGGGAAGTTTTGGAGTTATGTGGCAGCAGCTGGCGGTCTGTCATGGCGGGGTGAAATCTGTGTGAAGTGTGTCTGATATTCCCTTTTATCGTGACAATATAAAATATATTTAACCCTTAAAAAGCGGCTCACCACTTAAGTCGAGTTAAATAAAGCTGGACTATGTGGCGGCGCTCGACATAACTCGAGTGGCAATTTCAGCACGTAATGTGGCTGAGAGAGAGAGACAAGTGGTGGCAGGAGACTAGCGAGCGTATGACTGCTCCAGACCACCGCGGCGAACCTACTGACACAAATCTCAGCTCCCTCCTCCCTCTCTCACTCGCTACATACTCAATTATGTACCGAAAGTACCGAATTACCTGCTTTTTGCACTCGCGTTGCACGGTTATTGCAAGAAAACTATCCATCATACAAGGATCGTTATGGTGTCATTCGAAAGTTCTGTTTATGCCCTTTCAGGGATAGATACTTGTTTTACGTTCTGGGTCTTATTTAGGCATGAAATTGATCACGTAAACAGCCCTATTTTGGCTAAAAACACCCCGCTGGGCGGTACACATAAATAAACCGCATAGGCCGCTCGTAAGGTGTTAAGGGTTCTATATCGTCCCCCGTGATTAAATAATAAGGGAAAATAAACTAAGATATAATTGGTGCAACCACAGTAATATTTATCCACAAAGATAAATAAAGTAATGCTCATAAACAAAAAGGAACCAGCTGTCGTGAACCCGGGAAATTCAAACTACGGTATATATACCAGCTAGGATTCACGACAGTATAGCTGCTGGAGGTGGGACTGGTGGTGGTACAAAGGAAGGAGTACAAAGGAAATCAAGCAACAACAGTCTGAGTGACCCTTCTAGGCTGCTTGTCCTCCAAAACACTGAGGATCAAGTGTCCAAACAGTATGGTGGTGGTGTGACTGGTGGTGGTGCGGCTACTTGGGGTGGTGCAACTGCTGTTGGTGTGGCTGCTGGTGGTACGGCTGCAGGTGGTATCACTTCTACTGCTAAATTTCACATTTCTTACTCGTAATGACTACCAACATGTCTCAGGGTAAATCCTATGACATTAACTATTCAGCTTCATTACCAATCTGGTTGTTTCTGATTAACTTGCACTAAATATGAATATTAATAGCATGTATATGCTAACTTGGAAGACAATAAACACAATAATTACAAAAATAAAGTAGACATGTGTCATTATGACTGGAGAACCATGCCCAGATCTATGGAGAGAGAGAGAGAATATTATGCTAACTTCTATGCAGATTATCATATTTCAATATGATTGCAAAAGGCATTTTACTGCATGCGATTAAATGGAAGATAAAAATTGTTAACCAAATCAACGCATCACATAGCATAAGGCCCCATAATCCTAACCAGCTTAGGGTTTTGCATACTTTATACGAGTGTGTCTCTCTATGTATTGCACCGTCTATGTTTATTTGTTTTCATATTAATACAAATATTGTCATTGACACTGGGCAGAACAAATAGGACCGTATTTCTATTCATGTCTATTGTCTACGTTTTGGCTACTACTTAAAGAATGATGACAAAGTGAGACTGAGTGTTATTTTGTGAAAGACAACTTCATATCACACAGATTATTCGAGGTAACACTGTGTTAACACTGTGTTTCTACAACTTTTGTTCATGAAAGTAAAGAGTTTAACTCTCCACACACCCGTTCGCTGCAATGCAGGGATACCACTAGCCATTACTGGGTCACCTGCGTCTGTCCCTATATTACGGCAAATTGTATTATGCATTGTTCACATTGTGAAGACAAATACCTCCTCCATTATGTAGCCAACATTAAAACACAAATATACATTATTGAAACTTGAGCAAGTTGTGGCAGCCAGCAGGTTTTATATGCATTGCCGACCAATCAATATAATGTTCTTAACCCCTACTGTACCAGAAGGTATTAGTTATACAGTAAATGTACCATCCAGTACCAGGCATTGTGGCCAAAATAGCTTCAGAGTCAAGAGAGAACACCCTCCCACCCCAAAAATTGGAGAAGTACTGACTCAGCTAACCTGTGGGAGCTTGGTTCAAAGCTGAGAAGTGTTGCCCATGTCTCAGAGCAGTGCGTACAAGTCATGGTACCAGGTACTGCTCGATACTGGCAGTTACAAGGACCGCATATTATGGACGTACGTCGTCCGTCTCTGGTACTGACGAGTGACCTTTTTACTGACGGTGTGACGCCTACCAGCATTGGCAGAATCGCCTCCCGTTAGCCACTTGCGCTCGCCAGGGCAGTGAAATGGTCTACAGTTATCAGAGAAGGTTGTTCTTTCTTTCATAGTACTTGCATTGTTACAGACAGTCCAGTGGTGGTCTTTATTTTCGTCTGTGACATTGGGAAGTATTTTATATCATGAGTAGAACATAGGATGCATTGTAGTGAAGTTGAGAGAGAGAGAGCGAGCGGGCAGCGTGGGGTAGTGAGTGTTGCTTTCTTCCTCCTTCCTCCCTCCTGGAGGAGTTTCCCGCCCGCGTGGCCTTTCTCTCGGTTTTGATTGGCTGGTGGTTCCTGGCGCCTTATGGAGGCCTGCTGCCGTGTGACGTAGCGGCCTGTGATTGGCTGACCACCATGCCTTTGTGGGATCCTGGGGGTCCCGAGGAGCTACTCTCTTCAGAGCAGGCTAGGAACACACATGACTAACATCCTTTTTACCACTGTCTCCCATCTCTCCACCATTCTGATACTGTCTCTCTTACTCAACTTCTTCTCGTTCATTCCTCTTATCTTTTAACGTCACAACAATCCCTTTGGGTTCTGCACACGATTGCATATCGGCCCATCGTATTATGTGCGTCGCTCTCTGAGATATTTACATGTACTTAGAATATGTTTGAAGGTTCTTAGTTAGTAGAGGTTAAGAACTCGGTGTGTCTCCATTATTGATTTAGTGCTCTGCTGAGTTATTTAATGCTAGACTGGGATAAGGCTTCTGTTGTCGTTGTCACCAATGTGTGTACGGTTCGCTTATACCTACACGACTTCGACGGTTTCTGTGGTAGCCTAGGTTGTCTTTTTGGTTGTGCCTTTTGCGAGTGCAGCATCGTGTGGTAAGAGGACATTAGCCTACTACCTTGTCACACAGTGCTGCCTCTTTGCTTGACTTTAGAAGGATCGCCAGGGTAGAACCAGATACTTGAGATCTGGATCTACCAAGAGAGCATCCCCGTCATTAACGTAACTTTAATCATACCACCTTTAGGACAACGCTAGGCTATGAGCCAGTCTTGCTCAGCCACAGTTTCCTAGCCTGGATATCCCAGCTAGACTTTATTCACCTAGCAGACACTAGTTAGAATATAAGCTCTTTGATATGTATGCATTATTATTCACAAGCATTTATTAGTCTAGGTTGTTGCTGATCCGCACAACCATAGTAGGCTGTTTTGTTAATGAGGAAGTACTTCTTTTAGTGTCGAGCATTACTACCGTTGCGCATTTATAGTATTCTCGTGTCAGTTAACATTATATGTCCTATCTTTTAGTGTATTCAGTCTACACGTATGGTGTCCTGCCTCCTGCCTTTATATAGTTTAAGATACGAGCATCTTATGAGCATCAGACATTCTTCAGAAGTTTCCAGGTCTATGCTGTAGGACTATACTTCACTTTCTTTCAGATAGGAGTGAAGAGTTAATTGTTGTTTAGAGTAACTGTATTAAAGCATCTTTTTATTGAATTAAATCTTGCAGTGTTTAATTGATCTTTCCCTAGATTCTTGTTTATGCATTTTAACGTAACTTGCATCCTGTGTGTTATCAGGCTATACCAGTGTGGGTTAGCCTGAAGTAGAGTACATTTATGCCCAGTTAAGGATACCCCGTTATCGCAGATTAACTCTGGAGGGTATAGATGTTTTTGTTCGCCGGCATATAAGTTCAGGGGTTTGGATCTAGCGTACCGTTGTTGCATAGTGCCTGAATAGTGCTACATGAGAGTAGGTACTTCTTTTTTTTATAAACGTTGAGAATTTCCGGTGGACACTATGTCGAACGACGGATCAGTGTACAGTGAGGACACAGTACGGGAAGCAGACTCTGAGGTGCAGCAGCGGGGGTTGTTAGAAGGCATTAGAGTAATAACTAGTGAGGAGGATGCAAGGGAGTTTCTGGAGATGCCTATTACTGCTAACCGGGTGTCGGGGATTGATCGGTATGGTCTCCAGTGTTTGGCCACGGTCATGGGGCATGTGGGCACTAGCAGCATGTCGAGAGGTGACCTGGTGGCCTGGGTGCACGGCGGGGTGCGTAGGGCTTCGGGTGGAGTGGGAGCTGGGGCACCTTCGGCCCAGCCCCCATTCCACTCGACTCCTACCATGGTGCCCCCTCGGGCTCCGGAGCCGGGTACGTTCCCGCAGGCCGATAGTCACTGGCAGCGTGGTTTGTCACTGGGTGGGTCTCCAATTGTTGCATCTCCTCCTCCTCAAGGTTTAACTGCAGATATGATCTTCCAGCTTGAGATGGCTAAGATTCAGGCTGAGGAGAGAAAGGCCAGACATGAGGCTGAGCTCAAGCAACTGCACCAGCAGCGGGAAGCTGAGCTTCAGGTTGAGGCTACGAAGTACTGTGCAGACATAGATCTTGAGAAGTCTCGGGTGGATTCGACAGGGCAGCGTCTCGGTTCGGGGAATCGAGGTCTTGATCAGTCTTTATCGCACCTGCTCAAGTTGGTCCCTGTATTTGATGAGTCGGGTGTCACCGATTTTTTTTTGCGTTTTGAGAAGAAGTGCCGGGAGCACCAGTGGCCCAAGGTTAAGTGGGCAGCCCTTGTTTCCTCTAGGTTGATTGGCAAAGGACTCAAGGCATATGATGCGTTGCCCTTGGAGTCTTGCATAGATTATGAGGTATTGAAGGAGGCTGTCCTGCGGGCATATGAGTTACAACCAGAGACTTATAGGTTGAAGTTCCGGGGTGTTACGAAGGGTCGTGAGTGCACCTTTCTTGAACATGCCCGGGAACTGTCTGACGCTCTTGGGAATTGGCTGAGATCGGAGAAGGCAACGACGTTTGATGAGATAAAACAGTTGATGCTTCTCGAGCAGTTCTTTAAGTGTACGGGCAGCGACCTGACGTTGAACCTCAAAGAGAAAAATCCTAAAACTCTACAGGAGGCAGCTGAGATGGCTGACCTTAGGCTATCGCTGATTCGTGGGTGCGGGTCTGCACAACGGAACGATGCAGGTAACAAGGGGCGGAACACTCCACCCCCCCCCGAGTCAGTGATACACCATATAACAATAAAAACAAGAGCAATGATATTAAGTCTGACCATAAACCTAATACCGTCTCGTTTAAGAAGGGTCCGGGCCCTTCCCCACCTCAAGGGAAGCCCAAGGGGGAGGTAGAGTGTTTTCATTGTCATAAGAAGGGGCATTTTGCACGATCCTGTCCTAGCAAACTACCTACTGCAGTCGTGGCTTTGGCTCGCAACATTGGGGTGTCTTTAAGGTCTTCTGCTATTACCCGGGGTGATATGTCAGATGCGGGGGCACAGCCAGTGAAGGAGTGTCCGGAAGGCTCGAAACCTGTCCGCGATGTTTTTTGTGGCCATCGAGGGCATGGCTGCGTGAGTTGGGCTGGTTGCAAGCATGGGCTGGAGTTGCTGCGAGATACAGGTGCATCCCAGACATTGATGAAGAACTTTACAGGCCAACCTATAAACGCGGCACGGGTAGTTGTGGTGCAGAGTATTAATGCTACAAAGTCATACCCGTTGGTTCAAGTAGAGCTGGAGGTTGATGGTGTGACACGGGAGCTTGATGTTGGAATCGTGGAGAAACTGCCAGTAGAGTGCGTCGACCTTCTTCTCGGCAACGAATTTGTGGTGCCTACTTCTGAGGTTCCACCCATAGTCGTTGCCGAGAGGGCAGCCGACGTGAGTAGGGAGGCGCAGGAGTTAGTCGAGAGGTGTCAACTGCAGCCGATGGCTTGTGTTGTCACCCGATCTCGTGCATCTAAAGTGTCACAGCCTATTTCTCAGTCTCTAAAACCGCGGAGGAACGGTCGGAAGGAGAATGCTAAAGCTGGAAAACGTTTTGTGAGTTTTGACCCAGCGGCTCTTCTTGGTGACTCAGCATTGGCGCCTATGTTTAGGTCCGGAGTGGCCCCAGAACCTGTCACACTTGGTGATGAGGTGGAGGGTGAGAAAACTCCGAGACAGCACCGTTACACCCGTAAGCAAGATAGGATAGAACAGCTTAGTAACGGGGGAGACCATAAGTTGCTCCGGGAGCATCTAGATAAATTGGCTCCCTCTGATATTTGTAAGCTACAGTTAGATGATCCTTAGCTTCAAAAGTGTAGCAACGGTGCAGTAGAGCTTGAGGAGGATGGGGATGCATAGCCGGGGGACTTCTTTCGTGAGGGGGGTATTTTGTACAGGCGTTTTCTAGATCCCAGACGGATTTGGGAGGGCGGGTCGAGAGTGGTTGACCAGTTGGTAGTGCCTCGTGCGTGCCGTGATAGCCTATTGAGGTTGGCGCATGATGTACCGTTGGCAGGGCATTTGGGTGTACGTAAGACGGTAGCAGCCTTGGATAAATTGTTTTGGTGGCCAGGTATGAAAGCACATGTGGCATCATGGGTGGCAATGTGTAGTACCTGCCAGATAGTTGGCAAACCAAACCAGTGTATTCCCAAGGCTCCGTTACACCCTATTCCTGTAGTCGGGCCACCATTCAGTAAGGTTATAGTCGACATGGTTGGCCCTCTACCCCCTACTAGTGCAGGCAACAAGTACCTCCTCACCATTATGGATATTGCCACTCGTTACCCGGATGCTTACCCCATGCGAAATGGGACTGCTAAGACTGTTGTTCGTAACTTGCTATTGTACTTCTCTAGGTACGGGTACCTGCAGGAATTGCAGTCGGACCAAGGATCCAATTTACTTCTAACTTTTTTAAGTAGACCATGCAGCAGCACGGTGTTAGTACCATTGTCTCTTCAGCCTACCACCCAGAGAGTCAGGGGGTGTTAGAGAGGTGGCACTCGACTCTCAAGAGTATGCTGCGGTGTTACTGTGTTGAGAATGGTAAAGACTGGGATCTTGGGTTGCCATATGTATTATTCGCTGCTCGGGAGGTACCTGGTGAAAGCCTAGGGTTCAGTCCCAATGAGCTAGTCTTTGGACATCAGGTCAGGGGCCCCCTTAACATGGTCAGGGAAATTTGGGAGGGCACAGTAAAACCATGTTCCCTATTAAAGTACGTCCTCGAGAGCCGTGAACGAATGCTGAGAAGCCTAGAGTTGGCCGGAAGGAATTTGGTAGGGTCTCAGGCATTGATGAAGGACAGGTACGATGAGAAGACAAAACTCCGGGAGTTTACAGTGGGACAGGAGGTGTTGATCTTGTTACCTCTGCCCAGTCATCCATTGTCTACTAAGTACGCTGGTCCTTACAAAGTGGTAAAGAAGATCTCTGACCTAGACTATCTTGAGGCTACTCCAGATAGGTGGAAAAAGAACCAGCTGTGCCATGTGAATCTGGTAAAGGAGTTTGTGAGGTGACCCCCTGAGTCTCTCGCTGTCCCTGTGTTGACCTGCAGCGGTCATGGAGGAGAAGGAGTGAGGGACAGTGAAGCTCAGGTGGAAGATAACTGGGAGTGTCATGTTTCTGCAGACCAGTGGGCGGGGAACTCCAGACAGGTGGCTGACGATGCTCTAGTGCACCTGCCTGAGCAACAGCGTGTAGCCGTACAGCGCCTGTTTGATTCATACCCCACTGTGTTCGCAGAGCATCCAGGCCTCACAACTCGGGTGGTGCATGACGTAGACGTGGGAGATCACCCCCCCTTTAAATCAGTACCCTACAGAATTCCACCCATTAAACTCCCAGCCCTCCGAGCGGAGTTAGAATATATGTTGGAACGGGGGTTGATTGAGAAGGGGGCAGTGAGGTGGACATCTGTCACTCTGCAGCCTAAGCCTGACGGAAAGGTTCGCTTCTGCATTGACTTTCGGAGATTGAACGAGTTGACTCCCACCAATGCTTATCCCCTTCCCCGTGTTGATGATAGTGTAGACAAGATTGGTAAGGCTATGTTTTTAACTAAAGTAGACCTAGTGAAGGGCTACTGGCAGGTGCCCTTGTCTGAGCGGGCGAAGGGGGTATGCGGGTTTGTGGTTGATGGGAACACCTACCGTTGCAATGTAATGCCGTATGGTCTTAAGAATGCCCCAGCAACCTTCCAGAGTCTTATGAATGAGTTAGTAGCTGACATCCCTAACTGCACTGTCTACCTAGATGACGTTATAATCTACGATGAGAACTTTGAGAGTCACTGTGAGCACATAGAAGCCTTGTTTCGGAAGCTAAGTGAGGCCAGCTTGGTGGTCAATCTGGGCAAGTGTGACTTTGTCCGGGCAACTGTACAGTATCTCGGGTTTGTGGTCGGGTTAGGCCAGGTGTGCCCCCCCCAAAACAAGATACAGGCTATTAACCAGTTCCCCAGGCCGTCCACCAAGCGGCAGATCCTGAGATTTTTGGGCATGATCGGTTACTATCGCCGTTTCATTAAGGGTTATTCTACTGTCTTAGCTCCTCTGACAGACTTACTAGCAAAAGAGAAAAATTTCAAGTGGGCACCTGAGTGTGAAAGGGCTTTTTCGCTGGTCAAGCACCTACTATGCACTCACCCAATCCTCAGGGCCCCTGACTTTGAAAGACCGTTCCAGCTGGCAACAGATGCCAGCGGTGTAGGGGCTGGTGCCGTCTTAATGCAAACAGACGAGGAAGGTTTGGAGCATACAGTCAGTTTCTTTTCAAAGAAGTTTAATTCCGCTCAGAAAAACTACTCTGTGGTAGAGAAAGAACTGCTGGCAATAGTGTTGGCGCTCAGGCACTTTGAAGTATATGTTCCTGCCTATGGGCCAGTCGTGGTGATTTACACCGATCACCACCCTCTTAAATTTCTTAACCAATTCCATAACCGGAATATGAGGCTGACACGTTGGTCACTCATGTTGCAAGAATACAATCTAGACATTCGCCATATTGCCGGTTGTGAGAATGTGATTGCAGACTGTTTGTCGAGGGTGGAGGATCCTGCGTAGATCACCACAGGTGTGTGGGTTTGAGTGGAGAAAAACTAGGCTTGCCCCTGTAGAGCAGCCGCCAAAAAACAACATTAAAATTAAATCAAAATCACATAAAAACTCTTTCTTTATGATAGTTAATTGTAAGTTGCCAATATTATAGCTAATGACCTAAGTTGAACCTATCTTTCACTTAGGAGGCTGGGCTCTGTGTAGCTCGCTCAGGGAGCATAGTAGGCTAAATTATACTATTATGTTTGGGAGGGGTTATAAGATTTTCTTTATGTTGACATGTAGTTTTATGTAAGACTTGAGCTTTGCATTTCATTTCTGGTGGAGTGGCTATGTGTGACGGGTCTTGTCGGCATTCTGCCTTGTCAGATATCGTGCTCGCCTAATGTTGAGCGTCCTATATCTTGGGCGGGGTGTGACGCCTATCAGCGTTGGCAGAATCGCCTCCCGTTAGCCACTTGCGCTCGCCAGGGCAGTGAAATGGTCTACAGTTATCAGAGAATGTTGTTCTTTCTTTCATAGTACTTGCATTGTTACAGACAGTCCAGTGGTGGTCTTTATTTTCGTCTGTGACATTGGGAAGTATTTTATATCATGAGTAGAACATAGGATGCATTGTAGTGAAGTTGAGAGAGAGAGAGCGAGCGGGCAGCGTGGGGTAGTGAGTGTTGCTTTCTTCCTCCTTCCTCCCTCCTGGAGGAGTTTCCCGCCCGCGTGGCCTTTCTCTCGTTTTTGATTGGCTGGTGGTTCCTGGCGCCTTCTGGAGGCCTGCTGCCGTGTGACGTAGCGGCCTGTGATTGGCTGACCACCATGCCTTTGTGGGATCCTGGGGGTCCCGAGGAGCTACTCTCTTCAGAGCAGGCTAGGAACGCACATGACTAACATCCTTTTTACCACTGTCTCCCATCTCTCCACCATTCTGATACTGTCTCTCTTACTCAACTTCTTCTCGTTCATTCCTCTTATCTTTTAACGTCACAACACTCCCTTTGGGTTCTGCACACGATTTCATGTCGGCCCATCGTATTATGTGCGTCGCTCTCTGAGATATTTACATGTACTTAGAATAGGTTTGAGGGTTCTTAGTTAGTAGAGGTTAAGAATTCGGTGTGTCTCCATTATTGGTTTAGTGCTCTGCTGGGTTTTTTAATGCTAGACTGGGATAAGGCTTCTGTTGTCGTTGTCAGCGATGTGTGTACGGTTCGCTTATACCTACGCGACTTCGACGGTTTCTGTGGTAGCCTAGGTTGTCTTTTAGGTTGTGCCTTTTGCGAGTGCAGCATCGTGTGGTAAGAGGGCATTAGCCTACTACCTTGTCACACAGTGCTGCCTCTTTGCTTGACTTTAGAGGGATCGCCAGGGTAGAACCAGATACTTGAGATCTGGATCTACCAAGAGAGCATCTCCGTCATTAACTTAATTTTAATCATACCGCCTTAAGGACAACGCTAGGCTATGAGCCACTCTTGCTCAGCCACAGTTTCCTAACCTTGATATCCCAGCTAGACTTTATTCACCTAGCAGACACTAGTTAGAATATAAGCTCTTTGATATGTATGCATTATTATTCACAAGCATTTATTAGTCTAGGTTGTTGCTGATCCGCACAACCATAGTAGGCTGTTTCGTTAATGAGGAAGGACTTCTTTTAGTGTCGAGCATTACTACCGTTGCGCATTTATAGTATTCTCGTGTCAGTTAACATTATATGTCCTATCTTTTAGTGTATTCAGTCTACACGTATGGTGTCCTGCCTCCTGCATTTATATAGTTTAAGATACGAGCATCTTATGAGCATCAGATATTCTTCAGAAGTTTCCAGGTCTATGCTGTAGGACTATAACTTCACTTTCTTTCAGATAGGAGTGAAGAGTTTATTGTTGTTTAGAGTAACTGTATTAAAGAATCTCTTTATTGAATTAAATCTTGCAGTGATTTAATTGATCTTTCCCTAGATTCTTGTTTATGCATTTTAACGTAACTTACATCCTGTGTGTTATCAGGCTATACCAGTGTGGGTTAGCCTGAAGTAGAGTACATTTATGCCCAGTAAGGATACCCCATTATTGCAGATTAACTCTGGAGGGTATAGATGTTTTTGTTCGCTGGCATATAAGTTCAGGGGTTTGGATCTAGCGTACCGTTGTTGCATAGTGCCCTATTACTAGTCCAATCTTTAAGTGCCCTTGTTTTATTCGCAGTCCCGGTCAAAACAACGGCCAATGTCCGTCGCTGATATAGTAAGGGTTAATTGTTTAAGCATATCTACAAATATTTGGTGACATTTCATGGTCATATATACATTTGCATTAGGCTATATGTTTCCTTTGCCTTGTTTAATGTGTGTTCTGACACTGATATAGCCGAAATCAGATTGACCAATCACAATCCCTGTAAAACACGCCTCCTTACTACACCAAGTATTGCTAGATAAAACTGCGATTCCCAGAGCGAGGGTGGGGCAGCTGGATCTTTGACAGACTGTACGTGCCTCAGTGATACAGTATGTTCATAAATGCAACAGTAAGCATAGCATGTTTCCTCAAACGAATACAGAGGAGTAACAAACACTGTATATAAGAACATAAGAACATAAAAACATAAGAAAATGGGAGTCTGCAGAAAGCCGATTGGCCTACACAAGGCAGATCCCTGTCACACCCAACCTTAGTGATAAGGCCTAATTATAAGCCCAGCTTAAAAACACCATTAGGACTGACCTCACCGAAATGGTCAGAGGTCAGAAAAACGGGGGTCTGCAGAGCCCCACACCTGACAGATCCCCTCACACCCAACCCAGAAGTCCGCACAGTTTCCAGAAGTCCGTAAGGTATATAGCGATAGTATAGAAAATAGGTTAAGTACGGTTACTATAAGTAGAAATGATGTGCTTAAGGAAATTGACAGACTGAAACCTCATCAATCGCCTGGTCCTGATGAGGTATATGCTAGAGTATTAAAAGAATGTAGGGATGAGTTAAGTTACCCATTAACATTTTTATTTAACAAGTCATTGGAGACAGGTATAGTTCCAGAAGCTTGGAAGCTTGCAAACGTAGTTCCGATCTTCAAAAGGTGACAAATCAATAGCATCCAATTACCGTCCCATTAGTCTTACATCAATCATAGGAAAGCTACTAGAGTCAATTATTGCTAGTAAAATTAGAAACCACTTAGATACATTTAATTTAATAAATTCTTCTCAGCATGGATTCACTCAGGGACGTTCTTGCCTTACTAATTTGCTTAGTTTTTTCTCAGAGGTATATGAAGCAGTAGATAATGACAAGTAATATGATATAATATATTTAGATTTCAGTAAAGCTTTCGACAGAGTCCCCCATGAGAGATTGATGAGAAAGGTTGAGGCGCATGGAATAGGTGGGGCGTTGTTGGGATGGATTAGGTCATGGCTAATTGGTAGGAAGCAGAGAGTCAGCATAAATGGTACGAAGTCAGAATGGGGAGCAGTCAAAAGTGGTGTCCCCCAGGGATCTGTATTAGGTCCTCTGTTGTTTGTTATATACATAAATTACCTTGATTTAGGTATAACTAGTAGGATAAGTAAATTTGCAGACGATACCAAAATGGGGAGAACAATTGATTCAGATAGAGATATAGAGTGCCTCCAAAGGGATTTAGATACCTTACACGAATGGTCAGTAAATTGGCAGATGAAGTTTAACATTGACAAATGGAAGGTATTAAAGATAGGGAAGATGCATACAAATGTTAAATATAAACTAGCTAATGTGGAATTAGAAAACTCGAATTGTGAGAAAGATCTAGGTGTGTTTGTTAGCAATGATTTGAAGCCTAGACAACAGTGTATAAGCGTTCGAAACAAGGCAAACAGGATTCTCGGGTTCATCTCTAGGAGTGTGAGTAACAGAACTGCTGATGTTATCTTAAAACTTTACTTGTCATCAGTGAGACCCCATATGGATTATGCTGTTCAATTTTGGTGTCCTTATTACAGAATGGACATAGATTCATTGGAGAGAGTACAACGTAGAATGACAAAAATGATCCATAATATTAGAAATCTTCCGTATAAAGAAAGGTTGAAGAAATTAGGCTTACATTCGTTAGAGAGACGCAGAGTTAGAGGAGATATGATAGAGGTGTTCAAGTGGGTTAGTGGGATTAACAAAGGGGACATGACAAATGTACTAAAGCTCAGTGATAGCGAAAGAACTCGTACCAATGGTTTCAAATTAGATAAATTTCGTTTCAGAAAAGATATAGGCAAATATTGGTTTGGTAACAGAGTTGTAGATGGGTGGAATGGACTACCAGGTGCTATAGTGGGATTAAAAACGATAGGGAGCTTTAAGATAAAATTGGATAAGCATATGGACGAGAAGGGTTGGGTGTGAAGGGGGATCAGCAAGGTTGGGCCAATCAGCGCTCTGCAGACCCCGTAATCCTGCGTTAATCTCTAACCGTTTTGGTAAGATGATTCTCAGGGTATTAGAGTGTTGAGCCTATAATTGGGCTTTGTAATTGGGGTTGTGTGGGACAGAGATCTGCCTTGCTTAGGCCAATCGGCTTTCTGCAGACTCCCATTTTCTTATGTTCTTATGTTAACCCATCTCGTCCATATGCCTATCTAATTTTATCTTAAAGCTCCCTATCGTTCTTGATAACGATATATATGTAAGTCAGCACTGTGTAAGTAAAACGAGTGCATTCTAAATAAAAAGTTTATTCCCAAATTAAATAGATAGACAAATCCATGTTTCTTATAGTTGTGAACAACAGTGATATATTTCTTTGGTGCAGCAATAATCTAGCAAATAACAACTGCATTTGTATTAAAATAATAATTCACATTAGATAGACTGAACATTCCTAAGCTTAAAATTTACAGTAAATGTTAGTGCGCACAACAATAATACTTGGTGTCATAGTCTGACAGGCACCAGTTGTGACAACCGTCATAACCCTGGTCTGGCTGGTCGTCGTAAAAGTTGTGACCCTCAATAAGACCAGGATAGTGAGAGGGATTGTAGCTTGGGGAGTTGGTCCGTAAGTCCACTGTGAAGTGGTCAGCGTTGTTGTTGTTGTTGTGGAGGTTGTGGTTGTCGTGGGAGATGTGGCCAGGGTTGTGGAGGTTGGGGGTAGACTCGTGGGAGTTGTAGGTGTCTTGGTGACCAATCTGGTGGAGGTGTGTGGTTGGTTGACGATGAACCGCAGCTGAACCTCGGTTACCATACCTCGGGCCACTACCATATCTGGACCCAACACTACCATATCTGGACTCACTGCCACTGCTATAGCTTGGTCGTCTACCATAGTTGTTTTTGCTACCATATTGGTGGTGAGGTTCAGCCACAACCACCGCCACCACCACCAACATCACCAAACCTTTTACAAACATCCTGTAAAAAAACACAATCATTATAGCACAATAAGTTATGGTGTCATGTTCTGGAATTATATTGTGTAGTGACAGTGTAGAAAACTTGGTTGTAAATATCTTAACTCATACAGCATATACAGTATGTAAATATATACTTTATATATATATATATATATATATATATATATATATATATATATATATATATATATATATATATATATATATATATATATATATATATACGGTATATGTATATATATATATATATATATATATATATATATATATATATATACTGTACGTATATGCTGTACGAGTTAAGATAATTACAACCAACGGAGTTTGAAGCAATTTAAGTCATAGGATGAGGGAACAAATTATTCTGGGAGAAAGTCAGAGTTCAGCTGTTGAATAGAAGAAAGGTTGGGAATAACATTTCACTCTTGGGTTGGAGAGTTGCACAGAGTAGAGGTGGGATTGTGTTGCAAGACGGGTGTTACGTGCTCTACAATGAGGGGGATGGTTAACCCTTTCAGTCTACGATGACTCACTCTTATTTTATTCTAACTATTCATTAGACGAAATTAATCAGATTAGGAATATTTTGTGTTAATTAAAGGGTTGGATAGATAAACCCCTTCGATTCCTAGAGATTCTTCTTAATGGGGCCCACCTCGCTTTTCTTCTCTATCTCTCCCTCTCTGTTTGGCTTGTATCCATTCGGCCCCATTCAACCTACTGTTTGAAGACGTTTACCCCCATCCAGGAGTCAATATTTTCCTGGTGAGCGGTAGCGAGCTAGCATATATATATTTTTCCTTTGACAGCAAGCTATATTCGTACATTTTTCGATTGAAAAATGTCTCCGGTGAAGCCAGATTTCTCCATACAATGCTGGCTCGCTATCGCTCGCCAGGAAGAAATCGACACCTGGATGGGGATAAACGTCTTAAAACAGTTGGCTGAATGGGGCCGAATGGATACAAGCCAGAGAAAGAAAGAAAAGGAGAGAAAGAGAGCAAAGCAGGTGACCCCCCTTAAGCTAAGCAAAATCGTCGATTGTTAACCAGAATAGACAAAGAAAACGTCATCATATTGAAAAGGTTAATGATACTTGATTTGACAATCTTCAAATAATCTTGGAGAATTGATTACTTGCACGTTTAAGGCTATAATAAAGTTGGAGCCGTAAATATCGATTAACAGAAATGCAATATTAATATAGATCAGCTTTCTGCAGACTCCCATTTTCTTATTTTCTTATGTTTCTAATGGATAGCAATTACGATGAATTTGGTTTTGTCTTTATAAAATACTAATACCGTACTTTTTGTATTTATTTTTTATTTATATTTCTATATGATTATTGTTCTGCTAAAATCGATGTCTATAACTCCAACTTCCTTATTGCCTGAAACTCGCACATTGTCAATTGAATGTACTCACCTTGATCGTGTAAGAGGCTGTACTGTACTGTGCCACTGTAGCCTCACCTGCCCCTTATATACCAAACACCAAACTCGCTTATATAAAGGTAATAAAAACAAAACATTGAGTTGGGATATCCAGGTTGCAGGAGAAGGGAGTTGCCAGATACCGTCGGCTATTTAACCCTTCATAATACGATGACTTCAGTTTCCTTTCATTCTTGATAACATTAGACGATTTGCTACAGCTTAGGGAAGAACCTCAGGGAAATATAGAAGATGCAAACTGTCATTAGGTCCTGCCTAAGCTAACTAAAGTAGCTTACTGATAGCCATGACGAGATGAAGCAAAGGGTTATTTTGTCATTTCGTGATCTAGTTATGGCGACACCAAAACTCCAGGTTTTTGTTACCTGCGTTACCAAGAAGAAGATAGAAAGAATGAAAGAAGGAATACTAGTAGTAGTAGTAGTCTCTCTCTCTCTCTCTCTCTCTCTCTCTCTCCCAAACCAATTTATCTATCCGTTCGGATTAAGACAGCCTGAGCAGCGCTTACACTTTCTTGCTAAATAGATCTCCCATCATAGTTCAATCAAAGTAATCTCATTCTTAACAAATATAATTTCCAAAATATCCTGCATACCTTTCTTTTCATCAACCAAGGCCTAATTCTAACTGATAATACAACTTCGACAACTACCACTGCTATTAGTAATGCTAACATCACTACTCGTTAAGGAGAATAACTGCGATTAATATTGCTAACACTACTACTCGTTAGGCTACCATAGTGCGGTGGGAATATGAACATGATTAGATTAATATCCAGTATTCGAGAATGGATAATAAGTCGTAGGCGTGTGCATACACCTTTAACCGTCTTGGTGGTGTAATGGTTAAGGTGTCTAAAAATCTGTGTGTGATAACCCAGGTTCGAATCCCGGTGGATCACATATATGCTTTCATTAATTTCATTGGAAGTGTTTCGTGGTGTGGTGAAATTAATAAAAACTAGATTAATACTGCTAACATTACTACTCTTTCGGAGCATGTCTAACCCCATTATTAAAGCTAAAAACTGCCTCGTTGTCCCGTCTAGTCGCTTATTCGATGTGTATATGTCACACGATAACACCAAATTTTGCAGATACAACACAACGATCTATTACATACATCCTACCAGCCTGCCAGGTGGAATATCAAATATGGTAGACAACAACACTGATAGGGAATACACACTCTCGTACACAATTATTTAGGCACACATACCGAAAAATATTTGGTTGTTCTTACGGAAGGTACGTAACGGTAATGTAGATAAGGTAAATTAATAACTTTTGATTTTGACAAAATATATACTCCCTAGTTTATAGACTTTTAAATCGATGTATTCTTAGTGTATTTTTAAGATGTGCTTTGAAACTTGAAAACAAAAATGCTATATGTGTAAATAGCCAATTCTCACAGCAGACAGTCCTGATCGACTAGACAACCGTATATTTGACAGCTCAAATGGGTGAGATATTTAAGTATAGTTCCTTTATTCCGTCCTCTATATCCTAGACAATTTTGTTTTGATTACTTCTATTTGTCGGTAAAAATCTGTCTATGTAAGAACCATGGGCATGAATTAATAGTTTCCGATAATATTCATTCGTATTTACATACCCGACTTCATTGGTCGTAGGTTCCATATAATCGTTAAAGAATCGCAAGAGAACGGATGGAAGTGTCATAAGAGGGGTGTGATGGAGGAGGATGAAAGTTCAGATGATTTGATGAAGATCTATCACAAAGGTCAAAGAAGACTAACAAGTGTTGCATCTGTACCAAATAAGATCAGGTATGTACAGGATGCAAATGCGTGCGTAACAAAAAAAGATGCATAGACTGTAATAAAGGTTCCCGGTGCCGTTACCCTTTTAACAGTGGAGGGACCGAGGGAAGGACGGCAGCCAGTGCCCAGAGAGTGCGGCGGGATGGAGCTAAAGGGGCCCAACACAGCAAAGGGCAACCCGAAAGACCAATGAGAGGTGTGGGGCCCTCAGGGGGCCTGAGAGAAGGACGGGAACCTCAAGAATTGGAGGGTAGCGGGGAGCCCGTCAGAGCCCGAATACAGGAGACGAACTCCGAGATGCTGGAGATGAAGCTGGTTTTCATATAGGGCCAAATGAAGCTGGTGGAAACAACGATGTGCCACACAACAAGAGCCCCGAGAAGCACAAAGGTAGGCGGGGCCACAGAGGGAGGTAGCCCTGCAGAGACCCGCAGAAGTTGATGGCTAAGGAGGACCCCTTCATTGGAATGGACTACGGGGAGAGGAGGTGAAAATATGGACAGAGGCAGCTTACTCATAAATTGTAGATTGGTCTGCACTCAATTTATTCAAGCCACCTAAATGTGATGCCACCACTAAACTGTTGAAAGAGATGAAAATGCTAATTTATAACTATGTCTATGACACTCCTTTAGCCCAGTATGCTCTAAAGATACTTGTCAGCATTCCACATCTCTTCTGGCAAAAATATCTCCAAAAAAATCTAAATAAACTGAAAACGTGACTCTGCTAGCAAAATGAGTGAAACAGTGAAAGCGTGGAATGCTAACAAGTTCGCCGACTTACTCAGTGAAGCCAGAGCATTACAAGAGAGACAAGGCAAGCGGCGACACAAAAGAGAAAACACTGAGGACGAGTCCAGGAGATTCGGCGACCAGATGAGACAAGGTAGAGTGGCACCTGCAATACGGTCCCTGACAAAGGAGGCAGCTGGTGGGTTGTTGCCTGTCACAAGAGATACCATCAACCTGTTGAAAGAGAAACATCCGCAACCTAGTATCTCCGAGAGACTGAGGCTGGAGGGAGTTTATATGCAGTACCACCGAACCCCGTCATCTTCGAACAAATCACGGGCGAGATGATAGGGAAGAAGGCTCTCGGGTCACAAGGCAGTGCAGGACCCTCAGGGCTGGATGCAAATGGTTGGAGAACAATCCTGAGCAGCGCAGTTTTCGGAGTTGCAGCGACCGACTTACGCAGGGCGCTGGCAGATCTTGCTAGAAAAATGGCCTCTCAAGACTGTCAGCACTTGGAGGCCTTCACAGCTTGCCATCTACTACCATTGAACAAGAACCCAGGGTGCAGACCAGTGGGGGTGGGTGAATTGCTGAGAAGGTCATCAGAAAGTGCATAATGGAGGTGCTGAAAGATGATGTGCGGTCAGCGGCAGGAAATCTCCAAGTGTGTGCCAGTCACCAAGCATGGGGAGAGGCAATAATTCTTGCAATAAGAGACATATTATGAGCGAGAGGACTGTGAAGCTGTGCTGCTAGTAGATGCATTAAATTCCTTTAACACCATCAACATTAAGACAGCAATACATAACATCGATGAAAAATGCCCCAGCTTTGCCACCTACTGTATGTAGAGAACACCTATAAACAGCCTGCGGACCTCTTTATAGTAAACGACCAGAACACACAACGTGGAACGGCACTGAAATCAATGGAAGGAACCACGCAAGGTGAACCTGTAGCAATGGCAATATACGCTTTAAGTCTCCCAGTGTTACAATCATTAACAAGACATGGGGAGATACAAGTCAAGCAGGTGGCCTATGCAGATGACCTCACTGGAGCAGGGAAAGACAACGATCTCCAGAGATGGTGTGAGCAAGTATCAGATGTAGGCCCAGAAATAGGATACCATCCAAATGCCTGGAAGTGTATACTAATAGTAAAACCAGAACATTATGAAAATGCCGTAGAGAGGCTTTCAACGGTAGTGAAGTGGTCGTAACAAAAGACGGACAGCGTCATCTTGGGGCGGTGATTGGCACGGAAGAGTTCAAGAAGCAATACATAGAGGAAAAGGTCAGGGAGTGGGTAAAAGAAATTGAAAAACTGACCAAAATTGCGAAGACAGAACCACAGGCTGTGTATTCAGCATTCACGCATGGGGTCAAACATCGCTGGACCTACTTGATGCCTACCATTCCAAACGTGAGTTCACAACTTCAACTGCTAAAAGATGCCGTCAGAGACAAACTCATCCCAGCGTTTTTTTTTCTGTTTTTACGGTTATTGTTAGACGATTTTATTCATGTTAGGAAGGGTATATGGAAGTCAGAGGGTTAATAGTCTTTGCCCTTATAATTCCCGCAGATCCTTCTTAACCCTCGGAATAAGGGAGGCCTCATATTAGGCAAAACAAAAAGTATTGGCAAGAATCCGAGAGGAATCATATGAGGCAAAATGCGCGGGTAAAAATCGACCCTAAAATCGTCATAACACGGCAACCATGCGTATCTATGTAATCTCAACGGCATTCTACAGACAACAAAAAGTTCTACAATTTACAAACAAAATGTACTGCTCTAGATGGTCTCAATCAGTAGTTACTGCATTATGAAGTTTGCCTGTACCAAAAGGGCCCCGGACATAACGATCGGGATCATATGTGGCCCCTCGGATTTCGTGGGTTAAACTGTATTAAATCTTCTTATGATAGCCAGAATAAACTGTCAAAATATGTCACAATCTTCAAATTGTTAATTTTCTTTTCAACACAAGTACTTGAAAATAAAAATTATGGAATATGCAAAGGACATTGAGGACAACTAACTATAATACATTGCTCTAAAATGGCCGAAACAAGCAAAATCCTCCATAATACTTAAACAAATATCATAATAACCCACATGACGTCGGGACAAAAAGGATTAACACCGGAAAAGACTAAAATCGAACGGAGAAACCCCAAAGGAAACGTGACCTTGAGTGATAAAGGAATACTCGATAGCATAATATCGGGTTATATTAATACCATAACCGGAAACTCAAAGCAGGTACCACGTCACAACCCCTATCTATATATATATATATATATATATATATATATATATATACAGTATATATATATATATATATATATATATATATATATATATATATATATTTATTTATTTATTTATTTATTTATTATTAGATTATTTTGTCTTACTCCCTAGACCTCCATCAATTCTGTTGGTAGAAAAAATATCCCGGCCAAAGGCAAGTCCCTCCTATTTTGCAAGCTCGCTATCGCCCGCCAGGAGAAAATCCACACCTAAATGGCACAAAAAGTCTTAAAATTAACAAAGAAATAGAGCAAAAGGTCATACAATTGTCAAACTAATGGAGCGGTCTTAAAATGTTAAAACTAATGGTTCTAAACATGAGAGGAAAGGTGGTTCATACTATCCCCCCCCCCCACACACAAACACACACACTTTAATTCTGCTATTATTGCTCCATATTAGTTTAGATACAGTACACTAAAACACACTCGTTACAGGTAGTTATGCCTTTTGTCTCCCTCATCCACATAGAGAAAACAAAAAACACACACACACCCACATTCACACAAGCGGTGGTGTGTTTGTCGGTACAAACGTTAATTATGCATGCTTACGAGTACATTTTACGATGTTTAAACCTAAATAAAATTATCTAAATCAAACTTAACCTAACCTAACCTAAAACACTCTGATTCAATGCATTTTAAAGGTGTGTGCACACTTAAGCTGTCTCCCCAAACCTCATGTACCTGCAAACCTACATATTTAGTCAATGTTGTACCTTTAAGCACACCACCGCTTGTCCACACACACACACACACACACACACACGCACACACACACACACACACACACACACACACACACACACATACACTCCAATCTACATCCTACTCCTCGGGGGTATGTAAGCGCTCTTGTTAGTAACCAGGATCAGTCTGTTGATCCCTTATGATAGCCCTACTTTCATACTACGTATGCGCAGTGACTGTTTGAGTGATTAGGAAGCAATTTAGACTGCTATTATGATCTTATAGTTGACAGAATGGATATAAACAGTATTTGCGAGGTGTTGTCCATAAAGTGCTCCTCCTGTGACGCCTGCCAGCGTTGGCAGAATCGCCTCCCGGTAGCCACTAGCGCTCGCCAGGGCAGTGAAATGGGCTACAGTCTATCTACAATGTTGTACTTTCTTTCTTGTGAATCGTCATGTCACAGGCAGTATAGAAGTGGTCTTTATTTTCGTTTGTGACAATGCATTATATTTTATATCATCAGTTATAAGTTTAATGTATAAGACTGAATGATACAGCTAGAGAGTGTGAGTGAGTAAGTGCAGGAGGCAGAGGGTAGTACGCGCAGTGTTACGTGTTGTCTCGGTGACGTTATGCCACGGCCGGGCCCTCTGAGTGGCTGGCCGCCTGGCCGCCCTCCTGCCGCGTCAGGAAGTGGTCCCCCCCGCACTCCCTGCTGCCTTTGTGTCTTCCTTGCTAAGAGCTTGCCTGACCAGCATACCCTTCACATCTCCCTTGCCACCTGTCCCCGACTTCTACCTATAGAACACTTTCTCTCTCTCTCAACTTCTTACCTCTCATTCTTCCAATCTATTTAACATCATAACTCCCCTTTGGTTCTGCACGATTTCATACATCGGCCATCGTATTATATGCTGAAGCTCTCAGATATTACATGTTTAGTTAGGCATTTTGGAGGGGTTACCATTTTGTCTGTAGAGGTTCGACACACTCGCGGTGTCTCCCTACCTATTCCTTGGTTGTCTGCTGGGCTATTTAATGCTAGACTGGGGTGAGGCGATTGTTGTTGTGATTTCCGATGTGTACCCGGTTTTGTTGAACTTGTACAATCGCAACGGATACGTGGGAAGCCTAGGTTGTCTTTCTGACTGTGTACCTTGTGAGTTTAGCACTGTGTTGCGAGTGAGGGCTTTTGCCTCTGCCACCCAGCACTGTGCTAACACGTTTTGCTTTGACTTGAAGAGGGTCGCCAGGAGAGAACCAGATACTAGCGATCTGGATCTCTCAAGAGAGCACCCCGTCATTTAACGTAATTTGGCCGCACAGTCTTAAGGACCTCGCTAGGCTACGAGCCGCTTGTTCAGCCATTGTTTCCTAGCCTACGACATCCCAGCTAGACTTTATTCGCCTAGCAGACACCCGATTAGGATTATAAGCTCTTATGTTATATATGTATGCATTTTTATTCACGTTGATTGTAAGCCTTGGTTGTTGTTGAGTTGCACAACCCGAGCAGGCTTTTGCGTTGCCTGAGGAAGTACTTCTTTTGTTGTTGGAAATAATACTATTGCGCATTTATTGTTATTCGTGCCAGTTAACACTGTATGTCCCTACACTTGTCATATCATGTTCCTGCTTTATATAACAGTTCAAAATCCGATTCGATCATCTTAAGCAGCATCAGACTTTCTTCAGAAGATTCCTGTTCGATGCTTTAGGACTTTCATTCACTTTCTTTAATATAGGAGTGACAGTTTATTGTTGTTTAGAGTAACTTTAATTATACCTTCTTCTTGTTTGCATTAAATCATTCCAGTGATTTAACTAAGCTCTCTATCTTTTTCCTTGTATACATTATTAACGTAATTGTATGTTGTTGTGATCAGGCTGTATCAGAGATCATCAGCCTGTAGTAGTAGTGCATTTATACCGAGTTATAGGATACCCCGCTATCGCAGATTTAACTCTGAAGGGTATAGGTGTTTTTGTGCGCCGGCATTATAAGTTCGAGGGTTGGATCTAGTGTTACCGTTGTGGCTGTGTGCCTTTCTAGTCCAATGATTAAGAGCCCCTGTTTTATACGAGTCCCCGGTCGTAACACTCCTCAAAGGGTGTTTATATTCACACTGATATAAACACTGATTTGTTGATTTCATTTATTAACTGTCTGGATAGCATAATGCATAAATGCGCGGAATTTCGATGCGAGTATCGTTGGTTCGAGTCCTTGGAGTGCCACATGTATTTGTTGATTTCATTAATTGAGTTTAGAAGTAGAGTTGGTTGGTGAACAAATATGAATTAACTCTTTCATTATCCGAGGACGCCAACTCACGCGATTCTGGTTAACATTGGACGATTTTACTAGAGTTTGGAAGGCCCTCTAGGAATCAGATGGGTAAAGGCAATCTCAATTAACCCTCTGACCCCCACGACCCCTTCCTAAGCTGTATTAAATCGTCTACTAATATTCGGAATATAAGGAAGAAAGGGGTGAAGGATTTATTTATTGATCTACTTGTTAATTAATTATTTTTTAGTTTTCTCCCTGGACCTCCAACCTCCATCAAGCTTAAAAAATCATCACTCGATAAATTTATACATTTTTCGATAGAAAAATGTTCCTGCCGAAGGCCGGTTATTCCTAAATTACATGCTAGCTATCGCTCGCCAGGAAAAATCGACACCTAAATGGCACGAAATGTCTCAATATTGACAAATATATGGGGCGAAAGGTTTTAAAATCGCAAAACTAATCGGGCGAACTTAAAACTAATGTAAATCTTAAAACTAATGTGCTAAACATGAGGGAAAAGCAGGTCCAGAAAACCCCAGTACCTCCCCTTAACAGTAATTGACAGAGACCACACACACTGTTGCCAAAACTGTTCTAAGGATTTTACTGTTGAAAATTCTAAGTTTGATAGCATGTGTCAGTGTGTGTTTGTGTATATGTGTGTCTGTGTATGTGTGAGAAAGAGAGAGAGAGAGAGTGAGTGTGTGTGTGAGTTAGAGTGAGAGAGTAGGGTAGTAGTGGTATAAAAAAATATAGTAGTATTAGTAGCGGTGGCAGTAGTAGTAGTAATAGTAGTAGTAGTAGTAGTAGTAGTAGTAGTAGTAGTAGTAGTAGTAGTAATTTATATGGTTGAGTGAATGGCTGGGCACAGATAAATAGATAGGTAGATAGGTAAAGGTTGTATAATATAAATATAGTAATAATAATAATAATAATAGTAACTAAAGATGAAAGAGTATATTATATTAAATCAGACAGAAACAAATAACTACATAATACAGACAGGCAGATCGATAGATATAAACAAAAATAAATGAATTAATAGACACACAGACAAACTTATCGAATGCAGAAAAACAAATGTATAGATAGACACACAGACAGACAGACAGGAAACAGAAGATGTGGTGGGGGCAGATATTATTACTTTATTAGATTGCTCGAGGCTGGGGAAGACTGGTTTAGCTAGCTAAGAAGAGAGAGAGAGAGAGAGAGAGAGAGAGAGAGAGAGAGAGAGAGAGAGAGGGAGAAAGAGAGAGAACAAAGTACATACACACCAAGTAGTATGTACAGAAAGTTTGAGAGAGAGAGAGAGAGTGTGTGTGTGTGTGTGTGTATTTTTGTATGTGTGTGTGTGTACGTTGTACGGAATTGTAAGGCCGGGCAAGACAGGTTGCGCAGAGCTGGAGGGTGTGTGTGTGTGTGTGTGTGTGTGTGGGGGGGGGGGGGGGGGGGTGATAGACAAAAAGAGAAGAAGTAGACAAAAGGACGGATGGAGGGAGAGGATAGAAACAAATAAAGTAAGGGGGTGTTTTCTCTGAGCCCCCCTTCTCCCATATGCTTAGCCCCATTATTGTTGAGATTTAAGATGTTCGCCCCAATAGTTTAGCGATTTTAAGACCTTATTTTTTATAGAGGCCTATAGGGAGCCCTGATATGATTATTGACAATTCGGTCATAAAAGATTGCTCTACGCTCAGATTATTAGGTATAACTCTCGATTCTAAGCTCACTTTTGAAGATCATATTCGATCCTTGACCTCCTCTTTATCTCAAAAAGTTGGAATTTTACGTAAATGCATAAGGACTAATACTGACGATTCAATTGTTCGCAATTTTCTTTTCTTTTATTCTGCAACTATTTGAATATTGCTCTACTGTCTGGTCTTCCGCCGCACATTCTAACCTTGGTCTTCTTTATCGAGTCTTTAATCAAATTCAGTTCTTACTGCCAATTATTACTTGGGATTTTGAACATCGCCGCATTATTATTTGGCTTTTTTACTTATTTTTTTTTACCAATACTGACCACTCAATGAAATGACCACTTGCGAGTTTCAGGCTATAAGGAAGTTGGAGCTGTAAACATCGATGCAAAACAGAAATGCAGTAATGATGTAGGTTTCTGATGGATAGAAAGTATGATTATCAACTCTGCTTAAGCAGAGATCGTCTGTCGCTGAACTCCTAGATCGTTGGACGGATTTTCACCAAACTTCACACAAACATTTGTTGGGTGAATGCGAACGTCAGTAAATACAGATTTTTTGAATGTATGCAATAGTTATGATTTTACGTCCAAGATATGGTCTTACCCCCCCCCCCACCCCCCCCCCCCCCCCCCCCCCCACCCCCACACACACACACACCCACCCACCCAGCAATGATGGCGTTCTTAGTGCGTGTGCCCCGAAGGGGCTCACACACGGGCCAAAAACATCTCGCCCCGCATCTGTTAGGTTAGGTTAGTTTAGTTAACATTAGAAGTGATGATAGTAATATTGGAGATGATGATAATAGTACTGATGATGGTGATAATAGTAGTGATGATGGTTGTAGTTGTAGCGATGATGATGACAATAGTAATGATGATGGTAGTGATGAAGATGACAGTAGTAGATAGGATGGTTATAGTACTAGTAGTAGTGATGCATATGATGGTCATAATAGTAGTCATGATGGTGACAAATAATGATGATTGTAAGATGATGGTGATAATGATTATGGTGATAGTTGTAGTGATAATGATGAGAGTAGTGATGATGGTAGTGACCATGGTGACAGTATTAGTGAAGATGGTGCGAGTTGTAGTGATGATTGTAATAGTAGTAGTGATGATGATAGTAATGGTGATGATGATAGTAGTAGTGATGATGGTGACTGTTGTAGTGATGATGGTGGTAATATTAGTGATGATGGTAACCCATTGCAGAGTTGGGTATACTGTTTTGATTTTGAGCAAAACGGCACGTGTACTTTATTTAAAATGTAATGAGTTTATAAATGCACTACAACATAATTTTAGCTGGTCATTCTGCTAAATATCGATGTCTACGGATCCAACTTCCTAATAGCTTGAAACTCGCAAGTGGTCAATTCTAAGCTAGCACCACCTTTCAGGCCTGCTAGATTTACTAGATTTTCTTCAAATCTAAATAGTATGGCCTTTGTAAACTTACAGTATAATACTTCTCAATTATTTAGAAGTTTTATTCAATCCACTGTCAAAATGTGGAACATGCTTCCCAACGCTATCGTTTGTGAAGGGAGTAATCAAACATTTAAAATATAAGTTAACTCCTTTTGACTAAACTGAGTAAGGCATCTCATTACTGTAATTCCTTCATTATTCATGCTATTGGTGCCCCTCGCAGGGACCCTTTGGGGGTTATGGCTATTATGGCTCTTCTGCGAGTCACACCCTTAGTAATATATCATATTAAAAAGAAGAAAAAGAAGAAGAATGACTCATGGATAGCAATATTCTAGACTAGCATAGGTAGGCTACTGTTCAAGTAAAACAACTGACTTAAGCTTGGCAATATTCTAGGTTACCATAGGCGTAGGTAAAACAATTAACTCAATAATGGTACTCTTCTCCCTTAGCTTAAACCTTAAGTAATCTATAAGTAAAACAATAAATCTTAATTGGTAATATTCTAGGTTAGTGTAAGTATTGCATAAATAAAAGAACTAACTTATTATAGACAATATTTTAGGTTGGCATAAGTACTGCATATAATTAAAACAAGTAACTAGTTTTTGTTCTATGTGTATGAAGGAGACAAAAGGCAAAGCTGCCTGTTACAAGTATCTCCCCCAAAGTTGTTAACTTATGATTGGCAATATTCAAAGTTATCATTATTGAAATGTCGGTTTGGTATTTCAACTCGACTTGGTATATTCTCGATAACAATCTTATAATAAGATATCTTGAGATAGAATATGCTAGACAGGGTCACGTCTAGTTTTATATATCTTGCATCAACTCTTTATCCCAATGCAACATTCACATAATAAGTACACAATATTACTTCACACTTTAGTTTATTCAAATGGCATAGGATTATGAAATCAATTATATTGTTCTGTCATGTAGGGCAGACAATAAAAGGTACACAAGTGACGTATCAAATATAGAATGGGCTATAATGATAACTTAATTATATTTGGTCACGTTACATTCACACACAGTATCAGTAATATAAATATGCAGGAATAAAGATGTTACACATGTACAATCGCGCTAAGAAGTCATGACTCGATTGCTCTAAGGCTAGGACAAAAGTCCCCAAATCTGGCTACCGCTGGCAACTCTCCACTGCCCGTCAGAGCCCAGTCATTTCCTAATTTATAACTATAGGTCTCCGGATATTCCCAATAATTGGCCTACTGACAAAATTAACCTATTTAGGTCTTTTAAATTATATTTATGTTGTTGTATATATATAAGTAAGGTTTGTTTTCAATATCTTTATAGAATAATGAAAGTATTTAATTTCCTGGCGCTAGCTAGCATGTTACACTCCCTGGGCCTGCCGCCTGGAGGCCTGCAAAAAAATGTAAGTCAGTCACTGCCAGTATATGAGGGAGAGTGCATCTCTTCCGCTCATATATCCACCTTTGTCCTTTACTACATGCCTTTCCATCTTTCGTTCCTATATGGGTGTCCCTATGGGTTATTAAATATGTTATAAGTTAAATTTCATCGTCTGTCTATACAAATTACAAGCTGTTCTCGAGTATTCAAGCTTTATCCCAAAATATACTGGAGACCGCTTTGTTTTTTAAGGCAGACTTGTCCCACATAGAGAATTAAATGTGGAAAAAACAATCTGTTATATGTTTATTTACGTGATTTATTGACACTCATGGGTTGAATATTACTTTTAACGGTTGGTTTTAATTTTATGAGATACTTTTCTCCCAGTATTGTTGGCTTAAAAAGTAATAAAAACATTAAGAGACTTCCTCCACATTTTAATCCTGAATCTAGTGAGCGAAATACTACGAGTTTTACATTCTTTCATTCGGGTTAGTCTCAACTTTCGTATTATTTTGTTTGCTCTCACATAATGAGATAAATATATTGTAACAATCTTTTTGGTATTTTGTCCTTCAATGCAGTTCTCCCCGGTGTGTAATATATGAATATAGTAGAGCCTCAATAGTTGCCAGATAGCACTTTCTGAACAAAAGGTACTGGGAATCGAGTCATCACTTCTTAGCGCGATTGTACATAGGAAATCAGTAAGATGATAACACGTATGCGAGCGTAGCGTCTAACGTGAAGATTTCTGGCACAGAGTGAATTGGCTTGAGACAGCGTTCACAGGCACGGGGCAGTGAGCGCTTATTAAGGGAATTAACGGGAGGGTCACACAGGTAAGATAAATAAAAGGTAGTGCGTTCGACCCTAGGTCAGAGGGACTGCTTTAGTATGAATTTATAATTCGATTTAGTGCGAGCCTAAGGCACTAGCGAATGTTAAGAGATATACTAAGGAGCTTATCGGCAAGGTAGTTTAATTTGGAACTAACTTATCTAAGCGTTTTTTGTGAAAGACTCAACACATAGATACGAAAAATAGATTTAGATCAGGTATGAGATCGATACACACATGTATAGAATTCAAATTCAAATTTAGATCAATGAATCACTATAACAGGGTTTTGGAATGAATGCAAGTTAATATAAAATGAGGAAAATACACTCAATTAAAATGCGACTGGAAATCACAGTAAATTAGAATTCGAATGAACTCAGAATAGAAAGGGGCATACACGACGAAGTAGTACTGGGTTAAAATAATACGATAATAGTATTAAAGGAAATTTGAATACATTAACAAATCCTATCTGGCAATACGTGGATCAAAGATATGACGTAACGCGAATTACATAAACATACAATGTAATTAAATATTTACTATTAGAATAGTAAAGTAAATGTAGAAACAGTCCCTACAATAATATGGAGACACGAAGATAAAATATCTTGAATAAGAGTTACTATAAATGTGTGAAAAGAATTATTAATAACCTGCACACGTAGAATAGATTAATTCACAAGCACTGGTATAAACTAGATAGCTCGAATAATCAGTGGTGGGCGCGCTCCGGTGGGACCGGTAATGCGGCAGCGCTCCGCGCTCCTCAGACATAAGGTAATGCGGCAGCGCTCACGCGCTCCTTTGGTCAGCCGACCCGATGCGCTTCCCGCTCTGCGCTCCTGCGCTCCGTGCTCCCAAAAATAGGTATTAAATAAAAACAAGTAAAAAACAGCTTCTAGAAGTTATTTAATTATTTACCTAAATTAATACAATCCTTTGTCTTTCACTTCATTAAATTAAAAAAATTAAAAAATTAAAAAAAACTCAAGTCATGGTGTCTTTCTGAAGTTTAAGTTTCTCACTTTCTCAGTTTCTGTAATTCTTTATGTCATATCAATGATATGAATCATATGATTGATATCATTGTGACATTGTGACTGTCCATTGATATCTATGATATGACATAAAGAATTACAGAAACTGTCCAAACTGAGAAACTTAAACAGTTAAACTTATCAAGCTAACAAGCCTAACAATACAATAACAACATGATTAGTTGATTAAATGATTAAACGATTAATAATTTAATATCATAATATGATATGATTGATTTTTTTTTTTTTTTTTTTTTTTTCTATGTGATTGAGGGAGGCAAAAGGCATAACTGCCTATAGCGAGTGCCTCCCCCATAGTTGAAAGAGTGACAGGGCCAAAATCAAGGGACGTTCGAGCCAAAATGCCTGGACACACGGAGTTTGAAGCAATTTAAGTCATAGGAAGAGGGAAAGACTGATTCTGGGAGAGAGTTCCAGAGCTCAGCTGTTGAGTAGAAGAAAGTTTGAGAGTAACGTTTCACTCTTGGGTTGGAGAGTTGCACAGAGTAGGGGTGGGATTGAGTTGCAAGACGGGTACCACGTGCCCTACGTAAAGGAGGTGGTATGCACTGGGATAGCTCTGAGGAACACTGATTATTATAGTAGCGATAGAATAGCGAGAGAGATGCAACATTGCGGCGGAGAGAGAGAGATTGCAGAGAGTTGGTGAGTGGACGGGAGTTAATGATACGAAAGGCCTTCCTTTCAACTTTGTCTAGGAGAGCAGTGTGAGAGGAACCTCCCCACACATGTGAACAATACTCAATACAAGGGCGCACTATGCCCCTGTACAGAGCAAGAAGCTGTGCAGGGGAAAAGAACCCCCTAAGGCGGTTGAGCACACCCAGCTTCTGGGATGCTGCCTTAGCAAGACTGGTAATATGGTCCTTCCAAATGAGAGCAGAAGAAAAAGAGACACCAAGAATATTGAGAGAAGATGAAGGGTTGATTTTTGTATTGTTGAAGAATAAGGGATAGTCCGCTGGGAGATCCTGACGGGTAGATAGATGGAGAAATTGGGTTTTGGAAGCATTAAAGTTAACAAGGTTTTCTCTGCCCCAATTGGAAATAGTATTTAGATCAGAATTTAAGAGTTCTATGGCTTCATTACGTTTGTCGTTGAGGGATTGCTGGCTGGGGCGTTCTGAAAAACTAATGGAGTAGTGCAAGGTTGAGTCGTCTGCGTATGAATGGATGGGAATTAAGGTACAGTTAAGGAGATCATTTATAAAAATTAGAAAGAGAATAGGAGATAGGACAGAGCCCTGAGGAACACCGGAGTTTATAGAGTGAGGAAGTGAACAATGGCCGTCCACAACCGCGGCTATGGAACAGCCGGAAAGGAAATTAGAGACAAAGGCACAGATGGAGGGATAGAAACCGAAGGAGGGTAGTTTAGAAATTAAAGATTTATGCCAGACTCTATCGAAGGCTTTCGATATGTCTAGTGCAATAGAAAAAGTCTCACCGAAGTCCCGAAAGGAGGATGACCAAGAGTTAGTAAGATATGAAAGAAGATCACCAGTAGAGCGACCCTTAAGGAAGCCATACTGGCGATCTGAGAGCAGATTATGAGAAGAGAAATGCTTAAGAAATTTGGAAGCAAGAATAGTTTCAAAAACTTTAGAAAGACAAGAGATAAGAGCAATTGGACGATAGTTGGAGGGTTGAGAGCGGTCACCCTTCTTTGGGACAGGTTGAATGTGAGCAAACTTCCAGCATGAAGGGAAGACGTTAGAGGATAGACAGAGACGAAAGAGTTTGCCTAGGCAGGGAGTCAGCACGGAAGCACAGTTTTTGAGAACAACAGGAGGAACACCGTCCGGACCGTACGCCTTATTAGTGTTAAGCCCAGAGAGGGTATGATGATATCATTAATAATTAATTAAAATAGGCCCCTTCGTAAGCCGTAACTTGCCCGTAAGGTTTACTTAGCGTTAGCAAAAGCCAAAAAAAGTCAATAACAAGTTAACAACTGTAACACTGTCAGTCTGTCACTATCATAGTATCACTGTATCACAGTTCACTAACACCGTGAATAACACCGTACGATGACTGTACACGATAATGAGGTTCTTGAACTTGTTGTTGACAGGAAAAATCGCTTCCGGAGCGCCAGAAAGGAGCGCGAAATTCAAGCTGCGCTCCCCGCCTGCACTCCGAGTTCAGATTTTAGCTGCTCCTTGCTCCGCGCTCCTCTATATTCGTAGTGCGCACCGGATCGCAGAGTGCCAAATCGGCGCACCCACGCCCACCACTGCGAATAATAGAATTAAGGTTAACTCAAAGGGGGTTCTTGACTTTTCGGTAAGGAAAGATAGATAGATTAAAATTTGGGCATAGGTCCTAGGTAAATGGTAGTAAATTCGGGAATATCTTCACAGTATACGCTTTCGCCTCAACTTGGATACACAAGAGAATAAATAACATATATAGGTGACAAAAGGTGTATGTTGCCTTTATGGACTTGGAGAAGGCCTATGGGAGAGTGGATAGAGAAGGCATGAGGAAAGTACTTAGAATATAATATGGAGTAGATGTCAAGTTGCTGAAAGCAGTGAAGAGCATGTATGAGGGTGCAAAGGCGGCAGTACGTGTTGAGAACGAGCAGAGCGAGTTCTTTGACCTGAGTGTTGGGTTGAAACAGGGGTGTGTGATGTCCCCGTGGTTATTTACTGTATATATGGATGGAGTCATGAAAGAAATACTAGGAAGAGCAGTGGATGTTGGTGTATCGCTGAAAAGGGAGGGAAATGAGTGGAAGCTGCCTATACTGCTGTTTGCGGATGATACAGTTCTGATGAGCGATAATGAATGGGACCTGCAGGGTTTGGTAAATGAGTTTGGAACAGTGTGCAAAAAACGGAATTTGAAGATAAATGCGGGGAAGAGCAAGGTTATGGTCTTCAAAAGGGGTGAAGTCACAGAGTGTGAGGTGAAGTTGAACGGTCAGGCTATGGAGATCGTCAGCTCTTTTAAGTATCTGGGCAGTGTGTTGAGTAAAGATGGGACTATGGATGAGGAAGTGCGAGAGAGGGTACAAGAGGGGAAGAGGGTTGTAGGAACGTTGAAAGCAGTAACAAGAAATAGGGTGATCAGTATGGAAGTGAAGAAGTCCTTGCATGATAGTGTGGTAATCCCGACACTAACTTACGGAAGCGAAGCATGGACGTTCGGGAAGAGACTCAGACCAAGAGTGAGAGTGGTGGAAATGAGTTACTTGAGAAGTGCGTGCGGAGTTACATGGAGGGATAGACAGACGAATGAGGAATTAAGAAGGAGGTGTGGTGTGGAGGTAGATGTCTGGAAAGTGTGAAAAGGAACAACTTGAGATGGTTCGGCCATATGGAACGTATGGAAAGTGAGAGCTACATAGAGCTACATAGATACACAGACCACACAGACCTCAAGGTCCTTACTAGGCAGTCTGGCCTTACAAACTATAATATGCATATATACACATACACACATACACATACATACATATACATATATATATATACATATATATACACATACATATACACATACATACATACACACATATATATACAGTATATATATACATACTGTACAGTGCACACATACATATACATACATTTTTTTTTTTTTTTTTTTTTTTTTTTTTCCATTCATATCACCCCAGCCCTCTGCAGATAGAGGTCAAGCCTTCCCTTGAAGGCGTTTATTGTGTCGCTCTCCACCACTCTCGCTGGTAGTTTATTCCACTCTGTCGCCACACTGTAGGTGAAGAAACTCTTTGTGACATCTAGGTTTGCCTTTTTGGTTTTTAATTTCATTCCATTTCCGCGAGTTTGATTAGTATTGTTTAATGTGAATAGTGCATTTACATCGACTTTGTCGAAACCTTTTAGTATCTTAAAGCACTCAATAAGCTGACCCCTCAACCTCCTCTTTTTTAATGAGAACAGGTTCAATCGTTTAAGTCTTTCTTCATATGGTTTATTTCTTAATGAGGGTATCATCTTCGTCGCTCTACGCTGTACTGACTCGAGTCTTACAATGTCCTTGATCAGATAAGGTGACCAGAACTGCACACCATATTCAAGGTGGGGCCTCACCATACTTTTGAACAGTGGCACTATTACGTTTTCATGTTTATATGTAAATTTTCGTTTAATAAAGCCCAATGCTATGTTTGCCTTATTTGCAGCTGCTATACATTGGTCGGAAGTTTTTAGGTTTTCAGATATTAGTACCCCTAGGTCTTTTACTACCGTTGCGGTTTTTATTTGTTTGCCATTCATTTCGTATTATATTTCATATTTCTGCTACCAACCTGCAGCACCTGACATTTATCGACATTGAAGGGCATCTGCCATTTTTTCGACCACTCTGATATCTTGTTTAAATCAGATTGCAACGCATTTCTATCATCTTCGTTCAGGACTGTATTTCCTATATTTGTATCGTCGGCGAATTTGGAAATGGTGTTGTTTACCCCTACATCGATATCGTTAATGTAAATGAGAAACAGGACCGGTCCAAGGACTGAACCCTGTGGAACTCCACTAGTGACAGGCTCCCACTCCGATTCCACTCCATTTATCACCACTCTCTGTCTTCTGTCCGTAAGCCAATTTTTTATCCAAGAATGAATTTCACCTTTGATACCTATCCTCTCCAGTTTAGCCAATAGTTTTCGGTGAGGCACCTTGTCGAAAGCTTTTTGAAAGTCCAAGAAGATTATATCTAGTGATTTCGTCATGTCGTTATATGTGAATAGTTTGTTATAAAATTCAATCAAATTTGTTAGGCATGACTTATTTGATCTAAAGCCGTGTTGACTATTTTTGATTAGGTTGTTTGATTCGAGGTAATCTACAATCTTATCTCTAATGATTTTTTCCATGATTTTTCCTACAATTGAAGTTAGGCTAATTGGTCTGTAATTACTCGCTTTGGCCTTGCTACCCTTCTTGTATATCGGCGTAATGTTCGCATCTTTCCAATCACTCGGTACAATCCCCTGTAGTAGTGATGATAAGTTAAATAGTTGTGTCAGGGGTTTTGCTATTTCGTCCTTGACATTCTTAATTATTTTCGGGTGGAGCATGTCGGGTCCCGGGGTCTTATTTACATTTAAATTACTCAATTTGCTTTGTACTTCGGTAACACTGATGGTGAAATCTCCTATCTCATGAGTTGAGGTGTTATTTTCAAGGGTATGATCGATAATTTCTTCTGTGAAAACTGAGCCAAAATATTTGTTGAGCAGATTTGCCGTGTTTGTGTCGCCTGTTATTGTCTGGCCATCTTCTATTAGCGGTCCGATTCCGCTTTTGATCTGTTTATTTTTGTTTACGTAACTGTAGAATTTTTTGGGGTTTGTGGCACTTTCTCTGGCAATAGTCATTTCGTAATTTTGTTTGTTCGCCCTAATTATTTTTTTCACTTCCCTTCTACTATTTTTGTACAAGTTTTTAATTACTTCAGTGTTTGTGTTATTTTTTACAAGTTTGTGGAGTTGATTCCTTTTCCTTATTGCCTTGCCAATGTCTCTACTGTACCAAGGGGGCATACTTGATTTCGTACTACGTTTTGGTTTCATGGGTACAAATTGTTTATGCGCTTCTGTAATTGTAGACTTAAAATGTCCCCATAGTTCATTTACTTCGTTTATATTTATGAGGTTTGAGTGTATGTTTGATAGCGATTCCTTAAGTCCGTCATAATTTGCGTTTTTGAAGTCCGAAACCATTCCTGTTGTTTTTACTGAGGAATATTTGCTTATAACGTTGATTCTTAAGATTTTATGATCGGACGTTGCCAGATGTTCACCTACATCCAGGTTTGATAATAAATTTTCTTGGGTAGTGATTACGAGGTCTAGTATATTCCTGTCTCGCGTCGGCTGTTTTACGTGTTGAGTCAAAAAATTGTCCTGGATGAAGCTTGTCATTAGGCGTGACTCAGCATTTTTTCCGGTCGTGGTATTCCAGTCAATTAGGGGGAGGTTATAGTCACCTAGTAAAACTGTTTCGTCGGAATTAAGGGTTTTCTCTAGTATTTCATAAAAAATTGTATCATCGGCAACAGTTAGTCTCGGTGGTCGGTACGCTGTAGTGATATTTAAGTTCATGTTTTTTGTATTTATTTTGACGCACACTATTTCTGCATTACTTTCGGGGAGAGTCACCTCGACTGGGTTTAAGTAGGTTGCAACGTACATTGCAACCCCCCCTCTTTGTTTTCCATTGTTACGGTCTTTATGAAAAAATTTATATGGCTCTATGTGATATTCATGAAGTAGATCTTTATTTTTAAGGTTCAGATGTGTTTCCGTTATACAAATAACGTCAACTTTCTCATTTAATAACAGACATTTGAGTTCGTCTATTTTGTTTCTTATTGAGCAGGCATTTATGGATATTATTTTTATATCATTTCTCTCAGCATGCGCTGGATTTGTTTTTCTTATTGGTGAGGATGGGTTTGGGGTTATGACTTGAAGCCGCGGCGGGTTGTCAAATTCATTCAGTTGGTTGGGTTGGCTTGGAGGGGGTTGGGTGGGGTTGTTTAGTTTGTTTTGTGGTTCAGGTAGGTAAGTTTTCGCAACTTGTGGGCCATTGGGGTTGACGGTTTCCTTTAAATGGTTGTGATGGACTTCTAAGGGTTGGGTGGGGTTATTTATTTCTCTTAACTGTGCGGGTGGAGTTTGATTGGGTGGGGTTGTGAGAGGGCTTTTCCGGGGGTAGCGATATCAATACTCAGAGGAGTCTATTAGCATAGTTATTTCTCGGTCCTGACTGGCGTTGTTTTCGTGGGCAATGTAGGTTGCTTGATTTAGGGTGTCACTCATGTGCTGAACGCCTTTTTCTGATAAATGAATGCCATCTCCGCTGTACAGGGACGAGTTCCCTACAAAGGTGGTCCAATTGTCCACATACAGTACCTTCTCTTGTTCGCACATGACCTTGACTGCGTTGTTAATTTCTATGGCTCTATTTTGTCCGTATGAGCTTGTTTTAATCCGGGGTATGACGCCGCTTACCACACATTTCGTGGTCTTCCTTTTCATGACTTTAATTAGGTTCTCAAAATCTTTTTCTATGGTCTTAATTGGGGCCTTACCTCCGTCAAAGCAGTCATTTGAGCCAACATTGACGACTACACAGGTGCCCTCTGGTATGGCGGAGTTAGTTATGTCTTTCAGGATATGTTCGACTTTACCGCCTGGAATGACCTTTACTGACCTTTTTCCTCTGTTCTTGGTGGCAAAGGCAGCTCCTTGACCTCGCATGAGACTGTCACCATATACTAGGGTGAGTTTCTCCTTCCCGCTGACTCCGTGATTTGATGGTTTCGTTGTTTTCCTGTCAGGAGTTTTCTTGCCTTTCGAGCTTGCTTTCACGTGGTCAGTTACCTCGTGTGCAAATTTGTTTTTGATGGGGTTACCTGGTGTCGCTTTTCCATTCCCATTCCCATTCACGTGGTCAGTTACCTCGTGTTCGTTGTTTTCGGCGAGAACAGCAAATCTGTTTTTGATAGGGATACCTGGTGTCGCTTTCCCATTCCCTTGGGATTTGTTCTTGTTACGCCTGTTGACTACTGTCTGATATAGATCATTGGATGGGTTTTCTTTTTGAAGATATTTAACAACGTCGACTTGCTTACTCTCTATGTCCTTTACTCGCTCTTTTAGTGAGAAATTTTGATGCGAAAGTACACCTAGAGAGATTGACTAAGAGGGTGTAAGAGAGCGAGGTTGAAGGACAGAGAGGGAGAGGTGCACCGAAGGAGAGGTGGAAGGATGGAGTGAGGAAGTATATGAATGAAAGTGGTGCTGGATGGGAGGAGGGGCGTCAACTGACCGGGGACAGAGGTGCATGCGGGCAGTTCGTTCGTGGCCACCCCTGCGGGGATCACGGCGTCAGGCAATAGATAGATAGTGACATCTGAGAGTATTCCGTCTTGAGCCTGAATCGAGATAAGTATATAATTATAACGGGTGCACAATTGATAATTATAAATAACACCACAGGAAATATACTACAAAGGGTACATGGAGCAATATCTGGCATTATGAATTCACTTGCACAGATCAAGATTGATGGGAGGACAAATTACTATGTTACATGTACACAGATCGATAATTGAACAATTAAAAGGCACAGATCCTTGGCACAGATCAACTTATTAATTCTTCCGGAATACTCGCATATATTACATTACCTTCAACAATACCCACAAATTGAGATACGCAGAAACACTTAGGGTAGCGTGGGGGAGGAGAAGGGCCAAGTACGAGGGTCGGGGCGTCGCAGAGGTCAGGGCACGGCGGTTGGACGTAATGGGGCCACCTCGTCAGGAGTCCAAGGGGCAGGGCCAGACGTCAGGGGACCGCTTCGGCAATAGTCCAAGGGCACGGCTGGACGAATTATCAACAGCCACCCAATTAACTTACAAATAACCCTAACCAAATGAAATCAATGAAACGAATGAATACATGTGGTACTCCATGGAGATCGTATTAACCCCTTTAACCCCTAAAGAGTGGCGCCTGGCTATAGTCGGACAAGAGAACCAAGGACTATGTGGCGGGGCCAGGCTATAGTCGCATGCAATTTTGAGCACATTATCGGCTCTGAAAGAGAGACGAGCGGTGGGAGGAGCGTTGGTCGGCTCTGACCGTTCGGCATGGGTCCCGCGCGGCAACTGACGTCACCTCCACACACATCCACACTCACTAATTCGCTATACCGGGAATTATGTTAGGAAATTACCGTATTTTAGCGATTTTGCCCTTTGGTTGCACGATCGTTGCAAGAGAACGCATGGTCGTAGAAGGATGGTTCTGGTGTCATTGGAAAGCTCAATTATCGCCCTTTCAGGGATACATAATTGTATTATGCTTTGGCTCTTGTTTATGCATGAAAAAGAGCACGGAAATAAGCTCGTTTAGGGTAAACCACCCGCTTGGCAGGTAGTAGAAGTTACCGCCTAGGCCGCTCGTTGAATGTTAATTCCTAGGTATATCTTTCCTAAATTGCATAAAATCGTCTAATGATAGCCAGAATAAACTGTCAAAACGCGTCACGATCCTCAAGGTGTTGATAATCAAATGAGTTGTTAGGATGTTTAGCCATTAAGCCGTTATATCACCTAACTATATTATCCTTTGTTTAAGATTCCGATACCAATGCTAAATATCCCAGAATTATTGACGGGAAAATACTTACCATCAGAAATTGAATAGAAAATCTTTGTGTGATAACCCCTCTAGTAACATCGACCATTTCAATTATGTTCAATTCACATTGTTCACTGATATAATGCGACAGTTTTTCTCTATCAAATGTATTGGTTGTGGCATGTGCCTTATTAGTGATATGCCTCGCTAATGCAACAGTAATCATAGCACTTCTCATAACAAGAATACATAGAAGTAGCCTAAACAACACTGTATATATGAAAGTCTAACACTGTTAAGTAAAACAAGTACATTCTTAATAAATGTTTAATATCAAAATAAATATGTAGAAGAATCCATGAATAAGAAAGTTATCTCCAACAGTAATAAATGTCTTTGGTGCAACAGTAAGTTTGCAAATTGTATTACAAATAATATCAGATTAAATAGACTTAGGATTCCTATTTTAAGAGATATTTTTAGTGTGCGCAACAATAATACTTGGTGTCATAGTCTGACAGACACCAGTTGTGACAGCCGTCATAACCCTGGTCTGGCTGGGCGTCATAAAAGGTGTGACCCTCAATAAGACCAGGATAGTGAGAGGGGTTGTAGCTTAGGGAGTTGGTCCGTAAGTCCACTGTGATGTGCTCAGCGTTGTTGTTGTTGTTGTTGTTGTTGTGGATGTTGTGGTTTTCGTGGGAGATGTGGCCAGGGTTGTGGAGGTTGTGGTTGTCATGGGAGATGTGGCCAGGGTTATGGAGGTTGTGGTTGTCGTGGGAGTTGTAGGTGTCTTGGTGACCAGTCTGGTGGAGGTGTGTGGCTGATTGACGATGAACCGCAGCTGAACCACGGTTACCATACCTTGGGCCACTACCATATCTGGACCCAACACTACCATATCTGGACCCACTGCCACTGCTATAGCTTGGTCGTCTACCATAGTTGTTGTTGCTACCATAATGGTGGTGAGGTTCAGCCACCACCACCCCCACCATCACTAACATTACTAAACCCTTCACAAACATCCTGTACAAAAAACACAATAATAAGTACAATAAATTATGGAATCATGGTTTGACATTTTGTTGATTGAAGACAGTATGAAGAAATTACAATTAAATATCTAAACACAATCCTAGTTAATATATTCCTCTTTTGTTAGTTAGCTACATTATTCGTTATTTTTTCTGGCAACCATGCCATTATGACAGTGAAACCTGGTGCGTAAAAGGACTTCTTAATGTAAAATCCATGGCAGAATTGATCACAATTATGCAATCATATTAACTCCTGAAGGCTAATACTGTATACATATAATTCAATCTATTAATTTAATTTGCTTAATTAGCTGTTGATTGAAGTAATAGTCTCAATATTGGTAATTCAAATTGCTATTCAAGCAATGTATATAATTTACTAAATTAAATTTATAATATTTGAGCATCAAACATTGAGCTATTGCACACAATGTCGATTCTTGGTCATTATACAATATAATTATATCTTTACCTATCGGAGCATATATGCCACTATCCTTGTGTTAAATAAGCTAGCTGTATATTTACATTCATGGTCAAAAGCACTGTTCTATTAACCACAGTATACATTCTGGTCTTATCTCTATAGCTATTAGTGATAAATGTATCCTTAGCAAGCCTGTATATTCGTGGTTAGTTCAGTGTGGTTCAATAATATGTTTATACCAAATCAACAAAAGAAAATTAATGTGAAGTTATGAAGGTGGGACATAACTATTGTCCGAGACTGTACTAGTTCGCCCACATAAACTCTGTCCTCATCCAGGATTGTTTGTATAAAAGTAATATTAGAATGACTAACTTATACGTGCAGCTTGTTATGAATTACCTGATTTACCCCTGAGAATTGTGACGCATTTTGACCGTTATTCTGGCTATTATTAAACGATTTTGTTTGGATTAGGGAGGGTATATGGAAGTCAAAGGGTTGATTGAAATAGTCTTTACCCATGTAATTCCAACAGATCCTTCCTAAGCTGTAAACATCGTCTAATGATGAACAGTTTAACCTGCCAACACGCGTTGAGATCCTCAAGGGGTTAATTAGATAGATTATCTACACTCGTAACTGAAACTTACTACTTTACTTGCATACATAAAGATCACGGTGAGAAAACGAACTTATTAGGCAATAGTATATGAATCAATTGACAACGATGCATATGGAGACGTAATGGTACAAAACGTTTTACTGTTTGGGTTACTTAAATAAATGTACTTACCTCGTGTGTTATAGACAGGATACTGTGACACTGTAGCCTCAGCTCTACCTTTATATACCAAACACCAAACCCGCTCTAACAAAGGCCACACAAACTCGGGATATCCAGGTTGTGTAGGTGGGGATGCCAGAGGCCGCAGGCTGGTGTTCATGTTTGGGTAAGAGTACTATGATTATTACGACATCACAGTTTTCCAGGTTTGTAGCTCCATGGAGTTTGGGGTTAACCAGCTAAATGTACCTCGTGGGCAGTAGGCCTATGATATGCAGAGATTACAGGACATAAGCCTTAGGGTAGAATTAGAAGAGTCTTTTTGTCTATATGTATGAACGAGACAAAGGGCAAAGCTGCCTGTAACAGGTGTCATAGGATGTGGGAAGGACAGGTTGAGGGGGAGCGTTCCAGAGCTTACTTTTGGAGTAGAAGGAAGACTGGAAATATCAGATCACTCTTGGGTTAGAGAGTTGGGCAGAATAGGGATGGGAATATGTTGAAAGGCAGGTGCCACCTCCTATCTGCAGGGGCGGAGGTAGGTTATACACTAAGAAATCTCTGAAGAACACTTATTACTACTTTAGCGGTAAAAGAGTGAAAGAGATACAATATTGCAGCGTGTAGAGAGTTAGTGAGAAGAGGAAAGTTGATGAGACAAAAATTTGCTATTGACTCTATCATTTCGAGCAGTCTGGTATGGGTGTAACCTCCCCACACATGTGAACAGTACTCGATACATGAGCACATTGTGACCCTGTACAGAGCAAGAAGCTGTGCAGGGGTGTAGAAGCCACAGAGAGAGTTGAGCACATCTAACTTTTGGGAAGCTGTATTAGCACAAGTGGTAATATGATCTTTCGAAGAAAGCTCAGAAGAAAATGAAACACCAATGTACATGTTTGTGATAAAGAAGATGAAGGGTTGATTTATGTATTGTTGTAGAGTAAGGGACAGTCATGTGGAACATTGTAACGTGTGCATAGATTAATAAATTGGGTTTTGGAAGCATTGAAAGTAACAAGATTCTCTCTGCTCTAATCTGAAATAGTTGACAGATCAGGAGATAAGTGTGACATTGCCTCATCTCATGAGTTCTGAAGTAACTGCATGGTGGGTCCTTGTGTAAATCTAGTTGAATAATATCAGATAAAGTCATCGGCATACAAGTGAATAGGACTAAAGGTACATATAAGAATATCATTAATGACAATTAGAAAGTGAACTAGAGATGGGACAGAACCCTGATGAAGGCCTGAGTTGATAGGCTGAGTAAGTGAGCGACGGCTGTCCACAACCGTAGCTAGGGAACGGTCAGACAGGATTTTTGTTTCTATGTGTATGAAGGAGACAAAAGGTAGGATGTCTGTACGAGTGTCCCTCCAAAGCCAAAAGAGTGACAGAGAGCCAAATTTAAGAGATGGTGGGGTCAAAATGCCTGGACACACGAAGCTTAAAACAGTTTAAGTCATAGGATGAAGGAAAGATTGATTGAGGGAAAGAGTTCCACAGTTCACTTGTTCAGTAGAAGAAAGATTGAGAACATTTGCCAATTCTTGGGTTGGAGAGCTGGACAGAATAGGAGTAGGACTGTGTTGAAAGGCGGGTGCCTCGCACTGGCCTCAAGGGAGGGGGCATGCACTGAGAGAGCTCTGAAAAACACTGATTGTTGTAATAGCGATAGAAGAGTAAAAGAGATGCAACATTGCGGCGTGCAGAAAGAGATTGTAGGGAACTAGTAAGAGGAAGTGAGTTGATGAGGCGAAATGCTTTTGATTCTACTCGTTTGAAAAGGGTGATGGGGTGGAGTATCCCCACACATGCGAATATTGTTCAATACATGGGCGCACTGTGCCCCGATACAGAGCAAGAAGCTGTACGGGGGTGAAGAACCCATGGAGACAGTTGAGCACACTTACCTTTTAGGAAGCTGTTATAGCAAGAGTGGTAATATGATCTTTCCAAGAAAGGTCGGATTAAAAAGATACACTTAGAATATTGAGAGAAGATGAAGGGTTGATTTGTGTATTGTTGAAGAATAATTGATAGTCTTGCGGAAGATTGCGATGGACAGATAGAGGGAGAAATTGAGTCTTGGAGGTGTTAAAAGGAACAATATTTTCTCTGCCCCAGTCAGAAATAACTGGTAGATCAGAAGATAGGCATTGTATGGCCCTGTTACATGAGTTTTGAAGTCATTGCGTGCTGGGTCGATGTGAACAACTATGGAGATAAAGGCACAGATAGAGGGATAGAAGCCGAAGGAGAGTAGTTTAGAAATTAGAGTTTTGTGCCAGAGTGTATCGACGGCTTTCGATATGCTTAGTGCAATTGCAAATGTCTTACTGAAGTCCTGAGAAGACGATGACCAAGAGATAGTAAGGTAAGAAAAGATATTACTAGTAGAGCAGCCCTTAACCCCTTCTGTACCAGCGACGGCAGGGAGCCGTCAGTAGATAAGTCACTAACCAGTCCCAGCGACGGCAAGGAGCCGTCAGTAATGTACTTTCCTTGTAACTGCCAGTATCAGGCAGTGCCTGGTACTGCGACCGTTTGAGCACTGCTCTCGAGTTGGCAACACTTCTCAGCTTATATCCAACCCGCTGCAAGCTGGGAGAGCCAGTATTCCTTCTTCTTTTAAGGTGGGAGGTTGTTCTATCTTGCCATTTTGGCCACATTGCTTAGGAATGGGGGGGAGGGACTTTTAATACTGTTTCCTCTGGTATATTAGGGGTTAAGGAAACCATACTGGCGACGTGATGAAAAGACAAATGTTTAATCAATTTTGAATTAAGGATAGCTGAAAAAACTTTAGAAAGGCAAACAACAAGAGCAATTGAACGATAGTTGGAAGGTTGAGAGCGGTCATCCTTCTTAGCGACAGGTTGAATAAGGGAAAACTTCCAGGAAGGAGGGAAGATGGTAGAGGAAATACAGAGATGGAAGAGTTTGCCTTGGCAGGCAGTCCTAGTACAATAGGAGGAATACCATTTGGTCCGAACGGCTTTATAGTATTAAGCCCAGAGAGGTCAAAAAGTATATCCTTAGAAGAGATTTGAATATTGGCCTAAGTAAAAGATGAACCGGAATCATCCAAGGTGGAGTGTTTAGCAAATGTTAGTGCGAAGAGTTCAGCTTTGTCAGAGGAAGAAGTGGCGGTGGTACCATCGGAGTGGAAATGAGGAGGGAAAGACGAGGAATTGAGGAAATATAATTGTTGGAGAGGTTTTTCCCACAAATGCCCCCATATTCGACCGTCCTTCACCACACAAACCCCTCTAAATACTCTGAACCACACCATATCACTCTCACTATCAACTGTTGCCATATTCATGGCCTTTCCACTCATTTTTCCCACTGTTCAACACCACCTTTCCTCCTACAAACCTGATTTTCTTTTCTTCACTGAGACTCAGGTGTCTAGAGCAACTGCCAGCAGCCCCTTCTCTGTCTCCTCCTAATTTGTCTATCCTAATATCCAAGCCAAAGGTCGATATTGTGTATACGTACACAACAAACTAACGTTCTCTCGTGTTCCCAACTTAGAGTCTTCTGAATTCTCAACCCTCAGGCTCAAACTTTCCTGTCACTCTCTGACTAAATACTGCTGTGCTGTCTATCTATTCCATTACTCTACTGACTTTCCTAAATTCTTTGACTATTTAAGCTCTAAAGTGGAACACATCCTATCAACATCCTCTTTCTATGAAATCTCCACCTTAGGAGATTTCAATGTTCACCACCGCCAATGGCTCTCCTCTCTCCTCCTTGACCAAACCTAGAGCAGTTAGTTCAGTAACCCACTCGTATCCAGGACCGCTTCGGAAATCGGCCCAACATTCTTGACTTGTTTCTAACTTCTAACCCTTTCGCTTAGTGTCGATCTGTTCTCTCCTTTGGGATCCTCCGACCATAAACTTATCTCTGTCACCTGCCCTAACTTTCCAGTACGGCCACCTGATCTTCCCAGCTGGCGGCGCTTGTGGCACTTTGACACTGCCGACTGTGAGGCTCTTCGGCAGTACATATTCGATTTCCCATGGATTTTCGCTTCCATGGCCGGGGACTCTCGGAGAGTGCTGAACGCATTACTAAGGTAATCCTCTTAGGCATGGAGGCATACATTCCATTTTCTTTCTCTCAGTTAAAAGCAAAAAATATTGGTTTACTCACGCTTGTTCTATTGCTGTCCGCAATTAGGAGGAAGCATTCAAATGGTACCGTCACCTTCAAGCTCAAGAATCTCATTCTTCCTATGTCTCTGACCGGAATCAAGCCAAATTCTGTTTTTCAACTTGCCATACACTCTTTCATTAACAATAATTGCACTGAACTATCCACAAAATTTCTTAAGCATTTCTCTTCACATAATGTTTTCTCCGAACAACAGTATAGCTTCCTTAGTGGTCGCTCTACTGGTAATCTTCTCTCCTATCTTACTAACTCTTGGCCATCCTCCTTTAGGGGCTTCGGTGAGAATTTTCTATTGCGCTAGACATATCGAAGACCTTCAATAGAGTCTGGCATAAATCTCTAATTTCTAAGCTATCCTTCGGTTTCTATCCCTCTATCTGTGATTTTATCTCTAATTTCCTTTCTGGCTGTTCCATTGCTGCGGTTGTGGATGGCCATCGCTCTATTCCTCAAAATATCAACTCCGGTATGCCTCAGGGGTCTGTTCTATGTCCAGTTATCTTTCTAATGTTCATTAACATCTCCTCAACTGTACTTCTAGCCTCATCCACTCATATGCTAATGAATCTACCTTACACTGTTCAATTAGATATTCACATCAACCCAGCATGCAATCATTCCAGATATCAAGTAACAGGGCCTTGGCACACCTATCTTCTGATCTTTCTACTATATCTGATTGGGGCAGAGAAAACCTTGTTACTTTCAATGGATCCAAAGTGCAATTTCTCCATCCGGTTACTCCTCACAACCTTCCAAAAGACTATCACTTAGTCTTCAACAATATACAAATTAACCCTTCATCTTCTCTTAATATTCTCGGTGTATCCTTTTCTTCTGATCTCTTTGAAAGACCATATTACCACTCTTACTAAAACAGCCTCCCAGATGCTGGGTGTGCTCCACGGCCTCCGGGGGTTCTTTACCCCCACTTGGTTTCTTGCTATGTACAGGGGCACAGTGCGTCCATATATTGAGTATTTTTCGTATATGTGGGGAGGTTCCTCTCACACAGCACTTCTAGACAAAGTTGAAAAGAAAGCCTTTCGTCTCATCAACTCACGTCCACTAACTAATTCTCTGCAATTTATCTTTCTTCGCTGCAATATTGCATCTCTCTCGCTATTCTACCGCTGTTACAATAATCAGTGTTACTCAGAGCTCTCTCAATGTATACCACCTCCTCTATGTAGAGTATGTGGCACCCAACTTGCAACATAATCCCACCCCTACTTTGTGCAACTCTCCAACCCAAGAGTGAAACAATATTACCAATCTTTCTTCTACTCAACAGCTAAGCTCTGGAACTCGCTCCCTGATCCGTTTTTCCCTTATCCTATGACTTAAATTGCTTCAAACTCCGTGTGTCCAGGTATTTTGGGTCGTACATTCCTTGATTTTGACCCTGTCACTCTTTCAACTCTGGGGGAGGCACTGATCACAGGCAGTTTTGCCTTTTGGCTCCCTCATCCACATAGGAAAAAACAAATACATACCGAGAAGATTGTTTTTATAATAAAGTTACTATATGGTTTGTGTAACGAGCCACAGTGATATATTCATTGAAACAGCACTTAATCCTAACACTTTGTTTCTAGTGAATCCACAAGAGTGAAAAATACTGTAGATGAAAGTTTTAAATGTTTCTAAGTAAACCAAGTACATTCTAAATAACGACTTTAATCAAGGTAAATACATACACTATTTTTTATATAAACAGGGTGCGAACAACATTGATACATTTCTTTGGTACAACAGTCGATTTGCAAATGTAACAAGTGCACATATATATTAACAACATTTTCTAATTTCAAGATACACAGTATATAATCTTTAGTGCGCGCAACAATAATACTTGCCGTCATAGTCTGACAGGCACCAGTTGTGACAGCCGTCATAACCCTGGTTAGGCTGGGCGTCATAAAAGTTGTGACCCTCAATAAGACCAGGGTAGTTAGAGGGGTTGTAGCTTGGGAAGTTATTCCGTAAGTCCACTGTGATGTGGTCATTGTTGTTGTTGTGGAAGTTGTGGTTGTCGTGGGAGATGTGGCCAGGGTTGTGGAGGTTGTGGTTGTCGTGGGAGATGTGGCCAGGGTTGTGGAGGTTGTGGTTCTCGTGGGAGTTGTAGGTGTCTTGGTGACCAGTCTGGTGGAGGTGTGTGGTTGATTGACGATGAACCGCAGCTGAACCTCGGTTACCATACCTTGGGCCACTACCATATCCGGACCCAACAGTACCATATCTGGACCCACTGCCACTGCTATAGCTTGGTCGTCTACCATAGTTGTTGTTGCTACCATAATGGTGGTGAGGTTCAGCCACCACCACCGCCACAACCACCAACATCACCAAACCCTTCACAAACATTCTGTAAAAAACACAATCATTATAGTACAATAAATTATGGAGTCATGTTTTGACATTTTGTTGATTGAAGACAGTATGAAGGATATACAAATATATATCTAAACACAATCCTAGTTTATATATTCCTCTTTTATTAGTTAACCACATTATTCGATATTTTTTTCGATCATTTTATTATAATAAATTATGGTGTCATGGTTTGAAATTTGTGTTTTGTGATGACAGTATGAAGAAATTACTATTAAATATGTGAACACAGTATTAGTTAATATATTTCTTTTTTGATAATTACACGAATTATTACCACTTAATATTCTGACCGTTGAACATGGAGTGAATAAGGACAACATAATATACGTAACAGGATTGACGACAGTTGTACAAACGTAATACTTTCTACTTGCATATATTATTATAATGTAAGAAAAATATAATAAACATATTACACGAATTAAATTACTGCATGAAGGTGTGATACGTCTTGTGTCAGAGAGTGTACGTTAACTCGGATAAGTTTACCGTAAAAAATAATATGACTAATTTAGAAGTTGGCTGAGGGCTGGTCCTGTCCAGAGTGAGGTTTGGCATAATCTACCCAACCTTAGCCGTTTCTGTCTAGCTCTCTCTCTTCCTGTACTACCTTTCCTGCTTTTGGGACGGGAGGCTAGGAATCCCCCCCCCCCCCCCACCTCCTTTTTGTAAAATTCACCTACTAAACGAGACAGAAAAAAAGGCGAGGGAACGCTAAAGTTTTCCCGAACTCTAAGAATTGGAAATATATATGTTGTTTCTGTTCGGGCTCTGTCTCGAGTCGGCCACCCCAAGCTAGCGGGTATGTGCCTGAGTATATACATACCTACAGTTTACAAGTTCTTATAGTGTGTTATTAATTAGTTGATTAACCCTACCCAGATACGATGGCGCACTTCGTTTTTGTTTTCTGGCTAGTTTTATAAGATGTTATTCAGATTAGGAAGTGTATATGGAAGTCGGAGGGTTAATTGAGATTATATATCGACCCACTTCCACCGCCGTAAGCTGTTTGAAATCGTGTAATGAAGAAATCGTCTAACCAGAATAAACTGTCAAACGCGGCATAATCCTCCATCAAGGAGTTAATTAGAGCGATTAACTACACTCGTAGCTCATCATTACCCGTTTAGTTCTTTACATTAAATCCTGGATGAATAAGAAGGTAACGTGGAAAGCTGTACAGGAGTTAATAAACACATATAAACATAGATGGATAATACTACTTACTACTACTTAGGCTATGAAGAACATTTTTCAATCGTCTGCACAAATATCTGTTACACAATATTATGATAAATGTGAAACAGTGAACATGTAATGAGATGAACACAGACTTGGGGAATGTGGCTAAAGGGATTGGTCAGTATATTTAGTGAGCGAATCAGAATTGTATATTTATTTATACATTGCTTATCACGGCAAGAGAGTATTCAATCGCCTGCACAAGTAGGAGGTACAGTACATTACTATACGATAAACTTGAGACAGTGGACACACAGACAGAGATAATACACTTACTCAGTCATATGTTAAAAGGAAATGTTTCAATATATTTCATTACCGTGTCAGAATTGTTCGATAAAATACCTACATAAACAATCACACATAAAAGTTCTAGGATCCTCCTCCTTTATGTTTGACTTTATGCAATTATAACTAGCTGGGTTCATTATTGGATGGAACTTCCTTTTAAATAAATTGTATATAAAGTTTTGTAGTTGATGCATAGGAAATTATAGTCATAAATTCGTTTCCAAAGCTATACTTCCATGATTAGAAATATGGGAGACCCACGAATTTTTAAGAATGACTGTACCATATTTCACTGCTGGCTATTGTACTTACCTCGTGTGTTATAGAGACGATACTGTGACACTGTAACCTCGCTTCTACCATTATATACCAAACACCAAACCCACTCCAACAAAGGTGACAAAACTCGGGATATCCAGGTTGGGAGGGTGGGGAATACCAGATACCCCAGGCTGGTGTTTGGAAGGCGATGACCCACGAACGTATTTTCCGGGAATTTTCGATGAACAAGTTTCTCCACTACTATGAGGCTCTTTCACATTGGCATTGGACACTAGACCCAAGGTAGATTTTATAACGTAAGAAACATAATAATACAACATAAATATTAATGCTACCAAACTACAATTTACTGTAAAAAATTACGGAAATAACTCTCGTGTGAGCCTGGTGTTAATGAATGGCGTGTATATATATACAGTAAATATATATATATATATATATATATACCGGTTTATCTATCTATCTATATATATATATATATATATATATATATATATATATATATATATATATATATATATATATATATATATATATATATATATATATATATATATATATATATATATATACTGTATATATACCGGTATATACCGGTATATATATATATTTTTTTTTCTATGTGATTGAGGGAGGCAAAAGGCATAACTGCCTATAGCGAGTGCCTCCCCCATAGTTGAAAGAGTAACAGGGCCAAAATCAAGGGACGTTCGAGCCAAAATGCCTGGACACACGGAGTTTGAAGCAATTTAAGTCATAGGAAGAGGGAAAGACCGATTCTGGGAGAGAGTTCCAGAGCTCAGATGTTGAGTAGAAGAAAGTTTGAGTGTAACGTTTCACTCTTGGGTTGGAGAGTTGCACAGAGTAGGGGTGGGATTGAGTTGCAAGACGGGTACCACGTGCCCTACGTAAAGGAGGTGGTATGCACTGGGATAGCTCTGAGGAACACTGATTATTATAGTAACGATAGAATAGCGAGAGAGATGCAACATTGCGGCGGAGAGAGAGAGATTGCAGAGAGTTGGTGAGTGGACGGGAGTTAATGATACGAAAGGCCTTCCTTTCAACTTTGTCTAGGAGAGCGGTGGGAGAGGAACCTCCCCACACATGTGAACAATACTCAATACAAGGGCGCACTATGCCCCTGTACAGAGCAAGAAGCTGTGCAGGGGAAAAGAACCCCCTAAGGCGGTTGAGCACACCCAGCTTCTGGGAGGCTGCCTTAGCAAGACTGGTAATATGGTCCTTCCAAATGAGAGCAGAAGAAAAAGAGACACCAAGAATATTGAGAGAAGATGAAGGGTCAATTTTTGTATTGTTGAAGAATAAGGGATAGTCCGCTGGGAGATCCTGACGGGTAGATAGATGGAGAAATTGGGTTTTGGAAGCATTAAAGTTAACAAGGTTTTCTCTGCCCCAATTGGAAATAGTATTTAGATCAGAATTTAAGAGTTCTATGGCTTCATTACGTTTGTCGTTGAGGGATTGCTGGCAGGGGCGTTCTGAAAAACTAATGGAGTAGTGTAAGGGTGAGTCGTCTGCGTATGAATGGATGGGAATTAAGGCACAGTTAAGGAGATCATTTATAAAAATTAGAAAGAGAATAGGAGATAGGACAGAGCCCTGAGGAACACCGGAGTTTATAGGGTGAGGAAGTGAACAATGGCCGTCCACAACCGCAGCTATGGAACGGCCGGAAAGGAAATTAGAGACAAAGGCACAGATGGAGGGATAGAAACCGAAGGAGGGTAGTTTAGAAATTAAAGATTTATGCCAAACTCTATCGAAGGCTTTCGATATGTCTAGTGCAATAGAAAAAGTCTCACCGAAGTCCCGAAAGGAGGATGACCAAGAGTTAGTAAGATATGAAAGAAGATCACCAGTAGAGCGACCCTTAAGGAAGCCATACTGGCGATCTGAGAGCAGATTATGAGAAGAGAAATGCTTAAGAAATTTGGAAGCAAGAATAGTTTCAAAAACTTTTGAAAGACAAGAGATAAGAGCAATTGGACGATAGTTGGAGGGTTGAGAGCGGTCACCCTTCTTTGGGACAGGTTGAATGTGAGCAAACTTCCAGCATGAAGGGAAGACGTTAGAGGATAGACAGAGACGAAAGAGTTTGCCTAGGCAGGGAGTCAGCACGGAAGCACAGTTTTTGAGAACAACAGGAGGAACACCGTCCGGACCGTACGCCTTATTAGTGTTAAGCCCAGAGAGGGTAGAAAGTACATCTTTAGAAGAGATTAGGATATTAGGCATAAGTAAGAGAGAGGAGGGCGGAGAGGGAGGAATAGCACCGGAATCATCCAAGATGGAGTTTCTAGCAAACGTTTGAGCGAAGAGTTTAGCTTTGTCAGAGGAAGAAGTGATGGTTGTGCCATCAGAGTGGGAAAGGGGAGGGAAAGACGAGGAAGAGAAATTGTTGGAAAGGTTTTTGGCTAGATGCCAGAAAGCTTGGGAAGAGCTAGAGTTGGATAGTTCAGTGCATTTATTATTGATGAAAGAGTGTTTGGCAAGTCGAAGAAGAGATTAGGCTTGATTCCGGGCAGAAACATATGAAGAATGAGAGTCTTGAGTTTTAAGGCGTCGGTACCGTTTGAATGCTTCCTTATTGCGGACAGCAGTAGAACAGGCCAAGATTTTTTAGCATTAGACTGAGAGAAAGAGAATGGAATGTATGCTTCCATGCCCGATAGGATTACCTCGGTAATGCGTACAGCACTCTCCGAGGGTCCTCGGCCATGGAAGCAGAAATCATTCCATGGGAAATCAAAGAAGTACTGCCGAAGAGCCTCCCAGTCGGCAGCGCCAAAGTGCCACAAGCGCCGCCGGCTAGGAGGATCGGGTGGCTGTACTGGAGAGATAGGACAGGTGACGGAGATAAGTTTATGGTCGGAGGAGCCCAAAGGAGAGAAAAGATCGACAGTATAAGAAGAAGGGTTGGAAGTTAGAAACAGGTCAAGAATGTTGGGCCGATCTCCGATGCGATCCGGGATACGGGTGGGTTGCTGAACTAACTGCTCTAGGTAATTTAGGATAGAAAAGACGTAGGCTTGTTCACCAGGTAGATAAGTAGTGTGAGAGGAGAGCCATTGGCGGTGGTGAAAGTTGAAATCTCCTAAGATGGAGATTTCTGAGAAAGGAGAAATGGATAGAATGTGTTCCACTGTAGAGTTTAGATAGTCAAAGAATTTGGGAAAGTTGCTAGAGTTAGGGGAAAGATAGACAGCACAGAAATATTTAGTAAGAGAATGACAGGAAAGTTTGAGCCATAAAGTTGAGAATTCAGAGGAGTCGAAATCGGGAACACGAGAGCAAGTGAGTTTGTTATGCACATATGCACAACATCCGCCTTTGGCTTTGAAACTAGGATAGAGAAAGTAGGAGGATACAGAGAAGGGGTTGCTGGATGTTGCTACAGACACCTGGATTTCGGTGAGGAAGAGAAGATCAGGTTTGTAGGAGGAGAGATGGTGCTCAACAGAGTGAAAGTTAGAGGAAAGTCCGCGAATGTTGCAGAAATTAATAGAAAGAGTAACAGGCCGAGGTCCAGGTAATTGTGTGGGGTCGTCAGGGGATGGTCGGTCGGGTGAGGGGGCATTTATGGTCCCCCCTCCCTGGGGAATCCGAGGCTGGGCTACAATACTTCATTTTTTATATATATAATTTTATATTTATATATATATATATATATATATATATATATATATATATATATATATATATATATATATACCGGTATATATATATAGGGGGTTCTTTTCCCCTGCACAGCTTCTTTCTCTGTACAGGGGCATAGTGCATCCTTGTATTGAGTATTGTTCACATGTGTGGGGAGGTTCCTCTCACACCGCTCTCTTAGACAAAGTTGAAAGGAAGGCCTTTCGTATCATTAACGCCCGTCCACTCACCAACTCTCTGCAATCTTTCTCTCTCCGCCGCAATGTTGCATCTCTCTCGCTATTCTATCGCTACTATAATAATCAGTGTTCCTTAGAGCTTTCCCAGTGTATACCACCTCCTTTACGTAGGGCACGTGGTACCCGTCTTGCAACTCAATCCCACCCCTACTCTATGCAACTCTCCAACCCTAGAGTGAAACGTTACTCTCAGTCTTTCTTCTACACCTCAGCTGAGCTCTGGAACTCTAACCCAGAATCAGTCTTTCCCTCTTCCTACGACTTAAATTGCTTCAAACTCCTTGTGTCCAGGCATTTTGGCTCGAGCGTCCCATGATTTTGGCCCTGTCACTCTTTCAACTATGGGGACAGCACTCGCTATAGGCAGTTCTGCCTTTTGCCTCCCTCAATCACATAGATTTTTTTTTTTTTTTTTTATATACTGTATATATATATATATATATATATATATATATATATATATATATATATATATATATATATATACAGTATATATATATATATATATATATATATATATATATATATATATATAGTACTGGCATTATTTCCACATCACAGTTTTCCAGGTTTGTGTTTTCATGGATTTTGGGGAGTAACCCGCAGAAAACCTGTAGCCCAAGGGTTGTGTGATGTGCGGGATTCTGGGAGGTTTACGATAGAATTGGGAGAGAGTTGTTTTATCTATATGCACATGTTAACATTATCTGGTCCGACGTGTTGTCTGTTATCCGATATTTTGTTTAATTGTTATCGATGATTTTTGTTTCTACATTTGTTCAAGCTATGCACTATATTTTGTCCCCTAGGCTAACAAAAACGCCTTCCCAGACTTGCTGCAAACTAAAACATGCCCACACAGACCCCCTTCAAGCTAAATTTGTACATATTTCGATAGAAAAATGTCCCGATTATTTTAAATTAGGGTAGCGTGGTGGAGGAGAAGGGTCAAGTACGAGGGTCCGGGCGTCGCAGAGGTCGGGCATGGTGGCTGGACGTAATGGGGCCACCTCGTCATGAGTCCAAGGGGCAGGGCTTGACGTCAGGGGACCGCTTCGGCAGAAGTCCAAGGGCAGGGAGTCTCCTGGGGAGGTGTGGTGGAGTGGTCTTGCCACTGGCCTGGTAATCCAAAGGTCCCGGATTCAAATCCCGATGTATCAATGGGAAGATATTATTGGGATGGAATTTGTTATGTACCTGGTATCAGTGCATTACCACTAGCCCATCGAAACGTCAATAAAATACCCTCATTGTTCCCTGATTAAATAGCACTGTATGAATATTCCCATATTCAAAATATGCTATAGGGGTGCAATACCTGGTGAGTTATCTGCTCAACAGGTGGCGTTGTGTGTGTGTAAGTGTGAGAGTCTGAGTGTAGGGGTTGAGACAGTGAAGCACGGGAACGAGGTGGCTTCAGAGATGGGGTCGTTTCGGGCCATGAGTGAGCACCGTGCCTCATGTGAAGGCAAGATGGCAGGTGCTCGTTGTACTCTACGTGCTTCACATGTCTCACTCCCTAGACTGGAACAAGACCTCACGGGCTTCACTGTTCATTGTAAAGCGGTGAATGTTAAGGCTCTCAGCCTATGCCCGAGAGGAAGTAAGTTGGAAAAAAAAAAAAAAAAAAAAAAAAAAAAAAATCGCAGTGGACAGCAGGCTCATTCCCTTCTCAGGGGGGGAAGGGGACGAATCTCGGACAGGATTGTCCAGACAGAGCGCTAGTAGGTGGGGGTATACTCCCGGACAATATTATCCAGACAGAATACTGTCTGGATCTAGATTTAGGTATAACTAGTAGGATAAGTAAATTCGCAGACGATACTAAAATGGGGAGATCAATTGATTCAGATAGCGATATAGAGTGCCTCCAAAGGGATCTAGATACCTTACATGAATGGTCAGTAAATTGGCAGATGAAGTTTAACATTGACAAATGCAAGGTATTAAAGATAGGGAAGATGCATACAAATGTTAAATATAAACTAGCTAATTTAGAATAAGAAAATTTAGACTGTGAGAAAGATCTAGGTGTGTTTGTTAGCAATGATTTGAAGCCTAGAAAACAGTGTATAAGCGTTCGTAATAAGGCAAACAGGATTCTCGGGTTCATCTTTAGGAGTGTGAGTAACAGAACTGCTGATGTTATCTTAAAACTTTACTTGTCATTAGTGAGACCCCATATGGATTATGCTGTCCAATTTTGGTGTCCTTATTACAGAATGGACATAGATTCATAGGAGAGAGTACAGCGTAGAATGACAAAAATGATCCATAATATTAGAAATCTTTCGTATGAAGAAAGGTTGAAGAAATTAGGTTTACATTCGTTAGAGAGACGCAGAGTTAGAGGGGATATGATAGAGGTGTTCAAGTGGGTTAGTGGGATTAACAAAGGGGACATGACAAATGTACTAAAGCTCAGTGATAGCGAAAGAACTCGTACCAATGGTTTCAAATTAGATAAATTTCGTTTCAGAAAAGATATAGGCAAATATTGGTTTGGTAACAGAGTTGTAGATGGGTGGAATGGACTACCAAGTGCTATAGTGGGGTCTAAAACGGTAGGGAGCTTTAAGATAAAATTGGATAAGCATATGGACGAGAAGGGTTGGGTGTGAAGGGGGATCAGCCGGGTTGGGCCAATCAGCACTCTGCATACCCCCATAATCCTGCGTTAATCTCTAACCGTTTTGGTAAGATGATCCTCAGGGTATTAGAGTGTTGAGCCTATAATTGGGCTTTGTAATTGAACTGGGGTTGTGTGGGACAGGGATCTGCCTTGCTTAGGCCAATCGGCTTTCTGCAGACTCCCATTTTCTTATGTTCTTATGTTCTTAATAGGCCTACTGAGGGTGAACTGATTTCCTGTAGTTTCAGTCAGTCTATATTTGGGTTATTGCTCTTGGTCAGGTTGCATGATCTCGCATGAATAGGGGCATAGTAAATACATAAATATTGGCTATGTTGAGGTTAATAATTACATGAAACATATATTATGGTGCTTAATGACATCGCACTGAGGTTCTCTCTTTTTGACCTTTGGTTCTTACTTATACCATCAAGCGCATGATGATGTAATTCATGATTTTCTGTTCACTAATTGTTTTGGCTATTTGGATTGCTTATATAATGTTTTTCTTCCTTGGCACTTCCTATTACCATTTCACTTTCCTTCTCGTCTGGCAGCTTCTTGAGGATGGAGGGACCCAACGATTTAAATACTCCCAGGGCTCTTTATTCTTAGATTGCATAATTTTTGTGTTATCATAGTATTGGGGGGGAAGTTCTGCCTTGGCTGTTTGAGCCCTGCACTGTGATTGGTGGGGCCGGGTGAGGAGATGATTGGTGGGGCTTGACCTGCCTTTTGGGGGTAACTCACCTGTTCGCCCGGGAATTAGAGAATGGGTCCATGGGTCAGATTTCCCATTCTTGTGTTTCCCGTTCTCTGGAGAATGGGAAATTAATCTGTTGCTAAATCCTTTTCTTCTGTTTTCCCTTGACTCTCTGACGGTGGCTATTCTGTGTGGTTGTCCTTTAGGCTCCGTTATTTCAATAAATATTGTATAAGTAAAACAACTATGTCATATGCTTGTCGATATTCTCGGTTAGTATAGGAACTGTATAAGTAAACAACTAACTCCTGATTGTCAATATCCTAGATTACTTATGAGATCAGGTTAGCAATTAAGGAACACCCCGTTCTTAGCATTAATCATCCATTACAAACCCCAATGTACTTGAAAACACTAATGAAAGCATATGGTCCTCCCGGGATTCGAACTCGGGACACCACAGCTAGCATCTAAACCATTATACCACCAACACAGTTATATCAATAACAGTTAATTCACAAATCCAGTATCTAAGGAAAGCGATAAGAGCCGGTATCAGTATTAACAATTTAGCTATTTTCCCTCTAGATCTTCTGTAGAGCTCTTTACTACGATCTAGTGGGAATATTTTACATCTAGCGACATAATTTTCCTAGCGATATTATAAAGATTTAATACATTTTATAGCGATATTCTAAAGATTTAAGACATTTTAGAGCGATATTCTAAAACTTAAGACATTTTAGAGCGATATTCTAGAGATTTAAGACATTTTAGAGCGATATTCTAAAAACTTAAGCCATTTTAGAGCGATATTCTAAAGATTTAAGACATTTTAGAGCGATATTCTAAACATTAAAGACATTTTACAGCGATATTCTAAACATTTAAGACATTTTAGAGCGATATTCTAGAGATTGCGGCATTATTCTACTGATATTCGGCATTTATTTTATTTATTTATTTTTCTTTTTTCTATGTGATTGAGGGAGGCAAAAGGCATAACTGCCTATAGCGAGTGCCCTCCCCATAGTTGAAAGAGTGACAGGGCCAAAATCAAGGGACGTTCGAGCCAAAATGCCTGGACACACGGAGTTTGAAGCAATTTAAGTCATAGGAAGAGGGAAAGACTGATTCTGGGAGAGAGTTCCAGAGCTCAGCTGTTGAGTAGAAGAAAGTTTGAGAGTAACGTTTCACTCTTGGGTTGGAGAGTTGCACAGAGTAGGGGTGGGATTGAGTTGCAAGACGGGTACCACGTGCCCTACGTAAAGGAGGTGGTATGCACTGGGATAGCTCTGAGGAACACTGATTATTATAGTAGCGATAGAATAGCGAGAGAGATGCAACATTGCGGCGGAGAGAGAAAGATTGCAGAGAGTTGGTGAGTGGACGGGAGTTAATGATACGAAAGGCCTTCCTTTCAACTTTGTCTAGGAGAGCGGTGTGAGAGGAACCTCCCCACACATGTGAACAATACTCAATACAAGGGAGCACTATGTCCCTGTACAGAGCAAGAAGCTGTGCAGGGGAAAAGAACCCCCTAAGGCGGTTGAGCACACCCAGCTTCTGGGAGGCTGCCTTAGCAAGACTGGTAATATGGTCCTTCCAAATGAGAGCAGAAGAAAAATTTACTGTCTAGCGGTCTTCTAGCGACTTTTGAGAACGGATTTAGCGGTAGTTGCTATATTGACTTGGTAACACTGGCAGGCATGATATAACAATACAGTTAAGGAGGGTAGTGCTTGTATTTTTGGTCTAGATATACCGGTATATATTTATTCATATATATTTTTGAGTTTCCTCGCTAGACCTCCATCAAGCTTAGAAAAACACCCCCTAGACCCCCTTTCAAGATATGTTTTTATATTTTTCGGTAGAAAAATGTCCTGGCCGAATGTCCTGGCTAAAATGTCCTGGCCGAATGTCCTGGCTAAAATGTCCTGGCCGAATGTCCTGGCTAAAATGTCCTGGCCGAATGTCCTGGCTAAAATTAGAGGCTCGCTATCGCTCGCCAGGAAAAAATAGACATCTAAAGGGCACGACATTTCTTAATATTGACAAAGAAATGAGGCGAAAGGTCTCAAAATCGCCAAACTAACAGAACGAACGTGTTAAAATCTCAAAACTAATATGCTAAACATGAGGGAGAAAGAGGTCCAGGAAAAGCGAGTACCTCCCCCTTAATATAGGCAGTATTCTAGGTCAGCTGGGAGAGCAAATGAAATACGACAATTGACTCATTTATGTACTGGTGACGACTTTTTCATTTGATTTCAGCTACATTTAGAAGATTATATGAAGCTTAGTTAACCCATTGAGTACCAGCGACGTGTGCTATATTTTATTCTAGTTATATTTATAATATATCATGCAGCTTAGGAAGGATCTGTGGTAGTTAAAGGGGTTGGTTGAGATACTTTGAAGCCCTATTATTGCTAGAGCTCCTTCCTAAGCTGAATAGAATCGTCTAATAGTTGCCAGAAAACGATGAAAAAGACGGGTTAAGAAGGATGTATGGTAGCTAAAAGGATTAATTGAGATCATCTGTAGCCTGTTAACCCTTTGCAGATCATGACGCGTTTTGACAGTTTATTCTGGTTATCAGTAGACGATTTTAGACCACTTAGGAAGGATATTTGGGAAATATAAGGGTAAATACCATCTCAGTTAAGGAAACCCACCTCGATTTGTTTTCTCTTTCTCTCTCTCTCTCTTTGGCTTGTATCCATTCGGCCCCATTCAGCCTACTGTTTTAAGAAGTATACCCCCATCCGGGTGTCAATATTTTCCTGGCGAGCGGTAGCGAGCCAGCATATATATATATATTTTTGTTTTGACAACAGGCTAAATTTGTAAATTTTTCGATAGAAAAAAAAGTCTCCGGCGAAGCCGGATTTCTCCATACAATGCTGGCTCGCTATCGCTCGCCAGGAAGAAAACGACACCCGGATGGGGGTAAACGTCTTAAAACAGTTGGCTGAATGGGGCCAAATGGATACAAGCTAGGGAAAGAGAGAAAAGGAGAGAAAGATAAAAAAGCCGGTGACCCCCCTTAACCCTCTGACTTCCATATACCCTTTCTAATCTGCATAAAATCGTCTAATTTGATATTAAATGACATATGGAGATGCAGGACTGAGGAGTTGCTGACCAAGTACCAGGAAATGCTGGAGAGGATCAAGGAGAAGGGTGGATTTCCTGTGGTACACAGTATCCTGCCAAGAAGAGGGGCACGGAAGGAATGGTCCTCCAGAGCTATTGGTGTAAATAGCCGGCTGGAGAAGTATTGCAAGGCAAAGTCAATACCATTCCTAGATAACTGGACCCACTTCTATGGTAAGGATGAACTGTATGCCCAGGATGGAGTACATCTTTCTCGACTAGGAATTTCGACCTTAGCCAGCTCACTGGACAAGATTGTTGCGGGGTTTCGTTAAAAAAAAACTGGGTGTGTAAGTAAAATACTGTCTCCATATGGAGCAGGTACTTCATGTGACAAACCAGTGAGTAAAATAGAAATAATCAGTCAAGATAGTGCGAATATAGTGATGTGTAATAGTAGTATCGATAACACTACACATATAACTGATAGTAAAGATGAGAATACTGATAGAGTAGAATTTCCGTCTAGATCTAGTAGTTCAACAGGAAATAATAAGTTAGCTAAACACAATAGAAAATTAGTTGCAAATAAAAGTAATAGGTTGAGGGTATATTATACAAATTGTAGGAGTTTATGTAACAAAATGAACGAACTTAGAGCACTCGTTAGCACAGAAAATATAGACATAAGAGCGCTAACTGAAACGTGGATTAATACAGAATCTAGGCATTTTTTAGCAGAATTTGATATTCCAGGATATAGTTTGTTTAAATATGACCGAACAAGTAGGAGGGGCGGGGGTATAGCAGTGTTTGTCAGGAGCACAATAAAAAGCTGTATTAAATCAGGTATTAGACTAAATAATGATAATGAAAGTGTTTGGGTAGAGGTTAACGAAGGTAGTGAGACCATAGTTATTGGAGTTATATATAGACCGCCTAATATGAGTAGAAATGGCGGAACATCGTTATGGGAGGAAATTAAAATAGCTTCAAGGTTTAGCAATGTGTGCATTATGGGGGATTTTAATTTTCCGAACATTGATTGACAGCACCAAATAGGCGACTCCGATTCAGTAGAGTTTATTGAGGTAGTACAAGATCGTTTTTTATTTCAATTCATAGATACGCCGACTAGAGGTATTAATATTCTTGATTTAGTTTTCAGTAACAATGAACATATGATAAATGATGTAGAGGAAATCGCGATCATAAATCTATTTATTTTAATATACAAGGGACAGGGAATGCTAAAGAGAATACGACACTTATCCCAGATTTCAGAAAAGCTGATTATGGTGGGATAAGAAGTGACTTAAGGGTGGACCCTATTGTTAAGCAATTAAGTCAGGATATGCCAGAGTTAAACTTGCCACCTACATATAACCAGTTTATTGCTTCACTCCACAATGCTCAAAATATATATATATCCCTAAAAGAAGATTTAGATCGACGCAGAACCAACCAAAATGGATGACTAATAAGCTAATAGATCTTATAGGGAAAAAAAGGAATATATAGAAAAATAAAGAAAGGCGAAAATCATCTACATATATACTATCAGACTCTATCAAGACAGGTCAAAAAGGAAATCAGGAAAGCAAAAAGAAATTGTGAAATAAGGATAGCCAGTGACTCAAAAAATAACACTAAAGCTTTTTACCAACTATATAAATCTAAAGTTAGAGATGTAATAGGCCCCCTAAAAACTTCAATAGGAGAAATAACAGAAAATGATTTAGAAATGTGCAGTACATTAAATAGTCAGTTTCCTTCCGTTTTCACTAATCAAAATTTGGCACAGATTCCAGAAGTCAATATGGTATATAGTGATAGTGTAGAAAATATGTTAAGTACAGTTAGTATAAGTAGAAATGATGTGCTTAAGGAAATTGACAGACTGAAACCTCAAACATCGCCTGGTCCTGATGAGGTATATGCTAGAGTATTAAAAGAATGCAGAGATTAGTTAAGTAGCCCATTAGCATTTTTATTTAACAAGTCATTAGAAACAGGTTTAGTTCCAGAAGCTTGGAAGCTTGCAAATGTAGTTCCGATCTTCAAAAAAGGTCATAAATCGATAGCATCCAATTACCGTCCCATTAGTCTCACATCAATCATAGGAAAGTTGCTAGAGTCTATTATTGCTAGGAAAATTAGAAGCCACTTAGTAAAATTTAACTTAATAAATTCTTCTCAGCATGGATTCACTCAGGGACGTTCTTGCCTTACTAATTTGCTTAGCTTTTGCTCAGAGGTAGGCTATATGAAGCAGTAGATAGTGACAAGTCATATGATAGTATTTATTTAGATTTCAGTAAAGCTTTCGACAGAGTCCCTCATGAGAGATTGATGAGAAAGGTTGAGGCACATGGAATAGGAGGATCGTTGTTGGGATGGATTAGGTCATGGCTAATTGGTAGGAAACAGAGAGTCAGCATAAATGGTACCAAGTCAGAGTGGGGAGCAGTCAAAAGTGGTGTCCCCCACGGATCTGTATTAGGTCCCCTGTTGTTTCTTATATACATAAATGACCTAGATTTAGGTATAACTAGTAGGATAAGTAAATTCGCAGACGATACTAACATGGGGAGATCAATTGATTCAGATAGCGATATAGAGTGCCTCCAAAGGGATCTAGATACCTTACATGAATGGTCAGTAAATTGGCAGATGAAGTTTAACATTGACAAATGCAAGGTGTGTTGTGTGGGACAGGGATCTGCCTTGCTTAGGCCAATCGGCTTTCTGCAGACTCCCATTTTCTTATGTTCTTATGTTCTTATGTATTAAAGATAGGGAAGATGCAAACAAATGTTAAATATAAACTAGCTAATTTAGAATTAGAAAATTCAGACTGCGAGAAAGATCTAGGTGTGTTTGTTAGCAATGATTTGAAGCCTAGAAAACAGTGTATAAGCGTTCGTAATAAGGCAAACAGGATTCTCGGGTTCATCTCTAGGAGTGTGAGTAACAGAACTGCTGATGTTATCTTAAAACTTTACTTGTCATTAGTGAGACCCCATATGGATTATGCTGTCCAATTTTGGTGTCCTTATTACAGAATGGACATAGATTCATTGGAGAGAGTACAGAGTAGAATGACAAAAATGATCCATAATATTAGAAATCTTCCGTATGAAGAAAGGTTGAAGAAATTAGGTTTACATTCGTTAGAGAGACGCAGAGTTAGAGGGGATATGATAGAGGTGTTCAAGTGGGTTAGTGGGATTAACAAAGGGGACATGACAAATGTACTAAAGCTCAGTGATAGCGAGAGAACTCGTACCAATGGTTTCAAATTAGATAAGTTTCGTTTCAGAAAAGATAAAGGCAAATATTGGTTTGGAAACAGAGTTGTAAATGGGTGGAATGGACTACCAAGTGCTATAGTGGGATCTAAAACGGTAGGGAGCTTTAAGATGAAATTGGATAAGCATATGGACGAGAAGGGTTGGGTGTGAAGGGGGATCAGCCGGGTTGGGCCAATCAGCGCTCTGCAGACCCCCATAATCCTGCGTTAATCTCTAACCATTTTGGTAAGATGATCCTCAGGGTATTAGAGTGTTGAGCCTATAATTGGGCTTTGTAATTTAATTGGGGTTGTGTGGGACAGGGATCTGCCTTGCTTCGGCCAATTGGCTTTCTGCAGACTCCCATTTTCTTATGTTCTTATGTTCTTATGTATAATAATAGCCAGCCAGCAGAACAGAAACCCGTATTGGATCTTGGAAGGGTTAATGGGTAGACGTCCTTCCTAAGCTGATAAAAGTCGTCTAATAGTTGCCAGAATATAATGTGCAGAATGTCACCGGTACTGAATGAGTTAAAACCAGTTAATCCATTCACAGTACCAGGGACGTCTATTCCATCGTATACTGGCAACTATTAGAAGACTTTATTCAGCTTAGGAAGGACCTCTAGCAATAATACGGCTTCAAACTTTCTCAACCATAACCCATTCAACTACCACAGATCCTTCCTAAGCTGCCTAATATGGTCTAAATATAGGTAGACTAAACTATAACACACATCGCTGGTACTCATATGGTTAAACCAAAATAACTATACCATCATGTAGGTTATCACAACTACCTCACCACAGACACTACTTTAGCTTAATATGGTCTAAATATAGCTAGACTAAACTATAACACACATCGCTGGTACTCATATGGTTAAACCAAAACAACTATACTGTCGGGAATTTAGATAAAGAGGTTAAATTACATATCACTGGTACATGACATATTCCAACAAATAGTTATAATATAATTACCAACGACGTAGTCGTTGATGGGTGTAATCCAGTCCCCCACACGCGGCTAGTTCAATTGCATGACATGTAGGAATGTTCACATAATACAATATCGATACAATGAACTTAGCTTAGAGGACTGGTGATGTATGACTGTTGTTAATATTGTTAGTAGTTGTAGCACATGGTGAACTGTGGGTTGAGTCAGAGCCGGGGGAGGAGATGTTGGCTGTATGGTGTTGATTGAGAGACTAAAGGGCCGGCGTCCGATCGCTTCGCGAAATTACATATGGCTGCCGGCTCATAATAATTATAACCCATAACTTGGTTTCATAATACATCTAGAGCTGATGTAGATATTTATACATTACAGTTAATATTTAACCTAACTTAAGAATAAACTACAATACACAAAGAACCAGCCGAAATCGTACATGCGATACGATACCGCCAAATTCAAATGTCCTATTGGACCTAAAACTGTCGGGATCATTACCCTATTCCTGACATATTGCCCGCCACCAAAATGATATACAGGAGCTATATACAGAGAACAACAAAAGGACATCGAAGTCAAAGATCACCTAGTTTGATCTTTGATCTCCAAAGATCCACGGAACTCATAGCCGCCCTCCTTTTGGGACGAGCGCCACCTGAAGCCTGAGGAGGATCATCCTTCTCATTATCAGCTGCCCCACCTTGAGGAGCACTGTCACCAGCATTCTCCCGCGGAGGTGTATCAGTAGAGACGCCAGGATCATCCGGCAGTTCTACATCCTGCTCCAGGGGATATAACCTTACGACTGGGCGAGTAGTAACCCCAGTCGAAGTTCGTATTCTAGCAACCCTTATAAGACCATCAATGCCCTGGAACAAATCGATAATCCTCCCAAGCTTCCAAAATAACCTAGGACGCTCATCATGAACCAGGACGATATCCCCGATACGAGGCCATCGTTGATTCGTCCCTTTGATCTTATTAGAGTGACGCTCGCGAAGAGACAGCAAATATTCTTGGATCCACCGTTTCCATAGATCGTCGGACACCTTGTTTACATACTGGAAGCGACGACGTGTGGCGTCAGCATTGCCGAACGTAGGGTCATGCAGATCTTCGTCATTTACGGACGATCTAGGAAAGGTATTAAGGGTTCGTCCACGTGTTATCATGGAAGGCGAAATGGGTAAGAGGTCATCAACATCTGCCGAGGTATAAGTCAAGGGCCTGTCGTTGACTGACATCTCAATTTCTATTAAGATGGTTTGCAACTCCCGTCTGGTCACCAGTGCCCTTCCTAATACCTTCTTCAAGGCAGATTTGACGATACCGATTGTTCTCTCCCAAATCGCCCCGAACCATGGTGCACGTGCTGGTATAAATCTCCATTGACAACCCTTTCCAGTGAGGGTAGCCACAACCTGCGGGTCATCCATTAAACTCTGGAGATATTTAGAGGCCCCGACAAAACAAGTCGCATTATCGCTCATAATAATTTGAGGGAAACCATTGCGGCCTGCAAAGCGTCTTAGAGTATGCAAAAACCCCTCACTGGATAGGTCGTCAATCAATTCAATATGAATCGCTCTGGTTACCGCACATGTGAATAGGACGGCATATACCTTTATGATATTACCGGGCGATTCTCTAACATGAATCGCTCCGGTGTAGTCTACCCCAGTTACCTGAAATGGTTCAGTCCTTTGTACCCTGAACTCAGGCAAGGGAGGTAGATCAACTGGGGAGTAAGGCTTACCCTGTAATCTTTTACAGATAGTACAGCTATTGTGGATCCCTTTAATTGCTTGTCGCATCTTAGGGATCCACCAACGTTGTCGCATATACGCCAGAACATAATTTACGCCAAAATGTAGGCAGGTCCTATGGCATTGGCGAATCAACAGTTTGGTAATCAAATGAGAGGAGCTAAGGAGGACAGGATATTTCGCAGAATCAATAATGTCCGCTTTTTGTATCCTGCCTCTACACTTAATTATGCCTCCTTCCATATATAATCCTAGCTGCCTCATTAAGTTTGAGGGTTTGGCCTTTGACTCCTTGCTCAGGATTTGATGTTCAGTAGGATAAGATTCCCTTTGTACTAAACATATTAGTTTTGCTTCTGCTGATCTAAATTCATGGAGTCTGATATGCTTCGAATCTTCACTAAGGAAAGACCCGTGAGCCCAACTTCTCATGTTGTTAATGAAACGGTATATCCATGCAAATACCCGTATTACTTGATCATAGCTGCCGTAACGTTCCCACTCTACCAACTTGTTATCCTGATGTGTAGTACTCACATTCGAACTACTTAACACATCATCTTGGGGCCGACTTGAAGGATCAGATATGTATTCCCTGAAATCCTGAGGCCATTCAGTTGGAGATGTAAGCCATGGAGGTCCATGCCACCAAATAGAGGAAGACATAAACTGCTGTGCCGAGATCCCCCGGGAAATTATGTCACTGGGGTTATCCCTGGTGCTCACATAGCGAAATGTAGCTGTAGGAACTAAGTCATGAATCTCATCAGTGCGATTAGAAACATAAACAGGTAACACTTTCTGGCTGTGTACCCATGAAAGCGCTATTTGACTGTCGCTCCAGACATAGACGTTATTAATCTGTAGTATGTCTGCATAGGCATCCAGTGTAAACTTTATTAGACGAGCAGACAGAAGCAATGCAGTAAGTTCTAATTTAGGAACTGTAATCTTCTTTATAGGGGCTACTTTGGCCTTCGCTATAGCCAGCGTCGCTTCACTACCATTGCATATGTATATGGCAGTACTGTACGCACTATTACTAGCATCAGAAAAGGCATGTAGATCCACTTGTTGACCACTAATAACCTGACGATTAAGTTGGACCTTGCAACATGTGGAAAGGTCCGACCAAATCAACCGCCAAGTATCTTGTAACTCAATCGGGAGGGGCGTATCCCAATCTAGTTTTAGCCGCCACAGTTGCTGTAAAAACATACGAGCACGGATTGTTACAGGCAGCAAAAAACCTAGGGGATCAAACAACCTCGCTGACAAGCTTAAGCAGTTTCGCTTGGTCATAAGCTCACTGCCGCATGGGGTGTGACAGAAGGATATACAATCTGTGGTAGTGTCCCATTTGTGGCCTAAAAACTTCACCTCACTATTCTCAGTAGCTACACCGTCAGAAGCAAATTGACCTTTCAAAAGATCACTATTAGTGGCCCATTCTCTTAAGTATAAATGAGCCTTGGCAAATATATCGCGGATCTCCCAGCATCTCTTGAGCAATAAATCTTCATTGTCTCCGGTGCCTTGAAGATTGTCCACATAGATCCCCTGCTTGATCTCATTCTTGAAGTCAGGATCTAGTCCAGCCTCCTCAAGATGACGCAAGATAGTAGCGTTGAGAAGGAACTGGGAACAGGTCGCCCCGAATAAGACGACTCTGAACCTGTAGACCAGATACTCTGAATCTAGATCCATTGGGTCCCGTGGCCATAAATATCTTGTCGAGTCCCTGTCTTCACGATGGATTGAAGCATCAGGAAGGCCTTCTCAATATCGGCGACCCATGCAAACTTATGACATCTGAAGCGCAACATAATTTGCGCTAGATCAGAGACCAGGGACGGACCCGTGTACAGACAATCATTCAGGCTATAGCAGCGATCACTGGATTTAGCAGAGCAGTCATACACAATACGAACAGGAGTGGTGGAACTGTCCTTTTTAATCCCATGGTGAGCAAGGTAATGGATGTTATCCCCATACTCACTGAGATCTACTCTCTCCACAAATCCACGTTGTACCAGCTCGGCTAAAACTGCCGCATAAGTCTCGCAATAACTTGGATCCTTGACAAACTGCTTCTGAAGGCCACGTAACCTACCAAATGCTAGATGGAAATTAGTAGGTAATTTACTCTTGTTATCATTCCAAGGGAGCCTTACCACATACTGACCTCTGCCAGAGTCATACGTTACAGTCTCTTCATACGAGCTTAACGCTAGCTTGGACTCACGATCAAGTTCATGTGGGTCAATTCCAATATTGTCCAAGTCCCATAGCTTATCTATATCAGTACATGTATTATCAGGCACATTTGGCCTAATATATTTATCTATGGGGCTTACTGCTACCTTGAGGACCGTAACCACCTCCACCTGTGTGTCTTTAGAGGAAGTGGCATAGGATCCAGAAATGGCATACCCTTGGATCGTGGGGAGCATTATAAGCTTATCTACCCGCCGATATCCAGGGTGAACCAGGTCGTAGTAATAATCAGCTCCGACCAGTAGCATAATACCATTGTTAGCAGAGAGTTGATCATCAGCCAGTTTATAACCCTTGCTTCTGAGATATTTCAAATGTGGTTGAATCTCTGATGCTATATAGAAACTGGGTAGTGTGTCGACCACAACAGCCTTGATGGGACATACCTTTCTTCTACAAACATAGGAAATCTCCACGATATCATAGTCACTGGAATCTATTTCACCACGTGGGTACGCACGTGGGTACTATGCAGAAGCGTCACACCTCCCCCAAGATATAAGACCCTTGACTAAGTTCTTCATATCTAACAGAAAGCTTCTCATAGAACCACACACTGTTGCGACACAAGGCACTATATATAAAAAAAATAAAGACTGTTGCGCTCCACCGAGCAAGTTCAACTAACTTAGCGACAATAAGCGAAAAAATTCAACTTAGATACTGCTACAACATCTTATACAAAATTCTACACGTTATAAAAAATAAAGAGTTTTTATAAGGTTTTTGCTTTTTTAATTTGTTTTTTTCGGCTGAACTACAGTGACAGCCTATTTTCCTCCACACTCAACCCTCAATCCTGTGGCAGTCTAACCAACATCATCCACCCTTGATAGACAATCCGCTATCACGTTATCAGAACCGGCAATATGGCGTATGTCCAGATTATACTCCTGAAGCATGAGTGACCACCTGGTCAGCCTCATATTCCGGTTATGAAACTGATTCAAGAATTTCAGAGGGTGATGATCGGTATAAACCACTACGACTGGTCCGAAAGCAGGAACATATACATCGAAGTGCCTGAGCGCCAGCACTATCGCCAGGAGTTCTTTTTCAATTACAGAGTAATTCCTTTGTGCACTATTGAATTTTTTACTGTAAAAACTCACTGGATGTTCGATACCTTCATCATCTGTCTGTAACAAGACAGCCCCAGCCCCCACGCCACTGGCATCAGTCGCCAGCTGAAAAGGTCTGCTGAAGTCCGGGGCCCTGAGTATGGGGAGGGTACACAACAGGTGTTTCACCAAGGAAAATGCCTCTGCACACTCAGGAGACCACCGGAACTTCTTGTCCTTAGATAATAAGTCAGTTAAAGGTGCAAGTACAGTCGAATAGCCTTTGATGAAGCGACGATAATAGCCTATCATACCTAGAAACCGCATGATTTGTTTCTTAGTCGTAGGCTGGGGAAACTGATCGATGGCTTTGATCTTTGTCTGTGGAGGGCACACCTGACCCATCCCCACCTCGAACCCTATGTACAAAACTGTGGCTTTGACAAAATTGCACTTACCCAGGTTTCCCACTAAATCTGCTTCATTCAGTTTATTAAAAAGCTGTCCGATGTGAGCACAGTGACTGTTAAAATCCTCGTCGTATATTATGACATCATCTAGGTACACCGTACAGTTGGGAATGTCGGCTACAATGTCGTTCATTAATTTCTGAAACGTTGCAGGGGCATTTTTCAGCCCGTATGGCATAACATGGCAACGATATGTGGCACCGTCCACCACAAACCCACACACCTCTCGCGCTCGCTCAGACAAGGGCACTTGCCAATAACCCTTAACAAGGTCTATCTTAGTGAGGAACTTGGCTTTTCCTATCTTATCCACACTGTCGTCCACGCGAGGGAGAGGGTAGGCATTTGTGGGGGTTAAACCATTCAACCTGCGGAAATCTATACAAAACCGCACCTTGCCATCTGGTTTGGGCTGCAGTGTGACGGGGGAAGTCCACCTTACTGCACCCTCAGAAATCAGCCCACGTTTCAGCATATAATCCAGCTCTTCCCTAAGTGCTGGTAATTTAATAGGGGGAACATGGTATGGCACTGATTTAAAGGGCGGGTGGTCCCCAACATCGACATCGTGCACCGCTTGAGTAGTGAGGCCAGGATGCTCCGCGAAAACAGCTGGGTTTGAATCAAACAAGTGCTGCACAGCTACACGCTGTTGCTCAGGCAGGTGCAATATCAACTTGTGAGCCACTTGTCTAGAATTCCCCGCCCACTGATCCTCGGAAACATGACAATCCCAATTATCCTCCCCCGCAGCTTGACTGTCCCTTCCTCCTTCTCCACCACGATCGCTGCAGATCAACACCGGGATAGTGAGAGGCTCGGAGGGGCGCCTCACATACTCTTTCATCAGGTTTACATGGCAAAGTTGGTTCTTTTTCTTACGATCAGGAGTAGCTACTAAATAGTCGAGATCAGAAACCTTCCTTACAACCCGATATGGACCAGAATACTTGGCAGACAAGGGGTGTCCCACCAGAGGCAGTAGTATCAGTACTTCCTGATCTACTTCAAACTCCCTCCGCTTCACCTTCTGGTCGTATCTGTCCTTCATCTGAGCTTGTGAACTCTTAAGGTTCCAACCTGCTACCTCCAAGCTCTTTAGCATTCTCTCACGGCTTTCAACAACATACTTTAGAAGCGAGCATGGCTTTGTGACTCCCTCCCAGATCTTCTTGACTATGTGGAGGGGCCCCCTGACCCTGTGTCCAAAAACCAACTCGTTCGGGCTAAATCCCAAGCTCTCCCCAGGTACTTCTCTCGCAGCAAATAAAACGTATGGGATACCTAGATCCCAGTCCTTCCCATTTTCCATGCAATAACACCACAACATACTCTTGAGAGTCGAGTGCCACCTTTCCAAAACTCCCTGACTCTCGGGATGGTAGGCAGATGACACCACAGACACTATCCCATGTTGCTGCGTGGTCTGCTTAAACAGAGCAGAAGTAAAATTGGATCCCTGATCAGACTGGATCTCCTGAGGGTAGCCATAACGAGAGAAATAGACAAGCAGGTTTTTGACAACAGTCTTAGCCATCCCGTTGCGCATGGGGTAAGCATCTGGATACCGTGTTGCTACATCCATTACAGTTAGTACAAATTTATTGCCGGCACTAGTGGGGGGCAATGGGCCAACCATATCGATAACTACTTTGCTGAAGGGCGGCCCAATGACAGGGATTGGTTGTAATGAGGCTCTCGGGATGACCTGATTGGGTTTCCCAACAACTTGACAAGTGTGACACTGTGACACCCATGACACGACACTCGTCTTTAACCCAGGCCACCAGAAAAGCTTGCTCAGAACTGCCTCCGTCTTACGTGCCCCCAGGTGCCCTGCCAAAGGCACATCATGAGCTAATCTCAATAAGCTCTCACGGCACACCCTCGGTACTACTAACGGGTCCACTAATCCTGACCCGCCATCCCACTTTTTCTTGGGATCCTGATGTCTCCGATACAAGATCCCCTCGGACAAGAAAAAATCACCAGGCTGCGCATCCCCATCGCTCTCCAGTTCGACAGCACCATTACCACACGCCCTGACTTCAGGATCTTCCAGCTGCAAGGAACATATATCAGCAGGTGCGAGATTATCCAAGTTCATCTTAAATAATTTATTTCCACCTCCAATGTCCCGCTGAGCCATCCTTTCCTCACGCTGCGCATAACGATGCTGTCGCAGAGTCTCTTCCTGCCCTGCACCTGCACTAGCGGTGACAGGCCCCGGGGCCTCTCCAGACTCTAACATAGGTGCCAATAATGAGTCACCAAGAAACACTGCCGGCTCAAAACTCTCCAATTGACCAACACTTCCCGTTTTCTTGTGACCTTTTCTCCGCGGTTTGATAGACTGAGGTGGTGGCTGCAAGGCTCCGGATGTCTGAGAACGCGTCACAACACACGCCATGTTTGTACGCTACACTTCTCAACCCACTCCTGTTCCTCCCTACTAACGTCGGCCGCCTTCTCGGCAACGACCAAGGGTGAAACCTTAGAAGCAGGCACCGCAAAGTCGTTGCCGAGGAGGAGGTCGACGCCCCCAACAGGCAAGTTCTCTACAATTCCGACATCCAGCTCCTTCGCCACACCACCCACCTCCAGCTCCATCCGCACCAGCGGGTAGGACTTCGTAGCATTGATCCCCTGAACTACCACCACCCGAGCAGCGTTAATCGGCCTACCAGTAAAGTTCTTTAACAAGGTCTGCGAAGCCCCCGTATCACGCAATAGCTTAACTCCTCGCCTTTCGCCAGCCCACCTCACAAAACCATGCCCTCTATGACCCCCAAAGACGTCGCGGACAGGGTTCGAGCCTTCCGGACTCTTGAACACAGGCTGTGTCCCAACCTCTGACGAACTACCCTTGGCAAACTCAGAAGATATAGGCGACACCCCTATGCTGCGGGCCAATGACACAACCTTGTTTGGTGGCTTGTTCGGACAAGCATTTGCAAAGTGACCCTCCTTGTGACATGCAAAGCACTCTTTACTCTTTGGTTTCCCTTGGGAGTGGGAGGTACCATTAGACTTCTTATACGGGACGGTATTTGGTTTATGTTCAGGTTTATTGTCAGTGCTAGATGGTTTTGTGTATTTATGTGTATCAAAATTCTTGGGAGGGGGAGGGGTACGATCCTTTGCACTCGACTCACTCCTAGCTGCTGCTCCGCACCCTCGAATTAATGACAGTCGGCGGTCAGCCATTTTTGCTGCCTCCTGGAGAGTTCTAGGATTTTTTCCTTTATATTTAATGTTAAGTCCCCGCCTGTGCACTTAAAGAACTGCTCCAAGAGAACCAGCTCACTCAACTCCTCAAAAGTAGCTGCCCTCTCAGAACGCAGCCAATGTCGTAGTGCATCAGACAAGTCCCGGGCGTGTTCTAGGAAGGTACTATCCTTGCCCTTAGTAACACCCCGAAACTTCAAGCGGTAAGTTTCTGGTTGTAACTCATAGGCCCGTAGCACAGCCTTCTTTAGCTCATCATAAACTACACAGGACTCTAAAGGTAGTGCATCATACGCTTTTAGCCCCTTTCCTAGGAGTCTTGATAAAACTAATGCAGCCCACTTTTCCTGAGGCCACTGGTGTTCCTGACACTTCTTCTCAAATCGCATAAAAAACTCAGTCACACATAATTCATCGAACACAGGAACTAGTTTAAGCAGGTGCGACAATGATTGGTCCCGATGTCTGTTACCTCCCTCAATATTTCGCCCTGTTACCTCCACTCGAGATCTCTCCAGCTACCTGTCAGCCCGATACCTAATAGACTCTGCCTGCAGTTCAGCCTCTCGTATAGCTGTTCTCTCTGCAGCCTCAGCCTGCACACTAGCCTGTCTCTCGGCAGCCTCAACCTGAGCTCTAGCCTGTCTTTCGGTAGCCTCAAACTGAGCTCTAGCCTGTCTTTCGGTAGCCTCAACCTTAGCTCTAGCAACCTCAACCTTGGCCATCTCAAGCCGAAACAACAAATCTGGAGTCAACCCTTGAGGAGGGGAAGGTGCATTTAATGGAGAGGGTCCCTGTAATTGAATTCCACACTGCCATTGACCATCAACTTGGGGGTATGTACTAAATTCAGGCACCCTGACGTTTGATACGGGGGTAGAGTGGAGGGGGGGCCGGGGACCGGGGCCCCCAGTCGCCTCTCCACCCAGGTCTCTCCCTTCTAAACCTTGTATTGAGTATTGTTCACATGTGTGGGGAGGTTCCTCTCACACCGCTCTCCTAGACAAAGTTGAAAGGAAGGCCTTTCGTATCATTAACTCCCGTCCACTCACCAACTCTCTGCAATCTCTCTCTCTCCGCTGCAATGTTGCATCTCTCTCGCTATTCTATCGCTACTATAATAATCAGTGTTCCTCAGAGCTATCCCAGTGCATACCACCTCCTTTACGTAGGGCACGTGGTACCCGTCTTGCAACTCATTCCCACCCCTACTCTGTGCAACTCTCCAACCCAAGAGTGAAACGTTACTCTCAAACTTTCTTCTACTCAACATCTGAGCTCTGGAACTCTCTCCCAGAATCGGTCTTTCCCTCTTCCTATGACTTAAATTGCTTCAAACTCCGTGTGTCCAGGCATTTTGGCTCGAACGTCCCTTGATTTTGGCCCTGTCACTCTTTCAACTATGGGGGAGGCACTCGCTATAGGCAGTTATGCCTTTTGCCTCCCTCAATCACATAGAAAAAAAAAAAAAAAAAAAAAAAAATATATCAAAGTCCTCAGCTGATCTTTCCTCATGCCACTTAAACCCTGGTGACCCTAAAGACCTGCCACACACTTTAAGCCATACTTATTCAGCTTCAACACCCTGGCAGCGGTAAGGGGCTCCTCTAAAAATCTTCTAGCACCCTCCTCGCTATCGACTAGCCACTCCACAGGTCTTTCTTCCTCCGAGCCCGTATCGTGACCTGACCCATCACTGTGTTCTGATGTATTAGACATGTTTGTGTAGTGCAGTAATTATCACGGTTATAGAGTGTGCCTTATCTCCTATGCAAGTATGTATATACTAACGTTATTTAAAGTCTTTAATGTGTTATATTGGTTGCTCCAAAAAAAATCAACTCTATGTCCACTGTATTCCTCTAATCATAAGGAATCTCAAAACAAATGACCACTATATTCCTCTGTTCAGTAAATCCTATGCAAGGTCGCCATTTGTTACGTCCTGGGATATATAAACACTGGGCTCTTTCTATTGGACTAGGTATGCGGCAACAAGCAACAACGGAAAACGCTAGATCCAACCCTTATCTATAAACCCAGGCAACAAACCACCCTAAACCGTAAAGAGTCCTGCCTGGACAACGAGGTATCCTATGACTCGGTTACAGGGTGCACGCACTATAGACTGCTGATAGTCAAGCAGGCTATATAAAAGATCACACAATTAAGTTGACTTAAAGCTTCAAGGAAAAGATAGATAACGAAATTAAATTGCAGAAACAATTTAATAACAAACTAGAAGAAAGTACATTTAACGTTACGTTAATTAATACAACTAATCACCCCTGCGTGAAAGAAGGTGAAAGCAAACAGTCCTCAAAACATCGTACAGGTAGACAAGATGCAGGTCTCTAAACTGCATGCGGCTACTGTAGGATCTGATGCTTAGCAAAGAAAGTACGTTACGGATTTAGAGAACTCTTAACTCATAAGCAGGAATAAATACTAGTGATAGGCCATACAGTGTATAATGGCATAGGTATAATTAAATAAAGGCAGCAACTCGCAACATAACCACATACAGGTGTGCTTCTCACTCTTAGTCAGGCAAGCCTGCTCAGACAGAGTCTCTAAGTCACACCCTGACTCACAATGCTCACAAAAACGGTAAACTGTGGCACAATAACAAGCATGCAGAAATAATAAACCCCTAGCTGTTAATCTGCCCGGGGGCAGAGGTCTAGCCGGAAGGATATAGGCTTCGGATACCCGGGCTGACCCACCTGCTCTAGCCTAGGGACGTTCCCAAGTCTGTGCACCAAATTACTCTAATTGAAAGGGTGCTCTCTTGAGAGACTCAGATCGCAAGTATCTGACTCTCTCCTGGCAACCCTAAAACAAAAGCAAGACGTGCTAGCGCAGTGCTGAGTGGACTAGGCAAGGGCCCTCACACAACACAATACTAGACACACAGGGACACAGACAAGAAAATGCCCCCAGACTCCCACGGGTATCCTAGTAAAGTCGTGCGGGTCCACAGGACTCGCACCAGCAGACTTTACTTAAAGGATCGCAAAAAGCCTCGCCTCCGGTCTAGCCCCTGCTAACCTGACACAAGAACACACTAGCAAGCATGAAACCACCAAATATGAGACAACAAAAAAGCTTCCTAGGTCTCATTAACAATTACGTCTCTGCATAAGGCCCAAAATCCTATCTAATTATCTGAGAGCTCGTCGTTAATACAATAATTGATATAAGGTCTATCAAGGGGATGGGATAATTAAATAGATTGGTGAAATAGTGGAAAGAAGGTATACAAAGTAAGAGAGAAAGTTTCTAAGAGGGGTTGAGAGAGATAGATATGAAGGGGGTCCGAAGGGTACGACAGTGAGGTGAGCTCTGAGTCTTGAATCTGTCTGGACCCCCCACTAGGCATGCAGAATACATCCCAGGCTTGGCAACACTCAACACAGTTGCGGGTCAAAATTGTCTACCCCATGCGTGAGTCGAAACTAAGTCTAACGTTGCAATCAAATGCATATGGCAACGCTTTAGGCTCGTCCCAAGCTGGCAAGCGAAGCAACGTCCCAAGCCGGTCTCTCTCTCCCGCTCGTCTCCTCCCGCCCTCACTAGACTTACATCTTATATATTATAATGAAACAATCAACTATCGAGAATAAAATATACTAAGATGCGTTGGTTAAGAATAAGGGCAGCTACAAGTTGTGAAACAACATAAGAATATCCCAGACATTAGTTACATTGTCGTAAGATATATACTAAGGAAAAGCCTGCCGGCCGGCTGCCGCCAGCCGGTTTCTAAACGGCTGGGCAGCCGACGCGCGCGCATGCCCGCACGTGGCTACTATGCAGAAGCGTCACAGTGTCTGTAGGTGCGGGTGCATTCCTGCCTCTCGCTCGCCATTGGACGGCGTGTCTTGCTGTGTCACGTGACACCTGCTGTCTTGTGACGGCTCGGCCCGTGATTGGCCGACCATCGCGCCTTTGCGGGCTCCTGTGTAACTTACCTTCTCCATGAGGGTCCACAGGAGCTGTCCTCGTCAGGACAGGCTTGGCACGCGTGCTTCTAACATCCCTTTGCATTCTCTCTCCCGATCACCACCTTTATCACTGTTTCTCTCTCTGAACTTCTTCTTTTCCATTACTTCTCGCCTTTATTCAATTACTTATCCCCTTGGGTTCTGCATACGGTTTGCATAGCCGGCCCATTGTATTGCATGCGCCGTCCTCAGAGATATTTACATGTAATTAGAATAGGTTTGAGGGTTCTTAGTTAGTATAGGTCAAGAACTTCGGGTGTCTCCATTATTGATTTAGTGTTTCTGCTCTTTTATTTAATGCTAGACTGGGATAAGGTAACTGTAGTCGTTGTCTCCGATGTGTGTACGGTTTGCTTATACCTACACGACTTCGACCGGTCCTGTGGTAGCCTTGGTTGTCTTTTCGTTGCGTCCTTTGCGAGTGCAGCATTGTGTTGACTGAGGGTTTTGGCCTGTACCTGTTCCACACTTTGCTGCCTCTTTGCTTGTCTTTAGAGGGTCGCCAGGATAGAACCAGATACTCGTGATCTGGATCTATCGAGAGAGCACCCTAGTCAATTAACGTAACTTAAAGGATGCAGTCTTAAGGACACCGCTAGGCTACGAGCCTGTCTTGCTCAACCCCAGTTCCTTACCTAGAGTATCCCAGCTAGACATTATTAATCGAGTAGACACTTGTTAGTATTTAATATAAGCCCTTTGATATGTGCGCATTATTATTCACAGCATTTATTAGTCTAGGTTGTTGCTGAGCCGCACAACCATAGCAGACTGTTTCGTTGATGAGGAAGTACTTCTTTTAGTGTCGAGCATTGCTACCGTTGCGCATTAATAGCATTCTCGTGTCAGTTAACATTATATGTCCTATGTTTTTGTGTATTCGATTTACACATGTGGTGTCCTGCCTCCTGCCTTTATATAAGTTCAAGATCAGTACGAGCATCTTATGAGCATCAGACTTTCTTCAGAAGTTTCCAGGTCTATGCTGTAGGACTATACTTCACTTTCTTTCAGATAGGAGTGAAGAGTTTATTGTTGTTTAGAGTAACTGTATTGAAGCAGCTTTTTATTGTATTAAATCTTGCAGTGATTTAATTGATCTTTCCATAGATTCCTTTTTATGCATTTTAACGTAACTTGCATCTTGTTTGTTATCAGGCTATACCAGTGCCGGTTAGCCTGAAGTAGAGTACATTTATGCCCAGTTAAGGATACCCCGCTATCGCAGATTAACCCTGGAGGGTATAGGTGTTTTGTTCGCCGGCATATAAGTTCGAGGGTTTGGATCTAGCGTACCGTTGTTGCATAGTGCCCTATTACTAGTCCAATCATTGAGTGCCCTTGTTTTATTCGTAGTCCCGGTCATAACAAGATGATGAAGTGGAATATATTAGTCTTTATCCTAAGCTGGCTCTACACTATATATATACTGTATATATACACGCCATTCATTAACACCAGGCTCACACGAGAGTTATTTCCGTAATTTTTTACAGCAAATTGTAGTTTGGTAGCATTAATATTTATGTTGTATTATTATGTTTCTTACCTTATAAAATCTACCTTGGGTCTAGTTTCCGATGCCAAGGTGAAAGAGCCTCATAGTAGTATGAGAAACAACTTGGTCATCGAAAATTCCCGGAAAATATGTTCGTGGGGCATCGCCTTCAAAACACCAGCCTGGGGTCTCTGGAATCCCCCACCCTCCCAACCTGGATATCCCGAGTTTTTTGTCACCTTTGTTGGAGCGGGTTTGGTGTTTGGTATATAATGGTAGAAGCGAGGTTACAGTGTCACAGTATCTTCTCTATAACACACGAGTTAAGTACAATAGCCAGCAGTGAAATATGGTACAGTCACTCTTAAAAATGCGTGGGTCTCCCATATTTCTAATCATGGAAGTATATCTCTGGAAACAAATGTATGACTATAATTTCCTATGCATCAACTACAAAACTGTGTTTACAATTTATTTAAAAGAAAGTTCCATCCAATAATTAACCTAAATAGTTATAATTGCATAAAGTCAAACGTAAAGGTGGAGGAACCTGGAATTTTTATAAGTGACTGTACACGTAGGTCATTTATTGAACAGTTCTGACACGTTTACCATTTCCTTTAAGGAGGGTCACCGGCTTTGTTTTCTCTTTCTCTTCTTTTCTCTCTTTCGCTGGCTTATAACCATTCGGCCCCATTCAGCCAGCTGTCTTAAGACGTTTATCCCCATCCAGGTGTCGATTTCTTCCTGGCAAGCGATAGCGAACCAACATTGTGTGGAGAAATCCGGCTTCGCCGGAGACATTTTTCTATCGAAAAATGTACAAATTTAGCTTGCTGTAAAACAAAACTACATATATGCTGGCTCGCTACCGCTCGCCAGGAAACAATTGACACCTGGATTGGGGTAAAAGTCTAAAAACAGTAGGCTGAATGGGGCCGAATGGATACAAGCCAGAGAAAGAGAGAAAAGGAGTGAAAAATAGCAGGTCACCCGCCTTAAACATATGACTAAGTAAGTGTATTCTCTTGCTCTGTGTGTCCACTGTTTCAAGTTTGTCATATATTAATGTACCTGCGATTGCACAATTTCCTGCCGTGATAAGCAATATAAGCAATGTATAAATTACTATACAATTCTGATTCGCTCACTAAATATACTGACCAATCCCTTTAACCACAGTCCCCAAGTCCGTGTTCATCTCATTACATGTTCACTGTTTCACATTTATCACCTTGTAGTGTAACAGATATTTGTGCAGACGATTGCACATTTTTCTTCATAGCCTAAGTAGTAGTAAGTAGTATTATCCATCTATGTTTATATGTGTTTATTAACTCGTGTACAGCTTTCCACGTTACCTTCTTATTCATCCATGATTTAATGTAAAGAACTAAACGGGTACTGATGAGCTACGAGTGTAGTTAATCGCTCTCATTAACTCCTTGATGGAGGATTATGCCGCGTTTGACAGTTTATTCTGGTTAGACGATTTCTTCATTAAACGATTTCAAACAGCTTACGGCGGTGGAAGTGGGTCGATATATAATCTCAATTAACCCTCCGACTTCCATATACACTTCCTAATCTGAATAACATCTTATAAAACTAGCCAGAAAACAAAAACGAAGTGTGAACTTATCTGAGTTAATGTACACTCACGGACACAAGACTTTTCACACCTTCATGCAGATATTGTATTCATGTAATATGTTTCTTTATTTTTGTTCTTATACTTTAATAATATATGCAAGTAGGAATTGATAAGCTTGCACAATTGTCATGAATCCTGTTACGTATATTACGTTGTCCTTATTCGCTCCATGTTAAACAGTCAGAATACTAAGTCGTAACTCTGAAAACATTATTAATATTGCGTCTAGTAATCAAAAGATAAATATATTAACTAATATTGTGTTCAGATATTCTTCATACTGTCATCACAAAACAAACATTTCAAACCATGACACCTTAATTTATTAAAATATAATTATTGTGTGTTTTTCACAGGATGTTTGTGAAGGGCTTGGTGATGTTGGTGGCTCACACTTGATGAATGAACCGCTCGCTAACAATTCCCGATTTTGACCAGAAAATGTATATTCCCACTTGATTTAGTGTTGTTACAGATTACTATTTTCATAATAAAGGTAAAATAGGCGCATATGAATAAGTAATAACGATATTTATCGTAAAATGACGATTATAGGTAGGAATGGAGCCTAATATTGCCGCCCAGAACTGTGGTGTTCACTACACCCTACGTGCGCATAATGGGTTAAGGTGTTCCTTTTCACACTTTCCAGCACATCTACCTTCACACCACACCTCCTTCTTACTTCTTCATTCGTCTGTCTATCCCTCCATGTAACTCCGCACACACTTCTTAAGAAGCTCATTTCCACCCCTCTCACTCATGGTCTGAGTCTCTCCACCAACGTCCATGCTTCGCTTCCGTAAGTCAGTGTCGGAATTACCACACTGTCATGCAAGGACTTCTTCACTTCCATACTGACCACCCTATTTCTTGTTACTGCTTTCAGCGTTCCTACAACCCTCTTCCCCTGTTGCACCCTCTCCCACACTTCTTCATCCATAGTCCCATCTTTACTCAATACACTGCCCAGATACTTAAATGAGCTGACATTCTCCATAGCCTCACCGTTCAACTTCACCTAACACTCTGTGGCTTCACCCATTTTGAAGACCATAATGTTTCTCTTCCCCGCATTTACCTTCAGATTCCGTTTTTCGCACACGGTTCCAAACATATTTACCAGACCCTCCCACTCCCATTCATTATCGCTCATCAGAACTGTATCATCAGCAAACAGCAGTAGGCTACAGGTAGCTTCCACTCATTTCCCTCCCTCATCAGTGATACACCAACATCCACTGTTCTTCCTTGTATTTTTTTCATGACTCCATCCATATATACAGTAAACAACCATGGGGACATCACACACCCATGTTTCAACCAAACATTCAGGTCAAAGAACTCGCTCTGCTCATTCTCCACACGTACTGCCGCCTTTGCACCCTCATTCATGCTCTTCACTGCTTTCAGCAACTTGCCATCTACTCCGTATATTCTAAGTACTTTCCACATACCTTCTCTATCCACTCTGTCATTGGCGTTCTCCAAGTCCATAAAGGCAACATACACCTTTTGTTGCTTCTCCAGATATTTCTCCACAACATAATTCAGGGTAAAAATTTGATCTACACATTCTCTTCCCTTCCTAAAACCGCCCTGCTCATAACCTATCCATTTCTTTGTTCTCGCTCTCACTCTCTCAATCACTGCCCCACTGTACACTTTCCCTACTATGCTTAGAAGACATATTCCTCGGTGGTTAACACACACTCCTCTTTCCCATTTACCCTTATACAGGGGGACTATTATGCCTGTCTTCCAGTCATCAGGTGCACTCTCCTTCTCCCATGCTAGTTTGTACATTTTCCATACCCATTCGATCACTATCTCACTACAATACCTCAGCATTTCCCCACACACTCCATCTATTCCTGGTGCTTCCACCAACTTCACTCTTTTCATGGCTTCGCACACTTCTGACCTCCTGATCCCCACCTCCTCCTCCACTACTTCTCTTCTTCTCCCTCCCATACCCCATTCAACTATGTTTGCTGGCGCTTCATTCCTTACATTTAGCAATTCGCTGAAGTACTCCCTCCATCTTTCGATTCTCTCTTGCTTATCTCGGCTAGCACTCTCCCATTCTTATCTTTCACACCCTTACTGTTTCCCTTGCTACCTTCCCAAACTTTTTTTTACTTCTTTCCAGAACAGTTTCTTGCACTCCCTCCATTTTACACTCAGATTCCTTCCAAATTCCTCATCTACTCTTCTCTTACTTTCCTTCACTACTCTCTTCACCACTCTCTTTTTCTCCACATACCTCGCTCGTTTCTGTCTCTCCAAATTTTCATTCCCTCTACTACCCAACCACTCTCTATACGCTTTCTTCTTGTCTTCCACAGCTATTTTTGTCTCTTCTGTCCACCATGCTGTACCCTTAACTCCCCTCCCTCTTCTCCTTACTCTCTCTCTCTCTCTCTCTCTCTCTCTCTATATATATATATATATATATATATATATATATATATATATATATATATATATATATATATCTATATATATACCGGTATATATATAATGTATATATATACAGTTTATATAGATATATACATATATATAATTATATATACAGTATATATATATATATATATATATATATATATATATTCTTCAATATAAAAATCAATCCTTCATCTTCTCTCAATATTCTTGGTGTCACTTTTTCTTCTGCTCTCATTTGGAAGGACCATATTACCAGTCTTGCTAAGGCAGCCTCCCAGAAGCTGGGTGTGCTCAACCGCCTTAAGGGGTTCTTTACCCCTGCACAGCTTCTTGCTCTGTACAGGGGCATAGTGCGTCCTTGTATTGAGTATTGTTCACATGTGTGGGGAGGTTCCTCTCACACCGCTCTCCTAGACAAAGTTGAAAGGAAGGCCTTTCGTATCATTAACTCCCGTCCACTCACCAACTCTCTGCAATCTCTCTCTCTCCGCCGCAATGTTGCATCTCTCTCGCTATTCTATCGCTATTATAATAATCAGTGTTCTTCAGAGCTTTCCCAGTGTATACCACCTCCTTTACGTAGGGCACGTGGTACCCGTCGTGCTACTCAATCCCACACCTACTCTGTGCAACTCTCCAACCCAAGAGTGAAATGTTACTCTCAAACTTTCTCCTACTCAACATCTGAGCTCTGGATCTCTCTCCCAGAATCAGTCTTTCCCTCTTCCTATGACTTAAATTGCTTCAAACTCCGTGTGTCCAGGCATTTTGGCTCGAACGTCCCTTGATTTTGGCCCTGTCACTCTTTCAACTATGGGGGAGGCATTCGCTATAGGCAGTTCTGCCTTTTGCCTCCCTCAATCACATAGAAAACCAAACAAAAATAAAAACAAAAATATATATATACATACCGGTATATATATATATATATATATATATATATATATATATATATATATATATATATATAGATATCCACTTCTCCCACACACACACACAGACACATAAACACGTACCCCCCCTGGGGGTAAGGGGGCCTCCATCCTATGGTGGAGGAAAAAATAATATGCCCCACGCATCCTACTGCGTGTCGTACAAGGCGACTAATAGGGGAAAGGGGGGTAGATTGTAGGCACCAATCTAACAGGGCTATACCCAGGAGTGTCTGTAGGCATTTGATAAGGAGTTGCTGGAACTCCTGTTTTATTTGTTTGGCCTCTCTTACTGTTTTCCTTTGTTCCTCACTTACACTGAGTAGTCCAGCATGCTCTCACAAACACCTCCTCCTCCTATCTACTTCACTACACTTAACATACACACCACACTTCCTCCTTCAAAATTATTAAAAAAGTATGTTTAATACAGGCCCAGCCTCGGAATCCCCAGGGGGGGGGGGGGGGGACCATAAATGCCTCTACACCTGCCCGACCTTCCCCTGATGACCCCTCTAAATGCTCTGTCACTCTTACTATCAACTTTTGCAATATTCGCGGACTTTCCTCTAATTTTTACTCCATCGAACACCATCTCTCCTCCTACAAACCTGATCTTCTTTTCCTCACCAAAACCCAGGTATCTGAGATAACTTCCAGCAGACCCTTCTTTGTATCCTCCTACTTTCTATATCCTAGTTTTAAAGCCAAAGGCAGATGTTGTGAATACGTGCACAACAAACTCACATACTCTCGTGATCCCGATTTCGACTCCTCTGAATTCTCAACTTTGTGGATCAAACTATCCTGTCATTCTCATACTAAATATTTCTGTGCTGTCTATCTTTCCCCTAACTCTACCGACTTTCCCAAATTCTTTGACTATCTAAACTCTAAAGTGGAACACATTCTATCCATCTCTCCCTTCTCTGAAATTTCCATCTTAGAAGATTTCAACGTTCACCACCGCCAATGGCTCTCCTCTCACACTACTTACCAACCTGGTGAGCAAGCCTACATCTTTTCAATCATAAATTACCTAGAGCAGCTGGTCCAGCAACCCACTGGTATTCCGGATCGCTTCGGAGATCAGCCCAACATTCTTGACTTATTTCTGACTTTTAACCCTTCTTCTTATACTGTCAATCTTTTCTCTCCTTTGGGCTCCTCCGACCATAAACTATCTCCGTCACCTGTCCTATCTCTTCAGTATGGCCACCCGATCCTCCCAGCCGGCAGCACTTGTGGCACTTTGGCGCTGCCGACTAGGAGGCTCTCCGGCAGTACTTCTTTGATTTCCCACGGAATTACTTCTGCTTCCATGGCCGAGGACCCTTGAAGAGTGCTGAACGCATTACCGAGGTAATCCTCTCGGGCATGGAAGCATACATTCAATTTTCTTTCTCTCAGTCTAATGCAAACAAATCTTGGTTTACTCACGCTTGTTCTACTGCTGTCCACAACAAGGAGGAAGAATTCAAATGGTACCGACGCCTTAAAACTCAAGAATCTCATTCTTCCTATGTTTCTGCCCGGAATCAAGCCAAATCTGTTCTTCGACTTGCCAAGCACTCTATCATCAATAATAAATGCACTGAACTATCCAACTCTAGCTCTTCCCAAGCTTTCTGGCATCTAGCCAAAAACCTCTCCCAAAAAAATTCTTCCTCGTCTTTCCCTCCTCTTTTCCACGCTGATGGCAAAACCATCACTTCTTCCTCTGACAAAGCTGAACTCTTTGCTCAAACTTTTGTTAGAAACTCCACCTTGGATGATTCCGATGCTATTCCTCCCTCTCCACTACTTATCTACTCTTCTACTTATGCCTAATATCCTAATCTCTTCTAAAGATATACTTTCTACCCTCTCTGGGCTTAATACTAAGAAGGCATACAGTCCGGACCGGACGGTGTTCCTCCTGTTGTTCTCAAAAACTGTGCTTCCGTGCTGACCCCCTGCCTAGGCAAACTCTTTCGTCTCTGTCTCTCCTCTAACGTCTTCCCTTCTTGCTGGAAGTTTTCTCTCATTCAACCTGTCCCAAAGAAGGGTGACTGCTCTCAACCCTCCAACTTTTTTTTTTTTTTTTTATCTATGTGATTGAGGAAGGCAAAAGGCATAACTGCCTATAGCGAGTGCCTCCCCCATACTTGAAAGAGTGACAGGGCCAAAATCAAGGGACGTTCGAGCCAAAATGCCTGGACACACGGAGTTTGAAGCAATTTAAGTCATAGGAAGAGGGAAAGACTGATTCTGGGAGAGAGTTCCCGAGCTCAGCTGTTGAGTAGAAGAAAGTTTGAGAGTAACGTTTCACTCTTGGGTTGGAGAGTTGCACAGAGTAGGGGTGGGATTGAGTTGCAAGACGGGTACCACGTGCCCTACGTAAAGGAGGTGGTATGCACTGGGATAGCTCTGAGGAACACTGATTATTATAGTAGCGATAGAATAGCGAGAGAGATGCAACATTGCGGCGGAGAGAGAGAGATTGCAGAGAGTTGGTGAGTGGACGGGAGTTAATGGTACGAAAGGCCTTCCTTTCAACTTTGTCTAGGAGAGCGATGTGAGAGGAACCTCCCCACACATGTGAACAATACTCAATACAAGGGCGCACTATGCCCCTGTACAGAGCAAGAAGCTGTGCAGGGGAAAAGAACCCCCTAAGGCGGTTGAGCACACCCAGCTTCTGGGAGGCTTCCTTAGCAAGACTGGTAATATGGTCCTTCCAAATGAGAGCAGAAGAAAAAGAGACACCAAGAATATTGAGAGAAGATGAAGGGTTGATTTTTGTATTGTTGAAGAATAAGGGATAGTCCGCTGGGAGATCCTGACGGGTAGATAGATGGAGAAATTGTATTTTGGAAGCATTAAAGTTAACAAGGTTTTTCTCTGTCCCAATTGGAAATAGTATTTAGATCAGAATTTAAGAGTTCTATGGCTTCATTACGTTTGTCGTTGAGGGATTGCTGGCTGTGGCGTTCTGAAAAACTAATGGAGTAGTGTAAGGTTGAGTCGTCTGCGTATGAATGGATGGGAATTAAGAGTCAGTTAAGGAGATCATTTATAAAAATTAGAAAGAGAATAGGAGATAGGACAGAGCTCTGAGGAACACCGGAGTTTATAGGGTGAGGAAGTGAACAATGGCCGTCCACAACCGCGGCTATGGAACGGCCGGAAAGGAAATTAGAGACAAAGGCACAGAAGGAGGGATAGAAACCGAAGGAGGGTAGTTTAGAAATTAAAGATTTATGCCAGACTCTATCGAAGGCTTTCGATATGTCTAGTGCAATAGAAAAAGTCTCACCGAAGTCCCGAAAGGAGGTTGACCAAGAGTTAGTAAGATATGAAAGTAGATCACCAGTAGAGCAACCCTTAAGGAAGCCATACTGGCAATCTGAGAGCAGATTATGAGAAGAGAAATGCTTAAGAAATTTGGAAGCAAGAATAGTTTCAAAAACTTTAGAAAGACAAGAGATAAGAGCAATTGAATGATAGTTGGAGGGTTGAGAGCGGTCACCCTTCTTTGGGACAGGTTGAATGTGAGCAAACTTCCAGCATGAAGGGAAGACGTTAGAGGATAGACAGAGACGAAAGAGTTTGCCTAGGCAGGGAGTCAGCATGGAAGCACAGTTTTTGAGAACAACAGGAGGAACACCGTCCGGACCGTACGCCTTATTAGTGTTAAGCCCAGAGAGGGTAGACAGTACATCTTTAGAAGAGATTAGGATATTAGGCATAAGTAAGAGAGAGGAGGGCGGAGAGGGAGGAATAGCACCAGAATCATCCAAGGTGGAGTTTCTAGCAAAAGTTTGAGCGAAGAGTTTAGCTTTGTCAGAGGAAGAAGTGATGGTTGTGCCATCAGAGTGGGAAATGGGAGGGAAAGAAGAGGAAGAGAAATTGTTGGAGAGGTTTTTGGCTAGATGCCAGAAAGCTTGGGAAGAGCTAGAGTTGGATAGTTCAGTGCATTTATTATTGATGAAAGAGTGTTTGGCAAGTCGAAGAACAGATTTGGCTTGATTCCGGGCAGAAACATATGAAGAATGAGAGTCTTGAGTTTTAAGGCGTCGGTACCGTTTGAATGCTTCCTCCTTATTGCGGACAGCAGTAGAACAGGCGTGAGTAAACCAAGATTTTTTAGCATTAGACTGAGAGAAAGAGAATGGAATGTATGCTTCCATGCCCGATAGGATTACCTCGGTAATGCGTTCAGCACTCTCCGAGGGTCCTCGGCCATGGAAGCAGAAATCATTCCATGGGAAATCAAAGAAGTACTGCCGAAGAGCCTCCTAGTCGGCAGCGCCAAAGTGCCACAAGCGCCGCCGGCTAGGAGGATCGGGTGGCTGTACTGGAGAGATAGGACAGGTGACAGAGATAAGTTTATGGTCGGAGGAGCCCAAAGGAGAGAAAAGATCGACAGTATAAGAAGAAGGGTTAGAAGTTAGAAACAGGTCAAGAATGTTGGGCCGATCTCCGATGCGATCCGGGATACGGGGGGGTTGCTGAACTAACTGCTCTAGGTCATTTAGGATAGAAAAGACGTAGGCTTGTTCACCAGGTGGATCAGTAGTGTGAGAGGAAAGCCATTGGCACTGGTGAACGTTGAAATCTCCTAACTATCGTCCAATTGCTTTCATCTCTTGTATCTCTAAAGTTTTTGAAACTATTCTTGCTTCCAAATTTCTGAAGCATTTCTCTTCTCATAATTTGCTCTCAGATCGCCAGTATGGCTTCCTTAAGGGTTGGTCTACTGGTGATCTTCTTTCATATCTTACTAACTCTTGGTCATCCAACTTTCAGGACTTAGGTGAGACTGTTTCTGTTGAACTAGACATATCGAAGGCCTTCGATAGAGTCTGGCACAAATCTTTAATTTCCAAACTACCCTCCTTCGGTTTCTATCCCTCCATCATGTGCCTTTGTCTCTAATTTCCTCTCTGGCCGTTCCATAGCTGGTTTTGTGGACGGCCATCGCTCACTTCCTCATCCTATCAACTCTGGTGTTCCTCAGGGTTTTGTCCTATCTCCTATTCTCTTTCTAATTTTCATAAATAATCTTCTCAACTGTACATCCAGTCCCATCCATTCATATGCAGACGACTCTACATTACACTACTCAATTACTATTCCAGAACGCCCCAGCCAGCAGTCCCTCAAAATCAAACGTAATGAAGCCATAAAACACTTATCTTGTGGTATAGCTATTATTTCCAATTGGGGTAGAGAAAACCTTGTTGCATTGAATGCTTCCAAGACCCAATTTATCCATCTTACTACCAGTCAGGAACCTCCAGAGGACTATCCCATATTCTTCAACAATACAAAAATCAATATTCTCAGTGTTTCTTTTTCTTCTGCTCTCACTTGGAAGGACCATATTACCAGTCTTGCTAAGGCAGCCTTCCAGAAGCTGGGTGTGCTCAACCACCTTAAGGGGTTATTTACCCCTGCGCAGCTTCTTGCTCTGTACAGGGGCACAGTGCGTCCTTGTATTGAGTATTGTTCACATGTGTGAGTTGGATCCTCTCACACCACACTCCTAGACAAAGTAAGAAGGAAAGCCTTTCGTATCATTAACTCCCGTCCACTCACCAACTCTCTGCAATCTCTTTCTCTTCGCCGCAATGTTGCATCTCTCTCGCTATTCTATCGCTACTACAATAATCAGTGTTCCTCGGAGCATTCCCAGTGTATACCACCTCCTCTACGTAGGGTACGTAGTAGCCGCCTTGCTACACAATCCCATCCCTACTCTGTGCAACTCTCCAACCCAAGAGTGAAACGCTATTCTCATACTTTCTTCTATTCAACTGCGGAGCTCTGGAATTCTCTCCCAGAATCAGTCCTTCCCTCTTCCTATGACTTAAATTTCTTCAAACCTCGTTTGTCCAGGCATTTTAGCTCGAACGTCCCTTGATTTTGGCCCTGTCACTCTTTCAAATCTGGGGGAGGCACTCGCTGCAGGCAGTTATGCCTTTTGTCTCCATTATTCACATAGACAAAAAAAAAAAAAAAAAAACACGCCATACACACACCATCAAACCAGTGTCAACATAAAAAGAGAGAGCCTTCCATTTTACTATCCTTGTCTTAATCCCTAGCAAACACTTTTTTTTTCAACCCCGGACCGTGTCTTACAAAGAGTTACAAGTAGGTACTCCATGATATTTTCTATTTGTTGTCAGCAATGGGAATAAAGGTCCATGAAGTTTTTTTATAGCGATGCAATATTATATTTCCATTATGTAATTCATCAAATGTTATGATTTTATGCCTATATAATTATGCTCTCCTTACATCCCAGTTTCTGTTTCATCAATGTTAATGCATATAGCTCATTAATGAAGTAAAATATGACATAGATTACTTGGCATGTTTCCTCAACTTCTGTCCAATATGTCATTACAGTTTAATGGTGTTGTTTTCAAAATATTCTGGAAGTACTTGAAGTCAAAGTCTAGATGTAAATCTCGTACTGGTGACTTATATAAAGAAGCGGGAAAACCTGAAAGGCAACAAGAGACAAAGAAAAGGCAGACATACTTTCAGAACAATTTGCAGGGTTCTTCATCGAATGGAGATTCACCGTACCCCAAGAGAGGTACTAAGGTTTGACCACATAGAAATCACAAATGATAAAATATGGAAGGCACTATAAAGGCTCAAGAGAAACAAGTCACCGGACCAGATGGGATACACCCTAGGATAATCAAGGACTTGATGGAAGAATTGCTGGAGCCTCTAGGGATACTGTACAGTAGCTCATTGCAGGAGGGTGTGGTACCAGAGGACTGGAAAATTGCTCATGTCACAGCGATTTTCAAGAAATGGAATAAATTTGATCCAGGAAACTACAGACCAGTCAGCCTGACAAGTGGGTTCTGCAAAATGATGTAATCACTGTTGAAGGAGGAAAAAAGTTTGCATATGATCGAGAACAGGCTATTCAGTAATGAGCAGTTTGGCTTCATTTCTGGCAGAGTAACAGTGCTGCAACTTGTCAAGGTGATCGACATGTGGACCGAAGCTATTGACAACAGACTGGCTGTGGATATGGTCTACTTGGATTTCATGAAGGCTTTTGACAGGATACCTCACAAACGACTGTTAGAAAAAGCGTCCAGCTACAAGATTGGAGGTCTATCTATCTATCTATTGCCTGACGCCGTGATCCCCGAAGGGGTGGCCACGAACGAACCGCCCCCATGCACCTCTGTCCCCAGTCAGTCGACGCCCCTCCCCCTAACCAGCACCGCCTTCGTTCATGTAGTTCCTCACTCCATCCTTCCACCTCATATTCGGTCTACCTCTCCCCCTCTGTCCCTCCACCTCGCTCTCGTACACCCTCTTAGTCATTCTCTCGCTTTCCATACGTTCCATATGGCCGAACCATCTCAAGTTGTTCCTTTTCACACTTTCCAGCACATCTACCTCCACACCACACCTCCTTCTTACTTCCTCATTAGTCTGTCTATCCCTCCATGTAACTCCGCACGCACTCCTTAAGTAATTCATTTCCACTGCTCTCACTCTTGGTCTGAGTCTCTCAACCAACGTCCATGCTTCGCTTCCGTATGTCAGTGTCGGGATTACCACACTGTCATGCAAGGACTTCTTCACTTCCATACTGACCACCCTATTTCTTGTTACTGCTTTTAGCGTTCCTACAACCCTCTTCCCCTGTTGTACCCTCTCCCGCACCTCTTCATCCATAGTCCCATCTTTACTCAACACACTGCCCAGATACTTAAAAGAGTTGACGATCTCCATAGCCTGACCGTTCAGCTTCACCTTACACTCTGTGACTTCACCCCTTTCGAAGACCATAACCTTGCTCTTCCCCGTATTTACCTTCAAATTCCGTTTTTCGCACACTGTTCCAAACTCATTTACCAGACCCTGCAACTCCCATTCATTATCACTCATCAGAACTGTATCATCCGCAAACAGCAGTATAGGTAGCTTCCACTCAATTCCCTCCCTTTTCAGCGATACACCAACATTCACTGCTCTTGATAGTATTTCTTTCATGACTCCATCCATATATACAGTAAACAACCACGGGGACATCACACACCCCTGTTTCAAACCAACATTCAGGTCAAAGAACTCGCTCTGCTCACTCTCCACACGTTTTGCTGCCTTTGCACCCTCATACATGCTCTTCACTGCTTTCAGCAACTTGCCCTCTACTCCGTATATTCTAAGTACTTTCCACAAACCTTCTCTATCCACTCTGTCATAGGCCTTCTCCAAGTCCATAAAGGCAACATACACCTTTTGTTTCTTCTCCAGATACTTCTCCACAACACAATTCAGGGTAAAAATCTGATCTACACATCCTCTTCCCTTCCTAAAACCTCCCTGCTCGTCGCCTATCCATTTCTCCGTTCTCACTCTCACTCTCTCAATCACTACCCTACTGTATACCTTCCCTACTACGCTTAGAAGACATATTCCTCGGTGGTTACCACACTCCTCTTTCCCCTTTGCCCTTATATAGGGGGACTATTATGCCAGTCTTCCAGTCATCGGGTGCACTCCCCTTCTCCCATGCTAGTTTGCACATTTTCCATACCCATTCTATCACTATCTCACCACCATACCTCAACATTTCCCCACACACTCCATCTGTTCCTGGTGCTTTCCCCAACTTCACTCTTTTCATGGCTTCCCACACTTCTGACCTCCTGATCCCCACCTCCTCCTCCACTACTTCTCTTCTTCTCCCTCCCATACCATATCCAGCTATGTTTGCTGGCTCTTCATTCCTTTCATTTAGCAACTCACTGAAGTACTCCCTCCATCTTTCGACTCTCTCTTGCTTCTCGGCTAGCATTCTCCCATTCTTATCTTTCACATCCTTACTGTTTCCCTTGCTACCTTCCCTAACTTTCTTGACTTCTTTCCAGAACAGTTTCTTACTCTCCCTCCATTTTACACTCAGATTCCTTCCAAATTCCTCATCTACTCTTCTCTTACTTTCCTTCACTACTCTCTTCACCACCCTCTTACTCTCCACGTACCTCGCTCGTTTCTGTCTCTCGGAATCTTCATTCCCTCTACTACCCAACCACACTCTATATGCTTTCTTCTTTTCTTCCACAGCTATTCTTACCTCTTCTGTCCACCATGCTGTACCTTTCACTCCCCTCCCTCTTCTCCTCACTCCACACACCTCCTCACATGCTGCACAGATCTCATCCTTAAACACCTTGCTCATCTCCTCCACTTCCTCCATAACTTCCAGGTCGAACCCACCTAGTCGTCTTTCCACTGCTCTCCTGTACTCCTCCCTGACTTCCTCCTCCTGCAACCTCTCCACCCTCCTCACCATTCCACCCTCCTCTCGCCTCCCTCCCGCTCTCCTCACCCCCTTCTTTTGTATCCTAACCTTAGCTACCACTACATAATGATCAGACAGACCCCCTCCAATACCCCTATACACCCTAGCATCCATCACAGATTTCTTCATTCGTTCATCCACACATACATAATCAATCAATGACTTTCGTTCCACCACTGTCTTATCTTTCATCGTCAACATCCGTTTCCACGTGTACCTGTGGATCATTCTGTGTCGGAAGAAGGTGTTGGCTATCCACAGCCTCCTTCCCACACATACGTCCACAAGTGCACTACCATTCCCATTCACCTCTGATGGTACCCCCCACCCTCCCACCACTCCCTCAACTTTCCTATCACCCACCTTACCATTCATATCCCCAATCAGAAATATTCTTTCGTTCTTGTCAAACTTCTCCAGGCACGCCTCCACATTCATCCAGAACTCCTCTTTCTTTCTTTCAAGTATATCCTCTGTCGGGGCATACACGCATACAATCACCCACGTTTGTATTCCTACTTTCATTCTCACCCACACAATCCTTGAACCCACAGACCCATACTCTCTTACACATTCCTTCCATTTGCTACTTACAAACAAACATGCACCTTCTCTCGCTGTTCCTTCACTCACTCCAGCACACACACCCATTCCACATTCCCATTCTCTCACATCTGAACCTTTCCATTTGGTCTCTGTCATTCCACATACATCCAGCCTGGCATTCACTAACACTTCCAGAACCTCTCTCTCTTTTGTTCCATCATTCATGCCACTAACATTCCACGTAGCCATTCTCAGAATGTCCGAAGGCATGTCCTTAGTCGGTCGTGGTTCGTCAACGTTGGTTCCGTCCGCATCCGAGGCTGTTCGTTCGTTTTTCTTAACGAACGGTAAAGCACTGAAATGGATGCAGAGCTTCTTGACAGGTCGTACACAGAGGGTGATGGTGAATGGCGAGGCATCAGACTGGAGGAACGTATCAAGTGGCGTCAAACAGGGCTCAGTGTTGGGTCCCCTGCTCTTTGTCATGTTCATCAATGACCTACAAGAAGCAGTCAGGCATGGCAGCGAGGTGTTTCTATATGCAGATGACACCAAGGTTTTTATGAAAATAAAGAGCAAGTAGCCTACCAAATACCAAGCTGCAGGAGGACCTGGATGAGCTCAGAGAATGGATGGAAAAGGGGCTCTTAAATGTTCACTCAGAGAGGAGCAGGTACATGAGAATAGGAAGGACCCATGTTGAGGACAAGGGATATAGTATGTACACTGGCATCGAGAGACCTGGAGTGGAAAAGGATATTGGGGTGGTCATTGATGACAAGCTCACATTCTCCGACCGTCTAGCCGAGAAAATTAACAAGGCAAATATAATTGTGGGGCTCATAAGAAGAACATTATTTTGTTCACCTGGAACCTGCGGTCTTCAAGCCATTATTTACAGCGTTGGCAAGGCCGCATCTGGAGTATGCCAACCAGGTATGGTGTCCCCACCTTGTGAAGGACATAGAGGCTGTGGAAAAAGTGCAGCGGAAAGCAACGAAGCTGGTGCCTTGCCTAAGAGACCTACCCCATGAAGAAAGACTGAGGAAGCTAGATTTACCCACGCTGGCATACAGGAGATCCTGGGTTGACCAAATTGAAAGTTACAAGATCATCACCGGTAAATATGACTGTGAGTGCACCGAGGGTCTATTTGAACTGAGGGAGAACAACACTACACAGGGGAAAACAAAGACAATTTACAAGACAAGAGCTAGGCTGGATCTTCTAAAGTTTTTGTTTCCCTATCGTGTTGTTAACAACTGGAATGAGTAGCCAGAGTGGGTGGTGAGTGCTGACTCGGTTGAACAGTTCGAGTCTAGGCTAAACAAATTTTGGAAAAATCAGGACCAGAAATATAATTACAAAGTACGAATTAACACCACACGCAGCCAACAAATAATTAGTGTTCAGGCTGCCATACTGAAGCCACAGGCCCCCTAGGGCCTCTTCCAGGGAATCTACTGCGAGTTATTATGAGTAATCTTAATTAATTATACTGTATCCATTTAATACAATCCGCAACACTTTGGGGAACGTTGTTGCTTAACGATGTATGGTCCGGTATCTTGAGGGTTATTATAATATTGTTTACTCTTATTGAGTGTTTTTGTTGCGTTTGCCATTTTCGAGCAGTGTATTCTAGTCTGTCGCCTACTTATGCCCCTTTCCCACTGGTGAGACAAGTCACGATTTTCATCGCCGATGACTTAGTTTTGTCAAATTCGCAAGAATACGTGCGACGTTCACGATTTTGACCGTTACAAACAGATGACAAATTATACTCAGCGAAGATGTCGCCAATGTCGGCGACGCAATCGCCGACCTTCTGCGACGTTATCGGCGAAGTGAGCGATGTTTCGCCGATGACCTCTGCGAGGCATGTCACATTTTCAAAAATATCTTGCGAAATCATGCGAGGATGAAAGAAAACTCGCCGTATGTTCTGCGATGGTTCTGAGTATTGAAACCTGGATGGCGTAAACGTCTTAAAACCCCCAGAGTGCCAGGTCCGTATATATACGGACTAGGGTCTTGTCACGCCCAGTGCCAGGTCCGTATATATACGGACTCACCGAAAACAAATTGTAGCAGCGAAACGACTGCACCTATGGCGTTCATATTTCTACCACATGTACCTTACCCTTACCTTACCTTTGGATACCTTTGGATGTATTCGCCGCTCCTCTAGCGGCACCAAGGAGCGCGACGCCCCTCGTTTTGGGTGGTGATTTGGTGCAGTAGACTGTTTGAAGCGACAGCTCGCTCCCTTGCGAGGATGGGCTCGTCTGGCACATTTTGCAGTTCGACATCTAGGGCTCTCTTGAAGTTGTCTAACGAGATGTCCCTCATGTCTCTTACTCGCCGTGGGAGTTTGTTGAAGAGACGTGGGCCTCTGTGTGATAACCAGCCCTCTCGCAGAGAGCCCATAGCACCCCTGTTATTCATCCGGGGGATTTCGCATTCCCAGCCTCTCCTATCACTGAATTTCATGACTATCGGAGTATGTAGGTTTGGTACTAAACCCTCTGCGATTTTCCACGTGTATATTATTAGGTAACGTTCTCTTCTACGTTCCAGTGAGTACAGATTCAGTGCTCTTAAACGCTCCCAATAGTGTAGATGTTTTATCGAACTTATATGCGAAGTGAAATTTCTTTGTACACTCTCTACGTCATTTATTTCACCTGCTTTGTATGGGGATGTTAATACGCTACAGTATTCAAGCCGCGGTAGCACTAGAGATTTGAAGAGCGTTATCATAGGCAATTCACCGCGTGTTTTAAAAGTACGTAGAATCCAACCCGTTAGACGTTTTGCAGCCGCCACTTTGACCTGGTTATGTACTTTGAAACCCATATTTTCAGACATTAATACCCCAAGGTCTTTCACACTGTCTTTCCGTTCTATTATGTGGTTAGATTCTGTTAAGTAATTTGTAATTTCTTTAACACCATTATTATCTCCGTACCGTATTAATTGGAATTTTTCCTCATTGAATTGCATGTTGTTTTCCCTGGTCCACTGGAACACTACATTCATGTCTTCCTGCAGTCGGCCCGTGTCCTCTTGTGTGTTTACTATCTTGCTTAATTTTGTGTCATCAGCAAAAGACGACACCGTACTGTGTCTGGTGTTGGTATCTATGTCGCAAATTAGTATGAGGAACAGAAGGGGCGCTAGCACTGTTCCTTGGGGCACTGAGCTTTTGACATCCGAAGGCTCAGAAGTGACTTGGTTTACTGCTACCGATTGTTTTCGGTTTACGAGGAAATTGTATATCCACCGTCCGATTTTCCCAGTTATACCTTTGCTTTCAGTTTGTGGGCTATTATACCATGGTCACATTTATCAAATGCCTTAGCAAAATCGGTGTAAATGACATCCACGTTTTTCTTTTCTTCTAGCGCTTTAAGAATTTTGTCATAGTGTTCCAAAAGTTGTGAGAGACATGATCTTCCCGCTCTGAACCCATGTTGACCGGTGTTGTGTAGTTCATTTGTCTCCATGAATGTTGAAATTTTGCTTCGCAGGACTCGCTCGAAAACTTTAATGATGCGAGAGGTTAGAGCTACCGGGCGGTAGTATTTTGGTAGTGCTTTACTCCCTCCTTTATGCAGTGGGGCAATTATTGCGTTTTTCAAGCTATCTGGTATGTCACCAGTGTCTAGACTCCTTCTCCACATTATAGCCAGGGGTTTTGAGAGGTTTTCCTTACATTTTTTCATTAGGATCGAATTCCAAGAGTCCGGGCCTGGTGCCGAGTGGGATGGCATGTTGGAAATGGCCTCTTCTATGTCTTTTGGACCGAAATCAATATCCAGCATCTGAGGGGTTTCCGTGGGGGAGGTTTCCATGAAAAATATATTTTGGTCTCTGATGACTTTTGTTTCATCAGGCTCACTGAATGCCATTTCATACTGCCTGCTTAAGAGTTCGCTCATTTCCTTTTTGTCCCCTGTGAAAGAGCCGTCCCCTTTGCTCAGTGGGCCGATGTTTGATGTTGTTTTAGCCTTTTGTTTGGCGTATGAAAAGAAGTATTTGGAATTTTCCTTTATACCTGCAATAGCTTTCCTCTCCTCTTCCATATGTTGTAGTTCATATGATATTCTTAGCTTTTGTTCAATTTCCACAATTTCTCTATCTATTTCGACCTTTTGCCTATCCTGTAGATTTTGATGTGTGCGTCTTTGTGTGAGTAATATTCTTCTTCTGTACAGCCTCCTCCTTTCCCGATCTTGTTTGCTTCTTCGTTTTGTTTGTCTTGCAGGTATATGGTGGCTACAGATTTGGGTCATGGTTTCTGTTATTAAGACTAGACATTCTGCTGGTGTCAGGTTATCCATTAAATCTTCCCAGTCTATTTCCTCCATTTCTTGATTTACCTCTTCCCACCTAATGTTTTTGTTATTGAAGTTAAATTTACTGAAGGGGCCGGTTTTTGTTCTCGATTCTGAGGTTGTCTGTACACTTTCTAAGGTTGTTTTGATCTCAATTAATTTATGATCTGAGTATGTTGTGTCCGATATGTTAATGCTGTGTACTAGAGAGTCGTTGTTAGTGAAGACCAGGTCTAAGATATTGTTTTCCCGTGTGGGTTCAGCAATATGTTGGGTAAGACTAAAAAAATCACAAAGTTCAAAAAGCTCTCTCGTATTAGTATTTGCTTTTCCGGTGTTATTTGCCACTAACTGGTTTTCTAGTTGTCTCCATTTAATGTTTGGTAGGTTAAAGTCTCCTAGCTATATAATATTTGGTGTTGGGTTCCCCAGGGTTTCCACTTCTGATTTTATTTTGTTGAGCTGGGTTTTGAATTCTTCTCGGGATGAGTCTGGAGGCCTGTATGTAACAATAACTGCTACATTTAGGGATTCTATTTTAACTCCACGTATTTCCACCACTTCATTACTGTTATTTAGGAATTCAGTACATATCAGTGAGTCATGTATGTACAAGGCTACACCTCCATGTGATCTATGCGTTCTGTCCGCCCTATGTAGGTTGTAACCAGAAATCCATACCTCACTATCTTCCTGATCTTTAATGTGAGTTTCTGTGAGAGCCGCAAATATAGCGTTTCCTTCTTCTAGCAGGCCCCTAATAAATGGTACTTTGTTCGTGGTTCTATTTTTTAGGCCTTGGATATTTGCAAACAAGATTGGGGAGGGATTGTTTGGAGTACTATGTGTACCTAATAGTCTTCGGGATGTATTGGCCACTCTTGGGAGGCCAGGAGGTGCTCGAGGTGTTCTATGTGCTCTTCCATCTCCCTCAGTCTCTTCATCTTCATCTGCCCTTTCCCTCCTTGCCTTTTTCCTCTGTCTCGTCCTCGCATAGCTAGAGAGTTTTTTGGGCTACCATTCGTGTTAGGTCTAGCATATCTCCAAGTCCCTCTAATATGAAAAGCTGGGCATTTCATATTGTAGCAGGTCTTGTTCTTAAGTGATGTCTTGCAAAGGGATGGGTGGTGGTATTTGCAGGTTTTACCAAATCTACATTTTCCATGACTGGTTATGTTGTTGCAAATTTTGGGATGAGCAAATCTACATGAATTCCCATTATATTCGCCCTTTTGACCAAAGTAGCACCTTCTTTCCAGATAATATCTGCACACTGGTGTAGACAACCCCAGTAGGTGGGGCTGGGGCTGAAAGGGGTTATGTGGTGAGCTAAGTGTGGTTGTGGGTGATAGTAGGCTTGGTGTATGGGTGGGTGAGGCCTGCAGGGGGGTGGAGTTACGGGTCGGTTGTAGGTGGGCAGGTGGCAGTGGTGAGGGGGGAGACGATGTGGAAGGGGAGCCTGATATGGGGGCTTGTTGCATCCTACGTTCATCCTGCAATTGTATTTGATCAACAGCAGTAGGGTGGTCAATGGCCATAGATGGGATTAATGTGGGTGTTTTCTGGGTCTGGGGAGGTGTGGGGAGATGTGCGGCAGGGTTTGTGTATATGTAGGGTGCGAAAGCTTGTTGTTCGGCAGGCGATGTGTGTTGATGTGCAGGAGGCAATGTGGGCATTATCATGGGAAGGTGTGCGTGTGTGGGTTGTGATATTTGTATGGGCCCTGAGGCCCCAATAGTTCCCCATTTTCTGTGAAAGGTAGCTATGTCTTGGCAATATTTCAGTCTATCTTGTACTTCTGTATTTTCTACAGTCTGTATGACTTGCCATGTGATATCGAAACAACTATCGCAGAAATGGAGGTTCTTCCCTCTTGTATTGTACGCCTCATTTATTGGTGTCAATCCTATGCAAATCCAGTGGTATGGTTGCTTGCATATCCGACATGCGGTGCCTTCATGCATGTGTATATTCATCTTACAACTCGTACAGTTGTCTCTGGTAAAAAACAATTTTTGTTTTTTTGTTTTTTTTTTTGCACCCGCCCTTACATGGGGGGGAGAGAGAGAGAGAGGGGGGGGGGGGGAGGGGGGGCTTGGAGGACAATGAGGTGTTTGTTACGCGGTTTGTGGGGAGTGTGGGGGGGGGGGGTGCCACTCGTTTACCCTCGTTATGTTTAAACTTTAAGTAACTTTAAGTAACACTTTCAATAATTATCTTATGAAACAGAATTCTCACTGCTCTAACCACTTTTCCCGTTTTTGGTCGACTGTTTAACGGAATATACGGCACTCTAGGAAAATAACGAACTTTCCAGGCTACCTATACCTGTATAATATAGTATCTATTTTAATTTTCGTATTTTACCTATCAACTTGATTCAACACTGCGCAGGTTCGAATTTTCACCACATTTGGTTGCGTGGGAGATCTTTCTCTCCAATAACGTCACTACTAACCTGCGATATGGTCGAGAAATAATCTGCACTGATTAATTGTTTAAATATTGTTTTTCTCTGTTTGCTATTATTTACGATATTTGTTTTGTCGGTACCCTTTCCTGTCGAGGTTAAGTTTCGCTTTTGGTAAAATCGTATAGGGGGAGGGGAGGGGACGTGTCCAGGAGAGCGAGGGGATATATGTGTTTATGGTCTTTGCGGTCACTGAGGGTATTTTGTTTACAGCATACGTCCTGTTCCCAAGCTAAAAGTTAAAAGTTCCCCTGACTTTAATTCTCTGTATTATACTTTCCTAGTTTATTTACGTGATATACGATGTTCACTATCACTCTTAACTTAGGCTTCCTATTTTCCCATACCCCCGTTTGATTTCATAGGACTATATAGCTAACACTTTGCTTTTGGGACGCAACGGTTTTTTCTTTCCCTTCTTCTTTCCACCCGCCTTATGGGCCTTCTGGCTTCTTGCCACCACCAACACAACCCCCTCCAACCATCCACTCGCTGACTATCGGTCGCCTCACAAAGAAAAAAAAGGAAAATATGTGGCGGCGAAACGACTGAACCAATCGGTTCCATATTTGTGTGACAAGTCCCCTACCCTTCTGTCGTCCCCCCACCACACCCCCACCTCCCTCCCACCACCCACTTCCAGTGTATCCGTACGAAGAAAAGGAAAAAAAGGAAAATCCGTGGTGGCGAAACTACCTCACCAATCGGCTTCATATTTGTAACACGAGTCAATTACCCTTCTACCTTCCCCCCACCATCCCCCAAATATGAAAACTAATGGGGTTAACCATGAGGAAGAAAGGGGACCAGAACAACGACCCAAAAACAAAAATATATATATGTTGGCTCGCTACTGCTCACCAGGAAAATATTGAAACCTGGATGGGGGTAAACGTCTTAGAACAGTAGGCTGAACGGGGCCGAACGGATTATAGGCAAAGAGAGAGGGAGAGAAAGAAAAAAAAAACGAGGAGGGAGAGGAAGAGAAAACAGTGATGTGTGCTCAATTAGGCTAAGCAGTAACGTAAAGATTGAGCCCACCTCGCTGTTTTCTCTTTCTCTCCCTCCTCGTTTTTTTTGTTTCTTTCTCTCCCACCTCGCCGAAGGTGCTCTTTGGCATCGTCGATGTTCTCGGAACATCTGAGAGCATCGGCGAGCAGAGCATTGGTGAGCATCCATGCAGCGTTGCAAAGTTTTTTTTTATGCGAAACCCTCCGCGATGTCTCGCCGATGTCGCAGATGATCGCAGATACCACTCGCAGATCCTTCGGCGATGGTCGACGATGGTTGCGAGGGTAACCAATCCTCGTGAGTCCTCGTCCAAAATTTTGAACTGTCCGAACATTTGCGAAGGCCCTTGCGAGGCCTTGAGAGGCCTTGAGAGTCAAACGATTGTTCATGAGAGGTGTTGAGACATGTCACGAATGTGCTAATTTATTGGTGTCAGCGACGAAAATCGTGACTTGTCTCACCAGTGGGAAAGGGGCATTATACGTCATTAAGTTACGTGAGTTACTAATAGCTAACAAAAACGCTTTCCCTTCGAGCTAAAGTTGCACATTTTTGCAATAGAAATATGTCCCAACCGATGCCCGAACTCGCTTTCACTCGCCCAGAGAAAACATTATATACCTGAATTGGGTGAAGTGTCTCGATCATTATCGACAAATGAATGGGGTGAAACATCTTCAAATCTTCATGGTAGTGGAGATTTTAGAAAAATCGGGCCAAATAGTGTTAAGGGATGTGTAATTTAGAGTGAAAGTGTGTGTGTGTGAAAGGATTTGGCTCGCCTCCAACAATATATTTGTCTACCTTCAAATTAACCTTTTTCTATAAATGCGTACAACATAGAAAATTATATTTATGGCATAACTCATATATTATTCTGTGTACCTCCATTTTACTCACAATCACATACCCCTCCAACTACATGTTCCTTGTAGCCTACTGTAGTGCCTAGTAATATTAAGGCCGGACCACCTAGTAGAGACCGCAAGATCTGTGGTCTGAGTATCTGTGCAACTCTGTGTAATTACCCTCTCTCTCTCTATCTTTGTGTATAATGATATACGGTTTATTAATAGTTGCAGCCGTTGGCTGAAAATGTACAGAGGAACAGTTTGTTGCTTAACTCTTGTATTAACTTATAATATGGACCAAAGCCAGAGATTGCACAAGATCAGTTCAATATTATGTACTTGGTTTGCATGTGATTTTGGAGTCGAGATAATAGCTGTAGATTTAAAAGGGTTCACTGTAAATTTGTGAGTTGATATACTGTTTAATAGGATAGAGCTGACATATCTAGTATGACTCTGATTACTGTTTGTCTAGCGTAGTTTTTCTAGTCGGTTTCTGTGCTATTATCCAGACGAGCCCATTTTCGCAGGGAGCGTGCTACCCCTTCGAACAGTCTGCTGCACCAAATCACCACCCAGAACGAGGGGCGACGCGCTCCTCGGTGCCAATAGGAGAGTGGCGAACACAACCTTAGGTGACCTTAGGTTGGTGTTCACTGTTCACTTGAAATATGGTAGTTTTGTAGGGTAAAGCGAACTGATGAGGTATCGTACATTTTCAAGATTTTCTGAGGTACTCTATTATAGAGAGCTGGTGTTTACGCGAGCGCATTTTTCCGGCAGTTTTCGGGAGTAAGTTTATTTATTAAAATATTGATTATATAATGTATTATTTATTTATTATGCTTTTTTTATTGTTTGTTCATTTATTATATCTATCCTGAAATGATTTTTGGTTAATTCGCGTTAAGAGCGGAGACTTTACCGAAGGTAGATTGCGTTAGGTGTCTTACATTTATAAGTAACTTAAAATATGAGGTTGTCTGACTACAGTTGCCAGTGAAAGTTGATGGAAAAAGAGCTCGTGTGACACTGCCATCCCACTGTGTTGGTGGGTTTGACACTGAACATAATATATGATTAGTCGCACACTAGTGATTGTTTATGACATGTTTTACTGTTGGATGATAAGGTTCACGATATAGGAGATGGGGCTTGCTTGATATCTTGAGGTTCTCGCACATATAGGGGTGATGATATTATAATGCCTGATAGCTCTCCTGGAAGGGGGCACTGAGGCGGGTAGTAGGTTATGGTGTTGTTAGTTGATGACTAGTTTCTGACCGAATTTCAGAGTTGAGGTTTCGGCATCGGCTCGATAGCATTTCTAACCCCAGGGACTGTAGCGCTCCAGGGTAGTGTGTGTATGAGAGTCCTAGAATGATCCTGCAAGCTCTTTTCCTAATTTTTTCGATTTTTTGTTTTTCTGTTTTGCTGTTAGTGATGAGGTCTATTCCTGGGAGGCATAAGTGAGTTTGGGCAGAATGAACAGCTTGTACACGTATGAGAGGTCGGGTGAGGGAGCGCCTAGCGACTTAAGACGGCGAAGGAGGTAGAGTTTATAGCCACAAATGTTGACTACACTACTGACGTGGGGTTTCCAATTTAGATTGTCATCTATGATGACTCCTAATAGTTTAAAATTGTTCACTACCTGCAGAGTGCTGGATCCGAGGGTGATGAGAGGTGGGTCGATGATGTCTGAACCCACGCTGATGAGCATCACTACTGTTTTGGCACTATTTATGGTGTCGTTGTTGGCTGAAGTCCAGTTCTGAAATTGGTTGACATGATCCTGAAGTGCGTTGAAGTCGGGTGACGTATTGTGTATGCTCTCTCCGATTGTTGAGTCATCCACGTACTTCCAGCGTGCATCTGCGTCCCGCATTGCATCATTGATCAGGATGAGGAAACATAAGGGGCCCATTTTAGTCCCTTGTGGGGCCCAGCAGGTCAGAGGAAGTGGGGAGGATATTGTGCCGTTTAACCGCGCGGTTTGTCTGCAGTCACTGAGGAAGTTTGCCAGCCATGAAACGAGGGAGGGTCGTAATCCGAGCTCTGTTGCCGTTTTTATGATAATGCTGTGGTTGACTAAATCAAAGGCTATTGATCCCTAGGAAAGCTAAGGCAACTGAAGTTTTCATTTTTTTCCAGTTTGTGATAAATGAAGTCTAGAAAGCTGACGTGACAATGAGTTGTGGAGGATGATTTCATATTTCCGAATTGTTGTGGGTCTACGGATGGTGCTATATCGGGCAAAGGCCCAGTCAAATACAAAACTTTCAAAGATTTGACTGGGGATTGGAGTTGTTGTTGTTGCGGTTCCCCAGGCTGTCTGGCCGAACAGACCCAAGGTCCCGAGCAAGGCCAAGGCCATAAACGAGCGCCCACACAAAACCCTCCCTGCTTACCACTAATAATGCCCGGGTGACCAAAGCCACTCCAAGGCTGGGAGCTGAGGATGATGCGGAAATGCCCGGGAAACCCAAGTGCCAGCCAAGGCCCTGTGCCTCTCAGCAAATATGAAGGGAAAGTTGAGGGGCAAAGGAAAAATGTGACACTTTGGCTCCCAATCTGCCAACCTCTAGGTTGTCAGTAGGGAGGTCAATCCACTTGAGATCTAGAAAATATATAAGTAAAAGGAACAGTCAGAGTAAGCTATGGGTATGGCAGAGAACGCTCAACTCTCACTCTGATAGACCATCCCATCACCATGGGGATTGGAGTTATGGCAATTGGGCACAATTTGTCAAGGGTTTCTGGGTTTGTGGTTTTTGGTAGTGGTGTAACGTAAGATATTTTCCAATCAGCTTGGCACTTACTTTGTGCGAGCGATGCGTTTATGGTGGAGGTTAGAGCCTTGGCAATTTCACATGCAAATTCCTTGTAAATTTGTGCTTATTTGTCCTGTGGTAAGACGGCTATGCGAAAAGTATTTAGAGAAGCATAAGGAGATATTTTGGGTTTTTATGAATTTGGAAAAAGCATATGATCACGTGGATCGAGAAGCAATGTGGAAGATTCTAAGGATTTATGAAACTGGAGGAAATCTGTTAAGAGCAGTAATAGTTTCTATGAAGGGAGCAGAGCGTGTGTTAGAGATCATCTAAATGTTGCTAGAATATAATATAATAAACTTGACCCGCACTCAAAGGGTTAAAGGGATATTTTCACTTGAGGATTTTTTTCTGGACCCCTTTCTCCCTCATGCTTAGCCTCATTGCTTTTGAGATTTTAAGACGGTTGCCTCATTAGTTTGGCGATTTTAAGAACATTTGCCCCATTTCTGCCAATTTTAAGACCTTACCATTTAGGTGTGGATTTTTTCCTGGCGAGCGACAGTGAGCCTGTAATTTTTGGAGAAACCGACCATCGGCCGGGAAATTTTCCTACGGAAAAATGTACAAATTTATATTGAAAGGTGGTCTTGGGGGTGTTTTTTTGTTTAAAGTTTGATGGAGGTCTAGGGAGGAAACTTGAGAAGTAATAAATATGTAGCAAAAATTGACCAAAAAGTGAACCATCCCCCCTTAACTCTTCCTGCCCAGGCAGTATTTTAAAAGGACGCACCTTGCGAAGGTCCAGAGCCCAGGCGTTCTTTTAAAATCTGTATGCTTGAAAGCGTCCTTAAGCGTGCTTTGAAAGCCGCGCGGCAAAACGTTTGTAAACAAAGCCGATCAGAGCGCCGCGAAGCCTCAACAAGAAGAAGAAGAAGTCCGACCTTGTCTGCAATTGCCAGTTAGAGAAAAAATTAGTGTTCCAAAGTGTCCAATATGGCTAAATCCGCGGCAAAACTCTCTCCACGGAAATCGTCATCACACCTGAACCAGATAACCTAGAGAGCTCTATTCAACGCCAGTCTATAGATACAAGTAAGGGCTACATTCTGAGATTTGTGTGAATTCTTTAGCAGTTAAAATAACAAAGATAGGCCTATGTTTACATACAACTTTTTTTAGCCAGATCACCCGGATAGGACTATCAACATCTATAAATGCTGCCCGGGGCAAGGAGGGTTAAACAGATTTTTTTTCCTGTAATAACGTAGGAGCGATGTTTATAGTGAGGCGTCCTTGTGGTCAATGTACAATAATTGGTTAACCCTCTGAATATTATGACGCATTTTGACAGTTTATTCTGGCTATCATTAGAGGATTGTATATAGTTTAGGAAGGATCTGTGGGAACTATAAGGGTAAGACTTCCATATATCCTTAAAATCTCAATAAAATCGTCTAATAATAGCCAGAAGAAAGACAAAAATGTGTATTGGATCTTGAGAGGGTTAATTTGATGGTCATCGTTGATAAGATGAGAACCTTTTGACATCGATTTCTTTCTGGCGAGCGACAGCAAGCCATCATTGTATGAAGAAATCCTGATTTGCCGGAGAAATGTTTCTATCAAAAAATTTACAAATTTAGCCTGCTGTCAAATTTGTTTTTAAATAAATATGCTGGCTCGCTACCGCTCACCAGGAAAACATAGACACCTGGATGGGAATAAACGTCTTAAAACAGAAGGCTGAATGGGGCCTAATGAATACAACCCCGAGAGAGAGGAAGAGAGAGAGAAAAAAATGAGGTGGGCTCCCTTAACTACTATATTTAGGTGGTTAGTGCTCCATGCAACCGTTCTCCAACATCCTGTACAGAGTAAGAATATGTATGTATAGTATGTTTGTATGTGTGTGTGTGTGGGTGAATGTATGTTGTAAGGTGAGGCAGAGAAGCAGTGAAGGAGGGAGGAGAGAGAGAGAGAGAGGAGTCCTTAATCTACCCAGGTGTCGGGTAGGCAACAACATGGACGACCCGTGGGAATAGTCCACCTACGTGCACACGTGGACCATAGAGGCCTGAGAAAATGTATGCTTCCCACGACAGGAGACATTATCAGATATTTCGTGTGACTCTGTTGGAAGGCCCATGTGACTCCATTTTCTTGCCGAAAGTTAGGGATTAGGAAGGAGATGTCTGATAGGAGATAAGAGGTGGAGAGTTAGTACTGTCTGGAGCTTGGCGGAGGTCGGAGGTGGAGAGAGCTCCTCATCCCGGTCTGTGCTCACCTCTGGGTGTTCGTGATTTACTGTCTCCTAGTTTGTGAGTTGGGACAAGTAAGTGAGTGCACTGTTTGATGTCCTTTGAAGGGGAGATGAGACAGCATAGGTATGTTATTGTGTATGTGTAACGAGCCCTAGTGTTGTGTGGGGCTCTATGTATTTTGGTGGGATTGTGTTGGTGTATTCAGGTGTTGTGTAACGAACATTGATTCGTGTTCTTGAGTGCACACGTCTTCCGAGCGTTATCTGGCGATTATTATCTAAGCACGGCAGCTTGTATATGAATGTTAATTAAATGTCCGTGAGGGTGTGTTTGTGTGTCGCTCTGTGGTGATATTATATGGTATCATATGTTGGTCTCTAATTGAGTTGTGATTCAGTTTACTGTCAGTGTGCTTAGAACATAAGAACATAAGAAAATGGGAGTCTGCAGAAAGCCGATTGGCCTAAGCAAGGCAGATCCCTGTCCCACACAACCTCAATTACAAAGCCCAATTATAGGCTCAACACTCTAATACCCTGAGGATCATCTTACCAAAACGGTTAGAGATTAACGCAGGATTACGGGGTCTGCAGAGCGCTGATTGGCCCAACCAGGCTGAACCCCTTCACACCCAACCCTTCTCGTCCATATGCTTATCCAATTTTATCTTAAAGCTCCCTACCGTTTTTAATCCCACTATAGCACTTGGTAGTCCATTCCACCCATCTACAACTCTGTTACCAAACCAATATTTGCCTATATCTTTTCTGAAACGAAATTTATCTAATTTGAAACCATTGGTACGAGTTATCTCGGTATCACTGAGCTTTAGTACATTTGTCATGTCGCCTTTGTTAATCCCACTAACCCCCTTGAACACCTCTATCATATCCCCAATAACTCTGCGTCTCTCTAACGAATGTAAACCTAATTTCTTCAACCTTTCTTCATACGGAAGATGTCTAATATTATGGATCATTTTTGTCATTCTACGCTGTACTCTCTCCAATGAATCTATGTCCATTCTGTAATAAGGACACCAAAATTGGACAGCATAATCCATATGGGGTCTCACTAATGACAAGTAAAGTTTTAAGATAACATCAGCAGTTCTGTTACTCACACTTCTAGAGATGAACCCGAGAATCCTGTTTGCCTTATTACGAACGCTTATACACTGTTTTCTAAGCTTCAAATCATTGCTAACAAACATACCTAGATCTTTCTCGCAGTCTGAATTTTCTAATTCTAAATTAGCTAGTTTATATTTAAAATTTGTTTGCATCTTCCCTATCTTTAATACCTTGCATTTGTCAATGTTAAACTTCATCTGCCAATTTACTGACCATTCATGTACGGTATCTAGATCCCTTTGGAGGCACTCTATATCGCTATCTGAATCAATTTATCTCCCCATTTTAGTATCGTCTGCGAATTTACTTATCCTACTAATATGCTTAGTGTTGATTAACCGTTTGTCTTCAAATTTTCGTTTTGTGAGTTCATTCCTTGTAACGAGTGCATTTACTTGAAGCTTTCACTCGGTGCTTAGTCAACTATTATTCATTGCTACTCAGGTGTTTTCTTCTGACGTTTATATCGGAGATTTTTGCCTTTATTAACTGAATTATTGTGCTTATCAACCTGTTCGTTTTCCCTAGTTAATAGTAATATAATTAATACGAAAATTAGTGGTGTTTGATATCATCCTTCTTCATTGTTTATGACAATAACCCTTCTTGCCTTCTGATCGTAATTGCTTGCATGACGTTGTTGCCGGTGTTTTAAATTTAATCTCTTGGGTTCAACACTGTAGGGCCGTAACAATGTGTTATAATTATCTTGTGTGTACTTACTCTAGTTACTCTAGTTGTATTGCGGGAGTGAGCATGCTCGTTATTTCCCGCCTCCTATATGTGTAGGTGTTATATGTATCGTTGGAATGGCTGTGGATGTGTGTGTAGTCTGTATTTTTAGCCAATTGGCGACATCGGAAACGAAGGCTTAGGGTGGATCTGTATGGTACCATTCTCACTATAGACGGTACCGTCTCGCCCGAAGGCTTAGGTAGCCATCAGCTTAGGTGAACCATATGATACCCATCTCGCCTTGTACCATTTTAGCCAACCCCAGATGGGACGTCACAACGTGGTCCACTTATTCCAGGTACCTATTTACAGCTACGTGAACTGAGGCTAACACATGAAAGGAGACAAGCCCAATTTGTCTCCGCCCGGCCGGGGATTGAACCCCCGACCCCTCGTGTGTGAGACGAGAGCTCTACCTACTAGGCTACGGGCTGTGTGTGTGTGTGTATGCGTGTGTGTTTATGAGGCATAATGAGGGTGAATGTATGTGTTATAATTACCCTGTGTGTGTGTGTGTGTGTTTGTCTGTCTGTATGTATGTGTGTGCTAGTATGTATGTCTGTGCGTGTGTGTGTGTGAGGGTGAATGTATATGTGCTATAATTATCCTGTGTGTATATGTTTGTGTGTGTTTGTTTGAGTGTGTGTTTGTGTGTATGCAAGTTTTTTTTTTTTTTTTTTTTTTTTTTGTGTGTGTGTGCGTGTATATATAATATATGTGTGTGTGTGTATGTGTTCTATCTGCCATATATACCCATGTTGACACACTGCTAAGACACCGGCCTAGGATAGACTAAAACATACAGCACCCAACATAACATGTTAGATAACAAACCAACTACTGATGTGGGATCAACCTCGCCCGGGACTAACTCTTAAGGGGGGTGACCTGCTCTTTTCTTTTTCTTGGTTGTTACCATACGGGCCATTCAGCCTACTCTTTTAAAACATGTATCCCCATCCAGGTGTCAATTTTTTCCTGGCGAGCGATAGCGAGCAATCATTTTATGGAGAAATCCGGCTTCGCCGGAGAAATTTTTCTATCGAAAATGTACAAATTTAGCCAGCTGTTTAACTCATTATCCAAAACTTGGTGGCTCGCTATCGCTTGCCATGCATGAATCGACACCTGGATGGGGATAAACGTCTTAAAATAGAAAGCTGAATGGGGCCGAATGGATACAACGCAGAGAGAGAAAAAAAAAACAGGTCACCCTCCTTAAACCATTCTTTCCCTTCGCAGCGCCTGATACCAAACGAATACTGTGGGAATATGAGCGTTGTTTACAGAGATTAGATGGATTAGCATACCCATTTCTCTAGGTAACATCATTTGTCAAGTTATTTCGACCTTTAATCTCTACTGTACCGGCGACGTCTTTTTAATTGTATTCTAGCTATATTTACACGATTTAATTGTATTCTAGCTATATTTACACGATTTTATGCAGTTTAAAAAGGATCTGTGGTAGTGAAAAGGGTTGAGAGAGTTAGTTCGAAGCCTCTTAATTAGTGGAGGTACCTTTTCAACTGAATAAAATAGTCTAATAGTAGCCATAATAAAGTTAAAAGGAGGGAACTGGTACTGAATGGGTTAACATCACAACGAAAGGTAAGCATGCTCTAAGAATACAAAGGTAAGCGTGAGCAGTTTATCCATGTACAGTCACAACCAAAAGAAAAGTCCTCTCATGTATAATATGTACAGTTGAACAATTATATACATATGCCGTACAGTCGCCTTCGTAAGTTCTCTTCTGATCTTATGTAAGGAGGTAATATTAGTGGGATGGAATTATGCGTCTGTGTGTTGTTATGCTGTTTTTAAGGGGAGATGGTCTACTTTTCTGCTTCCCCTTCTTCCTCATGCTTAGCCCCATTAGTTTCCAGATTGTAAGACGTTCGACCCATTAGTTTGGCAATTCTAAAACCTTTCAAATCAATATTAAAACTTGTTGGGTCATTCAGGTGTCGATTTTTTAATTGGCGAGCGATAGCGAGGCTGTACTTTAAGAGGAACCGGCTTTCGGCCGGGGCATTTCAATCGAATATTTTACAAATTTGTCTTGTAGGAGGGTCTTGGGCGAGTGTTTTTTGTTTAAGCTTGATGGAGGTCTAGGGAGGAAACTAAAAAAATAAAAACAAAATAAATAAATTAACAAAGAAATACGCCCATCCCCCCTTAATTCACTCGATGAGTCAACTGATACGTAGGACTTTACCAGATCACTAGAGTTTCAAACCCGTTTCAAGTCATTGTCAAATATCACGGCGAATCCAGAGTGTCCGGTGACCAATATGTCAGATTATACAAACAGCTTTGGATGCTGTGATGGTGTCAGATGCCGGTCGTTGATTGGTTAGCGGCTGTAGTACCACAATATGTATATTCCAGTAGATGAGAAGAAGCTGTTAAACAAAATAAATTAAGGTGACATGTTCATATTGTTCAAGAAGAGAAGGGAAAAGCTATCTAAGATATATATAATAGCAAGGGGAGTTGTATGGAGGCGTCTATGTCAATCAATTATATCCAATTCAATATTCACGTTAATGGAGTCATTCGTGAGAATTAGATTATGAATATATTTGGCCAAATGGGAGCAATGGATATGGTGTGCAATGTACAAGATTAAATTTAAGAAAGAAGGGTCCCTGAAAGCCAGAGACGAGACTTAGTACCTTTCGCTACAATTCAATGCACTTGACGGGGGTCACAGGGCTGAAAACTTCTCGAAGGTGCTTGGGGAATGACACATGCTGTACTTCTACTTCTCGCCCACTGCAGATGCAGGGGCATAGATCTTCTTGCAGTTTGTCTTCTTGTGTACCAATGGGAATCTCGCAGAGCAAGTCAATTTGGCAGGGTATTAACGTATTGCCTCCTCAACAGGTTGTAAGGAGGAACACTGCGAGTCTGTGGTGTTGGCAGCGAGAGAACTCACTATATTACTCGGATCTGGCAGGGGCCTTTTGATTGCAAGTTTGGCGAATGCCTCAAGATTGAAATGACTTGAGTGTGGTCTTGTTGTGCCAGGATACCTTGACACCTAGGCTCGTTTTTGCGAGTTTGTCTCATGCACAGGATACCTCATGGACCCGTCAGGATGCCACGACAGGATCGAGACAGGATGCCTTGTCGCGGGTTTTGTCGACAAGAAGCCTCATCAACCCGAGTCTACAGGATACCTCTTAGAGTGTGTTGGTTGTACTGTGACTGAATACAAAACCACGGATCTTGATGACAGGATACCTCATCGACCCTCTACAGGATACCTCGTAGAGTGGCCTTACCTTGGTTAAGGTAGGGAGATGAGTGCTGGTCCAGTTGAGGTATATGTCTCACTTCCATTCTTCCTGGGGGTCCTGGGGTTGTGAGATTTAATCCTATTTGGTGCAGGGGTGTAGAGGTGAGTACTGTCTTGATGGAAGGTCTCGAACCACTTACTTTAACATACGTAGAGGTGAATCTCAGCTACTGTGGTCTCTAACCACTTCTTGATTGCATAATGGTTAGTGCGTGGAATTTTTATGTGAATATCCTAGGTTCGAATTCTTGGAGTACCACATGTATTCATTAGTTTAATTGATTTCAATAATTAAGTTTATTTGTAAGTTAATTGGTGGTTTGGTGATAATATAAATTACAGCAACAGTAGTACTAGCCTCGAGCCTAGTTATGTTAGCTTCGAGCATCTCTGGTTTTGTACTAGCGTCAAGCCTAGTTATTTGAACATTGAGCCTTACTGGTGTTGTACTAGCATCAAGCCTAGTTCTGTGAACATCGAGCCTTACTGGTGGTGTACTAGCGTTGAGCCTAGTTCTGCGAACATTGAGACTTACTGGTGGTATACTAGCGTCGAGCCTAGTTCTGTGAGCATTGAGCCTCACTGGTGGTGTACTAGCATTGAGCCTAGTTCTGTGAACATCGAGCCTTACTGGTGGTGTACTAGCGTCAAGCCTAGTTCTGTGAACATCGAGCCTCACTGGTGGTGTACTAGCGTCGAGCCTAGTTCTGTGAACATTGAGCCTTACTGGTGTTGTACTAGCGTCAAACCTAGTTATTTGAAAATGAGCCTTACTGGTGTTGTAGTAGCGTCAAGCCTAGTTCTGTGAACATCGAGCCTTACTGGTGGTATACTAGCGTTGAGCCTAGTTCTGCGAACATTGAGACTTACTGGTGGTATATTCTAGCGTCGAGCCTAGTTCTGTGAGCATTGAGCCTCACTGGTGGTGTACTAGCGTCGAGCCTAGTTCTGTGAACATCGAGCCTTACTGGTGGTGTACTAGCATCGAGCCTAGTTCTGTGAACATCGAGCCTCACTGGTGGTGTACTAGCGTCGAGCCTAGTTCTGTGAACATCGAGCCTTACTGGTGGTGTACTAGTGTCAAGCCTAGTTCTGTGAGCTTCAAAGCTCACTGGTGTTGTACTAGCATCGAGCCTAGTTCTGTGAACATCGAGCCTCACTGTTTTGGTAGCATTGAGTTTATATAGCTTAACAAAATGTTAGATATTTTTCATACTTACTCCTGGTTGGCTGTGGTAGTGCCTGCTTCTGCTGCTATCCTCCTGTTGATGGAATTGAGGGTGAGAAGGGCTCGGTTGGAATCTGTGTCTCCTGCCTGGCTGGTGATAGGCATCTCGGGGATGAGGTTGGTGGCGCAGGGGTCGTTATGGGTGAAAAAGGCATGGATGTGGGACTCTGCTGTGATGGTTGCTGCGCCCTTGTGTACTGGAGACTGGTTCGGGGGTGATGGAAGCGATCCTAATGCTTGGCATATCAGTTTGTTTGTTGCTGCGAGAGTTGAAGACACTCTTAATATGAAGGCTATAATCATTGGAAAATTGATAGTAATTTACCTTTCTATCTGCTATAAGATGAGTTTATTACTGCCAATATATCTTCATATGGGTACATTATTACAGACACTATAATACCCTTTTTGTACCAATACATTTTGAGAGTGCAGTATATGTGAATGTGAATCTTTACTGTGTCCACGCAATGCGAGCTAAGCTCATTATTATCGCGCCTCCTTAACTGGGAATGTATTGCGTGAAATGCATGTTAAGTGTTTTATGTATTGTTGGAATGGCTGTGGATGTGTGTGTAGTCTGTATTTTAGCCAATTGGCGACAACGGACACGAAGGCTTAGGGTGGATCTGTATGGTACCATCTCACTATAGACGGTACCGTCTCGCCCGAAGGCTTAGGTAGCCATCAGCTTAGGTGAACCATATGATACCCATCTCGCCTTGTACCATTTTTGCCAACCCCAGATGGGATGTCACAACGTCGTCCACTTATTCCAGGTACCTATTTAATTTTACAGCTAGGTGAACTGAGGCTAACACATGAAAGGAGACAAGCCCAATTTGTCTCCGCCCGGCCGGGGATTGAACCCCCGGCCCCTCGTGTGTGAGACGAGAGCTCTACCACTAGGCTACGGGCTGTGTGTGAGAGTGTGTGTGTGCATGTGTTTATGTGTACGTAATAAGATATACCTTACATTGGGTTTTGAGTGTGATTGTGTGATTGTGTTGAGTGTGACTGTGTTAGATATTGGAGGGGTAATTAAAGTGTCCATAGTAGTCTAAGCTTGTAATGGTATATCGGTAGCAACAAATCCATTATAATATAAGGAAGAAAGGTAAATCACTATGAGCATACTCACTTGGTGGTGTATTGGTTTAGGTGCTTATGTTCTGGGTGTAGTGTCCCGAATTCGAATCCCGGGTGGACCATATGCTTTCATTAGTGTCTTCAAGTACATTGGGGTTTGTAATTGATGATTAATGTTAAGAACGGGGTGTTATTTATACCTTTATCTCACCCTGTTTATACCCTAGATTTTGTTCACAGTGCAGATCTACATTATTTTGGTATTGTGTTTAGAGAGAAGTTCACAGCATAGTTACTTTTAGGGAGGCCACCTCGTTTTTTTCTCTTTCTCTCCCTCTCTCTTTGGCTTTTATCCATTCGGACCCATTCAGCCTACTGTTTTAAGACGTTTACCCCCATCCAGGTGTCTATATTTTCCTGGCGAGCGATAGCGAGCCAGCGTGTATATATATTTTTTTTGACAGCAAACTAAATTTGTACATTTTTCGATTGAAAAATGTCTCCGGCGAAGCCGTATTTCTCCATACAATGCTGGCTCGCTATCGCTCGCCAGGAAGAAATTGACACCTGGATGGGGATAAACATCTTAAAACAGTTGGCTGAAGGGGGCCGAATGGATACAAGCCAGGGAAAGAGAGAAAATGAGAAAAAAAACCGGTGACCCCCCTTTAGTGTAATTTTATTATCAGTTGAAGGTATATAGCCAGGTTTACATCTTGATAACTCTGCCATTACGAGCGCTTTTTCCCTCAACATTTATCCTCAACACTGGTCTGGCAGCTTATGAGGTCAACATTTTAAGTATTTCGGTTACCTTAATTTGACCACTTGCGAGTTTCTGGTTATAAGGAAGTTCAAGCTATAGACATCAATTCTTAGCCATAATACCGGCAAATATATGTTTGTAGTACACGTAGAACTACATAACATCAATTTTAACATTATTTTCATCCATTAAAACCCATTATTTCTGCTAAATATTGATGTCTACAGCTCCAACTTCCTTATAGTCTGAAACTCGCAAGTGGCCAATTTATCCGCCATCAGTCTAGTTTCCGATACCAGTGCAAAATACTCCAGAAATATTGCCAGAAAAATTTTGATCATCGAATGTTGACTAAAAAAGCTCTCGTGTGATACCGGCTTAACTCTGCCATTACGAGCGAAATACTTTGTTTACCCTCTGAAGATTATGGTGCATTTTGATAGTTTAATGTGACTACCATTAGACGTATTTTATACAGCTTAGGAAGGATATGTGATAATTATTATGGGTAAAGACTACCTCAAATCACCCTACGACTTCCATAAACCCTTCCTAATCTGAATAAAATCGTCTAAAAATTGCCAGAAAACAGGAAAGAAATACGTAATCGGATCATGAAAGTGTAATTAGTGAAGACGTGGCCCTATGTATGATGCAGAGACATAGTAGTGTCATACATGTCCATTAGGTAACGAGAATGACAAGATGACTTTAGGGGAAGTATTTGGCTTTTCTGAACCCCTTTCTCCCTCCTGTTTGGCCCCATTAGTTAGGAGATTTTAAGACATTCGCCCAGTTAGTTTGTCGATTTTAAGATCTTTCACTTAATTTTTTGGTCAATACTTAGACCTTTCGTGCCATTTAGGTGTCGATGTATTCCTGGCTCGCGATAGCGAGCCTGTAATATAGTGAGAACCGGCCTTTGGCCAGAACATGTTCTAGTAAAAAATGTACAAATATATCTTGAAGGGGGGTCTTGGGGTGTTATTTTAAGTTTGAGTGGAGTCTACGGAGAAAACTAAAAATAAGAAAAACAAATCCTAAATAAAAATATATAGATACAAATATAATCCCCTCCCCCCCCCTCCAAGTAATCAACTTCTAAGAATGTAAAAGAAAAACTGTACTTTAGGAAACATGTATGTATGTATGCACTCTGGCACTTACCACATTGCTGGGGGTGGCCGACTCTAAACAGAGCCCGGATAGAAACCTATAACGTTCCAATGCTTAGGGTCCGGGACCACTTTCGCGTTCCCTCGCCCCTTTCTCTGTCTCGTTTGAGTCGGAAACATGTTAGAAGTAATAATCATATGACCATCCATAATAATTATTCGAAGAAAGGTAGAGTGTTATGTGCTCCGGTACCTACCATATAATTGACGGTTTTGCTCCACACTTGCGCACGAGTATATCATCATGTCTATGAACATATGGGAGATTGGCCAACACACACACTCATTGCCCCCCCCCCCTATTATTTCACTCTACGTCGAAAGTTAATTTAATATTAGCATGTTTTGAGTTTGTTCTTTTTAACCCGGCAAGTGCGGGAAGACTCTTAAGAGTTTCCCCGGGCGACTGCGGGAAGACTCTTAAGATACTGGGCCTAAAAAAATCAATTTAAAACACCCCCAAAAAACTTGAACCCTTTTTTTTTTTTTTTTGGCCCCTGGGTCATGCCAAATATCACTCTTCCACATCCCCTCCTTCCCCACTTCCCCCCCTCCTTCAATTATCACCTATTTTCCCTGTTATTCCCTGATTCTGTGGTCTATTTTCGTGCTAACATTAGCGAGTTGCAAGCAGGGCGTTGTCATCACTGTTACCAAGTGAGTGCAAGAGAGAGAGAGAGAGAGAGAGATAGACAGTCTCTCTCCAGACGTGGGGAGGAGTGGAGGGGAGGGAGGTTGCCTCAGCCATAAATTATGTAACTCCCGGCCTGTATCGCCGATTTTGACCATCCAAACGCTGTTTCCACTTGTTTTATTGCTGTAACAGGTTAATACCATTATAATCAATGTAAAATAGGTGCATATGGATAAGTATTAATGCTATTTATGGTAAAATAACGATGTTAGTGACGGGAACAGCTCAAATATGTGCGCACAGGCGTGTGGTGTCTCATACCCCCCATGCGCACGTCTTAGGTTAAGGGGGGGTCACCGGCTTTTTTTTTTTTCTCTCCTTTTTCTCTCTTTCCCTGGCTTGTATCCATTCGGCCCCATTCAGCCAACTGTTTTAAGACGTTTATCCCCAACCAGGTGTCGATTTCTTCCTGGCGAGCGATAGCGAGCCAGCATTGTATGGAGAAATTTTTCTATCGAAAAATTTACAAACTTAGCTTGCTGTCAAACAAAAATATATATATGCTGGCTCGCTACTGCTCGCCAGAAAAATATTGACACCTGGATGGGGGTCTTAAAACAGTATGTTAAATGGGGCCGAATGAATACAAGCCAAAGAGAGAGAGAGAGAGAGAGAAAGAGAAAAAGAAGCGAGGTGGGCCCCTTTAAGAATATTGAGCATGTTTCCTTATTTTTAGAGTACAGTCTGGGACTAAAGTCGTGGTATGGATCTTCAGCTATCCACTAGTGCCCTCTGACGGCGGTATTCGAAGCAATCCGATATATGTTTTTTTTGGCTCTCCACAGATGGCTCTGTTCCACACGACACGTCCAGGTATCGCCAAAAGCAAGCGAGAAACTTCCTGTTTATTGGTGGATTACGACCATGCCAAGTAGAACACACAAACACACACTACTTCATTATCAGAATGCAAGGAATATTAGTATGCTCTACAACTATAATATATGTATAATATTAGTATGCTCTACAACTATAATATATGTATAATATTAGTATGCTCTACAACTATAATATATGTATAATATTAGTATGCTCTACAACTATAATATATGTATAATATTAGTATGCTCTACAACTATAATATATGTATAATATATGTATAATATATGTATAATATATGTATAATATTAGTATGCTCTACAACTATAATATATGTATAATATTAGTATGCTCTACAACTATAATATATGTATAATATTAGTATGCTCTACAACTATAATATTAGTATGCTCTACAACTATAATATATGTATAATATTAGTATGCTCTACAGCTATAATATATGTATAATATTAGTATGCTATACAACTATAATATATGTATAATATTAGTATGCTCTACAACTATAATATATGTATAATATTAGTATGCTCTACAACTATAATATATGTATAATATTAGTATGCTCTACAACTATAATATATGTATAATCGAGTGATGCGAGTTTTACTCTTGCATAGGAATATAATCAAAATAAATTAGAATACTGTATTAAGACGCCGTTCTGGACATTAATGATTAAACATTTAATAATGATCAAACATAGCACTGTAGTTGACGCTTCAATAAAAAAATAAAATAATAGTTGTCATATAATATCAAATACTGATAGATACTTAGTATACGAAAACATCGATGAGGTGGGCACTTAGTAAAACGGTGGGCCTTTAGTAAAACAGAGACCGACACTTCTCGCTGGGGTGACCTTTTAATAAACAGAGACGACGCAGCTGATCGATCGTAAATTTCGTAATATTTTCGGCAGATAGTAGTAGTTCTTACTGTCAGTATTGATTTCTCTTGGATACAATAACATACAGAAGTTCAATTAATGGATATATATAACATAAAAGAGAAACATTGAATACAACTAGTTAGGCTAAAACAATGTAACCATGTACCGGATGCATGGCTTAAGATTTGTTGTTATTGCTGGGCCGTGAATTTCGTAATGTTGTGAACTTAAGAATTTACTTGGGGAGAGTAAAGCTTCCTAAGCTTTTAGATGTTGTTGGTGGCAAGCAATTTGTAGTTTGTAGGTGTTGGTCTGTGGTCACAGTGTTATACGATAATTAGTGTAAGTTCGTAGAAGGTGGTTGGGGGTAGATGATTGTCATCGTCTTGTTACGTCCTGGGATATATAAACACTGGGCTCTTTCTATTGGACTAGGTATGCGGCAACAAGCAACATCGGAAAACGCTAGATCCAGCCCTTATCTATAAACCCAGGCAACAAACCACCCTAAACCGTCAAGAGTCCTGCCTGGACAACGAGGTATCCTATGACTCGGTTACAGGGTGCACGCACTATAGACTGCTGATAGTCAAGCAGGCTATATAAAAGATCACACAATTAAGTTGACTTAAAGCTTCAAGGAAAAGATAGATAACGGAATTAAATTGCAGAAACAATTTAATAACAAACTAGAAGAAAGTACATTTAACGTTACGTTAATTAATACAACTAATCACCCCTGCGTGAAAGAAGGTGAAAGCAAACAGTCCTCAAAACATCGTACAGGTAGACAAGATGCGGGTTTCTAAACTGCATGCGGCTACTGTAGGATCTGATGCTTAGCAAAGAAAGTACGTTACGGATTTAGAGAACTCTTAACTCATAAGCAGGAATAAATACTAGTGATAGGCCATACAGTGTATAATGGCATAGGTATAATTAAATAAAGGCAGCAACTCGCAACATAACCACATACAGGTGTGCTTCTCACTCTTAGTCAGGCAAGCCTGCTCGGACAGAGTCTCTAAGCCACACCCTGACTCACAATGCTCACAAAAACGGTAAACTGTGGCACAATAACAAGCATACAGAGATAATAAACCCCTAGCTGTTAATCTGCCAGGTGGCAGAGGTCTAGCCGGAAGGATATAGGCTTCGGATACCCGGGCTGAGCCACCTGCTCTAGCCTAGGGACGTTCCCAAGTCTGTGCGCCAAATTACTCTAATTGAAAGGGTGCTCTCTTGAGAGACTCAGATCGCAAGTATCTGACTCTCTCCTGGCGACCCTAAAACAAAAGCAAGACGTGCTAGCGCAGTGCTGAGTGGACTAGGCAAGGGCCCTCACATAACACAACACTAGACACACCGGGACACAGACAAGAAAATGCCCCCAGACTCCCACGGGTATCCTAGTAAAGTGGTGCGGGTCCACAGGACTCGCACCAGCAGACTTTACTTAAAGGATCGCAAAAAGCCTCCCCTCCGGTCTAGCCCCTGCTAACCTGACACAAGAACACACTAGCAAGCATGAAACCACCAAATATGAGACAACAAAAAAGCTTCCTAGGTCTCATTAACAATTACATCTCCGCATAAGACCCAAAATCCTATCTCATTATCTGAGAGCTCGTCGTTAATACAATAATAGATTTAAGGTCTATCAAGGGAATGGGATAATTAAATAGATTGGTGAAGTAGTGGAAGGAAGGTATACAAAGTAAGAGAGAAAGGTTCTAAGTGGGGTTGAGAGGGACAGATATCAAGGGGGTCCGAAGGGTACGACAGTGAGGTGAGCTCTGAGTCTTGAATCTGTCTGGACCCCGCCCTAGGCATACAAAATACATCCCAGGCTTGGCAACACTCAACACAGTTGCCGGGTCAAAATCGTCTACCCCGTGCGTGAGTCGAAACAAAGCCTAACGCTGCAAACAAATGCATATGGCAACGCTTCAGGCTCGTCCCAAGCTGGCAAGCGAAGCAACGTCCCAAGCCGGTCTCTCTCTCCCGCTCGTCTACTCCCGCCCTCACTAGACTTACATCTTATATATTATAATGAAACAATCAACTATCGAGAATAAAATATACTAAGATGCGTTGGGTAAGAATAAGGGCAGCTACAAGCTGTGAAACAACATAAGAATATCCCAGACATTAGTTACGTTGTCGTAGGATATATACTAAGGAAAAGCCGGCCGGCCGGCTGCCGCCAGCCGGTTTCTAAACGGCTGGGCAGCCGACGCGCGCGCCTGCCCGCACGTGGCTACTATGCAGAAGCGTCACACCTCCCCCAAGATATAAGACCCTTGACTAAGTTCTTCATATCTAACAGAAAGCCTCTCATAGTACCACACACTGTTGCGACACAAGGCACTATATATATACAAAAGATAAAGACTGTTGCGCTCCACCGAGCAAGTTCAACTAACTTAGCGACAACAAGCGAAAACATTCAACTTAGATACTGCTACAACATCTTATACAAAATTCTACACGTTATAAAAAATAAAGAGTTTTTATAAGGTTTTTGCTTTTTTAATTTGTTTTTTTCGGCTGAACTACAGTGACAGCCTATTTTCCTCCACATTCAACCCTCAATCCTGTGGCAGTCTAACCAACATCATCCACCCTTGATAGACAATCCGCTATCACGTTATCAGAACCGGCAATATGGCGTATGTCCAAATTATACTCCTGAAGCATGAGTGACCACCTGGTCAGCCTCATATTCCGGTTATGAAACTGATTCAAGAATTTCAGAGGGTGATGATCGGTATAAACCACTACGACTGGTCCGAAAGCAGGAACATATACATCGAAGTGCCTGAGCGCCAGCACTATCGCCAGGAATTCTTTTTCAATTACAGAGTAATTCCTTTGTGCACTATTGAATTTTATACTGTAAAAACTCACTGGATGTTCGATACCTTCATCATCTGTCTTCAACAAGACAGCCCCAGCTCCTACGCCACTGGCATCAGTCGCCAGCTGAAAAGGTCTGCTGAAGTCCGGGGCCCTGAGTATGGGGTGGGTACATAACAGGTGTTTCACCAAGGAAAACGCCTCTGCACACTCAGGAGACCACCGGAACTTCTTGTCCTTAGATAATAAGTCAGTTAAAGGTGCAAGTGCAGTCGAATAGCCTTTGATGAAGCGACGATAATAGCCTATCATACCTAGAAACCGCATGATTTGTTTCTTAGTCGTAGGCTGGGGAAACTGATCGATGGCTTTAATCTTTGTCTGTGGAGGGCACACCTGACCCATCCCCACCTCGAACCCCAGGTACAAAACTGTGGCTTTGACAAAATCGCACTTACCCAGGTTTACCACCAAACCTGCTTCATTCAGTTTATTAAAAAGCTGTCCGATGTGAGCACTGTGACTGTTAAAATCCTCGTCGTATATTATGACATCATCTAGGTACACCGTACAGTTGGGAATGTCGGCTACAATGTCGTTCATTAATTTCTGAAACGTTGCAGGGGCATTTTTCAGCCCATATGGCATAACATGGCAACGATATGTGGCACCGTCCACCACAAACCCACACACCTCTCGCGCTCGCTCAGACAAGGGCACTTGCCAATAACCCTTAACAAGGTCTATCTTAGTGAGGAACTTGGCTTTTCCTATCTTATCCACACTGTCATCCATGCGAGGGAGAGGGTAGGCATTTGTGGGGGTTAAACCATTCAACCTTCGGAAATCTATACAAAACCGCACCTTGCCATCTGGTTTGGGCTGCAGTGTGACTGGAGAAGTCCACCTTACTGCACCCTCAGAAATCAGCCCACGTTTCAGCATATAATCCAGCTCTTCCCTAAGTGCTGGTAATTTAATAGGGGGAACACGGTATGGCACTGATTTAAAGGGTGGGTGGTCCCCAACATCGACATCGTGCACCGCTTGAGTAGTGAGGCCAGGATGCTCCGCGAAAACAGTTGGGTTTGAATCAAACAAGTGCTGCACAGCTACACGCTGTTGCTCAGGCAGGTGCAATATCAACTTGTGAGCCACTTGTCTAGAATTCCCCGCCCACTGATCCTCGGAAACATGACAATCCCAATTATCCTCCCCCGCAGCTTGACTGTCCCTTCCTCCTTCTCCACCACGATCGCTGCAGATCAACACCGGGACAGTGAGAGGCTCGGAGGCGCGCCTCACATACTCTTTCATCAGATTTACATGGCAAAGTTGGTTCTTTTTCTTACGATCAGGAGTAGCTACTAAATAGTCTAGATCAGAAACCTTCCTTACAGCCCGATACGGACCAGAATACTTGGCAGACAAGGGGTGTCCCACCAGAGGCAGTAGTATCAGTATCTCCTGATCTACTTCAAACTCCCTCAGCTTCACCTTCTGGTCGTATCTGTCCTTCATCTGAGCTTGTGAACTCTTAAGGTTCCGACCTGCTACCTCCAAGCTCTTTAGCATTCTCTCACGGCTTTCAACTACATACTTTAGAAGCGAGCATGGCTTTGTGACTCCCTCCCAGATCTCCTTGACTATGTGGAGGGGCCCCCTGACCCTGTGTCCAAAAACCAACTCGTTCGGGCTAAATCCCAAGCTCTCCCCAGGTACTTCTCTCGCAGCAAATAAAACGTATGGGAGACCTAGATCCCAGTCCTTCCCATTTTCCATGCAATAACACCGCAACATACTCTTGAGAGTCGAGTGCCACCTTTCCAAAACTCCCTGACTCTCGGGATGGTAGGCAGATGACACCACAGACACTATCCCATGTTGCTGCATGGTCTGCTTAAACAGAGCAGAAGTAAAATTGGATCCCTGATCAGACTGGATCTCCTGAGGGTAGCCATATCGAGAGAAATAGACAAGTAGGTTTTTGACAACAGTCTTAGCCATCCCGTTGTGCATGGGGTAAGCATCTGGATACCGTGTTGCTACATCCATTACAGTTAGTAAAAATGTATTGCCGGCACTAGTGGGGGGCAATGGGCCAACCATATCGATAACTACTTTGCTGAAGGGCGGCCCAATGACAGGGATGGGTTGTAACGGGGCTCTCGGGATGACCTGATGGGGTTTCCCAACAACTTGACAAGTGTGACACTGTGACACCCATGACACGACACTCGCCTTTAACCCAGGCCACCAGAAAAGCTTGCTCAGAGCTGCCTCCGTCTTACGTGCCCCCAGGTGCCCTGCCAAAGGCACATCATGAGCTAATCTCAATAAGCTCTCACGGCACACCCTCGGTACTAATAACTGGTCCACTAATCCTGACCCGCCATCCCACTTTTTCTTGGGATCCTGATGTCTCCGATACAAGATCCCCTCGGACAAGAAAAAATCACCAGGCTGCGCATCCCCATCGCTCTCCAGTTCGACAGCACCATTACCACACGCCCTGACTTCAGGATCTTCCAGCTGCAAGGAACATATATCAGCAGGTGCGAGATTATCCAAGTTCATCATAAATAATTTATTTCCACCTCCAATGTCCCTCTGAGCCATCCTTTCCTCACACTGCGCATAACGATGCTCTCGCAGAGTCTCTTCCTGCCCTGCACCTGCACTAGCGGTGACAGGCCCCGGGGCCTCTCCAGACTCTAACATAGGTGCCATTAATGAGTCACCAAGAAACACTGCCGGCTCAAAACTCTCCAATTGACCAACACTTCCCGTTTTCTTGTGACCTTTCCTCCGCGGTTTGATAGACTGAGGTGGTGGCTGCAAGGCTCCGGATGTCTGAGAACGCGTCACAACACAAGCCATCGTTTGTACACTACACTTCTTAACCCACTCCTGTTCCTCCCTACTAACGTCGGCCGCCTTCTCGGCAACGACCAAGGGTGAAACCTTAGAAGCAGGCACCGCAAAGTCGTTGCCGAGGAGGAGGTCGACGCCCCCAACAGGCAAGTTCTCTACAATTCCTACATCCAGCTCCTTCGCCACACCACCCACCTCCAGCTCCATCCGCACCAGCGGGTAGGACTTCGTAGCATTGATCCCCTGAACTACCACCACCCGAGCAGGGTTAATTAGTCTACCAGTAAAGTTCTTTAACAAGGTCTGAGAAGCCCCCGTATCACGCAATAGCTTAACTCCTCGCCTTTCGCCAGCCCACCTCACAAAACCATGCCCTCTATGACCCCCAAAGACGTCGCGGACAGGGTTCGAGCCTTCCGGACTCTTGAACACAGGCTGTGTCCCACCCTCTGACGAACTACCCTGGGCAAACTCAGAAGATATAGACGACACCTCTATGCTGCGGGCCAATGACACAACCTTGTTTGGTGGCTTGTTCGGACAAGCATTTGCAAAGTGACCCTCCTTGTGACATGCGAAGCACTCTTTACTCTTTGGTTTCCCTTGGGAGTGGGAGGTACCATTAGACTTCTTATACGGGACGGTATTTGGTTTATGTTCAGTTTTATTGTCAGTGCTAGATGGTTTTGTGTATTTATGTGTATCAAAATTCTTGGGAGGGGGAGGGGTACGATCTTTTGCACCCGACTCACTCCTAGCTGCTGCTTCGCACCCTCAAATTAATGACAGTCGATGGTCAGCCATTTCTGCTGCCTCCTGGAGAGTTCTAGGATTTTTTTCCTTTATATTTAATGTTAAGTCACCGCCTGTGCACTTAAAGAACTGCTCCAAGAGAACCAGCTCACTCAACTCCTCAAAAGTAGCTGCCCTCTCAGAACGCAGCCAATGTCGTAGTGCATCAGACAAGTCCCGGGCGTGTTCTAGGAAGGTACTATCCTTGCCCCTAGTAACACCCCGAAACTTCAAGCGGTAAGTTTCTGGTTGTAACTCATAGGGCCGTAGCACAGCCTTCTTTACCTCATCATAAACTACACAGGACTCTAAAGGTAGTGCATCATACGCTTTTAGCCCCTTTCCTAGGAGTCTTGATGAAACTAATGCTGCCCACTTTTCCTGAGGCCACTGGTGTTCCTGACACTTCTTCTCAAATCGCATAAAAAACTCAGCCACACCTAATTCATCGAACACAGGAACTAGTTTAAGCAGGTGCGACAATGATTGGTCCCGATGTCTGTTACCTCCCCCAATATTTCGCCCTGTTACCTCCACTCGAGATCTCTCCAGCTCCCTGTCAGCCCGATACCTAGTAGACTCTGCCTGCAGTTCAGCCTTTCGTATAGCTGTTCTCTCTGCAGCCTCAGCCTGCACACTAGCCTGTCTTTCGGTGGCCTCAACCTTGGCCATCTCAAGCCGAAACAACAAATCTGGAGTCAACCCTTGAGGAGGGGAAGGTGCATTTAATGGAGAGGGTCCCTGTGATTGAATTCCACGCTGCCATTGACCATCAACTTGGGGGTATGTACTAAGTTCAGGCACCCTGACATTTGATATAGTGGTAGAGTGGAGGGGGGGCTGGGGACCGGGGCCCCCAGTCGCCTCTCCACCCAGGTCTCTCCCTTCTAAACCCAATATCAAAGTCCTCAGCTGATCTTTCCTGATGCCACTTAAACCCTGGTGACCCTGAAGACCTGCCACACACTTTAAGCCATACTTATTCAGCTTCAACACCCTGGCAGCGGTAAGGGGCACCTCTAAAAATCTTCTAGCACCCTCCTCGCTATCAACTAGCCACTCCACAGGTCTTTCTCCCTCCGAGCCCGTATCGTGACCTGACCCATCACTGTGTTCTGATGTATTAGACATGTTTGTGTACTGCAGTAATTATCACGGTTATAGAATGTGCCTTATCTCCTATGCAAGCTAACCTCTTCGCTCAAACTTTTGCTAGAAACTCCACCTTGGATGATTCCGGTGCTATTCCTCCCTCTCCGCCCTCCTCTCTCTTACTTATGCCTAATATCCTAATCTCTTCTAAAGATGTACTTTCTACCCTCTCTGGGCTTAACACTAATAAGGCGTACGGTCCGGACGGTGTTCCTCCTATTGTTCTCAAAAACTGTGCTTCCGTGCTGACTCCCTGCCTAGGCAAACTCTTTCGTCTCTGTCTATCCTCTAACGTCTTCCCTTCATGCTGGAAGTTTGCTCACATTCAACCTGTCCCAAAGAAGGGTGACCGCTCTCAACCCTCCAACTATCGTCCAATTGCTCTTATCTCTTGTTTTTCTAAAGTTTTTGAAACTATTCTTGCTTCCAAATTTCTTAAGCATTTTTCTTCTCATAATCTGCTCTCAGATCGCCAGTATGGCTTCCTTAACCCTTAAGGGTCGCTCTACTGGTGATCTTCTTTCATATCTTACTAACTCTTGGTCATCCTCCTTTCGGGACTTCGGTGAGACTTTTTCTATTGCACTAGACATATCGAAAGCCTTCGATAGAGTCTGGCATAAATCTTTAATTTCTAAACTACCCTCCTTCGGTTTCTATCCCTCCATCTGTGCCTTTGTCTCTAATTTCCTTTCCGGCCGTTCCATAGCCGCGGTTGTGGACGGCCATTGTTCACTTCCTCACCCTATAAACTCCGGTGTTCCTCAGGGCTCTGTCCTATCTCCTATTCTCTTTCTAATTTTTTATAAATGATCTCCTTAACTGTACCTTTATTCACATCCATTCATACGCAGACGACTCAACCTTACACTACTCCATTAGTTTTTCAGAACGCCCCAGCCAGCAATCCCTCAACGACAAACGTAATGAAGCCAAGAACTCTTAAATTCTGATCTAAATACTATTTCCAATTGGGGCAGAGAAAACCTTGTTAACTTTAATGCTTCCAAAACCCAATTTCTCCATCTATCTACCCGTCAGGATCTCCCAGCGGACTATCCCTTATTCTTCAACAATACAAAAATTGACCCTTCATCTTCTTTCAATATTCTTGGTGTCTCTTTTTCTTCTGCTCTCATTTGGATGGACCATATTACCAGTCTTGCTAAGGCAGCCTCCCAGAAGCTGGGTGTGCTCAACCGCCTTAGGGGGTTCTTTTCCCCTGCACAGCTTCTTGCTCTGTACAGGGGCATAGTGCACCCTTGTATTGAGTATTGTTCACATGTGTGGGGAGGTTCCTCTCACACCGCTCTCCTAGACAAAGTTGAAAGGAAGGCCTTTCGTATCATTAACTCCCGTCCACTCACCAACTCTGCAATCTCTCTCTCTCCGCCGCAATGTTGCATCTCTCTCGCTATTCTATCGCTACTATAATAATCAGTGTTCCTCAGAGCTATCCCAGTGCATACCACCTCCTTTACGTAGGGCACGTGGTACCCGTCTTGCAACTCAATTCCACCCCTACTCTGTGCAACTCTCCAACCCAAGAGTGAAACCTTACTCTCAAACTTTCTTCTACTCAACATCTGAGCTCTGGAACTCTCTCCCAGAATCGGTCTTTCCCTCTTCCAATGACTTAAATTGCTTCAAACTCCGTGTGTCCAGGCATTTTGGCTCGAACGTCCCTTGATTTTGGCCCTGTCACTCTTTCAACAATGGGGGAGGCACTCGCTATAGGCAGTTATGCCTTTTGCCTCCCTCAATCACATAGAAAAAAGAAAAAAAAATATATACTAATGTTATTTAAAGTCTTTAATGTGTTATATTGGTTGCTCCAAAAAAAAAAACCTATGTCCACAGTATTCCTTTAATCATAAGGAATCTCAAAACAAATGACCACTATATTCCTCTGTTCAGTAAATCCTATGCAAGGTCGCCATTTAACGTTACGTTAATTAATACAACTAATCACCCCTGCGTGAAAGAAGGTGAAAGCAAACAGTCCTCAAAACATCGTACAGGTAGAGAAGATGCGGGTTTCTAAACTGCATGCGGCTACTGTAGGATCTGATGCTTAGCAAAGAAAGTACGTTACGGATTTAGAGAACTCTTAACTCATAAGCAGGAATAAATACTAGTGATAGGCCATACAGTGTATAATGGCATAGGTATAATTAAATAAAGGCAGCAACTCGCAACATAACCACATACAGGTGTGCTTCTCACTCTTAGTCAGGCAAGCCTGCTCGGACAGAGTCTCTAAGCCACACCCTGACTCACAATGCTCACAAAAACGGTAAACTGTGGCACAATAACAAGCATACAGAGATAATAAACCCCTAGCTGTTAATCTGCCAGGTGGCAGAGGTCTAGCCGGAAGGATATAGGCTTTGGATACCCGGGCTGAGCCACCTGCTCTAGCCTAGGGACGTTCCCAAGTCTGTGCGCCAAATTACTCTAATTGAAAGGGTGCTCTCTTGAGAGACTCAGATCGCAAGTATCTGACTCTCTCCTGGCGACCCTAAAACAAAAGCAAGACGTGCTAGCGCAGTGCTGAGTGGACTAGGCAAGGGCCCTCACATAACACAACACTAGACACACCGGGACACAGACAAGAAAATGCCCCCAGACTCCCACGGGTATCCTAGTAAAGTGGTGCGGGTCCACAGGACTCGCACCAGCAGACTTTACTTAAAGGATCGCAAAAAGCCTCGCCTCCGGTCTAGCCCCTGCTAACCTGACACAAGAACACACTAGCAAGCATGAAACCACCAAATATGAGACAACAAAAAAGCTTCCTAGGTCTCATTAACAATTACATCTCCGCATAAGGCCCAAAATCCTATCTAATTATCTGAGAGCTCGTCGTTAATACAATTATAGATATAAGGTCTATCAAGGGAATGGGATAATTAAATGGATTGGTGAAGTAGTGGTAGGAAGGTATACAAAGTAAGAGAGAAAGGTTCTAAGTGGGGTTGAGAGGGATAGATATCAAGGGGGTCCGAAGGGTACGACAGTGAGGTGAGCTCTGAGTCTTGAATCTGTCTGGACCCCGCCCTAGGCATACAAAATACATCCCAGGCTTGGCAACACTCAACACAAGTTGCCGGGTCAAAATCGTCTACCCCGTGCGTGAGTCGAAACTAAGCCTAACGCTGCAAACAAATGCATATGGCAACGCTTCAGGCTCGTCCCAAGCTGGCAAGCGAAGCAACGTCCCAAGCCGGTCTCTCTCTCCCGCTCGTCTCCTCCCGCCCTCACTAGACTTACATCTTATATATTATAATGAAACAATCAACTATCGAGAATAAAATATACTAAGATGCGTTGGTTAAGAATAAGGGCAGCTACAAGCTGTGAAACAACATAAGAATATCCCAGACATTAGTTACGTTGTCGTAGGATATATACTAAGGAAAAGCCTGCCGGCCGGCTGCCGCCAGCCGGTTTCTAAACGGCTGGGCAGCCGACGCGCTCGCATGCCTGCACGTGGCTACTATGCAGAAGCGTCAGAGTCTGCATCTAGCCATGTCTCCCTTTCGCCGATTCTGGCGCACATTTTTATTTTGTTTTTTTCAGTTTTCCCCATTTTAATACTAATAATACTGATCTTCAAAAACTCGAACTTTTGGGATTTCCAAATTATCTGAATTTTGCTATAACAGACAATTTGACAGACACAAATCTTCGTTAATCAATGTTGTGGTTTCCCATATACTCAATCACTCACTCTCGCTATCTTTCTCTCTCTTTCTCTCTATCTCTCTCTCTCTCTCTCTCTCTCTCTCTCTCTCTCTCTCTCTCTCTCTCTCTCTCTCTCTGGTTTTTATTAATAATGAACAGTATTATATTTCTTTTTTTTTTTTTTTTTTTTTTTTACATAGACTAAGCCTGCCTGTTCCAAGAAATGTCGTCTAAATATTGTTTTTCTCCGTATTCAATTTTATAAGCTAGACTTGTCAACCAAAAAGGTTAGCAGTAAGATTATCGTTTATAGATTATTTGAAAATATACTGTATATTTACGTATTAGTTTGCCTGTTTTAACAATAATCAAAATTGAAGCATGGTAAATATCAATGAAGGTTATGGGGATGAGGCACAAGGAGAATTATATACCTTTTAGCTTTATTTCACATCTCTTTTGGCAGTCTTCAAGTAGCTTTCATAATTTTCATGCACAGATGACCACGAAAGAGGACAGGGACATGAGGAGAAAATTAGAGAAGTTTTATGGTTAGGATAGCTTAGGTAGGGTTATTTTAAGGTGAGCATTACAATACTAAACAATTGTTTTGGGTTGACCAAGATAGGTTAGGGGGTAGATTTGGCTGTATATTAAAATCGTTCAGGAAATGGTAAAATATGATCTAATGTGTTAAGGTTATGATAGCCGAATAATTAAGACAAATTCGAAAAAATAAGTCGAATATTCACAAATCTCTGTCTAACTAAATTCCAATAAAAACAAACATGAAACAACTTGTGTTACACCAATAGTCCAATACGTAGTGTTCATTATCAAAAGGGACTTAAGAACATAAGAAATCGGAAGTCTACATAAAGCTGACCGGCCTACACGAGGTAGATCCCATTTGCACCCAGCCCATATCATTCATATAACTATCGAGTTTGCTTTTGAAATATCCTTCGTTAATCGCTGCACTAGACAATCTATTCCTCATATCCACAACCTTGTTTCCCAACCAAATGCTTACTACATATTTTCTAAAGCGGAACTTATCCAATTTGAAGCCATTTGAACGGGTTATCTCTCCGATATTAAGCTTCATCCTGTCTTAGTGTTATAAGAGGCATTAAAAGCAGTAAAGTAGAAGCCGGCTGTATCTCGCAAACATTTTGTTTAACTAATATCAAAATAGTTAAGAAATAACCATTTTCCTCTCCTGCTTTACTAACACTTATTATGCTAGTTTAAAGATAATGATATGCATGTCTTCATGATAATTGTTTCACCCAATTATATTGATTATTTGCATTCAAGAACTGGGATTCAAGAGGAAGAAATTGAGGACAAAATTACTTACAGTACGATACACAGAGTGAAAGACAAATATATAAGGACTAGTAAGAGAATCAGTATTCTGCCCCTCATCCCATATGAAAGCCAATCGATGATGACAATGCACTAGTTTCAGGTTCATGAGAAATGTGAAGACGTGAAACTGCGCAAGAATAGACTTTTAAAAAAAAATCATGTAGGGGAAGGAAGTTGAAGATACGATTAGGTGGGAGAAGGAACATTTACTGAGAATAGACTTTAACAAAATCATTTAGGGGAAGGAAGTTGAAGATAAGATTAGGTGAGAGAAGGTACATTTACTGAGAATATCCTATCACACTATGCACACAGTATAACGAGAGATCAATGCTTACAAGGGAAAATTTGAAATGTAATTTCAGTGCTAATGGTTTTGACAGTATCAGTGTCAAGGAGTCAATGCTTATATGAAGTTCTGTAAAACTTATATTTAAGGATAAAGTCTGAGGCCCTGATAAAGGAAGATATCTTGACAATACAGAACAATAGGGAAAGATTGAAATGTTAGAACATAAATATATTATTAGAGACACTTGAGAACATATCACTTGGTGACAAAATAAAGCCATACCAAAGGTCCTCTGAAAAGAGAATATGGTTAAATGCAATATCATTTATATTGGAGTTAGGGGATAAACTGGTAGTATCGTAAATCAAGGAAGAAAGAGGAAAGAGAGCGGAGAAGAACAAATTAAACTGAAGAGGCCTGAGCATCCCAGAATAGGAGAGGTTTAAGAGATAGGTAAATAAATGGAAACCTTCATTTTCCTCTTCTTAGTTTAAATGTTTTACCATCAACGTGCTGTACCAAAAACTCTTGATATTTCCATAACATTAGCAATGCATGAAGTTTCCCAAAATGCAATAAGTAGTGTGGACATAACATTCAATTTATAGAAGCTGGTGGCATGTTTGTGAATGTATGTGGTACTTAACGAGTTAAATTCCTTACAATGTAGCAGGGCAAGTAAAAAATGTGCCAGGGCAAGTGAAAAGACTGTCAGGGCAAGTACATTTCAGATGGCACTAGCTCGGGGCAAGTAGATCCGCTTTTTTGTTTTAATTATAATATACCCAGTGAATAGTGGCAATACTATGACTTTTGGCGTAAGAAACAAGATCGCAGATCCTAGACAAACTTCAAAAGAACTCTCACCCACTTACTAAACTACACCCCTGTACAATATCCTTAATGGACAAGTGGCATCAGCCAATGAGGTAAATGTGCACGATGCCCTCAACATTGGACAAGAACTGATAACGAAATGCATGGCATCCCTTCCGGATGGTTTCCACAATCCAATTATATCTAAAGTAAAAAACATACAGCTGCTGAAACGGGGAGTGAAAGTGAAACAAAAAACTGTCTATAACCTGGAAGCCATGTTTGCTCGTCTTCTGATATTCGGACAGAAGAGGAATCTTGAGCTGTCCACTGTATTTTATCATGAGCTATGCCTTGTGCCTCCATCACTTATCGATAAGTATGGCTTTCTAAGGAAGGGAAATCAATCTATACTAGTTAAACATCTTGGCGTCACCATACGAAACCCCCTTCCTCCTAAAACAATGTTGGTGGATGCCTCTCAGCTGCTTTACCACATTGTCTGGCCATCCTCAGGTACAGTGGGTGATCTTGCTACAGGAATGAAATCTCGCCTCATCAATTACAAAGAAACTTAACCTATTTTATCTTGGATCGCCATGAAGGAATCAGTGCAAAGGATCATGAGAGGCATAGCAGAGCTGGAGAGGGATCCACTATATATCAACTAACTTTGAATTCACTTCTGGCTGGTCGAGATGCCATAATGAAAAACAAGGACAACAAAAGGCAGCTCTCACAGCTATTCTGCACTCATGATCGTGGTAACAGCATTGAACTTGTGAGCCAAGACTTCAGTATAGCGTGTCATGATGAAGCAGAATTTTTTTTTTTTTTTTTTTTTTTTTAAGAGACAATGAACGGAGGAAGGAAAAACACAGATAAAACAAAAAGGTCCATGTGCCTAAAGGCATCCTCCATTCATAAAATGTTTGTAACAACTGGATTTAAACATTTGTAGATTGTAAGTTTGTGGAAAGCAATTCGAGGGAAGTGAATTCCAAAGAGTAGTAGTTCTAGGGATAAATGAATTTTGATAAGCAGAAGTTCTGCATTGTGGAGGAGAAAGTGTAAATTCATGGGCGCTCTCAGCTGCCCTAGTTCTACGGGGAAAGATGTGGAGAGGCGGCACAATTGAAGCAAGTTCCTCGGAACAATTGCTGTGAAAATATCTGTAGAATAATGCAAGGCATGCAACGTTTCTTCGTATGAATAATGTAGGAAGGTCCTGTGTGATTGCAGGGTTATTGATTAATCTAATAGCTTTATTTTGAATTATGTCCAACTGCCTCAATGCAACCACTCCACTTCCACTCCACAGAGGTGAACAGTAATCCATCTGAGAACGCACATGACTTTTATATATTACGGCCAACTGCTCGTCAGTGAAGAATTCTCGAACTCTGTACAGGAGTCCCAGTTTTTTAGAGGCATTCTTAGCAATGCTTCTAACATAATGTGTCCAGCTCAAGTTAGTAGTTAATGTTACACCGAGAATGTCAATACTAGGGGAAGTGGGAATATTTACATCATTAAAAAATATATGGGAGTCAGTGAGACATAGCTCTCATCAGCTTGCCACTTGTCCATTAAGGTTATTGTACAGGGGTGTAGAGTCATTAGTAAGTGGGTGAGAGTACTTTTGAAGTTTCTCTAGGATCTGTCGATCTTGTTTGTCCAGTTATCGCCTCTTTTCCCCTCTGTTTTGTGTTTAACAGGTGCAGTAGCAGTTTTACTTTCCGAGTTGTATGTGTTCATCAAAATACAAATTGTATCTTTACAAATTTCTGAGTTTGGGTGCTTTTAGGATTGATTTAGTTATGCATGGTGGCTATATTGGATTTTGGATAGTTGGAGGGATTTTAGGAGATTAAAACCATGTTATTTGGATTCCTTGGGGTCGAAAACAGGTCTGGATATTATGTAGAAGTCTATATATTGCGTTTCTATCAAGATATTCCGTATTTGGTTAGTATACCTAATTAATGTGCTAATTAGGTCAACTATGCAAAATGCTACACATAGACAAAATAGCATCCGGCAGTTTATGAGTCCTTAAGACCCATACATTGCATTTTTACCATAGAATTTTACAGTACTCAACATTTCTAGGTTCACTAGAGGACATTTAGGAATGGCTAGTAGACTAAGAGAGAGAGATAGTGAGAGAGTCAGGTAGAGGGAGAGAGGGGTAGTGGGAGGTGGAGGGAGGGAGGAAGGGGGTAGTTGTAAGTGGAGGGAGGGAGGGGGTAATAAGAGGTGGAGGGACGGAGGGGGTAGTGAGAGGTGGAGGGACGGAGGGGGTAGTGGGAGGTGAATGGAGGGTGTGGGTAGTAAGAGGTGGAGGGACGGAGGGGGTAGTGAGAGGTGGATGGAGGGAGGGGGTAGTAAGAGGTGGAGGGACGGAGGGGGTAGTGAGAGGTACAAAGGAGTATAAAGGAAATCAAGCAACAACAGATCTAGTTACCCTTCTAGGTTGCTTGTCCTCCAAAACACTGAGGATCAAGTGTCCAAACAGTGGTTTAGAGTGGGTGAAGGTGCGGTCACACTATGAAGACTTAAGGTCATTACCGCGGCGACTCAAGGAGTGCCGATTGTCTTTGCCGATCATCCGTAACTTGACCAAGAGTAAATGTCTGCCTGAGGCAGGCTGGACGGCATCACGGATCACGGCATCATGGATGGGGCTATATGGAGACCTAGCATAGCAGACCGCCGGCGTCATGCGGCGCAACGAGGCAACAGGACGGCAAGAGGAAGGCAACTTGACGGCCTTCGTGTTACGCAGGTCCCCTACTCGCGCTGGCGCGCGAGCCCCGCCATGTGGCGCGTGTCGGGGGCCAACGCTTTGGCGATGCATGGCACCACACGGCGCTGACCGGTCGGCTACCGGTCCCCCTCACGCGCATACCGGTGGGCGCGTGACGGCGCTTGCCTCACGACCGCGGCTAGCTCGGCGACCAATTTTCCATGCTTCTTGCATGTTCAAAGCAAATCGAAACCAGGCCACGACCATCCTGGACACCCATCGTACCGTACTGTACCGTGGGGATGCGCGGAGACCACCCGCGACGCGCGGTGACTTAGATGAAGACCTCCTTAAGACCTCTAAGTCGCCGCGGTCATTCCCTTAAGTCTTCATAGTGTGACTGCCGCTTAAGGGAACATTGGAAAGGGAATTACTGCCCTGGAACTAATGTCCGTGGCAGGATTAGGAAGTTAGTAGATGACAGATGGGTTAGTAACTGAGGGGGGGATAAAATAAAGTTATTCATTTACTAACGCAGTCAGTCGCGGGTTTGATGCGAGATATTTGTCTAGGCGGAGTTTAAATGAATCAACGGTGATGCAGTCTATAACGTTTCGGGGAAGCCCATTCCACAAGTTGACAACTCGATTGAAGAAGAAATTCTTAGATTCGTGCGAGTTAAAAGATTTACCAATAATTTTGCAACCGTTTCCCCGCGTGTAATTAGATTGGTCGATAGTGAAGTACTTACTACAGTTCATATTGTCGATGCCTTTGATGATTTTGAACACTTGAATTAAGTCACCTCTTAATCTGCGCTGGGTTAAAGGAAATAGATTTAATTCTCTAAGACGCTCTTCGTATGGTTTGTTCTTTAGGCTAGGTATAATTTTGGTAACTCTACGTTGAACTCGTTCTAGCTTGTTTATATCTTTTTGGTAATAAGGGCACCAGGATTGAACGCAGTATTCCAGAAGAGGGCGGACTAAGGAATTGTAAAGGGTTAGCATAACTTCTTTGGATTTATGCTCAAATGACCTGCCTATAAAGCCAATTATTTTGTTTGCCTTCTTAACAACTTCTGAACATTGTTGACTCGGTTTTAGGTTACTCGATATTGTTACTCCCAGATCGGTTTCTCTGTTTACATTCTTAAGCTGAGTGCCATTCATCGAATAGTTTGCTTTCTCATTTAGGTATCCGATATGTAGTACTTTACATTTATCCGCATTGAAACTCATTTGCCAAATTTGGGCCCAACATGACAATTTATCTAGATTGTGTTGCATATCGTCAACTTGTTCTTTTGAGAGTACGCTATTTGCAAATTTTGTATCGTCAGCAAATTTTGAGATTGTACAGGTGAGACCCTCATCTATGTCATTGATGTAAATTAGAAAGATAATTGGTCCTAGTACCGATCCCTGGGGTACCCCGCTATTTACGTTGGTCCATTTAGATGCCTTACCGTTTATGCTTTCTGTTGCTGAGACAATTTTCTATCCATTTCAACACACCGTCTTGTATTCCATGCGCTTTTAGTTTTAGCAATAAACGTTTGTGGGGAACTTTGTCAAAGGCCTTTTGAAAATCAAGGTATATAATATCTACAGCTTTACTCTCATCGTAGAGGTTGAGGATATCGTGGAAGAAGTCTAAGAGGTTTGTTAAACAGGAACGTTTTTTACGAAAGCCGTGTTGAGTATCTTTATGTATGTTATTTTCCTCTAAGTGCTTTACGAGTCTGTCTCGTATGACCGATTCTAGCATTTTACATACAACTGAGGTTAAGCTAATTGGACGATAGTTACTGGGTAGGGATTTGCTGCCTTTTTTTAATATCGGTGTTACGTTGGCTAGCTTCCACTGATCAGGCATAGTTCCAGACTGCAAAGATTTATTGAATAGTAATGTCAGTGGTTTGGAGAGCTCATCCTTAGCTTCCTTTAGAACTCTAGGCGAGATTGTATCAGGTCCAGGCGTTTTATTTACCTTGAGTTTATCTAAACAATTCAATACTTCTCTCTCTGTAACGGTGATATTGCTTAGAGCATCTGAATTATCAATCTGAATCGGCGATGGTGTAGGGATATCACTGAGGTCTTCTGTTGTAAAAACTGATGCAAAGAAGGTATTGAGGTCATTACTCATTTGTACTTCGTCTTTGGTGTATTCTCCATTTTCATCGACTAACGGTCCAACAGTTGAAGTAACTACTTTTTTCTTTCTGATATAACTATAGGATTCTTTCGAGTTTGTTTTACTTTGATTCGCAATATGTAACTCTAAGGTCTTTTTACTTTGCTTAATTAACTTTTTGGCTTTGCGTCGTAGCTCTACAAATTTCACCCGTTCTTCGTCATTTTGTGAGGATTTTAATCTATCATTAGCAATTTTTTTAGCAAGCAGGCAGTTTGAAATATCTTTATTCCACCATTTGGGCTTATTATTATGGCCTGGACGCCGTATTTTCGATGGTATGCAGTCTTGCACTGCTTTTAGGTAAGTGGTTTCGAATAACTTCCAAGAAGTATTTATGTCGTTATTGTTAATTAAAAAGCTCCAGTCAGTTTCTTTAAACATAGCTCTAAGTTTATGGAAGTTTGCTTTCTTGAAATTTGGGACTTTTTCGATGCTACTATTTGGTTCGTTACTAGTAAACTTTAAAGTGAAAGTTATCGTACAATGGTCGCTGTTACTGAATTCATCACCAACATTCAAATTCTCTCTCAATTCTTCTTTTGTTGCAAGTACAATGTCAAGAACGTTATTACCACGTTATAATCGGAAAGGTGGATGGAGGGGGGGGGGGGGGGGGGGTTAGTGGGAGGTAAAGAGAGGGAGGGATAGTGGAAGAGAGGCTTGTAGGATTTTGCGGGTAGTCTTTACATCTTGAGATTAAGAAGATTCCTCTCGTGTTACAAGATGTGCATTATTAGGCAGCATACTACAACAGGATAAAAATAATAGAGACACATTTTGTAATGGGTAATTAACTGGGTAAGTTGCCCTGTATAATGGAAAGATATTTTCGATTTCATATAATCGGAAAGTTAAAAAATGTATTATATAAATAAAACAATAATTTGTAAGCCAATAATCATAACATGGTAGAAAATACAGCCTACTACCATTCAGATGTATTTACTGGTAAAAAAAGAATGCTTGATCTGCTAAGCAAAGACATAACTAGAACACTTAACACAAATACTTGTGTCAAGGAGTTCTCGAGGGCACTGGATTTAATGTGGAGGAGATTGCTTATGAAACCGTGCATAAAATAGTTACTATGCAAAGTTATTCAATATTATCAAACACTGACGAGGACTGATGATTATCAAACCTCTAAACAATAAAAAGTATGCTTTATAATATAAACAATTGACACAACTATTGTTTTAATTTTACGCATACAAATAGCTGAACTACCTTATTGCAGTCTGGGAAGCTGTTTAAACGTTTCGGTAATCCCTAAATCAATCTCATGCCTTATGTTATATATTATCTGTTACTATATATCATTAAACAGAATCCATGGAAGAAAAGGGTTTAATAAGACCTAGTTTGACCTATGAATCATTGGTTGTTTGCGTTATATTCCTACGTCCTAAATTACTAAAAGAGCTATAGTTCTTTTCTCCTTGCTTCGGAGCGTTTCATAGACTTTCACTCTCCTCCATAAAGATATGAGATATTAACGGTATGGGAATAACATATGGATGTTATGTATTACACTACGATCAATCTCAGTTGAAGGAGGTATGAAATAGTGAAACATATTAACGTTTGTATTGGTATTATTTTAATAAAACAGTAGTCGGGATGATCGAAGGGTGGTGTGATACAGGCCAAGGTTGGGCGGAGGGATCTCCAACACAATTTACTGTATGGAATGATGGAATTAAATAAATCACAAGATTGCTTTAATACAGTATATACTGTATATTAATATTCTTATAGGTAATCTTTTAATTGTTTCCTTCTTTGTCATTCCTATGAACCATACAATATTCAGTTACAGTATTTGTGTTGTACTGTAAGTATCCTAATCTCAACTTTATATACATATTATTCGCGCTAGCAATACCGTCATTTAACGACCTATACTATAAACACCCATTATTGGTTATATTATTCGCATAAATAAACTACTGTATATAGGGATATCTACCAATATTATTACCTATAAAGGAAAATGACACACACCACTTCTAACTCTGAAATGTGTGCCTGTCACATCTGTGTGTGTGTGTGTGTGTGTGTATGTGTGTTCTAGTTGGCATGGTCGTAATCCACCAAGAAACAGGAAGTTTCTCGCTTACTTTTGGTGCTACCTTGAAGTGTCGAACAGAGCCATCTATGGAGATTGGAGAGCCAAAAATATCATATCTCGGATTGTTTCAAATACCGCCGTCAGGGGGCACTAATGGATGGCTAAAGATCAATACCACGACTTTAGTCCCAGACTGTACCTTAACTCAAAACATACTAATATTAAATTCACTTACGAAGTTGAGTCAGATAATTCACTCTCATTTCTGGACCGTAAAATTCAACGAGATAATGATAAATTTGAAACCTCAGTCTTCAGAAAGCCTACATTTACGGGATTATCTACCAAGTTCACTTCTTTTATCTCAATCAATCTTAAGCGTAACCTAGTGAACCCTTTACCCTTTAGAGCATAATCACATTTTCTGCAACTACTTTAAGTTTGATGAAGAGCTTGCATTCATTAAGAAACTGTTTTTTAGTAGTGGATTCTCCAGAAACTTTGTTGAAACAAATATAGGCAAATCAATTAATAAGTTATTATATAAACCCACCCAAGTCCCAGAAACAGTAGCGAAAGCGATAATATATTTTCCTATAGTGTTCACAGGCTCGTCTAGCTTCACACTCAGAAATACACTTAATAAACTACTAAATTAATGTCTTCCTCAAGTATGTATTCGTGTAATTTTCAAAAATGACAATACAATTATAAGACATTCATTAAAGGTAAAGACCAAATTCTGTTAGATGTTCAGTCCTCTTATATACGGTATAAATTCACGTGTGATAGCTTTTCTCACTTCTCCGTTTGTTCTTCCTCTATCCAATTGCTCTTATTTCCTACTTTACTTCAGCCATCTGGTCTGGTCTACAATGAAGCAACTTGGTTGAGCCCGAGAACTTTCAGTCTTCTACTGCACTTCTCACTTCTCCGCTTGTTCTTCCTCTGTCCAATTACTCTTCTTTCCTATTTTACTCCAACCATCTGGTCTGGTACAGTACAATGAAGTCCCAAATTCGTCCAAACTATTATTAGTCTGTTTCTATCTATACTCTAGCCATCAGTCAGTCAGTACAATGAAGCAACTTAGTTAAGCCCGAGAACTTTCAGTCTTCTACTGTACTTCTCACTTCTCAGCTTGTGCTTCCTCTGTCCAATTACTCTTCTTTCCTATGTTACTCCAGCCATCTGGTCTGGTGCAACTTGGATGAGCCCGAGAACTTTCAGTCTTCTACTGTACTTCTCACTTCTCAGCTTGCTCTTCCTCTGTCCAATTACTCTTCTTTCCTATTTTGCTCCAGCCACTTGGCCTGGCCTGTTCTTAGCTTGTTCTTCCTCTGTCCAATTAATCTTCTTTCCTAATTTACTCAAGCCATCTGGTCTGGTCTGTAAGGCTTCGTATAGTGGGAAAACAAAGAGACACCTGAAGAGTAGGGTTGCGGAACACCTTGGTCGCTCAGCTCGTATGGTTTCACGAATCACTAAACTTTTTTGTTCTGCCATTAGAGAGTATTCTTTGAACAATGGTTACCCATTTTCGGCCGGTATGTTTTCAGTTCTTGCTAGGAGTCCGTGGGAGCAGGATCTGGCTATTATGGAATCTTTTTTTACTTACCTCCATAAGCCCGATAGTGGAACTCACGAGACTTCAGCACAGCTGTTGTGTGTTTAGGTACTAAGGTGTGTGATCTGTGCTTTCCTTTCTATTCTCCTTCAATTTTAAATTTACCTTATAATTTCCAAACAAACATAGATGTACCCCCTCCTTTCTACTTCATTTAGAATCTAGTGATTATCTTTTATTCACATAATTTTGAACTTCATATAATAAATCGTGTCTCTAATATTTCCACGCTTCCTTTTACCAATTAATTTTATCAACATCTTCACATACAATTTATATATCGTACGTATAGGTTTCTGTTCTATATTAGGGTTTGATTATGTTACGAGGATAGTATCGAAACTTAAATCACAAAACTAAAGGGTCTAACCATGAGGGAGAAGGGGGTCCATAAAAAGCGAGTACCACCCTTTACTTGTCCTAGTTGTCAGGCTAGGTATGTTGGTTGCACTAGTCGATCATTCAAAATTCGAGTTTTTGAGCACATCGGGAAAAGTTACAGATCCGGCCAGTTATTACAAAAGATGTCATTCTCTGCGATCCGAAATCACTCACATGATAAGGATATTTTTTTCACAGAGAATGATTTCCAGATCATAGCCAAATTTAGGAGTCAAAGTCATACATTGACAGGTGAGAAAATATTAATTCATAATCTCAATCCCGAAACAAATCTTGCTAACAACAGTTGAACTAAGTCTGTGTCATGGGTGGTTCATTTGTAGTTTATGGGTGGTTCAAAGATTTACTTGTTTCTCATACTATCTTTCCTCTGTCATTTCTATTCATCTTTGGTTCAGTGCATTGGTGACTAGTATTGGCTGGCTGTTCTTGGATTGGTTCCTTGTCATACATGATAGGCCTGCTGATTATTTATATATAGATGTGCATTTTGCTATGTATTTTTTTCGATTAGGGACTTATATAATTAATGGGTTGACTGAAGAAGTTTAGTAAGGGCTAGTATATAGTCCATTCTTGATGACTTAATTTATTTGTGTACAATTTTTTCAAAGAAGTAATATTTGTATTAACTTTGTTGATATGACTTGGTTTCCAATATTAACGTAAAACAAAATATTCTTTTGTATTTTTTAGACTTCAGTTTTAATTGCAATTTTATAGTTAAACTAGTTTAATTAGTATATTTACAGTGGATCGATTATTATGTTATTACTTTAAATTTAACTATTATTTTAAATGTTCAAAGGATTTTTATTGAAATGTGGTAGTCTGGTTCTTGGAGTTTACTAATATAATGTTACTGAAGAGATAAATTTTGTAGAATATAATTATGAAATCGTTTTACCTTAATAATTGATATGACTGAGGTGATAAATTGTGTATAAACTGTCGTATGATATTTTTCTTTTATAAACTATCAATTATATTGTTTTCTTATAAATTGTCATATACAATTAGTGGTGCTTATTTAGTATTTAGAGCATCTTGCTATTAATTTAGGATTTAGTGTCTATGCTAGACTTAGCAATTGCATATAATATGAACTTGAGCTGAGGTTATGTTCTGTCCATGTTGAGTGATTGTTTTCAGTCTTTATATTTAGTTCACGGTATACAGATATCTAGCACAATTAGTGTTTGCATTGTTAATAATTAAAGTTATATTTGTATTAATTTAGAATTTTTATGTGAAACTTTCAATTTGTGTACTTATTCAGTCATTATAGATAATTTGAATCAGTCATTCTTATTCTTAGCTTGTGATTGTTAAAAGTTGTGCACTGAGTTGTTATTTCTGCTATGCTTATGTAGCTGCTGCAGGTTCTCGTACAAGGATTATGTATTAGAAAAGAATTATTTTGAAATATAATATAGATTTCTGAATAATATATTTTTTGTTTAAATTGAATGAATTACATTTGTGGTCCCATTGTTGTTGAATTTCTACAGGTATGTTTTCTTTTAATAGGGATCTTGGGTTTTCGTGATGATGGCTGCGAGACGTTAGCCGAAAATTTGAGAAATAAATAAATAAGATGTTTCCAAGCATCCTTTTCCTCCTTACCCTTCTAATATATATATATATATATATATTTTCTTTAATACATACGAGGTTGAAAGAAATAGCAATTTCTGCGTTGGAAATTTTATTATTCAAAGTTTCCAGGTCGAATAATAAAATTTCCAACGCAGAAATTGCCATTTCTTTCAACCTCGTATGTATTAAAGAAAATGTATTACCTGGCTTTACTAACACAAATATCTATATATATATATATTACCTATTTAGATTTAGTTTCCAATCTCAATGCAAAAGGAGCCTCAATACTGTACGAGAAAAAACCCTGTTCATCCAAAATTGCCGGAAAATGAGCTAGTGTGACACCGGCTTCAGGGTCCGTCCGACTTCGAAACTGTTCATACTTTTGATATTTTACGGTGTGCATGTACAGTTGCCCACATAAGTTGTGTTCCACTCCGTAACCATATACATGGAAATATACTGTCCCTGATTGAATTACGAGTGTAGTTTCATATGCAGTAGTTAAGGGGAGGCAGTTGTTTTTTCGAGTCCTCCTCCTCCTCCTCCCTCATGCCCAATTAGTTATGCGATTTCAAGACATTCACCACATTAGTTTGGCGATTTTCAGGCCTTTTGCCCCTTTTCTTTGCCAATATTAAGACCTTTCGTGCCATTTAGGTGTCGATTTATTTCCCTGGCGAGCGATAGCGAACCTGTATTTGAAGGAATCGGCCTTCGGCCGGGACATTTGTCAACTGAAAAATGTACAAAAAAACAGTAAATTATGCTGCACAATGCCGTCTGAGCTCCCTTAACTCATCTCATTTGTCAACCGGTATTAAATCTCCCCCCCCGCCCCCCTCCTCTTAAAGCACCGCTCTCCTAGACAAAGTTGAAAGGAAGGCCTTTCGTATCATTAACTCCCGTCCACTCACCAACTCTCTGCAATCTCTCTCTCTCCGCTGCAATGTTGCATCTCTCTCGCTATTCTATCGCTACTATAATAATCAGTGTTCCTCAGAGCTTTCCCAGTGTATACCACCTCCTTTACGTAGGGCACGTGGTACCCGTCTTGCAACTCAATCCCACCCCTACTCTGTGCAACTCTCCAACCCGAGAGTGAAACGTTACTCTCAGTCTTTCTTCTACTCAACAGCTGAGCTCTGGAACTCTCTCCCAGAATCAGTCTTTCCCTCTTCCTATGACTGAAATTGCTTCAAACTCCGTGTGTCCAGGCATTTTGGTTCGAACGTCTCTTGATTTTGGCCCAGTCACTCTTTCAACTATGGGGGAGGCACTCGCTATAGGCAGTTCTGCCTTTTGCCAATCACATAGAACAAAAAAATACAGTATAGAAAACAATGGTGGTTGTAATTTTGATCCTTCTGTTTAATTAGAGTTTACTATATACTGTATATCACAGTAGTTTTACCCTACAATCTGCTGGAGTATTTAATTTCCAACTATTAACATTATGGAGGTTGTGCACTCGGATGCTTGGTGGGTGTGGATATTGCCAGCTTCTTCTGTTTAGCCTTTTCTTCTACTCAGCAATGCTAGGCAGTTTTATAATCAAGTTCGACTGCCTCCGCAAGAACCACAGGGTCTGTGTAGTCCGTGTATCTATGCAGTTATACACAACTTCCCTCCTCCCTCCCTCTTGCAACCTCGATGGGTCGCTAGCCCTGTTGTTGCTTGACTTCCTTTGGACTCCTTTGTACTCTGTGCCATTCCCAGAACCAGTACCGTACCTGTGGTGGGATGGATCTATCAGAGTGAGGGTTGGTGTCCTCTACTTCCCATAGCCAGTTCTGACTTTACCTTTTTCATCTTCTTATTTCTATGTATATTCCTTAGAGTGGTGAAGTCAGTGGGGCCATAATGGTGTGCGCCATGGTTCCTTAGTGTCTTACTCTCACAGCCCAAAGGCACAAGTTGGCCTTTCTCTCTGGCGTAGGGATGCAGCGACCCTACCACCCGCCACTTCGGTGCTGCAGTCAGACTCTGTAGCAGTTATGGTGATTTCTTGTTACTGCCTTATATGCACGATTAAGCCAGGTCAAAGTGCTTCAGGGGGACTTTCTTGAGTCTTGCTGAGACACTGTTAGCGCTATACCAACATCGGCCACTGTGATGACACGATATGCAGTAAAGAGACTACAACCTCGCTCTCTGTGGATGAAGCGGTCTTAAAACTTGTATGTATACCTATGTCTCTATCTATATCTATATTTATCTCTAAATATCTCTCTACTTATCTATCTATGTATCTATATATCCCCCCAGAACCAGTACCTAGCCGGAGAGCACCCCCAACACTGTACCCGGGACAGAATCTGGCGTCTGGTTTATGAACAAAGGTCAGCCGTGTGGGTCAACCTGCAACACTTCACTGATCAACAGGTTAGTTCACACGCTCCTACATTAAGGGCGGTCACCGGATTTATTTTTTGTTTTTCTTTCCTTTTCTCTCTTTCCCTGGCTTGTATACATTCGGACCCATTCAGCCAACTGTTTTAAGACGTTTATCCCCATCTTGGTGTCGATTTCTTCCTGGTGAGCGATAGCAAGCCAGCATTGTATGGAGAAATCCGGCTTCGCCGGAGAAATGTTTTTATCGAAAAATGTACAAATTTAGCTTGCTGTCAAAACAAAAATATATAAATGCTGGCTCGCTGCCGCTCGCCAGGAAAACGTTGACACCTGGATGGGGGTAAACGTCTTAAAACAGTAGGCTGAATGGGGCCGAATGGATACAAGCCAAAGAGAGAGGGAGAGAAAGAGAAAAAAAGCGAGGTAGGCTTCATTAAGAGGGTGTTTGTTTTTTCAGGACCCCCTTCTCCCTAATGTTTAACCCCATTAGTTATGAGTTTTTGGACGTTCATCTCATTAAAGTGGCGATTTTAAGAACCTTCGTACCATTTCTTTGTCAATATTAAGATTCCCTGCCATTTAGGTGTCGATTATGTACCTGACGAGCAATAACAAGCCTGGATTTCCCTTCTCCTTAATATAAATAGGAAGAGATTAAGTATCCTTTATCACACCATGGTGTAATGGATTAATGCATGGACACACGTCATGACTGTCGGTGGTTCGAATCCGGCTGGGAGTATAAAACATTTAGTAGTGATTTGTATTTGTGAGATATACATTTATTATTAATTTATTTATTTATTTTGTAGTTTCCTCGCTAGACCTCCATCAAGCTTAGAAAAATACCGCCTATACCCCCTTTCAAGATAAATTTGTACATTTTTCGGTAGAAAAAAATTCCGGCCGAAGGCCGGTTCCTTCTAAAATTAGAGTCTCGCTATCGCTCGCCAGGAAAAAATCGACACCTAATGGGTACGAAAAGTCTTAATATTGATATAAAAAATGAGGCAAAAGGTCATAAAATTGCCAAACTAAAGGAACGAACGTCTTAAAACCTCAAAACTAATATATGCTAAACATGAGGGAGAAGGGCGTGCAGAAAAAGCGAGTAGTACCCCCTTAACCAATGTACTGCCCTACAGCTGTTCCAGGAGATCGTGTCTGGCGAGGGAGAAGAGACCCTCGGAGCCGTCAAGCTATGTGTGGGATCCATGGAGATGTATCAGAACTTCTCGGAGCGAACTGTCACCGTCACTATGGCTGAGTCTGTGAGTATCAGGATATTAGGATGACTTATATATATATATATATATACATATATATATATATATATATATATATATATATATATATACATATATATATATATATATATATACATATATATATAATATATATATATATATATATATATATATATATATATATACTGTATTATATATATATAATTATAATAATATAATGTATAAATATATATTATGTATATTTAATTATTTGCCTATTGAATGCAGATAACTACCTCACCCCACCATAATCATAACCTTGTTGTTACCTAATTGTATTTACCTAATTGTAGTATACAGGAGTTGAGCTTTGTTGGCTGTTATTGTCCCGCTTCCTGAGTTACAGTTGTCTAACTTTGCTTTAAAAATATGGATATTTTTGGCACACACCACCTTATCTTCTAACCGATTCAATTTATTTATTCTTCTGCAAGGGAAACTATACTTTCTCACATCTCCTTTACATCTTCCTTTCATTTGATTATATCTATGCCCTCTAGTTCTATCATTATCCTTCACAATAAAATCCATCTTGTACACCTTCTCAAGTCTCCTCACACATTTGTACATCATAATCATATCACCCCTCTCCCTCCCATCCCTTAGAGATGGTAAGTATAATGTCCATAATCTCCCCTCAGTTCTGGGATTAATCTAGTTGTAGTTCTCTTAACTTTTTCCAGCTTATTTTTTTATTTATTTTTTTTTAATGGTGCCCACACCACTGCCGCATTCTCCAGTCTTGGTATCACGAATGTGTTTTTGTTTTGTTTTTCACCAGCATCTCCTCGTTTATATAGCTAAACCCTATTTTCATTCTGTTTAACAGTCCATAGGTTTCTCCCACTATATTATATATATGATTCTCAGGTGAAAAATCATACCTGACAACTCCACTCGTGATGTCGTTCCACATTGAAAATTTATCTCTGATTGTAGTCCTCATCTGTCGCCCTGAAAGATAGTCCTTCATCCAATTTAGAAAATTGCCTTGAATTCCTCCATACTTTCCACTTCAGCCTGCTATGCGATACTCAGTCAAAACATTTCTTCATATTTATATATACGCAGTCCACCCACCCATCTCTTGCTTGTAATATGCCCACCACTCTGTCGTAAAAACTTAGTAGATTAGTAATACCTGAGATACCCTCTCTGAATTCACATTACCTGCTAGATAGTAGATGATATTCTTCCAAGTAATGTTTACATCTTTTTTAAATTATGTGTTCACAGATTTTGCACACTATACTAGAAAGTGACACAGGTCTATAGTTTAAGGGGGTAGTGCTTGGTTTTTGGTCTATATATACAGTATATAATTATTTCTTAATTTATTTTTGAGTTTCCTCGCTAGACCTCCATCAAGCTTAACAAAATACCCTCTAGATCCCCTTGCAAGATAAATTTGTACGAATGTCCCGGCCAAAGGCCGGTTCCTTCTAAAATTAGAGGCTCGCTATCGCTCGACACCTAATTGGCACACAAATCTTGAATTTGACACAACAATGAGGCGAAAGATATCACAATCGCCAAACTAACTGAACAAACGTCTTAAAACCTCAAAACTAATATGCTAAACATGAGGGAGAAGGTCCAGAAAAAGCGAGTACTACCCCCTTAATAGATGCTCCCTGTTCCCACCTTTATAAATAGATACGATGTTGGCTCTTTTCCAGTCCATTGGCTATTTTCCCACTTCTACAGATTGTTTCATTATCTCATATTAGGGTTTTACTAGTTCTTCAGCAGATTCTTTCAAATTCTATCCTTCTATAATTATTGTCAAGGCCCACTGCTTTTTTCACTTCTAGTCCTTTCATTAATTCTACTGGTTCCTCTGGGAGAAACTTAATATCTCCCAGCTTATCACCAATTTAATAAATTTCGCCGACTTCTTCAAAGTTCTCATCTTTAGTATATACTGTGTGTAGTGTATTGTTCATAACTTCACACATATGTTGGTCGTCAACATAGGTGGTCTCTTCAACTTTCAACCTCACTAGTTTATCCCTTACCTTCATTTTACTATTTACAAACCTATAGAACAGCTTAACCCCTTCTGTACCGGTGATGTAATTTTCATTATATTCTGGCAACTATTGGACGGTTTTGTTCAGCTTAGGAAGGGCGTCTACCCATTGAAAGGCTGTAGATTATCTCAATTAATATTTTTTGCTACCATATATCCTTAGTAAGCTTAATAAAATCGTCTAAATGTAGCTCAAATATATTTAACAAGACATCGCCGGTACAGAAGGGATTATTGTCTTGTACCTGTTCCATACTTAATTCTCTGTTACTCCTTTATCTAGCTGCCTTCCATACCTGGTTTCTCTTTTTCCTTTTTTTTTTTTTTTTTTTGTATGTACATGTTCATGTACATGTTTGTTGACTTATTAACTTGTTTAGGGACATATTTATGGACTAATTCATATATCGTTTAAACTACTTCATACTTCTCATCTACACTGTTTTTGTACGCAGATGCACTGTCTACTAGAGGTTTTTGAAATATGTGCCAATATGTGTTTTATGTTAGTTATAATCCTACTCCATCAGACGGTCGTGTTGTGATGCTATGGGAAGAAAGGTGTGAATTATAACCACCAAGAACTGGAACCCAGTGAATTTGGTAATGAATGAGAATTGCTATTTTCAATTTCAGGATGCTTAACGGGGGTAGTACTTAGTCGTTGGTCTATGTAGTTATTTATTAATTTATTTATGAGTTTCCTCGCTAGACCTCCATCAAGTTTAGAAAAACACTCCCTAGACCCCTTTTCAAGATAGATTTGTACATTTTTCGGTAGAAAATATACCGGCCTTCGCATTAGAGGCTAGCTTTCGCTCGCCAGGAAAAAATCGACATCTAAAGGGCACGAAAGATTTAAATATTGACAAAAAATTAGGCGAAAGGTCTCAAAATCGCCAAACTAATGGAACGAACCCCTTAAAACCTCAAAACTAATATGCTAAAAATGATGGACAGCGAGCCTGTATTTTATGTGGGACCAGGCCAGGACATTTTTCTACTGAAAAAACAAACAAAATACAATTATAATTATCTAGAAGGGGGGTCCTGGGGTTGTTATTTTACGTTTGATGGAGGTCTAGGGAGGAAACTAAACAAATAATAGATTCATGAAATAATCAGCCCAAAAATGAACCATTCCCCCTTAACCTTTAACTGTGTTGATGGTGTACTGGTTGGCGTGTTTTACTCTTGCTGTACCAGTGCCTTCCTTTGCATTTTATCTTGGCTACTATTAAACTATTTTATTCAGTTTATGAAGGGCCTCAAGCAATTAACATGCTCCGAACAAACTTAAATAACTCCTTGTGCAGCCATAGATCCTTCCTAAGCTACAATGAATGGTCTACATAGAGCTAGAATAACATAAAAATGACGTAGCCGGTACAGAAGGGGTTAACATTGGTATGTGGTTTCCCAGATTCGAAACCCGGGAGGATCAAATGTTTTCATTAAATTCATTGGGATGTGTTGGGTGTTGGGAGTAAAATTTATTAACCCCTTCTGAACCGGCGACGTCGTTTAGATGTATTTTAGCTATACTGTATTTAGACTATTGTTTGCAATTTAAGAAAGATCTGTGGTAGTAATAAGGGTTAAATGAGATAGTTCAAAGCCTGTTAATTGCTGGAGGCCCTTTTTAAACTGAATACAGTCGCCTTATAGTAGCCAGAATAAAGTTAAAAGGACTGCACCGGTATAGAAGGGGTTAATTGACCACTTGCGAGTTTTGGTCTATAAGGAAGTTGGAGCTGTGGCCATAAACATTTAGAAGAATTATCAGCTAAAATATAGTCATAATAAATTCATACATAAAATTAAATTTATCATACTTTAAATCCATCAGAAACTCAAATTGTTATTGTATTTCTCTTTTATATCGATGTTTACGGCTCCAACTTCCTTATAACCTGAAACTCGCATGTGGTCAACTAGATTATTACCTACAGAGATGGGGTAACTGGGTGTGGTGTGGCTTCTGCCCTGCTTCTGATCCTGGCCAACATCGATCAATGGTCCGAAGTGGATGTGTTCAGTGCTGTTCTATCTGTTCTCTATGACAGGCATCAGTTCATTGTATCCCCGGTGAGTTCATTGTTCTATCTGTTCTCTAGGACAGGCATCAGTTCATTATATTCCCGGTAAGTTCATTGTTCTATCTGTTCTGTACGACAGGCATCAGTTAATTTTATCCCCGGTGAGTTCATTGTTCTATCTGTTCTCTACGACAGGCATCAGCTCATTGTATCCCCGGTGAGTTCATTGTTCTATCTGTTCTCTACGACAGGCATCAGTTCATTATATCCCCGGTGAGTTCATTGTTCTATCTGTTCTCTACGACAGGCATCAGTTCATTATATCCCCGGTGAGTTCATTGTTCTATCTGTTCTCTGCGACAGGCATCAATTCATTATATCCCCGGTGAGTTCATTGTTCCGTCGTTCTCTATGACAGGCATCAGTTCATTATTCTGTCATTATCTCTGTTCTCTACGACGGGCATCAGATCATTGTATTGCCGGTGAGTTCGTTGTTCATCCCATCATTCAGCAATAGGACACACACCCCACTAGAGGACCAGCAAACACATTTTGGATTTTTTCATCTAGGGGAAATAAGCCCAGTTTCCCAAGGCTTTCTAGTGAAATATGGGATATTATTTTAATCTTGGATTTTTTATCTAGTGAAAATGAACATGTTCCCAAGTAGCCTACACGGCATTAGTATCTATATCTTATTCCAAGTAAGTGGGCCAAAACTCTTGAAGATTAACCTCTATAACTCTCAAACGACTTGAGTAATCAAGCTAATATTTCTAACATTTGGGAAGGGCCAGCCAGGGAATGGGTGTGGAAATGCACAGCCCATTTGTTCTAACCCTTTATGAGTTACAGAGGTTAGGGTTAGGGTTTCCGGCCTACCTACTTGGAACAGTACGTCGGCATAAATGACTAACCCTTACCTACCAGGTAGTACGTGTCCCTAGTAGTGTAGTACCCAGTATGTAGGCTACAACACTAACCCTTACCTAGCCTAGTTGTCCAAGGTGTTTTAGTGAAATTTTTGATTTTTTCAATTCTTGGATTTGTATATTATGGACGATAAAATAGACAGCTTCATACCTGAACCTTAACCAACAAAAGTGGCCAAGCTTCAAAAATTAGCTGTAGGCTAACTCAATTTCCCCACACACAAAGTTGCATAGCTATTCATGGAACGTCTGCAAAGTGGAGAGACTGTAGAGACATTCCATAGAGCCTTATAATTTAGAAGTCTAATAAAAGTGTCTAAACATAATCGAAATTCAATTTTTGTGCTTCGAAATTTTGCATTTTTAGTACAGTTACCCTTTAAAAGTGGGAAAGCATCGTGTTCTTTTGCTCCCGGGTGATAGAGAAAACATATTTCCCAGACATTCTTTTTATGGCAAACTAAAAATTATGTTTATGAACACAAATTTAGGGGAGGTACGAGAGGATTTTGCTTACGTAATGATGCAGGTGGCCGTGTGTGAAGGTGAGTATAGGAGGAATGGAGGCAAGATAAGACATGCTTGCGAGAATGGAATAGGGGATGTGGGATTTTTTTTTTTTATATTGAAGAATTTAGGACTTTAGGGTCTGTAAAAGCGGAGGATCGTAAACTGAAGGAATTAGCACTTTCACCATTAGGGTACGTATTTCACAGTTTATTCGGGTTACCATTAGACGAGTTTATGCAATTTTATTGGAAGGATCTCTAGGAATAATAGGAATGAACACTCATTTAATGTACTAGCTTCCACAAATTCTTCTTAAACTAAATAAAATCTTCGAATGATAGCCAGAATAATAATGCCCTGTACACTATCTGGTGGGGGAAGAGGGTTGTAGGAACGCTGAAAGCAGTAACAAGAAATAGGGTGGTCAGCATAGAAGTATACGACATTGTCGTACGGGAGTGAAGCATGGACGTTGTTGGAGAGACACAAACCAATGAAGAGTGAGAGGGATGGAAATGAGTTACTTGAGAAGTGTGTGTCGAGTTACATGGAGGGATAGACAGATGAATGAGAAAGTACGAGAGCAGTGTGGTGTGGATGTGGATGTACTGGAAAGTGTGAAAAGGAACACCTTGAGATGGTTCAGCCATGTGGAATGTATGGGAAGCGAGAGAATGACTAAGAGAGTGTACGAGAGTGAAGTGGAAGGACAAAGATGGAGAGGTAAACCAAGAGAGAGGTGATAGAATGGAGCTAAGAAGTATATGTGTGAAAGCAGTGCTGAAAGGGAGGAGGGGTGTCAACTGACTGGGGCCAGAGCTGCATGGGGGCGATTCATTCGTGTCCACCCATTCTGGGATCACAGCGTCCGGCAATAGATAGATAGACTATCTGGTGGGATGGATTGGGTAGTATTGTATTAGTATTCGGGTTATAATTATTATGGATTTGCATTGATTTGGCCATTTTCGAGGAATGTGTTTTTAGTTTGCCGCCTAGACTAAATAATATATGCCTCTCCATATTTTCATCATACTAAAAACCTCCCCCTCATACTAAAAACCTCCCCCTCATACTAAAAACCTCCCCCTCATACTAAAAACCTCACCTAAATATGTAAATTTGTTGGTAGAAAAATGATCCCGACAAAAGGCCGGTTGTATCTTAAAATGCGGGCTCGCTCTCGCATGACCAGGACAATTGACATATGAATTAAATAAAATGTCATATTATCGTCAAACTAATAGGGTGAAATGTCTTCAAATTCCAAACTAATGGAGTTTAACCGGGAAGGAAGATACAACAAATATAATGTAATAAAACCGCATCGCACCAGATAGTGTTAAATTACTCTTTATCGTTGTACATTCGGCCTAATAAGTGATGTGTTGGCACCAATTATGTTTTGATCAATAATTGGAATCAGCAATATTTACACATATGATTCCTTCTTTTGGAGTGAGATATACAACCATGTTTCTACACTTACCCACCCTATACAACATCTGACAGACATTAATATAGCACAGAACAAGCCAAACGGTATGCCAGCTGAGACATAATATTATGACTTATTATGTTCCTTCCAACAACCAACTATACTCCTAAAATCGATTAATGAAATTTACAAACACATGTGGCAGTCCGTGGATTCGAACCCAGTTATTAGGGCGACTGTACATACCTTCCACTGATGCTGTCTGCAGTGTACGAACAATATCAGTACAATTAATAATAAAAGACCGTCAATTAACTGGTGCAACCCTATTTGTCTTAGGGTTATAAGACTTTTCACCAAAATCAGGTAACCATTTGTTTTTGGGCGAGCGGTAGCGAGCCTATGGTCACTGGCCCAAAGCCTGGAAATGCTTCTACTGAAAACAAATTTAGGTTACAGGAGCTCAGGATGGCGTTTTATTGTTTTCTTCTCATTTTTATTTAATTAGTTTGTTTTTGTTTTAGTAGATTGCAAGATATCGAAGTCCTTTTTCTTAGTGTTGGGGATAACCTAAATATACATTGCTCGAAAATGGATATATCAATCAAAACCCTCAATACTAATTAATAAAACTGCAATTAATCCCAGCAAATAGTATAGTGTGAAGTGAGTTTGTCTGATCCACACTTGTCATCTTGCAGGAGCAGTACGACTTCCTCCATACTGCTGCCGAGGCTTACATTGTCGACAACAGTTTCTGCAGCATCTACAGCGTCTTGCAGCCCCGATAAAGGTGATAATGGTGATAATGGTGATAAAGGTGATAACAGTTGATAAAAGTGGTAAAGGTGATAAAGGTAATAAAGGTAATAAAGGTGATAATGGTGATAATGGTGATAATGGTGATAAAGGTGATAATGGATATAAACTTGGATTTAATATGATACAGAGACATGGTTTCATATTTTTCCATTAAGTATCGAGAAATTAGGGATTCAATACCGTCAGATGAAATTAAACTGAGTATACCGTATATACCGGCGTATAAATTAAACTGAGTATACCGTATATACCGGCGTATAAATTAAACTGAGTATACCGTATATACCGGCGTATAAACTGAGTATACCGTATATACCGGCGTATAAAGAAACATTTCTAAGCCTTAAATAAACCCTCCAAAACCATGGGTGGTCTTGTACAAAGAATATAATTTCAATGCAAGTTAATTTGGAGCGCCGAGATTCATCAGCTGATTTTCCGAGTGACCAAAATCGCCGAAATACGATCATTTAATCATAAGTAATATATACATAACAGTAGGTTATGCATACTTACCTAATTAATTATTCATAATATTTCATAATAAACTTATATAACACGAGTTATAAGTTCAAACATAGACTACAGTAGATCTGGACTGGACACGAAAATGGAACTTTGCAGTAAGGAACCCAAAATCGGAGAACAAACCCCCAAGTTCGAACCTCGAAACCGCGAAAACTACAAAGTTCCATTTTCGTGTCCAGTCCAGATCTACAGTAGTTTATAGTTCAAATTAAAAGTCAGTGTACCGGAACCATTACCGAAACACGTGTTGTGTGTGTTATTGTTGTGTGGCTATGTCGACTGTGTATGTGAGGCATAGTTATTTCAAAAGGCCCTCTCTAAGCTGTATTTAAGGGAACGTTCGAATGGGGCGAACGTCTTAAAATTTCAAAAGGAATGGTGCTAAGCATGACGGAGAAAGGGGTTTAGAATAAAATCCTTCGAGTGGAAATCTCCCCTTAAATCGACAATTGATAACTCGAATTAAAGGAAACAAACTATCATAATAGTGAAAGTGTTAATTTAACTACTACTTAACCCTTTGAAGATTAGGACGCATTTTGACAGTATATTCTGACTACCTTTAGACGATTTTATCCAGCTTAGGAATGATCTGTGGTAACTAGAAGGGTAAAGAGAATCTCAATTAACCCTCTGACCTCCATATACACTTCCTAATCTGAATACAATAGTCTAGTAATTGCAAGGAAACAAAAAATAAATCCATAATTGTATCTTGAGCGGGAAGACACCTATTCCATAGATGCAAAGACACTCGGACATACCCACACAATTATATTTACATTTTGATTCGAGGGCATAATTATGTTTTGTAATAGACCTTATTATGTAAACGAGATTGTGAACTTCGAATAATAATATATAAAAAAGTTAATGTTCTCTATGGGACTGTTAATTAATTGTTCAGAATAATTCGTCAGTTTATCATTGTTGTTCTCCCAAGTATTGTTCATATATTCCGGGATAAGGCTTGTAGTACACATTGATCCATAGATACACACACATACACACACACACACACACACATGGCATTCGCCATATTCGCACAACCTCCGAGGTGTTTCGCATCACATCGTCCTACATCGTCCTACATTCGCCCTACAATCGCTACTGTCGCCATCATCAATCGCCACATTCGACCTGATTCGCCATCAATTGTCGCACATCATTCGTCATTATCGCCTAAATAGTCGCCACAATCACACTGTGATCGTACTTCTGTCGCACTACAATCGACATCATTCGCCTTGTTCGACTTCATTCGCTTTTGAATACGCCCTATTCGCCGAGAATTAACGGTAATAGAAAAAAAGCACAGTCGCAGGGCGTCTGCCATCGAAAGATCGCGCAGTGGGATACCGCCTTACCGTAAATGTAAATGTCTCAGGGAATCACAGGGTAGCATTGTAGATCAGCTTAGCTGATGCTAGACTATAACCATTTGCCATTTAACCCACTGAACCCCAGCGACGACACGTTGTCGTCGGCAATGTTTGTAACGCTAAACCCCCGCGACGACAACGTTGCGTCACTGTTAATTACTCCGGTCCTATGGCACCTAGAGGGCTCAGATTTGTATGGGAACTGTGTAAGTATCCCACGCAACCATGCCGGTAGTTGAAAACTCTCAAAGTCCAACCGCGTGCGCGTGAGTGCGCAAAAACCTGTTTTTGGGTGTTTTTGCCTTCAATTTTTCCCTCTTGTAAATCCGACTTTCGGGCGCACCGTAGGACCCCTTAATGACCTAGGGGATCGTTTTTTTGTGGGTTTTCCTTCATTCCTAACCCATTCCTGGTGTTTTCTGGAAAACAAATTTGTTTCAAAACCTGCTGGTCCTGGGTGGTGCATTTATTATAAACTAGCTGGGGCTCAGTGGGTTAACTAAAGGTATTATTATATCTTATTGGTGCAAGTCATTTCATGTTAAAGCAGGCTCCTGTTGGAGGCTATTAGATTAATTCTGAAGCAGTCCTCACGCATGTGGCTTTAGGTGTTCGGCCCTGACAGTGGTATATTAACTTCCTGCATTTTCCCATAGACAAAATGCACACACTACACATACATACCCCCAAAAACATTTCCCCTTGATTATTGTATTGCAGGTTCGAACCTACTGCCTAGCTCAAGCATTGCTAGGCAGCACTTATGTGCCTTGTATTTTTGTGAGCTGCTGGATTCGCTGTTGATTATTCTAATTGCTCCATATTGTAATTAATTAAATATTATCTTGTATTGCACAGCCAATTAACTTTGTACTTTCATAATTTCATGTTTTATAGTTAGTCTATCATTTTCAGTATTGTAATCTTTGAAAAGCAGAGGGTGTGGTGCTTTAGTCAATAGCACATTTGGGAGGAGCTTTGCAATTAATACAAAACTGAAGTGATTCATTGGTTTATTATGGAGAGAAGCCTTTAATGAAAACAGCTAAGCTTTTTTATCACTCTTTGGAAGTTGATCGAGCTGGGGCATTTCTCTCAATAATATCCCGTTGTTGATTAATATAGGCTATGATTCAGGGCACTGGGTTGTTGTTGTTGCTGTTTCCCAGGCTGCCTGGCCGAACAGCCCCAAGGCCCCGAGCAAGTCCAAAGCCATAACCGAGCGCCCCCACAGAACCCTCCCTGCCTACCACAATAAAGCCTGGGTGGCCGAAGCCACTCCAAGGCGAGGAGCTGAGGAGGGTGCGGAAATGCCCAGGAAACCAAATCCCCACCCAGGGCCCTGTGCCCCTCAGCAATTATGAAGAGAAAATTGAGGGGCAAAGGAAAACTGTGACGCTTTGGCTTCCAATCTGCCTGGTTGGCAGATTGGGAGGTCAATCCACGGAAAAAACGCCGTCACTTGAGATCTAGAAAATATTTAAGTAAAAGGAACAGTCAGAGTAAGCTATGGGTATGACAGAGATCGCTCAGCTCTCACTCTGATAGACCAGCCCATCACCACATGACTAGAACCCAATCCTCTCATCATCACCTAGGAAAGGCCCTAGAAAGCCGCCTTTGACGGGGGGATAGCTCCCCTATTTCAACCCCTTTCGGGGTTGGGCACTGGGTAATGGTAGCATTCTCTTATATTTACCAGCAATCACCCCAGTCCAGTATAATTCTTGTGTTGGATTTGTAATAATATTTGTTTGGGCAGTTAAAGAGTTTCCATTCTTTTCTTGCTATTGATTGAGTGTAGCGAGCCATTCATATGTCGACAGTCAGGTTGCACCTTTTTGACTGTAAATAGCCTGGGATATCATCTGTTGCGTTCCTTTGCCTCAGTGCTCTGGTCTGTTCACGGCTGGCTAATTTTTCTCGCGTTTAAGAGACTTAGGTGCACAGTTATAGCCTACGGGTTTAATCTCCGAGCAGGTGTAGTATAGTTTAGTAGAGGCTACTTCACCAGAAAGCCGCGAGTCGTAACAATGTATATATACAGTATATATATATATATATATATATATATATATATATATATATATATATATATATATATATATATATATATAGAATGCGTTGATTCACGGGTTTATTTTATATCAATAAGGGGTAAATAAAGCTGGTTATATAATTATGTAACTAACAATAACAGCTTAAAATAATAGTTAATGTGACTCTTCAGTGGGGTATGGTTAGAATCTGAATAAGGTTACAACTATGAGTGTGCTATATGGACCTAAGGTAAAAGGGGTTGACCTAAGTCTCTGGGTTAGACAGCAAGTGTAACAGCAAGTGCTTTAAGTGATGTGAGACGGTTTGACTATCAGGAGGTGAAATGGAGTACACCTTTCCTGTGTCAGTGGCTGGTGAAGAGTAATCTATTAAACTACTTTCATCCTATGGGTACTAGGTAGGGTGTGTTTGTTGATTAAGTATTCGTTAACTGGGTCATGTGCTGACTTGAGTTGTGTATTGTTGACGTTCTGTGTTGACTTCGTAGGTTTTTCGTGGTGCTTAATTTAGTCTTTTGTGATGTCTAAGAGTACAGATGTTTACATAGAATTGTTGATATTCTGTATGTATAAACACTTTGGATTGTTATATCTCTACGATGAGATTGACTTAGTGAATAGTTTTTTTTTTAAAAGACCTCCGTCTACGTATTGTGAAAAACCTGTTATCCTCCGGCAAATTGTGGGGTTGAGTGAGTGAAGGGGGGGGACAGTGAATGAAGGAGGATGCATGTTTTTCATAATACGTGTTGCTAGCCCCAAACGCGCGAGCAACTGTGGCTTTCAACCATCCGACACATCCCCTTTTATTAATGTGCATCACACATGTTACATACAAATAAGGTTTATGTTTTGTTTTACCCTACTGTGGAAAGACTACGGATACACCACTCCTGCCGGGGCCTCACGCAGTGGCATGACTCAGTCCTGTCGAACTGAGCTCATGACGCTGGTGGCATTGCCCCGGAGGATAGCCATCCCTAGTCTTTGCTTGAGCCAGAGGGTTTCCCGGGGTTCTCCTGAAACTTCTCTGATTTTACGGCCTATTTCATTCACCATCTTAAGGGTGGTGGGGCCGAAGACTCCTGAAGTTTCGAATGCCAGGGGCTCGAACTGATGAATTCTGGCGATGGCTTGATATTTTTCTCGCTTTTTATTTTCTGCTATCCGGGCGGCTTCACCTGCTTCGTCGGCGTTTCTGGCGGCGTTGGTTGTGGAGAAAGTGTCAACACATGTGGCATCCCACACGAGGCACCGGCCATTCTTGTAAGAGAAAGTGGTCATCCCATCTGGCCGTTTGCCGTCTTCTCTGTGAAGTCCATGTGGTTCGAGGATTGATGCACAGTTAGCACTCTGCAGGGCCCGTTTTATGACATCATTTAGTGCAGAGTGTCTTGGCAGGCGGCCTGCGTTGTAATTACATGACAAGGCATGGTGACCTTGAGCATCCATCCTCCCATCACACTTGCAAGTGTGTGGGTGACAAACTGCCGCACCCACTCTGAGCGCGATGGCGACCCGGAGCGCTTCAGCATCCAAGTGAGTTCCAAGAGGTGGGATGGGGATGGCGTGTAACCACAAGCCACTCTCCGAACGGGCGGCTGCCTGGAGGCGTGCTTTTGTAACCTGGTCTGCATTGGTTAGGAGATTTTCTTGAGTTTTCTTCGCCGAGATGGTATCCCACGCTTTCTGCTTGCTCCTGGAGGTACCCTGAGGCTCCTCCTCTACTCCTGTACTTCCCTTCCAGGTGTTAATCGCTGCTGTTACGTCCCCATTAAGTGTCATTCCGGGTTTAGAATAAAGGATGGACAATACGAGGTCGTTGGTCGCGATGAGGGAAGAGATAAAGGCTGGGCAGGCAATATCCGAGGCTCTCCGTATGCCCAAGCCCCCGAGGCGGACAGGAAGGGTGGCTTGTGTCCAGGCCCGTTCTTTAAATTCCACGTTGGTGATGCTGGTCACTGCTTCTCGGATTATGCTGTCTAATTCTTGGAGGCCGCCATTGTTCATGCAAGTCATCGATGTGCGCAGGAGGTATTGGAGTTTTGGGATGGAGAAACAGTTCTTGAGCAGGGCCAGAGCTGAGTGGGCATCGATGTGTATCAGGCGACTCACGAGACGTTGAAGCTCCTCCTTTTTAACTTGAAGTGCTGGTGGGATTGCTGCCAGAGTTAGTGGGGAACCTAATAGGGTTTGCTGGTGCTCCTGAAGGATCTTTACATCTGGCAATATGTTTCGGAACAGGGCCTGAGTCTCTTCTCCTTGTTCACGTGTGTGGTTGAGGAGAACAAGTTCACATTTGGTGTCATTTATCACTAGCCCGGCCAGGCCGAGGTCAGTTATGATGTTATTTAGGTCGGTTAGAACGTTCTCTACTGACCCCCCCAAGGTTGCATCGTCCAGGTACCATACATTCAGCTCTGACCTTACTTTGTTAGCTGCTGCATCCACCCCTATTGAGAAAAGAGCAGGACCACCTGGATCTCCCTGCTGTAACCCGGTCTCTGATGGGATTACCGTCTCGCCAAAAATCAGGATTGAAGGTTTGGAATAAGCCTGCCAAAGTAGGGGGTACAGAGTGGGGATGTGTTCTTGAGCTGCACGGAGGAAGACATCCCTGCGAATGCTGTTGAATGCGTTCCGCATGTCAATCTTTAGAAGCACTCGTTTTTCTTGGGCTTGGCTGAGGTAGGTGCGGGTTGCGTGTACAGCAGCTTCACACCCCCCTGGAGTTCCGAAACCTAGTTGAACTGGTCTTAAGTGTTGACCTAGGCCATTCGAGAGTGGTTTCAAACCCACCTTTGTGGCAAGGCGGCGGAAGGTGTTCCCTACTGCTATTGGGCGCACGCCGCCATCTTTTTTGGCCAGTGCACAGAGTGATGCCCCAAAAAATAGGGGTGTGGCACAGTCGGGTACTTCCCCTCTTAAAACCATGTTGATGAATTTAGTGAGGGTTTCCAAGAGTGCCTCCCCAGCAGCTCCTGATCCCTGACCCAAGAGGCCTTTGAGGTGGGCGGGTCGGATACCATCTGGGCCCGCGGCTGAGCCTGCTGGGAATGAAGTCACTGCGGCGACCACCTGCTCCTTCGTGACAACTAAAGGTTGGCGCATCTGGTCATTTGGGGCAGGGGGGAGGTTTAGGTCCCTAGGTGTAGGTGGGTGCTTTTCTTGTAGGGCTTCAACAACTTCGGTGCCTTGACCAGCAAAACCTTCTGAAGAGGACAACAGTCTGACGGCCCCTTTGATGTCACTATCCGCCAGCTTCGCAGCGACCCTCTTGCGTAGCTGTTCAGCCTCTTCCTCTTCCTTCTCCTGGTGCTTCTGGGCCCTGTTTGGTTGCTGTTCGGGGGGTTCCACCAGTTTGTTTCCATCCATATACTGTGCTACTTGACGTTTCACTCTGGTGGCTAGTGAAACCTGAAGATGGTCTTGTATGTTGGTTCTGGTAGGTTTCCGGAGGGCCCCATAGGAGAAACCCAGGAGCCGTGCCCATGCGAGGGGTGTCTTGAGCTGTAGGGCCTGCTTTATGATGGTTGTAAGGGCCTCCGCCACTTGGATTCTGGCTCCTTTAGGTACCCGGGCAAGGACCTGGATCCGCGCTTTCCATTTGGTCACCAGTTGGGTCAAGTCGGCGACCGGTGTTGCCGGTGTTGCCCCGGTTGGCTCTGCAGTGGGCCCTGGGCATGCGAGACATTTCCAGTTTGGTTGTTCTCCTGATGTTTTCTTTGTCAGCTTAGCACAAGATAAATGAATAGATCTAAGACAGCCGGAACATTTTCGCGAATTCTTTCTTGCATTGGTTGTTCCGCACTTAAGACACTTAGTATCTGCTAGGCCATAGTCTTCCAAGATTATCCGTTCCTCTGCCTCTACCAAGCCGTCCTCCTGATCTTCCCGTGGTGCTTCCATCTCTACCATGTCTCCCTTGTTTCAGAAACCCCGGGAAATCTCTCCTGGCACATATCTAGATTATTGCTGTTGTTATTAATGTATAATTGGCTGGATGCATATCAATTCACTTATCATAGTCGACCTTTCTGATGGGATATGTAAAAAACAAAAACAAAACAAAAAACATCACATATCATAGTCAACCTTTCTGATGGGCAATTGGCCTGCTTCTCCTAAAGCTAAGTGGTTAAATGTATAAATCCTCGGCATTGGGCACCGGTACAACTAAAAGATCTAACTGATTGAAAGGAAGCACGCCAATTATATCCTATGATTACTTACACTGGCGACGCCACCCTGATGTTGAGTATTAATGAATGCTTAGGATATTAATAATGCTGTCAACATCAAGATAGGGAGAGAGCCAGAGAGTGAGCGAGAGCCAGGATCTGAGTGGGTAACCGGATGTAGGGCAGCAGTTATGGAAAAATTATTAATTGTACAAAATGAAAAAAGAGAGAGAGAGAGAGAGAGAGAGAGAGGCGGGGGCGAGGGAGAAAGAAAGCGAGCTGGAGAGGGGGCTGGCCTGGTTGGGTATGAAAGATGTTAGAGGAAAACAAATAACTAAAATGATAAAAAGCGATCTGAAGTTATAGATAACCTAATGACAATGAGGCGGTTAAGTGCGGTGATTGAAAGTGGATGGAAAGATGTTAAGGATAAAAAGGAAGAGAGAGAGAGAGAGAGAGAGAGAGAGAGAGAGCTGGAGAGGGGGCTGGCCTGGTTGGGTATGAAAGATGTTAGAGGAAAACAAATAACTAAAATGATAAAAAGCGATCTGAAGTTATAGATAACCAAAAAAATAATAGCAATGAGGCGGTTAAGTGCGGTGATTGAAAGTGGATGGAAAGATGTTAAGGATAAAAAGGAGAGAGAGAGAGATAAATGAAAATGGACCTTGTAGCAAGTATTTCCTAAATGGTTAGAGAGAGGGAAATGAAAATGGACCTTATAGCAAATACTTCATAAAGGTTAGAATTGTTTGAGAAGTTGAAGGACCGAGGGTCAGGTCCTTGGGGTAGATGGAAGATGAGGCCTATGGTGGGGAACCATAAGGGTGAAACTGCCTGCCCTATAAACGGTCACCTCACTCACCTTGTGGTCACTGCTGGAGGTTTATGGTGCCTGGGCAGGGCTGGGCTAGTGCCTGACGGCTCCTTGTCCCCTCACTGATACTGGTAATAACACTCTCAAGATTAAACTAAATATGCTTTGTGGGCGATGTTTAAACAAGAAACCAGTTCTGTTTACTATGTGCCGAAACACCGTATCATCGCCGATCTTCTGATACGTATATGGGTCACTCAGTCCCACGATACCCCTCCGAAAATCCCCTCTTTTGAGGAGCTCAACCGACCCGTATAATGTGTAGTGATATATGGGTTTAACTAAAGGGTTAATGGGTTATAGTGGATTATATATTATGGGTTATAATATATACTGTACATATATAGATATATTCTAGTCCTTTATATAATGCTAATGGAACAAAGGATGGCATATTAATTGATTGAGACTAGTTTACTTGCAAATAATATATTTGAGTATAATATGCATGTTATATATAAAGTATGTATATATATATATATATATATATATATATATATATATATATATATATATATATATATATATATATATAATAATTATATATATATTTTTGTTGTACTATTAAGGGGACATGGGTCGTATTTCTGGTCCCCCTTCTTCCTCATGTTTACCCCCATTAGTGTTCAGATTATATGATGTTCGTCTAATTAGTTTAGCGATTTTAAGACTTTTCGCCCCATTTCTTTGTCAATATTAAGAATTTTCGTGTCATTTAGGTGTCGATTTTTGTTATCCTGGCGAGCAATAGCGAGCCTGTAATATAAGAGCAATCGTCCTTCGGCCGGAACACTTTTCTATCGAAAAATGTACAAATTATCTGGATTTTTTTTATTATTTTTTTTATTATTAGATTGATGGTGGTCTATGGAGGAAACAAATAAATGGTAAAATAATATATAAATGAGGAAATAAATAGGACCCTTTCCCCTTCATCATCACGGTGACTCACGAGGTGGTTGTGCACATGGCGCTCTTGATGTCCACACTACCTTTCTCCACTTTTCTCTATCTTGTGCTAGTATACTGGCATCGTTTCCCCTTACAGTACCGTGGGTTTATAATTGTAGGGAAACAGTTGGTAGGGGACATGTGTACTTGTTAAGGGGGTAGTGCTTGGTTTTTGGTCTATATATTTAGTTATCTATATATTTTTTGAACTTTCTCGCTAGACCTCCATCAAACTTAGAAAACATCCCTTAGACCCCCTTTCAAGATAAATTTGTAAAGTTTTCGATTGAAAATTTTCCGGCCAAGGGCCGGTTCCTTCTAAAAATGAGAGGCTTGCTATCGCTCGCCAGGAAAAAATCGACACGCGAAGGGCACGAAAGGTCTTAATATTGAAAACAAAATGAGTCGAAAGGTCTCAAAATAGCCAAACTAACGGAACGAACGTCTTAAAGCCTCAAAACTAATATGCTAAACATGAGGGAGAAAGCGAGTACCACCCCCTTATGTTCACTGTCACATGTATTTTGTGAATAGGTATTTTGTGAATATGTATTTTGTGAATATGTATTTTGTCAACATGTATTTTGTCAACATGTATTTTGTCAACATGTATTTTGTCAAAATGTATTCTGTCAACATGTATTTTGTCAACATGTATTTTGTCAACATGTATTCTGTCAACATGTATTTTGTCAACATGTATTTTGTCAACATGTATTTTGTCAACATGTATTTGGCAACATGTATTTTGTCAACATGTATTCTGTCAACATGTATTCTGTCAACATGTATTTTGTCAACATGTATTTTGTGAATATATATTTTGTCAGCATATATTTTGTCAACATGTGTTGTGTCAACATATATTTTGTCAACATATTTTGTGAACATATATTTTGATAACATGTACTTTGTGAACATGTATTTGTCAACGTGTATTTTTCCTATTGTTTATATCTTGCAAAAGTTTAAATTACTTTGTATATTTAAATCATTGATATTGTTTAATGTGCAGTTTTAGGTATTAATTATCATTGTATATTCTTATATAACTACTGTAGTTTGAATAGAATACTTTAAGGGGAGATGGGTAATTTTTCTGGTCCCCTTTCGTCCTCATGTTTAGTCCTATTAGTTTTCAGATTTTAAGATGTCTGCCCCATTAGTTTGTCGATTTTAAGACCTCTCGCCCCATTTCTTTGCCAATATTAAGGTCTTTCGTGATATTTTGGTGTCGATTTTTTCATGGTTAATGATAGTGAGGCTGTAATTTTGGAAGCACCGGCCTTTGGCCGGGAAATTTTTGTTACCGACAAATTTACAAATTAATCGAGAAGGGGGATCTAATGGATGTTTTTTTAAAGTTTGATAGAAGTCTAGGGAGAAAACTAAAATAATAATAAATAGATCCATAAATGAACAAAAAAATACTCTCATCTCCCCTTAACTTGCACTGTAGTTTCGTTATAGCATAATTTACCTGAACGTCCTTAACTTTCTATACTTCATTAATTCCTTGAATATGACGCGAGTACGTTAGGGGGCCCACTTCCTTTTTGTCTTCTCTTTCTCTCCCTCTCTCTCTGGGTTGTATCCATTCGACTCTATTCAACCTACTGTTTTAAGACGTTTATACCCATCCAGGTGTCGATTTCTTCCTGGCTTGCGGTAGTGAGCCGGCATATTTTAAAAACAAAGTTTGACAGAGCTAAATTTGTACATGTTTTTATAGAAAAATTTCTCCGGCGAAGCCAGATTTCTTCATACAATGCTGGCTTGCTTTCGCTCACCAGGAAGAAATCGACACCGGGATGGGGATAAACGAAACAAAATAGTAGGCTGAATGGGACCGAATGGATACAAGCCAGAGAAAGAGAGAAATGGAGAGAAAAACAGCAGGTTACCCCTTTAATATATGTGCAACTAGATTGCTTGGGAAACAAACTCACTTGTTCATTATAGTGACGTTAATTTTACTTTGTTGTTTTGTGTGTTTTATATTTGTTTTTAATAATATAGTTTTGCTAAATCTTCAATACGTTGTTTCCACATATTCTAGTGATTTTTAAAGTTCTTTGGTCTTCATTTTGTGCTGTTTCTGGCTTTGGTTTGTTTGTTTTGCAAGTAATTGAATTATATATGCAGTATATATAACGACTAGAGTAATCGAGCTAATATATCTACCATTTGGGGAAAGTCAGTCAAGGAATAGATGTGGAAAGTTACAACCAATTTGCTCTAGCCCTCTTTGAGTTACAGAGGATAAAGGTTATGATTTCTCGCCAACTTACAGCGAATAGACTATAGTGTATGTGTCCAGCGTCTCCCTGGCTCGGACTAGGATTCCTTGGCGCCGCCCTTGGACCGGAACCCCATGACTTGACCGGAAGCACCCTCTTCTGTGGCAGGCTGTCACATACAACAAAATATAAGTTTATTGCTCACACCGTATGCATGAACTATGGAACAATTATAATTACATAGAAATGTTTGTTTTACTATCAATACATAATCATTATGTAAATAGTTAATCTATTGATAGACATACAATACGTGGTTAATTAACCCGCAGAGTGCCAGACAAATATTGACCCTATGCATCTGCCAGTGCCAGAGGATTTTTTTTTTTTTTTTTTTGGCTAAATCTATCAAGTTGGGTGAGAAAGGAAGGATAATGGTAAAAAAAAAACACTCCCCTTGTCCATTTTCGCCAGAAATCAGGTCCCCGATGGTCCCAAATGTAGCTGACATTTTCAGAGTAAATCATCGACTTTTATGGTATCGGAACGTATAGGTAGGAGGGTGGTGGGAGGTTGGTTTGGGGGATGGTGGGGGGAAGGTAGAAGCGTAATTGACTCGTGCTACAAATATGAAGCCGATTGGTGAGGTAGTTTCGCCACCACGGATTTTCCTTTTTTTCCTTTTCTTCGTACGGATACGCTGGAAGTGGGTGGTGGGAGGCGGTTGGGTGTGTGGTGGGGGGAAGGCAGAAGTGAAGGGACTTGTCACACAAATATGGAACCGATTGGTGCAGTCGTTTCGCCGCCACAGAGTTTCCTCTTTTGTCCTTGTGAGGCGACCGATAGTCAGCGAGTGGGTGGGGGGAGGGGGTTGTGTTGGTGGTGGCAAGAAGCCAGAAGGGTAAGTAAGGTACATGTGGTAGAAATATGAACGCCATAGGTGCAGTCGTTTCGCAGCTACAATTTGTTTTCGACGAGTCCGTATATATACGGACCTCAGTTTTTTTTAAGGGGGGTGACCTGCTTTTTTATCTTTCTCTCATTTTCTCTCTTTCTCTGGCTTGTATCCATTCGGCCTCATTCAGCCAACTGTTTTAAGACATTTATCCCCATCCAGGTGTCGATTTCTTCCTGGCAAGCGATAGCGAGCCAGCATTGAATGGAGAAATCCGGCTTCACCGGAGACATTTGTCTATCGAAAAATGTGCAAATTTAGTTTTCTGTCAAAACAAATATATATAGGCCTATATGATGGGTCACTACCGCTCGGTAGGAAAATATTGACACCTGGATGGGGGTAAACGTCTTAAAACAGTAGGCTGAATGGGCCGAATGGATACAAGCCAAAGAGAGAGGGAGAGAAAGAGAAAATAAATCGAGGTGGGCTCCCTTAAAAGCAGAAACATTGTTGGAAATACATAACCAGACACAGTCTTGGCTCTGTGGTGATGTAAAGTACGGAGAAAGAAGTGATTTTTTTTTAAATATACACTTACATTTAGCCATGCCCATTCTGAGCTAACTTTGGTAAAACTATGCATGTACGGTCGCGCTAATAAGTCATGTCTCAGCTTTCATTACGTTTGGATCGCTCTGTGCTGTTATAATGACTGCCTGATGTTGAATAGGGTGGGTAAGTGTAGGAACATGGTTGCATAATTATCTCACTCGAAAAGAAGAAAGCATGCTGATACCAATTATTGATCAAAACATAATTGGTGCCGAGACATCACTTATAAGGCCGACTGTACAAGGAGGCTGTGATGCTGGTGGTGGGGAGGTAACTATTATTAGTAGCAGCCGGTATTGCCAAGGTCACGGTTTTCACGCACAGTTTGGCTAGATTCGAAAACCGTTTACAGAAACTTTCTAAAAGTTATGGGCTTGAGGTTACTTTGTTTCCACTGCAATCACATCATATTGACGCTCTTAGAACCCCATTTCAGATAAATGCATAATACATTTTTCAGCAAAAAAAATAATCAAATACGTTCCACCTGGAGGACGACACGCGCCTCTTATTTGGGAGCAGCCATGGAGTACCAAACGTAAATGCTAAATATCTAAAAGTCTACTCGTCCTATATAGGGCCTGAGGCAACTTATCAGCTCTGTTGCGCTGTTACATATAAACATTGAAATAAAAACGCCCATCCCACCTTAAGGGAGCCCACCTCGCTTTTTTTTTCTCTTTCTCTCCCTCTCTCTTTGGCTTGTATCCATTCAGCCTACTGTTTTAAGACGTTTACCCCCATCCAGGTGTCAATATTTTCCTGGCGAGCGGTAGCGAGCCAGGATATATATATATTTGTTTTGACAGCAAGCTAAATTTGTACATTTTTCGATAGAAAAATGTCTCCGGCGAAGCCGGATATCTCCATACAATGCTGGCTCGCTATCGCTCGCCAGGAAGATATCGACACCTGGATGGGGATAAACGTCTTAAAACAGTTGACTGAATGGGGCCGAATGGATACAAGCCAAGGAAAGAGAAAAAAGGAGAGAAAGATAAACAAAAAAAACGGTTTAAGAGCTAATCGAGCTAATATTTAATAGTGGCCCCTCCATCATTGACGATGTTGCCTATTAATATAATAGTCTCCATTCAACACCACGTCAGTCGTTTGAATCAACCGCCGCGAGGAAGAAAAAGAGTCATCTTCATAAGTGCAACGCTACTTCTCTTATGGTGTCGTCACAGATCGGGTACCCACTACGAAAAAACCTTCGTAAAAAATAAGAGAGTAAAAAAGGAAAATTTTAAATACTTAAAACACTGTTATCAACAAGCTTTCCACATTTGGGGGATTTTCTTGTGTTGTGGCTTCTTACCACCTCTCGCCAAGCGCACAATTCGTCCTTCTCTTCCGCGCGGGCCTACTATCGACACATGTGCCCCCGCGCTCCGGCTTCATTCGACATTCGCTCTCCTCTAGTGAGTCCTTACTCATTTGTATATATTGGGGTGATAGTGAGCAGGGTTTAGACTAGCTAGCCCGGGTTGTGTTATTGTTGGCCCGCATGAAGTGTTAAATTAGGGTACGTTTAGGCGCTGACTTTGTGTTCATCTTGTCGCCACACATGTGGTGTTTCTTGTTGCTATGCGACTTAGTTTTTGCTTTCTCTTAGTTAGGAGGCTTCCTTCAGTGTTTTATGGCTGTTCCTTTGTTCAGCTTAGGGTCGTGGGACCCTGTCTTTGTTACTTTGCAGACGCGCCAGATTGAGATTGTCACACGTGGTTGTGGGATCTTCTGGCGTCCGTGCCTGCTGAGAGGCCCCATTCGGGGGCGATCTCTTAGCCCTTTTTGGCTCTGTTCTCTTAGTTCATTCCTGTCGCCGTTCGACTTTCCTTTCTGGTTAAGCCTGTAGGTTATCTAGTGTTTGGGGGGGTGACGTTATTTTTCTCTTGTTGTGAATTTTTATACCCCTTTGTTTCTTGGGACTCCCTGTTGGTTAGTGTGCCACTTTCCGGGGGTCTTGGGAGGCGGCCTTCGTCTGGGTTTGTTTGAGAGTTAGGTGGTTTTCTCTCGTTGTTGCTTTGCTTCGAGGTTTTCCCCCTTTGTTGTCCCGCCGGCCTCTGCCTTGCGGCTTTTGGTTTGGCCCGCCGTGCCGGCGTTTGCTGGGTCCCTCTCTTTTTCCCTGGTCAAGGCTCTGTCGGGAGGAGGTATGGCGTGCCTTCCTCCCCGTTACCGGCGAGCTTGCAGGTCCGGCGGAAGTATTGTTACCACAATAACTTGCCCAATCTCAAATCCCGAAGGAGCCAGGGTACCTCTGGCTTCCGGTGACAGCTTTGTCGAGAGGGGAAGGTCATAGGTCGACACACAGGGAGGTCCCAGTGCTGGTAGAGTGGGCGATAGAAGTCAATAGACGACAGGTCTTTAGAGCTAAGGATGCTCAGGGAAAAGTGTTACAGGTCCCGATCTATGCTAGACCTGACCCGGCTAATTACCGTTATTTTGTATATATTCCTGGTCAACTGACTCCTTTTCCGCCGGTTCCCATGATTCAGGACCCCCCTTACCCAGACACTCCTCTTTGCCCTAATTGTCATGAATGTTGGGGCACTAATGGATGTCATTCCCTTTCCCAGTGGACAGAGCCTTCCCTCAAGTTTCACAGATGTGGTCCCCACAGGGACCGAAGGGAGCTGAATCTGGGTGAGGTGGGCGATGGCCCTTGGGTAACATGGGATCAGGAGCTTCAACAATTTTCAATAGATATTACATCTAACCCTCTGTCCCCAGTTCCTCCTTCCCCCATTACTGAGTTTGACTGGCTACGACAAGAACCGGGTGGGGTCCCGCTACCAATTTTTGAATTCCTTATAGCCCCTCAATTAACGGTAGGGGATTTTCCCCTGCCCTTCATTGCTCCAGAACCTATTGAACTCCAACGGGAATTTCTGGTTAGAGATAATGCCCATCGCAAGTTTATTAGTTTCCTTTTAACTAGGGATACGGCCCTCGCTATTGCTAAACCCGTACCGGACCCCCCTTGGCGGAAGGAGGAAGTAGTTAAAGCCTTTCAACAATATCTCCTCCCTTCCCCGGCGCGTACTATCACCGAAATCAGAACAGCCTTATTAGAGGCAGTACGATCACGGCAGCTACTCAGACTTGGTATGGCTCAGGGATTACCTATGAATGCTTATTATAGGATTTTGTTCTCTCCGGTCTTAACCCCCAAACTGTTTGATGACCAGACAGAGAGAGATGTCAAGGTAATGTGTAAATTGCATAGGAAGACTCCGCAATAAGGTACATGTTAGGGGTTGACCCCGCAATGAAGGCCTCCCCATAATAGGTGCAGCTGCCGGCGGACAACGGGCCAATGCCCCTGCTACTAGACAGATTTGTTTTTCGGGGACTATTAGTCAGTCTTGTCCTCCTCCCTACATCCTCCTCTCCCACTCGGCCATGCTAGGGCAACAGGGTTTCGAGCCTGGACTTAAGGGTTGTTCCCACGTGGTGGCTGCGCCTCCTTAGGTCGTCAGCCCGGCCGGAGTGCTCCGGCCCAGGCCAGCACACGCCGGGAAACGAGTCTCGAAGCTCCCCCTCCCCCCGGCGACGTGCGGACATGATACCACCTTCTGGATAAGGAATGGGACACAATGAAACCTAGTAGGCACGTGCTCACCAGTTCAGGGGTGATATGCAAACACCACTAAACCTGGGACAAACACGTAAAGGAAACTGGCTCCTCGCTAACTTTGACTTCATCTCAGTTAAATAGGAAATACGCCTGTCCGGCGGCAGGCGACTACCACGGACCTTGGTGAGGGGTATTACCATTCCACGTCTATGAAGCCTCACATTGGGACGAGGTTCCCTCGAAAACTATTTTCTCGGTTACACCAGGCAAATCCCCAGGGTGGCCCCGATATACGATATGTGTGGCACAACGCGAACAAGTATTGGCTTTCTCTAGTTCAATTTTCTTTTGAGGTCACATGCGGTTCAAGGACAGCTTAAGCTATGCCGGGTCGGTTCCTTTAGTTTGACTTCCCGCCGTCAGGGGGTTGAGTTCTGTCCCGGCGGGCAAGTTCACATTAGTATTCAGGAGTTTTTTTACCTCCCCATAATCACACGCATTGTGCCCACATAACGGTATGTTTTTTATGATAACCAATTTACGCGAGTCAGGGACAGTTCAGCAGCAGACCCATGCTCTTAATTCTTTGGATCGGATCATGCCTTCTATTTCCCCTCCCCTCAGCTCTGAGATAATGTGTTACTTATTCTCCCTCCCGTATCTCAAGGATGGTTTGCGACCATCATGCAGGCCCACCTCCCCTTTGTTTTTACTTTAATCTATTCACATAATTTGTTTTAAGTTCCCACTTGTTACTACCACGTTCTCCTCTTCTTGGTGCACCATGACATTCTAGCACAAGTTGCCCTAGGCTCGAGTTTTCGGCCGTTCAAAGGGATTTGTTCATACTAAAGTAGTACTCCCCCAACATCTTGGCGTTGCTGGCAATTCTCAGATGGTATCAATCCCTCTCTGACCTAACGTCAGTTTTTTGCCAACAGCTTGCCTCACATGCCTGCTCCCCCTCCTTTTTTCTGTGTGACTCCGACACCCTCGGTAATGACAGGCCCCTGGAGTCACTCCTTTTCAGATGAGTGACTTCTTATCTTTAAGCAAGAGTTTAGGCAGCTACGCTGACCCTGAGCTGTCTCTGACCTCGGAGTGGCAAAAAATGGCTTATTTATGTTTACCAGGCTAAGTTCAGTATGTTCATTTTAAGTAGTGCAGGTTGTATTACGAATGTTTTTACATTTTCTAAACTACCCTCCTTCGGTTTCTATCCCTCCATCTGTGCCTTTGTCTCTAATTTCCTTTCCGGCCGTTCCATAGCCGCGGTTGTGGACGGCCATTGTTCACTTCCTCACCCTATAAACTCCGGTGTTCCTCAGGGCTCTGTCCTATCTCCTATTCTCTTTCTAATTTTATAAATGATCTCCTTAACTGTACCTTAATTCCCATCCATTCATACGCAGACGACTCAACCTTACACTACTCCATTAGTTTTTCAGAACGCCCCAGCGAGCAATACCTCAACGACAAACGTAATGAAGCCATAGAACTCTTAAATTCTGATCTAAATACTATTTCCAATTGGGGCAGAGAAAACCTTGTTAACTTTAATGCTTCCAAAACCCAATTTCTCCATCTATCTACCCATCAGGATTTCCCAGCGGGCTATCCCTTATTCTTCAGCAATACAAAAATCAACCCTTCATCTTCTCTCAATATTCTTGGTGTCTCTTTTTCTTCTGCTCTCATTTGGAAGGACCATATTACCTGTCTTGCTAAGGCAGCCTCCCAGAAGCTGGGTGTGCTCAACCGCCTTAGGGGGTTCTTTTCCCCTGCACAGCTTCTTGCTCTGTACAGGGGCATAGTGCGCCCTTGTATTGAGTATTGTTCACATGTGTGGGGGTTCCTCTCACACCGCTCTCCTAGACAAAGTTGAAAGGAAGGCCTTTCGTATCATTAACTCCCGTCCACTCACCAACTCTGTGCAATCTCTCTCTCTCTCTCTCCGCCGCAATGTTGCATCTCTCTCGCTATTCTATCGCTACTATAATAATCAGTGTTCCTCAGAGCTATCCCAGTACATACCACCTCCTTTACGTAGGGCACGTGGTACCCGTCTTGCAACTCAATCCCACCCCTACTCTGTGCAACTCTCCAACCCAAGAGTGAAACGTTACTCTCAAACTTTCTTCTACTCAACAGCTGAGCTCTGGAACTCTCTCCCAGAATCAGTCTTTCCCTCGTCCTATGACTTAAATTGCTTCAAACTCCGTGTGTCCAGGCATTTTGGCTCGAACGTCCCTTGATTTTGGCCCTGTCACTCTTTCAACTATGGGGGAGGCACTCGCTATAGGCAGTTATGCCTTTTGCCTCCCTCAATCACATAGAAAAAAAAAAAAACAAAAAAAAAAATTTCCAGTCTCGAACACCGGCGGAGAGGACATGGCCAAGCCACCCTTGGTCCCGGCCAAGTGGTTTCAGGAATCTTGCATGATCCTCTTTAAAGTTCGGAACACTTTACGGCTTCCCCTCCCCCGGCGGACAACCTGTCATAACCGGCTGAGTTTTTGGTGCTATGCGGTTTAATCTTACTTTGTGCTCAATCTACGCCTCTTTGGCTAGCGTCATAGTAATCAGCAGAGGTGCCCCCCTGCCTTTTCTGCAGACATCAATTACTTTGGTGATTTTTTTTAATATAGTCCGGTTTTTTGTCCTTCCTGTCCGGTTTCTCAGGCTCCGCATATAGGCATTCTTTTATTTATTTATTTATTTTTATTTTTTTTGGGGGGGGGCTCTCTCTTCGTGACTTGTATTCCAGCCGGTCGGCACTAGTACTGTGATGTTTACGCCCAATTGGGCCCTCCTTTCGGACCCTGCAAACTACTTCGATGACCCGACGCTATGACGATCATCGATGCCATTGGACCACGCATCTGCTACGCAACTAGAGGAGCTGTGATTGGGGCGCGCACCATCCCCGCCTCCTGATTTGTTCCTACACCATCATTGCATAGTATATTTTTTTTCTATATTCTAACTTACTTCCTCTCGGGCATAGGCTGAGAGCCTTAACATTCACCGCTTTACAATGAACAGTGAAGCCTGTGAGGTCTTGTTCCAGTCTAGGGAGTGAGACATGTGAAGCACGTAGAGTACAACGAGCACCTGCCATCTTGCCTTCACATGAGGCACGGTGCTCACTCATGGCCCGAAACGACCCCATCACTGAAGCCACCTCGTTCCCGTGCTTCACTGTGTCGCCCCCTACACTCAGACTCTCACACTTACACACACACAACGCCACCTGTTGAGCAGATAACTCACCAGGCATTGCAACCCTATAGCATATTTTGAATATGGGAATATTCATACAGTGCTATTTAATCAGGGAACAATGAGGGTATTTTATTGACGTTTCGGTGGGCTTGTGGTAATGCACTGATACCAGGTACAGCACAAATTACATCCCAATAATATCTTCCCATTGATACATCGGGATTTGAACCCGGGACCTTGGGATTACCAGGCCAGTGGCAAGACCACTCCACCACACCTCCCCTGTAGTTAATATAAGACCCGAGTAGTGGGCATTCAAATCAGTCACATTTGGAGTTGGGAGGTGAACAATTAGCAGCTGGAGGAAGACCGGGGTGAAGTATTATAATGGGATTGTGACTGTCAGTCAGATTATATAAGTGTGTGTTAAGTGTGTTCGGTGTAAACACTTATGTTGGTTAGTGAGATATGTGATTGGGAATTAACGTTAACGCTACTATTATGTACTTAACTATTTTAGCTGACTGACTTGTGGACTAAAGCAACTCTTTAAGTTGCTTTATGATAAAAGGTTATGATAAAAGTAATACTATTGTTTTATATTAATACTTACGAGTTCTTTCATTTTCTTTTAATTAAGCTTACATTGCTGGTAAGAACAAAAACGGTGATACTATGGTCTCATATTAGTAATATCGCCTTAGACTAACAGGGCTGTTTTAATGTTCTTCTAGTGATTTCCTAAGCTGAAGAAAATTCTTTTAGCTCCAAAATATTATTTTTGCTTTCATATTATTTGAGTGAGACCTGAATCGAATCTATGAAGCGATCCTGTAACTTAATTAACTCATAATCAAACCTCAATGTTACGTGGTTAAGAAAATACATTTATCTAATTATTAAATATATATCTAACTTTTTATGTGACTTTGATATTAATCCTGATAATAATAATATAATACTATTAACGTAAGACAAGAACCAAGAATAATAACTACATTAAATATAAATAAAAGGACATGATATAAGAAAACTATCTATTCATTTCAAAAAGGGTAAGAGACAGAAATATTCTTACCTTAATATTTATCTTTCAAGACTTGATATATAATTAATAGTCCTTTTTTAGATATAACTTATTCGGTTCATAACCATAGCCTACTAAGCTTCGGTTAAATAATTTTTGTTTTATAAATACTACATGACTTTAATTAGTTTCAGTATTTTTCCATAATTAAAGAGTATCAGTAAATAAAGGATACCAAGTCCTAAGATCCAAAAGGAAAGGAAGCAACAACAGGAAATAATGTTATTAGATTTTACTTTCGTTTTGACTTCAGCTGACTGATACCTTAATATTATCTCTGTGCTATCTAGTTTCATCAAGTTAACCACTTGAGGATCAAGATACGTAACAGAAGAGTAGTGACCTTGCCAGGATTCGTTTCATACAGTTTCACTCAGTTTCATTACCGTTTCACTACTTAAAAATCAAATATTAATCACGCCTGATATAATTAATGACGAAGATGCTCGGGTTTTCATAGAATCAGAACCCACAGCCCCTGATATTGACCGTCTGTCAAAAACCGAACTGAAAGTGCTTGCCTCACATCTCCAGCTAACTGTCTCAAACATGTCCAAAGTAGAGGTGGCTCAGGCCATAAAATCCCACCTGTTCCCTGTAAAAGGCGAGGAGGATGGCGGAGCAGTTGGTGGGATCCCGAGTAAACCTAGCCAACTTGATGATCCATTACCACCTGGTTTTACCGTTGATCAATTATTCGAAATAGAACTAGCCAGAATAAAGACCGAACATTATCAATATCAATATCGTACGGCTCAACTAAATGTCAATACAAATGCTCCCTTAATTGCTCCCCCTCTGGGATTGACTATGACCAGTGTCATTCCACCTTTCACTGAGGATAATGTGCAGGATATCTTTGTTTTGTTTGAGGAAGTTGCTGGAGGTATGAGGTGGACAAGAGATCAATGGCCTTTTATGTTACAAACCGTTTTGACAGGGCAGGCTCGAGACACGTATTTGTCAGAAGTAGCGGAGGTTAGGCAGGATTATGACAATCTCAGAGAAGCTATCCTAAAAACCTATCAATTACAGTCTGAGGCTTACAGGCAATCTTTCCGTAAAAACCAGAAGAAAGTAGAAGAAACCCATAAGGTATTTGCCAGGACCATGACTAAAACTTTCAATCATTGGGTCAAGAGTAAGAAAGTCACAAGCTACAACGATCTGAAGGAGTTGGTCCTGTTAGAAAATTTCCTATGGAAAATTGATTCTTCTGTAGCCTATCATTTAAGGGGAAAAAGGTAGATTGTCTTGCCGACGCCGCTGACATGGCTGACACATACGTGCTCAACAACAAATTTCGTGGAAAGAAGCCCTACGATAATTCTAGTTCTAATTCTAAGTATCCCAATCACAAATCTGACAGACCCAGTCACAAGCCTGTAACGTCTTCCCCAGCTAGCCAAAATAGAATTGTTCCCCCAACTAAAAATGCAACTCAGGGCAATGGTAACAGAGGTGGGGCCCAAAGTAATAGTAATGCTCAAAGAGGGAACGTTCCCGTATCCCCTAAAGTATGTACTTTTTGTGGCAAGAGAGGCCACCTAGCTTATCAGTGCTGGGCCAAGGAGAGAACCGAGAGATCGGGGCAGACAGTTGCCGCCGTATCTCAAACTCCATATGTGCCTTTAATGCAGGACTCCCGACAGAAGGAGTACCTAGCACCAAAAGTTCCTTTAATACAGGACTCCCGACAGAAGGAGTACCTAGCAGCTAACGTAAACAATCTAGACAGGGGTGTAGTAGCATGCGAGGTGCAACCCCCTAGGATTAAGCCAATAATCATTTCTCCATCAGTGCAGGACAGTTACCGTCCCTTTATTTCATCTGGCAACGTGAGATTAAATGGTTGCATGCATGAGGTAAATATTCTGCGACACAGGTTCTACTAGCACCCTCATGGTGAATCCTTACACTGAGTGCCCACCTGGCGAACCAGTTATAATGAGAGGTGCTGGAGGCCAATTTTATGCATACTTGGTAAAAGGCGAAATTGAATGTGAGTTACTACAGGGTGAGGCCACCATAGCTTTGTGTAGGTCCCAAGATATCCCTGTGCCCGGGGTAACACTCCTTTTGGGGAATGATTTAGCAGGTGAGAAGGTCCGACCAGACCCCATTTTGTCACTTTCCCCTGTTAACGAGCCACTAACTGGTGAGCTCGAAAAGGAGATGCCAACAGTTTTCCCTGTGTGTGCTGTCACACGTTCAATGTCTCAAGTAGCAGTTCCCTCGGACAGAAATGTACCGATTGTAAGAGTTGATGAAAGGGATGATGAGAGTGTGAATGACGCTCCAACTGTGCCTGATGATGTGACTGAGGTGGATTTATCTGACACCTTTATGGCTCATCTTGACCCAAACGATGACCATGAAACCCCTCCAAATTGTCCTAGTGGCCTGGTAGAGCTACAGAAAGATGATAGAGAATGCAAGGAGTTAGCTGCCAGGGCCGTGAGTGAAGAGGAATGTGAGAAGGAGGGGTGGTGAATGTTTCTACCTCAAAGGAGGAGTATTGTGGCGTAGATGGAGACAGCCACACAGACCAATCGATGACGGGGCCTGGGACGTCCATCAAGTAGTAGTCCCCAAACCTTGTCGTAGAGATATCTTGGAAATGGCACATTGTATACCATTCGCAGGACACCTAGGTGTGAGAAAAACTCTAGACAGAATCAGAGCCCACTTTCCCTGGCCAGGAATGCGTGCAGAAGTAGTGGAGTTTTGTAGAGTGTGTCACACCTGCCAGATGACAGGAAAACCCAATCAGAAGGTGCCTGTACATCCTCTGGTGCCCATGCCCGTCTTCGAGAATCCTTTTACTCGGGTGATAGTGGACATTGCCTAAGACTTCCCAAGGTAACATTTATTTATTAACGATTATGGACATGGCAACTCGCTACCCAGAGGCTATACCCTTAAGGACTACCTCTGCTCCAACTGTCATCAAGGAACTGCTCAAATTCTTCACCAGAATGGGTTTCCCCCATGAGGTCCAAAGTGTTCAAGGAACTAATTTTACCTCTAACATTTTTCAGCAGTCCCTGAAGGAGTTGGGTATCGAGCATGTGAAGTCGAGCACCTACCACCCAGAGAGTCAAGGGGTTCTCGAACGGTATCATCAAACTTTGAAAGCCATGTTACGTAAATATTGTACAGAGACCGGAGTTGAGTGGGATAAGGGGGTACCTTTTCTTTTATTTGCTACTCGTGAGGTTCCAACTGAATCCCTGGGTTTTTCCCCTAATGAGCTAGTTTTCGGTCACCAGGTAAGAGGTCCTTTGCAACTATTGCAGGATAGCCTAGTTGGCCAGGAGGGGAACCAAAACCTCCTCAAGTATGTTTCAGACTTCAAAACCCGGCTGAGATCCTCATGTGAGTTTGCAGCTCAAAACTTGACAGTGGCTAAAAGCTCGATGAAGAACTGGTATGACAGAAAAGCCCGTGAGAGGGAGTTTCAGCCCGGTGATGAGGTTTTGGTCCTGCTCCCCTTTTTTGGCCAACCTTTATCTGCCAAGTTCAGGGACCCATATAAGATCATTCAGAGGGTGAGCATTACCGATTATCTAGTAACTACCCCAGACAGGAGAAAGCCCACGCAAGTATTCCATATAAATATGTTGAAACCCTACCATAGGTCCCCTGATTCCTCTCCTCCAGATTCTCCCACTGTGGCAGTGAATGTCAGGACCTGTGGACAGCCTGGTGCGGACGAAGTCTTCAGTTCTCTTACTGACCCGCAACAGACTGTTCCAGAGCCTGAAGGTATCCATGCAGACTTTGACTTGTCATGTAGCCTATCCAACTTTAAGTATAACTCAATAGCTTGGGGGGAATTACCATCTAAACTATGTCATCTTCCCTCTGATCAAGCGAACCAACTAATCTGTTTTATCTCAGTCTCCCAGTGTGTTCCGTGATACTCCAGGGCTCACTTCTTTGGCCGTGCACGACATCGACGTAGGGAATGCAACACCCATTAAACTATCCCCCTACCGTGTCTCGCCACAACGCAGGAGTATACTGCAGGTCGAGCTTGACTTCATGTTGTCAAACGAGCTGATCACTAGGGCCTTAAGCCAGTGGAGTAGTCCGGTCATACTTGTGCCAAAGCCAGACGGGATCCATAGGTTATGTATGGACTATAGGCAAGTTAATGCTGTCACAAAGAACGATACCTACCCACTGCCACGGATCGACGACTGCATTCACCAGATTGGTACAGCCACCTATATCAGCAAGATTGACTTAATGAAGGGATATTGGCAAGTAGCTCTCACCCCTAGAGCGAGGGAAATATCATGCTTTGTAGTCAAAAATCAAGCCTTCTGCTGTAACGTAATGCCCTACGGCTTGAAAAACGCTCCAGCTACATTCCAGTGCCTCATGAATTTGGTGACTGAAGGGGTACCTGGATGCGTTGTCTACATCGATGATATTCTTATCTTTTCACAGTCATGGGAGGAGCATCTTTACCAACTTAGATTGCTGTTCTTAAATCTTGCTGATGCCAATCTGGTGGTAAATCTTAAGAAATGCACCTTTGTAAAGAGTACGGTCCAGTATCTGGGATATACTGTAGGTCAGGGGCAGGTTGCACTTCCTCAAGCAAAGATAGAGTCTATTCTAGAATTCCCAACTCCTAGCACTAAGAAACATATCCAAAGGTACCTAGGAATGATTGGTTATTATAGGCGTTTCATCTTAAACTTTTCTAGGTTAACAGCTCCCCTGACAGATCTTCTCTGTAAGGATCTGAAGTTTGAATGGTCCTCCGAATGTGAGGAGGCCTTTAATGCTACCAAATATATTTTATCAAATTATCCTGTACTCCGAGCTCCTGATTTTAACAGATCTTTTTCCCTAGCAGTGGATGCGAGCAATACCGGGGTTGGTGCAGTATTGCTACAGGAAAACGACTGTGAAGTATTGCATCCTGTGTGCTATTTTAGTAAAAAAATAAATTCTGCTTGTTACGTCCTGGGATATATAAACACTGGGCTCTTTCTATTGGACTAGGTATGCGGCAACAAGCAACAACGGAAAACGCTAGATCCAACCCTTATCTATAAACCCAGGCAACAAACCACCCTAAACCGTCAAGAGTCCTGCCTGGACAACGAGGTATCCTATGACTCGGTTACAGGGTGCACGCACTATAGACTGCTGATAGTCAAGCAGGCTATATAAAAGATCACACAATTAAGTTGACTTAAAGCTTCAAGGAAAAGATAGATTACGGAATTAAATTGCAGAAACAATTTAATAACAAACTAGAAGAAAGTACATTTAACGTTACGTTAATTAATACAACTAATCACCCCTGCGTGAAAGAAGGTGAAAGCAAACAGTCCTCAAAACATCGTACAGGTAGACAAGATGCGGGTTTCTAAACTGCATGCGGCTACTGTAGGATCTGATGCTTAGCAAAGAAAGTACGTTACGGATTTAGAGAACTCTTAACTCATAAGCAGGAATAAATACTAGTGATAGGCCATACAGTGTATAATGGCATAGATATAATTAAATAAAGGCAGCAACTCGCAACATAACCACATACAGGTGTGCTTCTCACTCTTAGTCAGACAAGCCTGCTCGGACAGAGTCTCTAAGCCACACCCTGACTCACAATGCTCACAAAAATGGTAAACTGTGGCACAATAACAAGCATACAGAAATAATAAACCCCTAGCTGTTAATCTGCCAGGTGGCAGAGGTCTAGCTGGAAGGATATAGGCTTCGGATACCCGTGCTGAGCCACCTGCTCTAGCCTAGGGACGTTCCCAAGTCTGTGCGCCAAATTACTCTAATTGAAAGGGTGCTCTCTTGAGAGACTCAGATCGCAAGTATCTGACTCTCTCCTGGCGACCCTAAAACAAAAGCAAGACGTGCTAGCGCAGTGCTGAGTGGACTAGGCAAGGGCCCTCACACAACACAACACTAGACACACAGGGACACAGACAAGAAAATGCCCCCAGACTCCCACGGGTATCCTAGTAAACTCGTGCGGGTCCACAGGACTCGCACCAGCAGACTTTACTTAAAGGATCGCAAAAAGCCTCCCCTCCGGTCTAGCCCCTGCTAACCTGACACAAGAACACACTAGCAAGCATGAAACCACCAAATATGAGACAACAAAAAAGCTTCCTAGGTCTCATTAACAATTAAATCTCTGCATAAGGCCCAAAATCCTATCTAGTTATCTGAGAGCTCGTCGTTAATACACTAATAGATATAAGGTCTATCAAGGGGATGGGATAATTAAATAGATTGGTGAAGTAGTGGAAGGAAGGTATACAAAGTAAGAGAGAAAGTTTCTAAGTTGGGTTGAGAGGAATAGATATCAAGAGGGTCCGAAGGGTACGACAGTGAGGTGAGCTCTGAGTCTTGAATCTGTCTGGACCCCACCCTAGGCATGCAGAATACATCCCAGGCTTGGCAACACTCAACACAGTTGCCGGGTCAAAATCGTCTACCCCGTGCGTGAGTCGAAACTAAGCCTAACGTTGCAAACAAATGCATGTGGCAACATCAGGCTCGGCCCAAGCTAGACTCTCCGCGCGAAGCAACGTCCCCCAGGCGGTCTCTCTCTCCCGCTCGTCTCTTCCCACTCTCACTAGACTTACATCTTATATATTATAATGAAACAATCAACTATCGAGAATAAAACATACTAAGATGCGTTGGTTAAGAATAAGGGCAGCTACAAGCTGTGAAACAACATAAGAATATCCCAGACATTAGTTACGTTGTCGTAGGATATATACTAAGGAAAAGCCGGCCGGCCGGCTGCCGCCAGCCGGTTTCTAAACGGCTGGGCAGCCGACGCGCGCGCATGCCCGCACGTGGTTACTATGCAGAAGCGTCACACCTCCCCCAAGATATAAGACCCTTGACTAAGTTCTTCATATCTAACAGAAAGCTTCTCATAGTAACACACACTGTTGCGACACAAGGCACTATATATAAAAAAAATAAAGACTGTTGCGCTCCACCGAGCAAGTTCAACTAACTTAGCGACAATAAGCGAAAACATTCAACTTAGACACTGGTACAACATCTTATACAAAATTCTACACGTTATACAAAATAAAGAGTTTTTATAAGGTTTTTGCTTTTTTAATTTGTTTTTTTTTTCGGCTGAACTACAGTGACAGCCTATTTTCCTCCACACTCAACCCTCAATCCTGTGGCAGTCTAACCAACATCATCCACCCTTGATAGACAATCCGCTATCACGTTATCAGAACCGGCAATATGGCGTATGTCCAGATTATACTCCTGAAGCATGAGTTACCACCTGGTCAGCCTCATATTCCGGTTATGAAACTGATTCAAGAATTTGAGAGGGTGATGATCGGTATAAACCACTACGACTGGTCCGAAAGCAGGAACATATACATCGAAGTGCCTGAGCGCCAGCACTATCGCCAGGAGTTCTTTTTCAATTACAGAGTAATTCCTTTGTGCACTATTGAATTTTTTACTGTAAAAACTCACTGGATGTTCGATACCTTCATCATCTGTCTGTAACAAGACAGCCCCAGCCCCTAGGCCACTGGCATCAGTCGCCAGCTGAAAAGGTCTGCTGAAGTCCGGGGCCCTGAGTATGGGGTGGGTACATAACAGGTGTTTCACCAAGGAAAACGCCTCTGCACACTCAGGAGACCACCGGAACTTCTTGTCCTTAGATAATAAGTCAGTTAAAGGTGCCAGTACAGTCGAATAGCCTTTGATGAAGCGACGATAATAGCCTATCATACCTAGAAACCGCATGATTTGTTTCTTAGTCGTAGGCTGGGGAAACTGATCGATGGCTTTGATCTTTGTCTGTGGAGGGCACACCTGACCCATCCCCACCTCGAACCCCAGGTACAAAACTGTGGCTTTGACAAAATCGCACTTACCCAGGTTTACCACCAAACCTGCTTCATTCAGTTTATTAAAAAGCTGTCCGATGTGAGCACAGTGACTGTTAAAATCCTCGTCGTATATTATGACATCATTTAGGTACACCGTACAGTTGGGAATGTCGGCTACAATGTCGTTCATTAATTTCTGAAACGTTGCAGGGGCATTTTTCAGCCGGTATGGCATAACATGGCAACGATATGTGGCACCATCCACCACAAACCCACGCACCTCTCGCGCTCGCTCAGACAAGGGCACGTGCCAATAACCCTTAACAAGGTCTATCTTAGTGAGGAACTTGGCTTTTCCTATCTTATCCACACTGTCGTCCATGCTAGGGAGAGGGTAGGCATTTGTGGGGGTTAAACCATTCAACCTGCGGAAATCTATACAAAACCGCACCTTGCCATCTGGTTTGGGCTGCAGTGTAACTGGGGAAGTCTACCTTACTGCACCCTCAGAAATCAGCCCACGTTTCAGCAGATAATCCAGCTCTTCCCTAAGTGCTGGTAATTTAATAGGGGGAACACGGTATGGCACTGATTTAAAGGGCGGGTGGTCCCCAACATCGACATCGTGCACCGCTTAGAGGCCAGGATGCTCCGCGAAAACAGCTGGGTTTGAATCAAACAAGTGCTGCACAGCTACACGCTGTTGCTCAGGCAGGTGCAATATCAACTCGTGAGCCACTTGTCTAGAATTCCCCGCCCACTGATCCGCGGAAACATGACAATCCCAATTATCCTCCCTCGCAGCTTGACTGTCCCTTCCTCCTTCTCCACCACGATCGCTGCAGATCAACACCGGGACAGTGAGAGGCTCGGAGGGGCGCCTCACATACTCTTGCATCAGATTTACATGGCAAAGTTGGTTCTTTTTCTTACGATCAGGAGTAGCTTCTAAATAGTTGAGATCAGAAACCTTCCTTACAACTTGATTCGGACCAGAATACTTGGCAGACAAGGGGTGTCCCACCAGAGGCAGTAGTATCAGTACCTCATGATCTACTTCAAACTCCCTCAGCTTCACCTTCTGGTCGTATCTGTCCTTCATCTGAGCTTGTGAACTCTCAAGGGTCCGACCTGCTACCTCCAAGCTCTTTAGCATTCTCTCACGGCTTTCAACTACATACTTTAGAAGCGAGCATGGCTGTGTGACTCCCTCCCAGATCTCCTTGACTATGTGGAGGCGCCCCCTGACCCTGTGTCCAAAAACCAACTCGTTCGGGCTAAATCCCAAGCTCTCCCCAGGTACTTCTCTCGCAGCAAATAAAACGTATGGGAGACCTAGATCCCAGTCCTTCCCATTTTCCATGCAATAACACCGCAACATACTCTTGAGAGTCGAGTGCCATCTTTCCAACACTCCCTGACTCTCGGGATGGTAGGCAGATGACACCACAGACACTATCCCATGTTGCTGCATGGTCTGCTTAGACAGAGCAGAAGTAAAATTGGATCCCTGATCAGACTGGATCTCCTGAGGGTAGCCATAATGAGAGAAATAGACAAGCAGGTTTTTGACAACAGTCTTAGCCATCCCGTTGCGCATGGGGTAAGCATCTGGATACCGTGTTGCTACATCCATTACAGTTAGTAAAAATGTATTGCCGGCACTAGTGGGGGGCAATGGGCCAACCATATCGATAACTACTTTGCTGAAGGGCGGCCCAATGACAGGGATGGGTTGTAACAGGGCTCTCGGGATGACCTGATTGGGTTTCCCAACAACTTGACAAGTGTGACACTGTGACACCCATGACACGACACTCGCCTTTAACCCAGGCCACCAGAAAAGCTTGCTCAGAGCTGCCTCCGTCTTACGTGCCCCCAGGTGCCCTGCCAAAGGCACATCATGAGCTAATCTCAATAAGCTCTCACGGCACACCCTCGGTACTACTAACTGGTCCACTAATCCTGACCCGCCATCCCACTTTTTCTTGGGATCCTGATGTCTCCGATACAAGATCCCCTCGGACAAGAAAAAATTACCAGGCTGCGCATCCCCATCGCTCTCCAGTTCGACAGCACCATTACCACACGCCCTGACTTCAGGATCTTCCAGCTGCAAGGAACATATATCAGCAGGTGCGAGATTATCCAAGTTCATCTTAAATAATTTATTTCCACCTCCAATGTCCCACTGAGCCATCCTTTCCTCACGCTGCGCATAACAATGCTGTCGCAGAGTCTCTTCCTGCCCTGCACCTGCACTAGCGGTGACAGGCCCCGGGGCCTCTCCAGACTCTACCATAGGTGCCAATATTGAGTCACCAAGAAACACTGCCGGCTCAAAACTGTCCAATTGACCAACACTTCCCGTTTTTTTGTGACCTTTCCTCCGCGGTATGATAGACTGAGGTGGTGGCTGCAAGGCTCCGGATCTCTGAGAACGCGTCACAACACACGCCATGGTTTGTACGCTACACTTCTCAACCCACTCCTGTTCCTCCCTACTAACGTCGGCCGCCTTCTCGGCAACGACCAAGGGTGAAACCTTAGAAGCAGGCACCGCAAAGTCGTTGCCGAGGAGGAGGTCGACGCCCCCAACAGGCAAGTTCTCTACAATTCTTACATCCAGCTCCTTCGCCACACCACCCACCTCTAGCTCCATCCGCACCAGCGGGTAGGACTTCGTAGCATTGATCCCCTGAACTACCACCACCCGAGCAGCGTTAATCGGTCTACCAGTAAAGTTCTTTAAAAATGTCTGAGAAGCCCCCGTATCACGCAAAAGCTTAACTCCTCGCCTTTCGCCAGCCCACCTCACAAAACCATGCCCTCTATGTCCCACAAAGACGTCGCGGACAGGGTTCGAGCCTTCCGGACTCTTGAACACAGGCTGTGTCCCAACTTCTGACGAACTACCCTTGGCAAACTCAGAAGATATAGGCGACACCCCTATGCTGCGGGCCAATGACACAACCTTGTTTGGTGGCTTGTTCGGACAAGCATTTGCAAAGTGACCTTCCTTGTGACATGCAAAGCACTCTTTACTCTTTGGTTTCCCTTGGGAGTGGGAGGTACCATTAGACTTCTTATACGGGACGGTATTTGGTTTATGTTCAGTTTTATTGTCAGTGCTAGATGGTTTTGTGTATTTATGTGTATCAAAATTCTTGGGAGGGGGAGGGGTACGATCCTTTGCACCCGACTCACTCCTTGCTGCTGCTTCGCACCCTCGAATTAATGACAGTCGGCGGTCAGCCATTTCTGCTGCCTCCTGGAGAGTTCTAGGATTTGTTTCCTTTATATTTAATGTTAAGTCCCCGCCTGTGCACTTAAAGAACTGCTCCAAGAGAACCAGCTCACTCAACTCCTCAAAAGTAGCTGCCCTCTCAGAACGCAGCCAATGTCGTAGTGCATCAGACAAGTCCCGGGCGTGTTCTAGGAAAAATACACTCGGTAATCATATTATTTTCCTTATTTACACTTGAGTAAAGGCCGCGTCATACAGAGGGGCTACCGATGTGCGACAAGGTCACGAATAGGATGACTTGCACATTTTTACCGAATTAAGCCAAGACCCTCCCGAATGGTGAAGTTTACATGGCCCGAACGAGTTAAGAATAATATACGATAGTCAAGAACGACCTACGACAAACTCCCGAACAACTACCGAACAAGAACCGAACATAAACTCGTTATGCAAAGAATGATTTTCGACCATTCCCGAATCATCAGACACAGATCCGAATGACATTTTAATGCTTTAGGATAATTAACCGAACTTAACCGATGAGATGTCGACAAACAACCGATAGAGAAGAACATTATGAGAACAACATCAGACTGTTTTACGACTGTAGCAAGAATTTTTTTACCTGCCCTATATAAAGAGATGGGTTGGCTCCTACCCCACCAGTCTCAACTCTTCTGTTACGTATATTGATCCTCAAGTGGTTAACTTGATGAATCTAGATAGCACAGAGATATATATTAAGGTATCAGTCAGCTGAAGGCAAAACGAAAGTAAAATCTAATACAATTATTTCCTGTTGTTGCTTCCTTTCCTTTTGGATCTTAGGACTTGGTATCCTTTATTGACTGATACTCTTTAATTATGAAAAAATACTGAAACTAATTAAAGTCATGTATTATTTATACAAAAAATTATTTAACCAAAGCTTAGTAGGCTATGGTTATGAACCGAATAAGTTATAATTATCTAAAGAAGGACTATTAATTATATATCAAGTCTTGAAAGATAAATATTACGGTAAGAATATTTCTGTCTCTTACCCTTTTTAAAATGAATAGATAGTTTTCTTATATCATGTCCTTTTATTTATATTTAATGTAGTTATTATTCTTGGTTCTTGTCTTACGTTTATAGTATTACATTATTATTATTATAATAATAATGTATACACCACTATTGTCCAACACCATATGGCACCACAGACACTTTAGACTTGCGGGTGCCTCTGGCACCCAGGCCTGTGGAGGCAGCAAGTCCTTCAGTTCACACCAGACTCTCACATAACCAACCAGCGTCTTGGCGCTCCTGTACTCAACCCTAGCCAATAAAGGATTGAAGAGTACTGGTGTTATATCTCCATTCATCTTTATTATATGGCGCAGTGTATATCAGTATCTGAACCTACATGGAGAACCTGCACTACCTAGCTGAGGCTGCAGCTGCTGTGGAAGCCGGCTTGCCGCCATGCGGTCCCTACCCGGCTACATCTACCTCCCAACCGGTCGAGCCTTCATTGCCCGATGCCCTGTCTCCATACCCATCCATCATCTACTTGAATGAAAGGATCGACGCCCTCCAATCGAGTATCGCCACCTTTCTACAGCATCACCAGGACCAGCAGCATCTACAACTACAACATCGCCCCGCGACAGCTCCACCACCGCCCCGCCAGGATCTACAACATCGCCCCGCGACAGCTCCACCACCGCCCCGCCAGGATCTCCAGCCCCACCATCCTCTACAACATCATCCCCAGGCCAGTAATGTTACCCACCAGGCTGACCCATCCTTTGCCTCACGCCCCACCAGTGATACACTTATTCATCCCTCTACACAGACACCCACACCTCATACATCTCCCCATGTCTCAGTGCCCCACCATATTCCAGTTACCCATGTCTCAGTGCCCCACCATATGCCAGCTACCCATGTCTCAGTGCCCCACCATATGCCAGTTACCCATGTCTCAGTGCCCCACCATATGCCAGTTATTCCCCACATGTCTTTATTACATATGAACATGACTAATCCCGTTACCCACCCTCTCAAGAGCGAATATCCCACATCCTCCCCAACTGACGGCCAGGCCCACACTGGTGTCGGTAGCGACGGTCGGTATTACGGCGGCCATTATGCCCCCCCTGGCTATCGTACGGCTGGCACCAACCCTCACGGTGCAGCCCCTTCTGCGCATGACGTCATCATACCACCACCACCTCAAGTCCCTTCCTACCCAGCCCAGCCACGCCCCACCCCGCCCCGCCGGGCTGCCCCTACGCGGCCCCAGTCCGCTTTACATATGCCGGGACACGCCCTACGCAAATTCTGGGCTGATTGGGAGGTCTACAAGTGGCTCGTCCTTCTACCACCTCACGAGGCTACCATCGAGCTCTACCAGACGTGCGACCCTGCCCTTCAGAGCGCCATATTTGCTCACAATCAGGCGTTCTCCTCATTGCCAGAAATCGACCTAGCAACTCTCATCACACAACTCGTCCACCGACAACGGAACCGCACAGCCGCTCGCCACCACTTCCGGTCTCTTCTCCAACAACCTACTGAACAGATCCGGGACTACGTCACACGTATTACGGAGGCCACTTTGGACTGTGGCTTTACCTGCCCCTGTTGCCACACTGATGTCTCTGACGAACACATACGGGACCAAGTGACTATCGGGATTAGTGATTCGTCCCTTCAGCAAGATGTTTTAACTAAAGACCGCACCCTACCTACCTTACAAGATGTTATCAACTACTGTGTGGGGTTCGAATCTGCGGCACTCGATCAGACGGCAATGCAACCGGGGGTACATGCTGTGAAATCACCATACCAGCGTCTCAAGAGTACTTACCCACGCCCCGCCCCTATCCAGCCCCCCGCCCAACCCACTCAGCCCCCGTCGCCCGCCCCACCACCTCCCCACGTCGGCCCCACTTCATCTCCCACACGTTGCTCCGGGTGTGGCCTATCTTCACATTCACAAGCCCAACGATCTTCGAAGTGTCCTGCATGGGGCAAGACCTGCACGGCGTGTAATAAACCTAACCACTTTGCCAAGGTTTGTAAATCCACCTCTTCCCAGTGCAGTGGGTGCGGCCTATCCACACACTCTCGAGCCGAACGCCCATCCAAATGCCCTGCTTGGGGCAAGACCTGCCCGTCGTGCAACAAACTCAACCATTACTCCACAGTTTGTCACTCCACGCCCTCACCTTCATCCGCGGCTGTTATCATTGGTACTATCAAACAGGCTGTTAACAAACCACCACCCGCACGGCTCCCCTCCTTGCCCATTACCATTTCTACTGCCATGTCGCCCCACTCTCACCCCACCAGCGTCACGGCCCACCCTGACACGGGCGCCCAAGTATCTGTGGCAGGTTTGCAATTACTACGGGCACTGGGCCTCCAACGCCACCACCTACAGCCTACTCACCAACGGATCACGGCCATGGGGGGTCACACTCTCCAGGTCCTGGGTTATATGCCGACTACCATTACCGCCACCGACGTTGCCGGCACCCCCTACACTACTGATGATGATATTTTTATTATTCAGGCACAGTCACCGTTATTTATTAGCATTTCAGCTTGTAGGGCACTACATATCATCCCTCCCGACTTCCCCACACCTACCCCCTGCATGGCCGCCCACACAGCCCAACCACCACCCACCTTGACCAGGACCCCTCCACCACACCGGCCCACTTCCCTCCCCTTCCCACCTAACGACCTGCACCTGTCTGACTTTCGTGACTGGTTCTTGTCACATTTGCATCTTCAGCATTTAATACCACCAGCGGCCCACTCCCCACGATGTCTGGCCCTCCCATGCACATCCACATCAAGCCTGGCGCATCTCCACGTGCCGTGCACACCCCTGCCCCTATACCACATCATTGGAAGGCCCAGGTCAAAGCAGATCTCGACAGGGACGTCGCACTGGGCATAATTGAGCCTGTCCCCATCGGTACCCCTACTACCTGGTGTTCTAGGATGGTGGTGGTCGCCAAGAAAACTGGACAACCCCGCCGTACAGTTGACCTGCAGGCACTCAACCACGCCTGCCTTCGGGAGACACATCACACCCCGAGCCCATTCAACTTGACCCACGTGCCTCGCCACAGACTGGAGCAAAACCGGCCTTGGCTTCCTCCTACTCCAACAACATTGTTCCTGCCCCACCGCATCTGCCCCCACCTGTTGCAAGGTCGGTTGGAAACTTATCTCCGCCGGCTCCCGTTTTACCACACCTGCGGAGTCCCACTACGCACCCGTCGAAGGCGAGGCTTTAGCAGTGGCTGACGCCCTTGACAGATGCAGAATGTTTGTCCTGGGCTGCCCTGACCTCGTCGTCGTCGTGGACCACAGACCTCTACTGCACATCCTTAACGACCGGTCCCTTGACAACATACCAAACCCTCGCCTGTTCAAGATTAAGGAACGTACCCTACGATACCAGTTCATCATTCAACATACGCCTGGCAAATGGCACCGCGGCCCTGACGCTGTCTCCCGCTACCCGACCAGGCCCTCCGCCGACGCCCATGATGTGCATAGTGCAGCCGCCAGCGAGCTCGATATCCACTCAGTTGCCTTGGCCTCCCTCACCATGCTCGCCGCCATACCTGACCCAGTTGTGTCATGGTCTGACCTTAAATCTGCCGACCAACAAGACAGCGAGTATACCTCCCTTCTTCAGACCATCCCCGAGGGCTTCCCGGACTCCAGAGAGGCGACCGCCCCACAACTACGACAGTTCTGGGGTGTTAGAGACCGCCTCACTTCCGTCGATGGGGTAGCCCTCATGGATCAACGACCAGTCATCCCCCATCATCTTCGGTCCAGAGTTCTCGAGGCCCTTCACTCAGCTCATCAGGGTATGACTGGCATGAAGGCCCGTGCACGTGCGAGTGTTTACTGGCCAGGTATTGACAAGGCCCTACGCAACTGCCTGGATACCTGCCACTACTGCCGCGCCCACGCCCCGTCCCAGCCGAAAGAGCCACTCATGTCATCTGACCCACCCCAATGGCCATACGACCAGGTAGCCGCCGATTTTTTTCAGCACCAGAGCAAACACTACCTGGTCTACGTCGATCGCTTCTCCAGCAATGTCCACATCTTCTACCTGCCACCAGGTAAATGTGATGCTCACCACCTCATCTCGGCGTGCCGTACCCTCTTCACCCACTACGGAGCACCCCGGGTACTGGCGAGCGATGGTGGGCCCCAGTTCACAGCCGGGGACTTCCAAGAATTCCTGGCACATTGGGGTGTGTCACAGCGGATCAGCTCTGCGTTCTACCCTCAGTCTAATGGCCGCGCCGAGCTGGCTGTTAAAGCAGCCCGCCGCATCATCGCGGACTGTACATCCCCCACTGGCTCTCTAGACAACAACGCCGCAGCCCGCGCCCTCCTCCAATACAGGAACACACCCCTCTCGACCATTGACAAGTCACCAGCTCAACTTCTCTTCGGCAGGACCCTACGGGACCACGTCCCCTGTAATCCTGCACTTCTCCACCTCCACCCCCACTGGCTTCTCTCGGCCGAAGCTCGTGAGGCAGCCCTTTTTCACCGTAACGCTGCCCTAGCCACATACTATAATGCTTCAGCCCGGCCTTTATCACCACTCCACGTCGGTGACCGGGTCTCCGTCCAGAACCAGGGGGGCAACAACCCGACACGGTGGAACAAGACTGGCACTGTAGTGGAGGTGCATCCACACCGCCAGTATACCATCCGGGTGGATGGGTCGGGGCGAGCCACACTCCACAACCGCCGCTTCCTACGACAGCTTCGTCTACCGCCCTCCACTCAACCTACACCGCCCGACTCCACCATCGCCTCGTCGGACGCCAATAGGGGGGGGGAGATATAATAATAATGTATACACCACTATTGTCCAACACCATATGGCACCACAGACACTTTAGACTTGCGGGCGCCTCTGGCACCCAGGCCTGTGGAGGCAGCAAGTCCTTCAGTTCACACCAGACTCTCACATAACCAACCAGCGTCTCGGCGCTCCTGTACTCAACCCTAGCCAATAAAGGATTGAAGAGTACTGGTGTTATATCTCCATTCATCTTTATTATAATTATCAGGATTAATATCAAAGTCACATAAAAAGTTCGATATATATTTAATAATTAGATAAATGTATTTCTTAACCACGTAACATTTAAGTTTGATTATGAGTAAATTAAGTTACAGGATCGCTTCATAGATTCGATTCAGGTCTCACTCAAATAATATGAAAAGCAAAAATAATATTTTAAAGCTAAAATAATTTTCTTCAGCTTAGGAAATCACTAGAAGTAACATTAAAACAGCCATGTTAGTCTAAGGCGATATTACTAATATGAGACAATAGTATCACCGTTCTTTTTCTTACCAGCAATGTAAGCTTAATTAAAAGAAAATTAAAGAACTCGCAAGTATTAATATAAAACAATAGTATTACTTTTATCATAACCCAATTACTTAAAGAGTTGCTTTAGTCCACAAGTCAGTCAACTAAAATAGTTAAGTACATAATAGTAGCGTTAACGTTAATTCCCAATCACATATCTCAGTAACCAACATACTGTAAGTGTTTACACCGAACACACTTAGCACACACTTATATAATCATCAAAATTATAGTTGAGTTGAGATAAACAAGATACATCAAACAGACATCCAAAATTATTCGTATATTTGTCTGAATTTGATCGTAACTTGTTCTGAAATATCTTAACTCGTGCGGGTTTTATTCTGGAATACGAGGGATTCTTCGTGAATTTATCGAAGTTTTGTCGGGAATTGTGCGGGATTTGTTCGGGATTTGTTCGGGATTTGTTCGGGTAGTTCCAAACAACATCGGCAATGGAAAAAAGTACCGAACAAGTCCCGAATCAGAAGAACAACAAAGAATTCAACCGAACAAATACCGAACGAGTTACGAATAACTCCCGACCAACATCTGACCATTTTGTAACGTTTTTTTTACCCGAATGTTCGTGGAAATTTAGTGTAGCCACTAATTTTTTCCCGACTCTCCGGAATGTCGGCAACATACATGAACAACATCAGACCCACATCAGACCAACCCACGAATAGTCAGGAACGGATGCCGAATTGTGCAGAATATACCCGACCCGCCTGAAATTTGAATATTTTTTGCAAGTCATCCTATTCGGGACTTTGTCCTAGTACGTTCGGCCTCTGTATGACGCGGCCTTAAGAGTCTCGATACTCTGGTAAGCAATCTTGCGCAGGTTTATGTGTGTATGTATGGTTTCAATTATGTACTGGAACCAACTTCACTTGTGTCATTGCTGTTAAACATACATTACTTTACACAGAAAATCCTTTCCTCCATCTTCCTTAGCCGTAGATAATAAAGTTTTCTTTGGATAATTTAGTAAAGAAAACCGAAAATGTATCATTTTAGGACTGACTATAATAGTTCACCATTATTTTCGGTATAAATTAATAATGATAGGTCTTAGTTGATGTTGTTTTTACTTTGAAATATTTGTTTTATATTATTTTATATAAGCATACAATTAACAAAATGTCTCCAAAATAAATTAACAGTGAAAACAGAAAGTAAATTTTAGATCGTTTCTCATTGTATTCGTCTGCGCTGGGAAAGAGGCTTTGGCCGCAGCCGCCATGCCCATACATTTGCGCCTGATCACACTTGTATTTTGAAATGCTTTACTTAATTTGATTGTAATAACTAACCTAACCAGCTGAACCTAACCTAATGCAATACAATTCAGTACAAAATAAGTAAAAATACATCGAAATACAATCATGATTAAGTACGAATGTAGAGGCATAGTGGCTACGGCTAAGGTCTCCTGCTCCCGCCACTTCTACAGTAATAATACTCCAGATTTTGGAGCGAAATATGTTGCTGGTTATGAAAACGTGACAATAAGAGGATGCAGAGACATAGTAGTTTTTTAAGTTTTCATAAAGTATCGAGGAATCAGCTGCTAAATGATTTAATTTGCATTCAGGTAGAAATAACCCCAAACTATAGCCACAGTATATCATGAGCGTGACGTCACCATTTTACAAGACTTACATACTTCGGCGCCCTTCAAGAAATTCGAGTATACAGTAGGTTTACTTGTAAGTGTCTATATACTTTGGACGATCCAACACGCAGCATTCCCAGTTTCTCCAGATTTGCATTACAACGAAAATATGTTTATGCTAATGCAACATGAACACCCCGAGGCCTACCGACATAAATGGAACTGAAAGACAACCCGGAAGACGACGGAAACATAGATACAAGAATCTCCAGGTAACGAGATCTAACCAGCAAGATATAAGAAGATTCATGTTGAACTAGGAATAAAGGCCTATCCCAGTTTACAAGAGATTTCTCAATCATTAGGCTAAGTAAATGACCATTAACTATGTATTATTATACCTTGGAAGTATACCATTATGCCAATACCAAACTTCCAAGTCTAGGTTAAGTATTTACCACACAACAACCACACAACCATTTCTCCCTAACCTTGTGACTTCGAGACCGGGGAACCGAGAGTCAAATATAATGCCGCATATTACCTCTAGAAAATTAGAGAGGAGTATGCAATCCACACCTCAATACTATTCTAAAACCTTCGGGCTCAGAGTAGCTAATTAAAAGTGTTGGCTTGCCCCAGTCTGTCCCCCCCCCCCCCCCCTCCCCCCCTCCCGGAGAGTACCTGTCTGAGGTATTCCTGAAGTCCTACCTGTGGACGCCCTGCCTAGCTGAAGTCTGGACCTCTGGAACCCTGCTCGAGCAACGCCCTACAACCTTGAAGTGCTGCTCCATGGATCCACGATCAACGTTGGCCAGACTTTTACTCTCGACCCCTGTCCTCCAAATACCCTAAGTGTCCCTGTGTATCTTACATTGTGTTATTGTTGTTGAGGTAATAAGGTAAAATATGTGTACCGGGTTGTGTTAAGAAAGTATGTGATCTGTGCCCAAGATCGTTCAGTTTTCATAAGTGTTAACCCTTCAGAACCTAATCTACCACTCGTGTTATAATTGTGAACACTAAACTTATTCATTAATTAACTTGCCATAACAATCTTGCGCATACGTTATATAATTGTATTCAATCAGTTACCTTGCTCCCACGTTCACAGATTTTCCATATATATGTATTCTGTACTGTATTATGTGAGTTATATATGTATTCTGTACTGTATTATGTGAGTTATATATGTATTCTGTACTGTATTATGTGAGTTAAAGTCGCAGTGTATTTCGTGAACTGATTTCCTTCTGCAAACATTAATACCTAGAACCTACGCCCATTTTCATAACGAATATACTTGTCCCAGTGAGAATTAATTCACTTCCCCCTCTCCCATCTTAAACTCAGTGATATAACCACCGTTGTAATTATTTTATGAACTCGTATTATCGTTCATGTGATTACCGTTGTAAGTAATTATGATCCTTCATGCTCAGGAATTCCAGTATTGCATAGTTTCAATTACTTAGTTCAACATCATGTCCTTACACTTCGTATACTATAGTGTATGTAATTTAAAGTATCTGGTAACTCGTTCAGAACTTCTATTAATACTGCTGTAAGTATTATTTAGCATAACTTCGTCGTATGCGCCCAGTTCTTCTGATTTATTTATAGATCAGTTTATTCTACTTTTACGCTTCAATTATAACAGCGTTCTCAGAGCCATTCTTGATTAACTTGTTTATTCAATTTAGTCAGTTCTCTATATCACTTTGTGGTGATTTATTCAGTACCTTCCTGATTCCATATTAATTATATTTATATCTGAATTCCTAAGCTCGATTCGTTATAATTACATACGATCGCTTAACGTGAATATAAGATATAAAATAATCACGCTTAGTTTATGATTCGGCGAGTCTACTTTTGTGTAAATTAATTTGCTTATTCGTCTGCCCCCAGTTATTTTTAACTAATTTTGAGACTCAGCTCGTAGTTGCATTAACTATGAATTAAATTCTCAACACCTCAGTCCAACTAGTGACCTGACCTGTTTACCTTAAGTCGGAAGGTCGCTTTAGGATACGCGCCTTCATACCTGGCGCACCCCCCTTTTTACCGTGTGACTCACCCCATATTCCGGCGTGTTTGTTTCGCACTCAATTCTCCCCAGCTCTCCATTTGAGATTATTTATATTTGATTACTGCATTACTTCTTTCACGGAAGACACTCGACCCCCATTGATTATTGTGTTGAGGGTTGATATTATTATAATGTTTTGTGTCTTTTAGTTGCTACAGGTTATTACCTTATATTCAACTACAAGTGTTTATACCATTCTCTGATTACAAGCACCAATTCACTCACACTATATGTCAGTGCATTGTTGTTAATAATTTCATTGCATCAGAGACTATCCATAGATACCAGATTATACTTGTACATTGCCACTATATAGCCATTACATGAAGATAGCCTACGGCTCCTCTAGCGAGACCACTCTTTAAATAAAATCCCTGTGTATCTATATCTGTGTTGTTATTTAGTTCTGTATTATCCGAATTGAATAACTATTGTGTGTGATAAAGAACGTGCTAGATTTGACCCTGTCAAGTTTTATCAAGGTCTATCAGTCCATACTTGAATCGTTATACAGACTATATCACGAGTTATAAATCATTATAACCCGATATAACATGTATATTGATAGTGATTTACCTCTCTGTCCTTATAATTATTACATAGGTGTATTGGTGGTAATATAAAGATAGACACGTAAATCACTATCAATATACTCAATGATCTTCGGCTATATATATTTTCCATACCCATTTTATACCTTTGATTTTACAGTCTGTTCTGTCACATAGGTATTAAGTTTACGCTTCAGTATTTTCTATAGGCCTACTGGTAAAAAATAATAGTAATAATATATATTGTTACGTATCTTGATCCTCAAGTGGTTAACTTGATGAAACTAGATAGCACAGAGATATATATTAAGGTATCAGTCAGCTGAAGGCAAAACGAAAGTAAAATCTAATAACATTATTGACTGTTGTTGCTTCCTTTCCTATTGGATCTTAGGACATGGTATCCTTTATTGACTGATACTCTTTAATTATGGAAAAATACTGAAACTAATTAAAGTCATGTAGTATTTATAAAGAATTATTATTTAACCAAAGCTTAGTAGGCTATGGTTATGAACCGAATAAGTTGTATCTAAAGAAGGACTATTAATTATATATCAAGTCTTGAAAGATAAATATTAACCCACTGAGCCCCAGCGACGCAGGATTTGCGTCCACAATGTATGTAACGCTAAACCCCAGCGACGCATGGTTTGCGTCCTGGCCGGTCCGGTCCCAATTACTCCGGTCCTATGGTACCTAGAGGGCTCAGATTTGTATGGAAACTGTGTAAGTATCCCACACACCCATACCGATGGTTGAAAACTCTCAAAGTCCAACCGCGTGTGCGTGAGCGCGCAAAAACCTGTTTTTTGGGGGAAATTGCCTTTAATGTTTTACTCTTGTAAAATCCGTTTTCGGGGCTCTGTAGGACCATTTTTTGAGCTTTTTGATCGTTTTCTTGTGGTTTTTCCTTCATTCCTAACCCATTCGCTATTGTTTCTGGAATAAAAAAAAAAATCAGAATCAGCCGGTCCTGGGTGGTACATTTATAAATATTTAGCTGGTAGCCTACTCAGCGGTTTAAGGTAAGAATATTTCTGTGTGGTAAATACTTAACCTAGACTTGGAAGTTTGGTATTGGCATAATGGTATACTTCCAAGGTATAATAATACATAGTTAATGGTCATTTACTTAGCCTAATGATTGAGAAATCTCTTGTAAACTGGGATAGGCCTTTATTCCTAGTTCAACATGAATCTTCTTATATCTTGCTGGTTAGATCTCGTTACCTGGAGATTCTTTTATCTATGTTTCCGTCGTCTTCCGGGTTGTCTTTCAGTTCCATTTATGTCGGTAGGCCTCGGGGTGTTCATGTTGCATTAGCATAAACATATTTTCGTTGTAATGCAAATCTGGAGAAACGGGGAATGCTGCGTGTTGGATCGTCCAAAGTATATAGACACTTACAAGTAAACCTACTGTATATTCGAATTTCTTGAAGGGCGCCGAAGTGTGTAAGTCTTGTAAAATGGTGACGTCACGCTCATGATATACTGTGGCTATAGTTTGGGGTTATTTCTACCTGAATGCAAATTAAATCATTTAGCAGCTGATTCCTCGATACTTTATGAAAACTTAAAAAACTACTATGTCTCTGCATCCTCTTATTGTCACGTTTTCATAACCAGCAACATATTTCGCTCCAAAATCTGAGTATTATTACTATAGAAGTGGGGAGCGGGAGACCTTAGCCGTAGCCACTATGCCTCTACATTCGTACTTAATCATGATTGTATTTCGATGTATTTTTACTTATTTTGTACTTAATTGTATTGCATTAGGTTAGGTTCAGCTGGTTAGGTTAGTTATTACAATCAAATTAAGTAAAGCATTTCAAAATACAAGTGTGATCAGGCGCAAATGTATGGGCATGGCGGCTGCGGCCAAAGCCTCTTTCCCAGCGCAGACGAATACAATGAGAAACGATCTAAAATTTACTTTCTGTTTTCACTGTTAATTTATTTTGGAGACATTTTGTTAATTGTATGCTTATATAAAATAATATAAAACAAATATTTCAAAGTAAAAACAACATCAACTAAGACCTATCATTATTAATTTATACCGAAAATAATGGTGAACTATTATAGTCAGTCCTAAAATGATACATTTTCGGTTTTCTTTACTAAATTATCCAAAGAAAACTTTATTATCTACGGCTAAGGAAGATGGAGGAAAGGATTTTCTGTGTAAAGTAATGTATGTTTAACAGCAATGACACAAGTGAAGTTGGTTCCAGTACATAATTGAAACCATACATACACACATAAACCTGCGCAAGATTGCTTACCAGAGTATCGAGACTCTTAAGGCCGCGTCATACAGAGGCCGAACGTACTAGGACAAAGTCCCGAATAGGATAACTTGCAATAAATATTCAAATTTCAGGCGGGTCGGGTATATTCTGCACAATTCGGCATACGTTCGTTCCTGACTATTCGTGGGTTGGTCTGATGTTGGTCTGATGTTGTTCATGTATGTTGCCGACATTCCGGAGAGTCGGGAAAAAATTAGTGGCTACACTAAATTTCCACGAACATTCGGGTAAAAAAAAGTTACAAAATGGTCGGATGTTGGTCGGGAGTTATTCGTAACTCGTTCGGTATTTGTTCGGATGAATTCTTTGTTCGTTCTTCTGATTCGGGACTTGTTCGGTACTTTTTTCCATTGCCGATGTTGTTTGGAACTACCCGAACAAATTCCGCACAATTCCCGACAAAACTTCGATAAATTCACGATGAATCCCTCGTATTCCAGAATAAAACCCGCACAAGTTACGATATTTCAGAACAAGTTACGATCAAATTCAGACAAATATACGAATAATTTTGGATGTCTGTTTGATGTATCTTGTTTATCTCAACTCAACTATAATTTTGATGATTATATAAGTGTGTGTTAAGTGTGTTCGGTGTAAACACTTACAGTATGTTGGTTAGTGAGATATGTGATTGGGAATTAACGTTAACGCTACTATTATGTACTTAACTATTTTAGTTGACTGACTTGTGGACTAAAGCAACTCTTTAAGTAATTGGGTTATGATAAAAGTAATACTATTGTTTTATATTAATACTTGCGATTTCTTTAATTTTCTTTTAATTAAGCTTACATTGCTGGTAAGAAAAAGAACGGTGATACTATTGTCTCATATTAGTAATATCGCCTTAGACTAACATGGCTGTTTTAATGTTACTTCTAGTGATTTCCTAAGCTGAAGAAAATTATTTTAGCTTCAAAATATTATTTTTGCTTTTCATATTATTTGAGTGAGACCTGAATCGAATCTATGAAGCGATCCTGTAACTTAATTTACTCATAATCAAACTTCAATGTTACGAGGTTAAGATTTTGTTTTATCTAATTATTAAATATATATCGAACTTTTTATGTGACTTTGATATTAATCCTGATAATAATAATGTAATACTATTAACGTAAGACTAGAACCAAGAATAATAACTACATTAAATATAAATAAAAGGACATGATATAAGAAAACTATCTATTCTTTTCAAAAAGGGTAAGAGACAGAAATATTCTTACCGTAATATTTATCTTTCAAGATTTGATATATAATTAATAGTCCTTCTTTAGATAATTATAAATTATTCGGTTCATAACCATAGCCTACTAAGCTTTGGTTAAATAATAATTCTTTATAAATACTACATGACTTTAATTAGTTTCAGTATTTTTTCATAATTAAAGAGTATCAGTCAATAAAGGATACCAAGTCCTAAGATCTAAAAGGAAAGGAAGCAACAGCAGGAAATAATTTTATTAGATTTTACTTTCGTTTTGCCTTCAGCTGACTGATACCTTAATATATATCTCTGTGCTATCTAGATTGATCAAGTTAACCACTTGAGGATCAATATACGTAACAGAAGAGTTGAGACTGGTGGACTGGTGGGTTGATAGGGCAGGTAAAAAAATCTTGCTACAGTCGTAAAACAGTCTGATGTTGTTCTCATAATGTTCTTCTCTATCGGTTGTTTGTCGACATCTCATCGGTTAAGTTCGGTTAATTATCCTAAAGCATTCCAATGTCATTCGGATCTGTGTCTGATGATTCGGGTATGGTCGAAAATCATTCTTTGCATAACGAGTTTATGTTCGGTTCTTGTTCGGTAGTTGTTCGGGAGTTTGTCGTAGGTCGTTCTTGACTATCGTATATTATTCTTAACTCGTTCGGGCCATGTAAACTTCACCATTCGGGAGGGTCTCGGCTTAATTCGGTAAAAATTTGCAAGTCATCCTATTCGGGACCTTGTCGCACATCGGTCGCCCCTCTGTATGACGCGGCCTTTACTCAAGTGTAAATAAGGAAAATAATATGATTACCGAGTGTATTTTTCCCCTCTCGGTATTTTGACCATATTTATTGAAAAATTGCAGTAATATAGGGATAAACTGCATACTCATATGAAGTCAATTATTGATGTAATATCCCTACTTATGATAGCATAATGTACAAACTACTTCAGAAGTTATATTTCGATAATATATGTAACAGAAGCCCAGAAGATGCTGAGAAAGGCTTCATTAACACCAACATTATCGATATATATGAACACATTAGGACCAGTTATATACTAGAATTAAGTTGTTTAGTCTTTTTTCAACTCATTAAAACCATTGTTACAAAACCGTATATACCAGTATTCCATATGCTTTGATTATACCAGAACCACCATTAGTAAATAAGGAGGTAGCAAGCGTGGAGCTTTCAACGTGACGTCACAGGTTCCAATATTGTTTTGGTAGGTTTACTTGTTAGAGTGTATGTACTTTGGGATCATCGACTTCATTTTAAAGGTGGGAGGTAATTGGTTGACACAGGTGAGTGGTGATTGGTTGAGGTTTCCCATTCTCGAACTGTGTTGTTGATGGGTCAGAGCATGTGGTAAAGAATTGGGTGGCTTATATATTCTGGTTGGGTTAATCAGGGGGGACTCCTCTATTTTGTTTGATCTTTCCGGCTGCTTCTTGTTCTTCTTCGTATGTTGTGGTGGGTGAAGACTGGCTATCCTACATGCTGTTCCTTCCGGGTTTGCTTGGAGGCCGGTCATTTCAATACTCAATGATCTTAGGCTATAATATAATATTATGTCACCTGGGCTTTATTAGTGGTAAGCAGGGAGGGTATTGTGGCGGCGCTCGCTTATGGCCTTGGCATTGCTCGGGACCTTGGGGCTGCTCGGCCAGACAGCCTGGGGAACAGCAACAACAACAACCACCACCAATACACCGATAAAAGGGTTATATTATTATGGACACTTTATATACCCTTTTCATACCTGTAATGTCTAACAATGTACATTTGGGAGGAAGTGTAAAGTAGCGTTCAATATTCTTGGATCAGGAAATTGAATCTCTGTTCCTTTTTCTGGCTATTATGAGACGACTTTATTCAGATTAGGAATGGTGTATGGACGTCAGAGGGATAATTGAGATAGTCTTTACCCTTAACATTCCCACAGATCCTTCCTAAACTGTATATGATCGTCTAATGATAACCAGAAGAAACTGTCAATATGCGTCATAATCTTCAATGGGTTAAGGGGTTAGTGATTGGTTTTTGGCCTGTATATTTATATATATTTTTTGTTTTTTCTATTTCCTCGCTAGAACCTCTATCAAGCTTAGAACCCCCCCCCCCCCCCCCTTGACCCCCTTTCAAGATAAATGTGTACATTTTTCGGCAGAAAAATGTTCCAGCCGAAGGCCGATTCCTATCTGAAATTAGAGGCTCGCTATCACTCGCCAGGAAAAAATCGACACCTAAAGGGTACGAAAGGTCTGAATATTGACAAAACAATGAGGTGAAAGGTCTCCAAATCACCAAACTAACGGAAAGAACGTCTTCAAACCTCAAAACTAATATACTAAACATGAGGAAGGAGGGGGTCCATAAAAAGCGAGTACTACCCCCTTAAAGGTAGTGTCACACGATCGCTTCTTCCGGCAATTTTCTCGCAATATTTCGGTGCTTTTTGTTTACCTTGGTATCGGGAACTAGACTGGAATTAGACTATGTTTGGTGGTTTAAAGGGGGGATGGTTGGTTTTTCTGCCCTCCTTTCCCCCCCCCCTCCCCCCCCCCCCCCCCCCCCCCCCCCCCCACCCACCTTCTCCTTCATGTTTAGCCCCAGTACATTTGATATAGACAACAAGCAATAGGCTGTAGTGTGAATGGCTATACAAACAATGTATTGTATTTAGTCTAGAGAGGACATAAATCAATTACTGTTCCCATAAAAAGTTTAATGTACACTCGACCAAAAGACAATCTTTACACTGATGAGCTGTAAATAATATAGTGTGAACGGAATGAATCGGGTGAAACATACGTCTGTGAGGTATTATCATAAGATTTCGACCCACTTCCAGAATGTTTAGAACGTTAGTGTAAAGATTGTGTTATCCTCGAGTGTACATGTTGATAAACAATAACATACTGTACTACTTTATAAAATCCACTTATAAATATAGTACATTTGTGTTTGAAATTTCAGCCTGAACTTCATATAAGACCAAGATACTGTAATCCAATTGACCACTTCGGAGTTTCAGGCTATAAGGAAGTTGGAGCCGTAAGCATCGATATATAATAAATGCAATAATGACGTAAGTTTCTGATGAATAGAAAGCATGTTTATTTTAATTAAATTTAATGGGTTTATAAATGCACTAACACCGTATTTTAGCTGGTATTTCTACTAAATATTAATGTCTAAACCTCCAAATTCCATATAGCCTGAAACTCGCCAGTGGTCAGTGACAGAGGTTTTATTCACTTTATAATCTCTGCACTTGCCATAATACAGGCATTCCTCACTTATTGTGTATTCACTTTATAATCTCTGCACTTGTCATAATACAGGCACTCCTCACTTATATATTATTCATTTTATAATCTCTGCACTTGCCATAATACAGGCACTCATCACTTATAGTTTATTCACTTTATAATCTCTTCACTTGCCATAATACAGGCACTCTTCACTTATAGTTTATTCTCTTTATAATCTCTGCACTTGCCATAATACAGGCACTCTTCACTTATAGTTTATTCACTTTATAATCTCTGCACTTGCCATAATACAGGCACTCTTCACTTATAGTTTATTATCTTTATAATCTCTGCACTTGCCATAATACAGGCACTCTTCACTTATAGTTTATTCACTTTATAATCTCTGCACTTGCCATAATACAGGCACTCTTCACTTATAGTTTATTCACTTTATAATATCTGCACTTGCCATAATACAGGCACTCTTCACTTATAGTTTATTCTCTGTATAATCTCTGCACTTGCCATAATACAGGCACTCTTCACTTATAGTTTATTCACTTTATAATCTCTGCACTTGCCATAATACAGGCGCTCCTCACTTATAGTTTATTCACTTTATAATCTCTGCACTTGCCATAATACAGGCACTCTTCACTTATAGTTTACTCACTTTATAATATCTGCACTTGCCATAATACAGGCACTCTTCACTTATAGTTTATTCTCTTTATAATCTCTGAACTTGCCATAGTACAGGCACTCTTCACTTATAGTTTATTCACTTTATAATCTCTGCACTTGCCATAATACAGGCACTCTTCACTTATAGTTTATTATCTTTATAATCTCTGCACTTGCCATAATACAGGCACTCTTCACTTATAGTTTATTCACTTTATAATATCTGCACTTGCCATAATACAGGCACTCCTCACTTATAGTTTATTCACTTTATAATCTCTGCACTTGCCATAATACAGGCACTCTTCACTTATAGTTTATTCACTTTATAATCTCTGCATTTGCCATAATACAGGCACTCTTCACTTATAGTTTATTCACTTTATAATCTCTGCACTTGCCATAATACAGGCACTCCTCACTTATAGTTTATTCACTTTATAATCTCTGCACTTGCCATAATACAGGCACTCTTCACTTATAGTTTATTCACTTTATAATCTCTGCACTTGCCATAATACAGGCATTCCTCACTTATAGTTTATTCACTTTATAATCTCTGTACTTGTCATAATACAGGCACTCCTCACTTATAGTTTATTCACTTTATAATCTCTGCACTTGCCAAAATACAGGCACTCTTCACTTATAGTTTATTCTCTTTATAATCTCTGCACTTGCCATAATACAGGCACTCTTCACTTATAGTTTATTCTCTTTATAATCTCTGCTCTTGCCATAATACAGGCACTCTTCACTTATAGTTTATTCACTTTATAATCTCTGCACTTGCCATAATACAGGCACTCCTCACTTATAGTTTATTCTCTTTATAATCTCTGCACTTGCCATAATACAGGCACTCTTCACTTATAGTGTATTCACTTTATAATCTCTGCACTTGCCATAATACAGGCACTCCTCACTTATAGTTTATTCTCTTTATAATCTCTGTACTTGCCATAATACAGGCACTCTTCACTTATAGTTGATTCACTTTATAAACTGCACTTGCCATAATACAGGCACTCTTCACTTATAGTTTATTCACTTTATAATCTCTGCACTTGCCATAATACAGGCACTCTTCACTTATAGTTTATTCTCTTTATAATTTCTGCACTTGCCATAATACAGGCACTCTTCTCTTATAGTTTATTCTCTTTATAATCTCTGCACTTTCCATAATACAGGCACTCTTCACTTATAGTTTATTCACTTTATAATCTCTGCACTTACCATAATACAGGCACTCATCACTTATAGTTTATTCACTTTATAATCTCTTCACTTGCCATAATACAGGCACTCTTCACTTATAGTTTATTCACTTTATAATCTCTGCACTTGCCATAATACAGGCACTCTTCACTTATAGTTTATTCACTTTATAATCTCTGCACTTGCCATAATACAGGCACTCCTCACTTATAGTTTATTCTCTTTATAATCTCTGCACTTGCCATAATACAGGCACTCTTCACTTATAGTTTATTCACTTTATAATATCTGCACTTGCCATAATACAGGCACTCCTCACTTATAGTTTATTCACTTTATAATCTCTTCACTTGCCATAATACAGGCACTCATCACTTATAGCTACCTCACTTTATAATCTCTGCACTTGCCATAATACATGCACTCCTCACTTATAGCTGCCTCACTATATAATCTCTGCACTTGCCATAATACATGCACTCCTCTCTTATAGTTTATTCACTTTATAATCTCTGCACTTGCCATAATACATGCATTCCTCTCTTATAGTTTATTCACTTTATAATCTCTGCACTTGCCATAATACATGCACTCCTCTCTTATAGTTTATTCACTTTATAATCTCTGCACTTGCCATAATACATGCATTCCTCTCTTATAGTTTATTCACTTTATAATCTCTGCACTTGCCATAATACATGCACTCCTCTCTTATAGTTTATTCACTTTATAATCTCTGCACTTGCCATAATACATGCATTCCTCTCTTATAGTTTATTCACTTTATAATCTCTGCACTTGCCATAATACATGCACTCCTCTCTTATAGTTTATTCACTTTATAATCTCTGCACTTGCCATAATACATGCACTCCTCTCTTATAGTTTATTCACTTTATAATCTCTGCACTTGCCATAATACATGCACTCCTCTCTTATAGTTTATTCACTTTATAATCTCTGCACTTGCCATAATACATGCATTCCTCTCTTATAGTTTATTCACTTTATAATCTCTGCACTTACCATAATACAGGCACTCCTCACTTATAGTTACCTTACTAAGGGGAGACGGGCCCTTTTGTTTGGTCTATTCATTCATATATTACTGTATTTCTATTCATTCATATATTACTGTATTTCTATTCATTCATATATTACTGTATTTCTTAGTTTCCAAGCTAGACCTCCATCAAGCTTAGAAAAATATCCCCAAGACCCCCCTTGAAGATGTAGTTGTACATTTTTCGTTAGAAAAATGTCCCGCCCGAAGGCCGGTTCCTCTTAATTAAAATGTCAGGCTCGCTATCGCTCGACAGGAAAAAATTGATGCCTAAATGGCTCGAAAGGTCATAACATTGACAACTAAATGGGGCGAAAGGTGTTAAAATCGCCAAACTAATGGCCCGAACGTCTTATAATCTCAAAACAAGTGAGGCTTAACATGATGGAGAAAGAAGATCAGAAAAACGACCCGCCTCCCCTTAAGTTATTTATTATTACACTGTTCACTAATTAGGGAACAACAAATTCCTTTAACATTATGCTTCACTACCAGTTATGAATGAAACCACTTTATAAAGAGACATTCAAACAGCACACCACAAACATTAAAAAGAAACTGACACCCAGACTTAACGCCCTCAGGTCACTTGCTCTCACAAAATTTGGACACAACAAAGACACTACCACCACAGTATATTAACAATACATAAGATCAGTGATGGAATACGCAAGCCCAGCCTGGGCTTCTAACCTAGCTGAAACACATCATAAGACCTTACAGACTATTCAAAACAAAGCCCTGAAGATCATTACAGGCTGCACAGCTACTGCACCCACAGATCACCTACATCAAGAAACCAAAATCCTCAAAGTCAAAGACCATCTGGACATGAGAGGCACTCAATTCCTGGCAGCAGCCTCCACGAACCAAGACCACCCACTAAACTACATGGCAACACACCCACAGACACCAAAAAATATCAAAACAACACCCAGCACACGGTATCACACACAATTATTGTCCTCTCTCTCCCTCCCTGCCCACCCCGAACCAACTTCCAGAAGCTCATCCATACTCATATCTCTCACCGATCCATCCACTCACTCACAGACAACACGCAGCTGCATGCACGACCTCCCGAAATCCATCCTTCCGAATCCTCCCTTCCTCGCGAGGACAGAGTCCACCTGGCCAGGCTGAGATGCGGACACCATCCAGCTCTCCTGAGCTATCAGAAGAGACTGGATGACTCCATTGTAGACGCCTGCCCGGGATGTAACACAGCACCCCATACCATTAAACACATCATAGAAGACTGCATTTCACACAACCACTTACGCCAACAACACAATCTACACTCAATGAGACCTCTGTGGGAAAGCCCGATCGTGGCCATGGCCTTTCTCAGGGACTCGGGGATGTTCGGCCAGGCAGCTTAGAGAACAACAACAACAACAACAACCAAAGATAGTGCATAATTAAAGAAAGCAAAGAAAATACTATTGCTTTACTTAAAGTTGTTTCATTCAATTTTATAGTCTTGTTTTTCGTAACTATAACTTCAATTGATAAATTAGTCTACTAATCTAATAACATTAACCCACCCAGTACCAGGGACGTCCTTTTTATCATATTCTGGGGATCTGTGGTAGTGAAAGAGGTGAATTATTATGTTCCCTCCACCAACGACTTTACTCCTAAACTCAATTAATGCAATCAACAATTACATGTGGCAGTCCAGGGATTCGAACCTAGGATACTCACACCGAAATTCAGTGCATTTATCCATTGCGCTACGAAGATAGTTAAAGAATGGTGGACAAGCCTACGATTTATTATGCAGTTTCGAATCCTGCATATCAATCTAAGCATGTACACACTTTCCAGCCGCGCTATCATTGGCTATGGATAGATGGTTGGAAGGAGTAATTAATGGGGCCTTAATTAACCCTAAGGAAGGCCTCTCTATAAACTACCCCTGAACCTGAAATGAATTATTATGTTCCCTCCACCAACCGACTTTACTCCTAAACTCAAAAATGCATAATTTATGTATATTTATACTTGATATTGACAGATAACTTGAATTTAAGGCATTAATTGGGCTGATTGGTGGCTGATATTACCGTGTTTGATGGAGGAGCAATAATGGTTTGGTGGTTCTCACAGGTAAGCCACGGTAGCCTTGTCCGTTTCTTAGTCATTAATGTGTGACTTTAACCTCATGACACAGGGACAAGTGGCTTATTTCTACATTTTTGGTAATGCACTATATTGACGAAAATTAGGGGACGGTGTGAAAAAAGCTGTGTCAAAATATCATACTGATCCAACTGTTTGTTAATAAGTTATTCCCGAAAGACTATGCCACACAGCCACTGAAACCCATAGTAGCTAAATAAGTAAGGAACTGTGTAAAGGACGTTGTGGGTGTTCGATGTATAAATAATGACAGTGGCATGACTATTTATTCAGAAAACGAAATTAGAGAGGCATGGAGGGAGCATTATACATACCACAAGTTTAAAGACTGCTTCATCCACAGAAAACGTGGTTTTAGTCACTTTACTGTAGTACGGTACAATAAAAACTTGTCACAACACAGCCCCATCATGTCATCACAGTGGCTGATGTTGGTATAGCGCTAACAGTGTCTCAGCAAGATTCGACAAAGCTCCCCTGAAGCACTTGTACCTGGCGAAATTACACCACACCAGCTTTAACCGTGCTACAATATGACATTAACAAGAAATCACCATAACTGCTACAGAGGCTGACTGCACCACCAAAGTGGCGGGCGGAGAGAAAGGCCAACTTCTGGGGTGTGAAAGTAAGACATTAGGGAACCATGGGGCACACCATTATGGCCCCACTGCCTTCCCCACTCTCAGGAAAAAAAGATAGAAATAAGAATGGTGAAAAAGGTAAAGTCAGAACTGGCTATAGGAAGTAGAGGACACCAACCCTCACTCTGACAGATCCAGCCCACCACAAAAAGATTGCTAAACGTGGAGTTTGAATGGTATAGAGAACAGCTTAGCACTGCAGTTCCAGTACAAGGCCCCCTGCCTTTGATAGGGTATGATACCGTTAAAAGTGCTAAAGATAGAATGGAGTCCGGGAAAGCCGTTGGGAGCTCGGGCATAGTTGTTGAGATGCTAAAGGGAGCTGGAGATATTGGGTTAAAATTAGTCAAGAGCTGAATAATACTATCATAAAGGAGGAAACAATTCCTGATACATGGCAGAAAAGTGTGATACTAGATATATAAAAAGGCAAGGGTGATTCCTTATACAGGGGAAATTATAGGGGATTGAAAATGCTCGACCAAGTCATAAAAGTCAGCGAAAAGGTCTTTGAATCCATGATCAGGAAAAGTGTTGCCATCAGCGACATGCGGTTTGGATTTATGCTTGGACGTGGCACAACTGATGCTATCTTCATTTTTAGGCAACTGCAAGAGAGGTTCTTAGTGAAAAACAGGAAGTTACAGTATACCGATTTTTTTAGAGCTGGAGAAGACCTTTGAATAGGTGCCAAGTGAAATAATGCAGTGGGCTATGAGAAGACTCAGAGTGGAGGAGTGGTTGGTGCGTGTGATAACGAGAATATATGAGGGATCACAGGCAGCAGTTAAAGTGAATGGGGATCTGAGCGAAGAGTTCTTTCAAGTTGGAGTTCGCCAAGGCTAAGTGCTGAGCCCATTACTGTTTGTTTTGGTCCTGGAGGCTCTGTCAAGAGCTAGAACAGGACTGCCATGGAAGCTGTTATATGCAGATGATCGAGTTTTTATCACAGATAATGCACAGAGAGCGGAGATAAAGTTCAACAGATGGAGGGAGGGTGTGGCAAACAATGAACTAAGAGTTAATATAGATAAAGCATAGGTCATGATAAGTAGATTAGGGCACGGAACTTTTGAAAGAAGCGGCGATTTTCCATGTGCAATATGTGGGAAGTAACTCAATTCAATGTTGCGTCTGTAGTGACTGGGTACAGAAGAGCTGTAGTGAGGCAAGAATACCTTTGACAAGAATCATAGACTTTGAATGTTGAATGATCTACCTGTTACTGTTGATTTTGGTACTGTAGTGCTGGAGTGTGTGCATAAATTCTGCCACTTGGGTGATACAGTTTCTGCCGGAGGTGGCGTTGAAGCTGGCTCCATTGCTAGAGCCAGAAGTGGCTGGGCGAAGTTTAGAGAGCTGGTGCCACTCCTGACCATTAGAGGACTCCCACTTCACCTTAAAGGAAAGGTGTATACCTCGTGTGTTAGGAGTGCGATGACCTATGGCCTAAAAGACGTGGCCAGTTAAAGCGTAGTTAGTATGTAGGCGTCTGGGCAGTAGTATCAGTGAAGTAATGCTCATGAGCCGACTTAGTTTGTTTTGACACATGGAGAGAATGGATAATCAGAATTCAGTGAAGAAATGCCGGACTGTGAGCGTGGGGGGAGCTGTGCGTAGGGGTAGACCTATCTCAATATCAAAATAAAGAGTTTGATACCAGAGGCAGCCCATAACAGGGTCACCTGGAATGCTGCCATTTAGGACATGAGACTGTAACCACACTCTCTATGCAAGAAGTTGTGTTTAAACTTGTATGTATGTATGTATGTACACCATTTTGAGCAGTTGCCTAGGATTAATTGATGATTGTTACGTCCTGGGATATATAAACACTGGGCTCTTTCTATTGGACTAGGTATGCGGCAACAAGCAACAACGGAAAACGCTAGATCCAACCCTTATCTATAAACCCAGGCAACAAACCACCCTAAACCGTCAAGAGTCCTGCCTGGACAACGAGGTATCCTATGACTCGGTTACAGGGTGCACGCACTATAGACTGCTGATAGTCAAGCAGGCTATATAAAAGATCACACAATTAAGTTGACTTAAAGCTTCAAGGAAAAGATAGATAACGGAATTAAATTGCAGAAACAATTTAATAACAAACTAGAAGAAAGTACATTTAACGTTACGTTAATTAATACAACTAATCACCCCTGCGTGAAAGAAGGTGAAAGCAAACAGTCCTCAAAACATCGTACAGGTAGACAAGATGCGGGTTTCTAAACTGCATGCGGCTACTGTAGGATCTGATGCTTAGCAAAGAAAGTACGTTACGGATTTAGAGAACTCTTAACTCATAAGCAGGAATAAATACTAGTGATAGGCCATACAGTGTATAATGGCATAGGTATAATTAAATAAAGGTAGCAACTCGCAGCATAACCACATACAGGTGTGCTTCTCACTCTTAGTCAGGCAAGCCTGCTCGGACAGAGTCTCTAAGCCACACCCTGACTCACAATGCTCACAAAAACGGTAAACTGTGGCACAATAACAAGCATACAGAGATAATAAACCCCTAGCTGTTAATCTGCCAGGTGGCAGAGGTCTAGACGGAAGGATATAGGCTTCGGATACCCGGGCTGAGCCACCTGCTCTAGCCTAGGGACGTTCCCAGGTCTGTGCGCCAAATTACTCTAATTGAAAGGGTGCTCTCTTGAGAGAATCAGATCGCAAGTATCTGACTCTCTCCTGGCGACCCTAAAACAAAAGCAAGACGTGCTAGCGCAGTGCTGAGTGGACTAGGCAATGGCCCTCGCACAACACAACGCTAGACACACAGGGACACAGACAAGAAAATGCCCCCAGACTCCCACGGGTATCCTAGTAAAGTCGTGCGGGTCCACGGGACTCGCACCAGCAGACTTTACTTAAAGGATCGCAAAAAGCCTCCCCTCCGGTCTAGCCCCTGCTAACCTGACACAAGAACACACTAGCAAGCATGAAACCACCAAATATGAGACAACAAAAAAGCTTCCTAGGTCAAATTAACAATTACATCCCTGCATAAGGCCCAAAATCCTATCTAGTTATCTGAGAGCTCGTCGTTAATACAATAATAGATATAAGGTCTATCAAGGGGATGGGATAATTAAATAGATTGGTGAAGTAGTGGAAAGAAGGTATACAAAGTAAGAGAGAACGTTTCTAAGTGGGGTTGAGAGGGATAGACATCAAGGGGGTCCGAAGGATACGACAATGAGGTGAGCTCTGAGTCTTGAAACTGTCTGGACCCCACCCTAGGCATGCAGAATACATCACAGGCTTAGCAACACTCAACACAGTTGCCTGGTCAAAATCCTCTACCCCGTGCGTGAGTCGAAACTAAGCCTAACGTTGCAATCAAATGCATGTGGCAGCGCTTCAGGCTCGTCCCAAGCTGGTCTCTCCGCGCGAAGCAACGTCCCAAGCCGGTCTCTCTCTCCCGCTCGTCTCTTCCCGCTCTCACTAGACATACATCTTATATATTATAATGAAACAATCAACTATCGAGAATAAAATATACTAAGGTGGGTTGGTTAAGAATAAGGGCAGCTTCAAGCTGTGAAACAACATAAGAATATCCCAGACATTAGTTACATTGTCGTAGGATATATACTAAGAGAAAGCCTGCCGGCCGGCTACCACCAGCCGGTTTCTAAACGGCTGGGCAGCCGACGCGCGCGCATGCCCGCACGTGGTTACTATGCAGAAGCGTCACACCTCCCCCAAGATATAAGACCCTTGACTAAGTTCTTCATATCTAACAGAAAGCTTCTCATAGTACCACACACTGTTGCGACACAAGGCACTATATATAAACAAATAAATAAAGACTGTTGCGCTCCACCGAGCAAGTTCAACTAACTCAGCGACAATAAGCAAAAACTTTCAACTTAGATACTGCTACAACATCTTATACAAAATTCTACATGTTATAAAAAATAAAGAGTTTTTATAAGTTTTTTTTTTTTTTTTTTGCTTTTTTTCTTTTTCGGCTGAACTACAGTGACAGCCTATTTTCCTCCACACTCAACCCTCAATCCTGTGGCAGTCTAACCAACATCATCCACCCTTGACAGACAATCCGCTATCACGTTAGCAGAACCGGCAATATGGCGTATGTCCAGATTATACTCCTGAAGCATGAGTGACCACCTGGTCAGCCTCATATTCCGGTTATGAAACTGATTCAAGAATTTCAGAGGGTGATGATCGGTATAAACCACTACGACTGGTCCGAAAGCAGGAACATATACATCGAAGTGCCTGAGCGCCAGCACTATCGCCAGGAGTTCTTTTTCAATTACAGAGTAATTCCTTTATGCACTATTGAATTTTTTACTGTAAAAACTCACTGGATGTTCGATACCTTCATCATCTGTCTGTAAAAAGACAGCCCCAGCCCCTAGGCCACTGGCATCAGTCGCCAGCTGAAAAGGTCTGCTGAAGTCCGGGGCCCTGAGTATGGGGTGGGTACATAACAGGTGTTTCACCAAGGAAAACGCCTCTGCACACTCAGGAACCCACCGGAACTTCTTGTCCTTAGATAATAAGTCAGTTAAAGGTGCAAGTACAGTCGAATAGCCTTTGATGAAGCGACGATAATAGCCTATCATACCTAGAAACCGCATGATTTGTTTCTTAGTCGTAGGCTGGGGAAACTGATCGATGGCTTTGATCTTTGTCTGTGGAGGGCACACTTGACCCATCCCCACCTCGAACCCCAGGTACAAAACTGTGGCTTTGACAAAATCGCACTTACCCAGGTTTACCACCAAACCTGCTTCATTCAGTTTATTAAAAAGCTGTCCGATGTGAGCACAGTGACTGTTAAAATCATCGTCGTATATTATGACATCATCTAGGTACACCGTACAGTTGGGAATGTCGGCTACAATGTCGTTCATTAATTTCTGAAACGTTGCAGGGGCATTTTTCAGCCCGTATGGCATAACATGGCAACGATATGTGGCACCGTCCACCACAAACCCACACACCTCTCGCGCTCGCTCAGACAAGGGCACTTGCCAATATCCCTTAACGAGGTCTATCTTAGTGAGGAACTTGGCTTTTCCTATCTTATCCACACTGTCGTCCACGCGAGGGAGAGGGTAGGCATTTGTGGGGGTTAAACCATTCAACCTGCGGAAATCTATACAAAACCGCACCTTGCCATCTGGTTTGGGCTGCAGTGTGACTGGGGAAGTCCACCTTACTGCACCCTTAGAAATCAGCCCACGTTTCAGCATATAATCCAGCTCTTCCCTAAGTGCTGGTAATTTAATAGGGGGAACACGGTATGGCACTGATTTAAAGGGCGGGTGGTCCCCAACATCGACATCATGCACCGCTTGAGTAGTGAGGCCAGGATGCTCCGCGAAAACAGCTGGGTTTGAATCAAACAAATGCTGCACAGCTACACGTTGTTGCTCAAGCAGGTGCAATATCAACTCGTGAGCCACTTGTCTAGAATTCCCCGCCCACTGATCCGCGGAAACATGACAATCCCAATTATCCACCCCCGCAGCTTGACTGTCCCTTCCTCCTTCTCCACCACGATCGCTGCAGATCAACACCGGGACAGTGAGAGGCTCGGAGGGGCGCCTCACATACTCTTTCATCAGATTTACATGGCAAAGTTGGTTCTTTTTCTTACGATCAGGAGTAGCTACTAAATAGTCGAGATCAGAAACCTTCCTTACAACCCGATGCGGACCAGAATACTTGGCAGACAAGGGGTGTCCCACCAGAGGCAGTAGTATCAGTACCTCCTGATCTACTTCAAACTCCCTCAGCTTCACCTTCTGGTCGTATCTGTCCTTCATCTGAGCTTGTGAACTCTTAAGGTTCCGACCTGCTACCTCCAGGCTCTTTAGCATTCTCTCACGGCTTTCAACAACATACTTTAGAAGCGAGCATGGCTTTGTGACTCCCTCCCAGATCTCCTTGACTATGTGGAGGGGCCCCCTGACCCTGTGTCCAAAAACCAACTCGTTCGGGCTAAATCCCAAGCTCTCCCCAGGTACTTCTCTCGCAGCAAATAAAACGTATGGGAGACCTACATCCCAGTCCTTCCCATTTTCCATGCAATAACACTGCAACATACTCTTGAGAGTCGAGTGCCACCTTTCCAAAACTCCCCGACTCTCGGGATGGTAGGCAGATGACACCACAGACACTATCCCATGTTGCTGCATGGTTTGCTTAAACAGAGCAGAAGTAAAATTGGATCCCTGATCAGACTGGATCTCCTGAGGGTAGCCATAACGAGAGAAATAGACAAGTAGGTTTTTGACAACAGTCTTAGCCATCCCGTTGCGCATGGGGTAAGCATCTGGATACCGTGTTGCTACATCCATTACAGTTAGTAAAAATTTATTGCCGGCACTAGTGGGGGGCAATGGGCCAACCATATCGATAACTACTTTGCTGAATGGCGGCCCAATGACAGGGATGGGTTGTAACGGGGCTCTCGGGATGACCTGATTGGGTTTCCCAACAACTTGACAAGTGTGACACTGTGACACCCATGACACGACACTCGCCTTTAACCCAGGCCACCAGAAAAGCTTGCTCAGAGCTGCCTCCGTCTTACGTGCCCCCAGGTGCCCTGCCAAAGGCACATCATGAGCTAATCTCAATAAGCTCTCACGGCACACCCTCGGTACTACTAACTGGTCCACTAATCCTGACCCGCCATCCCACTTTTTCTTGGGATCCTGATGTCTCCGATACAAGATCCCTCGGACAAGAAAAAATCACCAAGCTGCGCATCCCCATCGCTCTCCAGTTCGACAGCACCATTACCACACGCCCTGACTTCAGGATCTTCCAGCTGCAAGGAACAAATATCAGCAGGTGCGAGATTATCCAAGTTCATCTTAAATAATTTATTTCCACCTCCAATGTCCCGCTGAGCCATCCTTTCCTCACGCTGCGCATAACGATGCTGTCGCAGAGTCTCTTCCTGCCCTGCACCTGCACTAGCGGTGACAGGCCCCGGGGCCTCTCCAGACTCTAACATAGGTGCCAATAATGAGTCACCAAGAAACACTGCCGGCTCAAAACTCTCCAATTGACCAACACTTCCCGTTTTCTTGTGACCTTTCCTCCGCGGTTTGATAGACTGAGGTGGTGGCTGCAAGGCTCTGGATGTCTGAGAACGCGTCACAACACACGCCATGGTTTGTACGCTACACTTCTCAACCCACTCCTGTTCCTCCCTACTAACGTCGGCCGCCTTCTCGGCAACGACCAAGGGTGAAACCTTAGAAGCAGGCACCGCAAAGTCGTTGCCGAGGAGGAGGTCGACGCCCCCAACTGGCAAGTTCTCTACAATTCCTACATCCAGCTCCTTCTCCACACCACCCACCTCCAGCTCCATCCGCACCAGCGGGTAGGACTTCGTAGCATTGATCCCCTGAACTACCACCACCCGAGCAGCGTTAATCGGTCTACCAGTAAAGTTCTTTAACAAGGTCTGAGAAGCCCCCGTATCACGCAATAGCTTAACTCCTCGCCTTTTGCCAGCCCACCTCACAAAACCATGGCCTCTATGACCCCCAAAGACGTCGCGGACAGGGTTCGAGCCTTCCGGACTCTTGAACACAGGCTGTGTCCCACCCTCTGACGAACTACCCTTGGCAAACTCAGAAGATATAGGCGACACCCCTATGCTGCGGGCCAATGACACAACCTTGTTTGGTGGCTTGTTCGGACAAGCATTTGCAAAGTGACCCTCCTTGTGACATGCGAAGCACTCTTTACTCTTTGGTTTCCCTTGGGAGTGGGAGGTACCATTAGACTTCTTATACGGGACGGTATTTGGTTTATGTTCAGTTTTATTGTCAGTGCTAATTGGTTTTGTGTATTTATGTTTATCAAAATTCTTGGGAGGGGGAGGGGTACGATCCTTTGCACCCGACTCACTCCTAGCTGCTGCTCCGCACCCTCGAATTAATGACAGTCGGAGGTCAGCCATTTCTGCTGCCTCCTGGAGAGTTCTAGGATTTTTTTCCTTTATATTTAATGTTAAGTCCCCGCAAGTGCACTTAAAGAACTGCTCCAAGAGAACCAGCTCACTCAACTCCTCAAAAGTAGCTGCCCTCTCAGAACGCAGCCAATGTCGTAGTGCATCAGACAAGTTCCGGGCGTGTTCTAGGAAGGTACTATCCTTGCCCTTAGTAACACCCCGAAACTTCAAGCGGTAAGTTTCTGGTTGTAACTCATAGGCCCGTAGCACGGCCTTCTTTAGCTCATCATAAACTACACAGGACTCTAAAGGTAGTGCATCATACGCTTTTAGCCCCTTTCCTAGGAGTCTTGATGAAACTAATGCTGCCCACTTTTCCTGAGGCCACTGGTGTTCCTGACACTTCTTCTCAAATCGCATAAAAAACTCAGCCACACATAATTCATCGAACACAGGAACTAGTTTAAGCAGGTGCGACAATGATTGGTCCCGATGTCTGTTACCTCCCCCAATATTTCGCCCTGTTACCTCCACTCGAGATCTCTCCAGCTCCCTGTCAGCCCGATACCTAGTAGACTCTGCCTGCAGTTCAGCCTTTCGTATAGCTGTTCTCTCTGCAGCCTCAGCCTGAGCTCTAGCAACCTCAGCCTGCACACTAACCTGTCTTTCGGCGGCCTCAACCAGAGCTCTAGCGGCCTCAACCTTGGCCATCTCAAGCCGAAACAACAAATCTGGAGTCAACCCTTGACGAGGGGAAGGTGCATTTAATGGAGAGGGTCCCTGTGATTGAATTCCACGCTGCCATTGACCATCAACTTGGGGGTATGTACTAAATTCAGGCACCCTGACGTTTGATATGGGGGTAGAGTGGAGGGGGGGCTGGGGACCGGGGCCCCCAGTCGCCTCTCCACCCAGGTCTCTCCCTTCTAAACCCAATATCAAAGTCCTCAGCTGATCTTTCCTCATGCCACTTAAACCCTGGTGACCCTGAAGACCTGCCACACACTTTAAGCCATACTTATTCAGCTTCAACACCCTGGCAGCGGTAAGGGGCACCTCTAAAAATCTTCTAGCACCCTCCTTGCTATCGACTAGCCACTCCACAGATCTTTCTCCCTCTGAGCCCGTATCGTGACCTGGCCCATTACTGTGTTCTGATGTATGTTTGTGTACTTCAGTAATTATCACGGTTATAGAATGTGCCTTATCTCCTATGCAAGTATGTATATACTAATGTTATTTAAAGTCTTTTAATGTGTTATATTGGTTGCTCCAAAAAAAAAACTCTATGTCCACTGTATTCCTCTAATCATAAGGCATCTCAATACAAATGACCACTATATTCCTCTGTTCAGTAAATCCTATGCAAGGTCGCCATTTGTTACGTCCTGGGATATATAAACACTGGGCTCTTTCTATTGGACTAGGTATGCGGCAACAAGCAACAACGGAAAACGCTAGATCCAACCCTTATCTATAAACCCAGGCAACAAACCACCCTAAACCGTCAAGAGTCCTGCCTGGACAACGAGGTATCCTATGACTCGGTTACAGGGTGCACGCAATATAGACTGCTGATAGTCAAGCAGGCTATATAAAAGATCACACAATTAAGTTGACTTAAAGCTTCAAGGAAATGATAGATAACGGAATTAAATTGCAGAAACAATTTAATAACAAACTAGAAGAAAGTACATTTAATGTTACGTTAATTAATACAACTAATCACCCCTGCGTGAAAGAAGGTTAAAGCAAACAGCCCTCAAAACATCGTACAGGTAGACAAGATGCGGGTTTCTAAACTGCATGCGGCTACTGTAGGATCTGATGCTTAGCAAAGAAAGTACGTTACGGATTTAGAGAACTCTTAACTCATAAGCAGGAATAAATACTAGTGATAGGCCATACAGTGTATAATGGCATAGGTATAATTAAATAAAGGTAGTGTTACGACTGGGGTTCAAATATATCAGGGCTCTTATTCATTGGACTAGTAATGGCATAAATGCTACAACGGAAAGCGCTAGATCCAACCTCTGATGTATATTCCCAGTGAACAAAGAACACAAATACTCTACAGAGTTATATATGCAATAGTAGGCTATCAAACTCTCAATAAATGTGCGTCTACTCTAGGCTTAATGTTATGGGAAAACAGCCTATTACTACCTATAACCGAAGGTGCTTGGTTATGGTATGCAAAGTAAGGTGGTAAGAGAAGTTACAGCTTACGTTACTTTAATCAATAAATGTCAGGCACTCCTGCATGAAAGAAAGTGCACTAAAGTCCTTCAACACTAACAAGGAATCTTCTTTAAATGTTAGATGCTATAAAGATGCTCGTATCGGAAATGGAACCCAAAAAGGCAGGCAGCGGAACAATGCTCGTGCAGGCTATGCACACAAAAAGGCAGAATATATAATGCCGTCGGAGCCAAGAATATTCTAAACACTACAACAATAATAATAATCGCCACGACAATGCAGTATTCCTATCAACAAAAAGAGCCTAAGTCGTTTGTGTCTCAATACATCAAACTAGGCTGCGAAATGCTTGTGTAATAATAAATGGGTATGCATAAAAAGAGTAATTAGGTTAATATACTTAATGTCTACTATGATTGATAAAGTCTAGCTAGAGTCAATGATACGAGATACTGGTGCGCATGGCATGCCGCATAGCCTAGTGCAAATCTCAAGTCTGTGCGTCAAATATTACGTTATAGGGAAGGGTAGCTCTCTTGAGAAACCTTAATACCGAAGTATTAAGCGTTCTCCTGGTGTACCTCAAAGACAAACAATCGAGACTAGAACAGTGCAGAATGGTATAGGCAAAAAGCCCTCATTCGTGCATGCTCTACTCTCAATGGCACACAGACTAGAATTTACTCAATCAACTCCAGTTCTCAGGTATGTCGTGCAGCTTTTAACTAAAGCCAGCACTCATAGGAAACAATACCTTATAATATCAGACTCCTAGTCTAGCATTATCTAATCCAGCAGAACACTAATAATTAAAGGAAGCGGCAATATGAAAGCCAACCAATGCTTAGTGATCAACTTATCTTAACAACTAAACATACATAGGTTATATCAGACCTTAACGCACAATACAACTGGCCAGCATGAAGCTGATTTTGCAGAGTTAACCAGAGGGGATATAGTCTTAATAAAAGGTGGTGAAAGATATGAAAAAAGAGAGAGGTAGGCAGAGGAAAAGGTTCTCAGGTGCGGAGCAGGCGACAGGTAGCAAGGGACAAAGATGGATGCATTCTAGAAACCAGATCTGAGGGAGAGAGTGGCGAGGAACTGTATATATACTCGTACCAGCTCGAGCCGCGTGGGAAAAAAGCGGTTACAAGTCCTCTAACCACTAGCAAGAGAGCTTGCAGCATGGTAAGGACCTCTCTCCACCAACCCCCGCGAACAAGGCAGCCAGCCGTGACGTCATCGAGCGGGACAAAAGCACTACGCGCTCCCTCTCACTCTGTTCTACTCTCTCTCTCTCTCCCAGATCCCATCATTACTAGTTAATGATAAAACATATACTTTACAATTAAATATATAAAGCCTTGACATGGGTGAAAACAAAGAGCCTTTCTGGACAGCCCATGACACAAGCTATCATATGAAATAAAGCACACTCTAATACACAAACTGTAGCCCCATCCACTGCCCTGGCGATCCTAGCGAGTCACTGTAGGACAAGCCATGCGGTTCTAACGGAGTGGTTAACGTCACACCCCCCCCCAAGATTTTTCTCAGAGGCCCCAAGGCTCACAAAAATCTGATGGTTAGAACCCATGCTATATCTCCACTTCCCATCACCCAGCGGCAGTAAAATATCTGGCACAGTTCTTCAACAAAACATTTTTCAAAATTATAACCCTCCCCAACACCATAGGTTAAATTATATGTAGTTATGCTCCTCAAGAGCGAGCTTCTCTAGCCCAGCATTCTGAGAGGAGTGCAACTCAGAATTACTGCTATAACATACTAAAAAAAATCAACTATCAAAGAAAGAGTTTTTATTTGATTTTTATGTTTATAATTTGTTTATTTCGGCTGCACTATAGGGGCAAGCCTAGTTTTTTCTTCTATACCAAAACGCTCAACTCCTGCTTTACGACCCAATACGCTGGGCTACAACCGCGAGCCAACAAGCACCAAGCGCAAAATACTATTCAAACTAAAGCAGGAGGCTACCCGTGTGTCAATCTACCCAGGATCATCTACCCTCGAAAGACAATCTGCAATCACGTTGTCACAACCGGCAATATGGCGTATGTCCAGGTTATATTCCTGTAACATTAGCGACCACCTGGTCAGCCTCATATTCCGATTGTGAAACTGGTTCAAAAACTTGAGAGGGTGATGATCTGTGTAAATTACAACGACTGGACCATAGGCTGGAACATAGACCTCGAAATGCCTCAGTGCAAGTACAATTGCCAGCAGCTCTTTCTCGACAACAGAGTAGTTCTTTTGGGCTGAATTGAACTTCTTCGAGTAGAAACTAACAGGATGTTCCAGCCCATCATCGTCCTATTGCATAAGGACGGCACCAGCCCCCACACCACTAGCATCTGTTGCTAGTTGGAAAGGTAGGCTAAAGTCAGGGGCCCTGAGGATCGGGTGAGTGCACAACAGGTGTTTTACTACGCTAAACGCCTTCTCACACTCAGGCGCCCATTTGAATTTCTTATCCTTCGCTAAAAGATCTGTCAGAGGTGCTAGCACGGTAGAGTACCCCTTAATGAAGCGTCTGTAGTATCCGATCATACCTAAGAACCTCATGATCTGCTTCTTGGTGGCCGGCCGTGGAAAGTGATCAATCGCAGCTATCTTGTTCTGTGGGGGGCACACCTGTCCCAACCCCACCATGAACCCAAGATACTGCACGGACGCCCGCACGAAATCACACTTTGCCAGGTTGACCACCAAGCCAGCCTCACTAAGCCTCTTGAACAGGAGTTCTACGTGCTCACAATGACTCGTAAAGCTGTTGTCATAGATAATAACATCGTCGAGGTATACTGTGCAATTAGGAATGTCTGCCGTTATATCATTCATCAAACTCTGAAAGGTAGCGGGTGCGTTCTTTAGGCCATAAGGCATAACGTTACAGCGGTAGGTAGCACCATCCACCACAAAACCACATACCTCTTTCGCTCGTTCGGACAAGGGCACCTGCCAGTATCCCTTAACCAAGTCCACCTTGGTTAGGTACTTTGCATTGCCTATCTTGTCCACACAGTCGTCGACCCGAGGAAGAGGGTATGGGTTGGTGGGCGTCAAACCATTTAACCGTCTGTAGTCTACACAGAATCGCACCTTACCATCCGGTTTTGGTTGCAGCGTGACGGGAGATGTCCACTTCACCACCCCCTTCTCAATCAGCCCCCTTGTTAACATATACTCCAACTCCGCCCGGAGGGCCGGCAGTTTAATAGGGGGCACCCTATAGGGAACTGACTTGAAAGGGGGGTGGTCTCCTACGTCCATGTCGTGCACCTCTAGGGTAGTGAGGCCTGGGTGCTCCGCGAAAACAGAGGGGTATGAACCGAACAGGCGCTCCACAGCCACCCGCTGATGCTCAGGTAAGTGTTGCAACGCTTCCTGAGCCGCCTGGTTCGTGTTCCCCGCCCACTGGTTCGCAGAGACATGATGATCCCAGTTATCCTCCACCTGAGCTTGACTGTCCCGTTCTCCTTCTCCACCTTGACTGCTAAACGTCATCACAGGCACAGTGAGAGGCTCAGGGGGGTGCCTCACATACTCCTTCATAAGATTAACGTGACATAACTGATTGCGCTTACGTCTGTCTGGAGTGGCTACCAAGTAATCCAGGTCCGATAGCTTCTCAACCACCCTATAAGGACCAGTGTACTTCGCGGATAAGGGGTGACCTACAAGGGGCAGTAGAATCAACACCTCCTGTCCCACGTGAAACTCCCTGAGTTTAACCTTGAGGTCGTACCTGTCCTTCATGAGGGCCTGAGAGCTAGTCAAATTACGGCCAGCCAACTCCAGACTGCGCAACATCCGTTCCCGACTGTCGAGGACATACTTGAGCATAGAACAAGGTTTTTCTGCACCCTCCCATATTTCTTTAACCATATGGAGAGGCCCTCTGACACGGTGTCCAAAGACGAGCTCATTAGGGCTGAATCCCAAACTTTCCCCAGGTACCTCCCGTGCAGCAAACAAAAAATATGGCAGGCCAAGATCCCAATCTTTCCCATTCTCAAAGCAATAACAACGAAGCATAGATTTTAAGGTTGAGTGCCATCGCTCTAACACACCCTGGCTCTCCGGATGATACGCAGATGACACAACCGTAACAATCCCATGCTGCTGCATAGTTTGAACAAAGAGGTTAGAAGTGAAGTTGGATCCTTGGTCTGACTGAATCTCCTGCGGGTAACCATACCGGGAAAAATACACTAGCAAGTTTCGGACCACCGTCTTCGCTGACCCATTTCTCATAGGGTAAGCGTCAGGGTACCTTGTTGCTACATCCATGATGGTCAGGAGAAACTTGTTTCCGGCACTTGTAGGGGGAAGGGTGCCAACCATATCCACTATAACCTTACTAAAGGGAGGCCCACTGACAGGAATGGGGTGTAACGGCGCCTTAGGAATGCTCTGATTCGGTTTGCCAACCTTCTGACACACATCACACATTGCCAACCATGACACAACTTGTGCTCTCAGACCAGGCCACCAAAATAATTTCCCCAAGGCTGCAACCGTCTTACGGACACCCAGATGTCCCGCCAGTGGTACATCATGGGCCAACCTAAGTAGGCTTTCCCTGCAAACCCTCGGCACGACCAGCTGGTCTACCTCTCCTGACCCCCCCTCCCAATTCCTCTGCGGATCTTGGAATCGCCGGTATAATATGCCATCTATGAAAACAAATCTCCCGACTGTGCATCACTGTCCTCCTCCAACTCGACAGCACCGGTACCACATTCAAGAACCTCCGGGTCTTCCAATTGCAACTTACGAATGTCCGAAGGAGCAAGCCTATCCAAGTGTTTGCGAAACAACTCATGCCCCCCTCCTACACTAAATTTGGCCTCCCGTTGCTCTCTCTCTGTGTACCGTTGCTGTCTCATCGTCTTCTTAAGCCCATCCACTGCCTTCTCAGGAACAGTTAATGGGTCTTCTCTAGACTCGAAAATTGGTCCTAATAATGAGTCCCCGAGAATGTCCGCTGATACTGAACTCTCAACCGCATCAACTTTCAACCCCTTCTCGGTACCCTTCCTCCGCTGATCTAAAGACTGTTGACCAGAATGTGACTCCCTGGATGCAAGGGAACGGGTGACAACACATGCCATAGGTTGCCCCCGACACTTCTCAACCCACTCCTGCTCCTCCCTACTCACGTCGGCCGGCTTCTCGGCAACGACCAAGGGTGGAGCCTCAGAAGTAGGCCCCGCAAAGTCGTTGCCGAGAAGGAGGTCGACGCCACCAACAGGTAACTTCTCCACAATTCCTACATCCAGGTCACGAGTCACACCATCAACTTCCATCTTCATTCTTACAAGCGGGTATGACCTTGTTGCATTAACTCCCTGAACCACAACCACCCGCGCCGTATTTACAGGTTTACCAGTGAAATTTCTCAACAGTGTTTGCGTTGCCCCAGTGTCACGCAAAATTCTCACCTCATGTCTTCTATCCCCCCACTCCACACAACCGAGTCCCCTGTGGTCACTAAAGGCATCACGGACGGGGAATAAGCCTTCCGGATCCTTCTGCACTGGCAGTGTATTTACCTCGGAAGAATTGCCTCTAACAAGCTCCGATGTCCTCTTGAACACTCCAATGCCGTGAGCAAAAGACACGGATGCCGGAGGAGGTCGACTAGGGCACTCATTTGCTTTATGACCCTCCTTGTGGCACTTAAAACACATAAATTTCGGTTTCGGCTTATACTGTGATGTAACAGGCCCCTGACTTTTCTTATACAGCGTGGTGTTTGGTTTGAATTCAGTTTTAGTTTCATTGCTCTTTTGTTTAAATGTGTCGTTGCTACGGGGAGGGGGAGGATAACGGTCCCTAGCACTTGCATCGTACTTCTGTGAGGACCCGCAACCCCGAATCAACGACAGCCGTAGATCAGCCATTTCTGCTGCTTCGACTAGAGTTCTTGGGTTTTTCTCTTTTAAGTTCAAAGTTAGATCACCGCCCGTGCTCTTAAAGAACTGCTCCAACATCATTAACTGCTTAATTTCATCAAATGTTGTGACCTTCTCAGATCGGAGCCAGTTCCCCATAGCATCGGACAAGTCCCGGGCGTGTTCCAAAAAGGTGCTATCTCTTCCCTTAGTTACACCCCGGAACTTCAAACGGTACGTTTCTGGTTGCAGTTCGTAAGCCCTCAGGACAGCCTCCTTGAGATCCTCGTACACAATACATAACTCCAAAGGTAACGCATCGTAGGCATTAAGACCCTTGCCTATTAATCTAGAGGATACAAGTGCTGCCCATTTATTCTCTGGCCACTGGTGTTCCTGGCACTTCTTCTCAAAGCGTGTGAAAAATTCTGTTACACCACTCTCATCAAACACCGGAACCAGTTTCAATAAGTGCGAGAGAGATTGATCATGAGCACGGTTACCAGCCCCAAGTCGCTGTCCCGTTGTCTCTACTCGCGACTTCTCTACGTCCCTGTCGGCACAGTACTTAGTCGACTCAGCTTGGATTTTTGCTAGCTCTATGTGCTCATGACTGATAGTTTTTCTCTCTTCTATCTTGGCTAATTCTATTTGCTGCTGGATCTTAGCTAATTCGAGCTGAAGCAATAATTCTGGAGTTAACCCTTGAGGAGGTGAAGGTGCTACAATGTTTGAAATTACCGGTGGTCCCCCCAGGGGCAACCCACCCTGCCAGTCACCACCCAACTGCGGAAGCGTACCCGGGGTCGGCAAACTACTGGGATGGCTGGGAGTCGAGTGTAGGGGAAGCATGGCCGAAGGGCTCTGAGCACTCAACCCATCTCGCTCACCAGTCACCCTGCCCAGTACACACGTTATCAAGTTATCCCTGGTCATGCCGCTAGTACCCGCATGACCGATAGCTGTGGCCAGGCATTGAAGACCGTACCGCTCCATACCCTCCAACCGCTCGGCAGTAACAGGCCATTGCAAAAATATCCTAGCATCCTCCTCACAGTTCACCCGATTAACCCTTTCATCATGCTGCTGTTCCTCAGTCTCGACATTACGTACTGTGTCTCCATTCTCCTCTGATCCGGTATAAGACATGATGCTCACAACAATTTCTCACCACAATATTCAGAAAAGAAGCACCCCAAACTCTTATACCTCGATATACACACAAAAATTCTTGGAAATACTCAAGGGCTATACTATGTTGCGAAAACAAAATATTCTTGCTGATCCCCGCAAAATATTCTCCAAAACAACAAATGTTCCCTGCTAATAAATGTAGGTTCACCAAATCCTAGGTAAGGTCGCCATTTGTTACGACTGGGGTTCAAATATATCAGGGCTCTTATTCATTGGACTAGTAATGGCATAAATGCTACAACGGAAAGCGCTAGATCCAACCTCTGATGTATATTCCCAGTGAACAAAGAACACAAATACTCTACAGAGTTATATATGCAATAGTAGGCTATCAAACTCTCAATAAATGTGCGTCTACTCTAGGCTTAATGTTATGGGAAAACAGCCTATTACTACCTATAGCCGAAGGTGCTTGGTTATGGTATGCAAAGTAAGGTGGTAAGAGAAGTTACAGCTTACGTTACTTTAATCAATAAATGTCAGGCACTCCTGCATGAAAGAAAGTGCACTAAAGTCCTTCAACACTAACAAGGAATCTTCTTTAAATGTTAGATGCTATAAAGATGCTCGTATCGGAAATGGAACCCAAAAAGGCAGGCAGCGGAACAATGCTCGTGCAGGCTATGCACACAAAAAGGCAGAATATATAATGCCGTCGGAGCCAAGAATATTCTAAACACAACAACAATAATAATAATCGCCACGACAATGCAGTATTCCTATCAACAAAAAGAGCCTAAGTCGTTTGTGTCTCAATACATCAAACTAGGCTGCGAAATGCTTGTGTAATAATAAATGGGTATTGCATAAAAAGAGTAATTAGGTTAATATACTTAATGTCTACTATGATTGATAAAGTCTAGCTAGAGTCAATGATACGAGATACTGGTGCGCATGGCATGCCGCATAACCTAGTGCAAATCTCAAGTCTGTGCGTCAAATATTACGTTATAGGGAAGGGTAGCTCTCTTGAGAAACCTTAATACCGAAGTATTAAGCGTTCTCCTGGCGTACCTCAAAGACAAACAATCGAGACTAGAACAGTGCAGAATGGTATAGGCAAAAAGCCCTCATTCGTGCATGCTCTACTCTCAATGGCACACAGACTAGAATTTACTCAATCAACTCCAGTTCTCAGGTATGTCGTGCAGCTTTTAACTAAAGCCAGCACTCATAGGAAACAATACCTTATAATATCAGACTCCTAGTCTAGCATTATCTAATCCAGCAGAACACTAATAATTAAAGGAAGCGGCAATATGAAAGCCAACCAATGCTTCGTGATCAACTTATCTTAACAACTAAACATACATAGGTTATATCAGACCTTAACGCACAATACAACTGGCCAGCATGAAGCTGATTTTGCAGAGTTAACCAGAGGGGATATAGTCTTAATAAAAGTTGGTGAAAGATATGAAAAAAGAGAGAGGTAGGCAGAGGAAAAGGTTCTCAGGTGCGGAGCAGGCGACAGGTAGCAAGGGACAAAGATGGATGCATTCTAGAAACCAGATCTGAGGGAGAGAGTGGCGAGGAACTGTATATATACTCGCACCAGCTCGAGCCGCGTGGGAAAAAAGCGGTTACAAGTCCTCTAACCACTAGCAAGAGAGCTTGCAGCATGGTAAGGACCTCTCTCCACCAACCCCCGCGAACGAGGCAGCCAGCTGTGACGTCATCGAGCGGGACAAAAGCACTACGCGCTCCCTCTCACTCTGTTCTACTCTCTCTCTCTCTCCCAGATCCCATCATTACTAGTTAATGATAAAACTATATATATATACTTTACAATTAAATATATAAAGCCTTGACATGGGTGAAAACAAAGAGCCTTTCTGGACTGCCCATGACACAAGCTTTCATATGAAATAAAGCACACTCTAATACACAAACTGTAGCCCCATCCACTGCCCTGGCGATCCTAGCGAGTCACTGTAGGACAAGCCATGCGGTTCTAACGGAGTGGTTAACGTCACAGTAGCAACTCGCAACATAACCACATACAGGTGTGCTTCTCACTCTTAGTCAGGCAAGCCTGCTCGGACAGAGTCTCTAAGCCACACCTTGACTGACAATGCTCACAAAAACGGTAAACTGTGGCACAATAACCAGCATACAGAGATAATAAACCCCTAGCTGTTAATCTGCCAGGTGGCAGAGGTATAGCCGGAAGGATATAGGCTTCGGGTACCCGGGCTGAGCCACCTGCTCTAGCCTAGGAACGTTCCCAGGTCTGTGCGCCAAATTACTCTAATTGAAAGGGTGCTCTCTTGAGAGATTCAGATCGCAAGTATCTGACTCTCTCCTGGCGACCCTAAAACAAAAGCAAGACGTGCTAGCGCAGTCCTGAGTAGACTAGGCAATGGCCCTCACACAACACAATGCTAGACACACAGGGACACAGACAAGAAAATGCCCCCAGACTCCCACGGGTATCCTAGTAAAGTCGTGCGGGTCCACGGGACTCGCACCAGCAGACTTTACTTAAAGGATCGCAAAAAGCCTCCCCTCCGGTCTAGCCCCTGCTAACCTGACACAAGAACACACTAGCAAGCATGAAACCACCAAATATGAGACAACAAAAAAGCTTCCTAGGTCTCATTAACAATTACATCCTTGCATAAGGCCCAAAATCCTATCTAGTTATCTGAGAGCTCGTCGTTAATACAATAATAGATATAAGGTCTATCAAGGGGATGGGATAATTACATAGATTGGTGAAGTAGTGGATAGAAGGTATACAAAGTAAGAGAGAACGTTTCTAAGTGGGATTAAGATGGATAGATATCAAGGGGGTCCGAAGGGTACGACAATGAGGTGAGCTCTGAGTCTTGAATCTGTCTGGACCCCACCCTAGGCATGCAGAATACATCCCAGGCTTGGCAACACTCAACACAGTTGCCTGGTCAAAATCCTCTACCCTGTGCGTGAGTCGAAACTAAGCCTAACATTGCAATCAAATGCATGTGACAGCGCTTCAGGCTCGTCCCAAGCTGGTCTCTCCGCGCAAAGCAACGTCCCAAGCCGGTCTCTCTCTCTCCCGCTCGTCTCTTCCCGCTCTCACTAGACTTACATCTTATATATTATAATGAAACAATCAACTATCGAGAATAAAATATACTAAGATGTGTTGGTTAAGAATAAGGGCAGCTTCAAGCTGTGAAACAACATAAGAATATCCCAGACAATAGTTACATTGTCGTAGGATATATACTAAGGGAAAGCCTGCCGGCCGGCTACCACCAGCCGGTTTCTAAACGGCTGGGCAGCCGACGCGCGCGCATGCCCGCACATGGTTACTATGCAGAAACGTCACATGATTTTATTCAGATAGGAAGGGTAGGCTATATGGAAGTTAGAGGGTTAACCCGTGAACGGTGAGAACACTCCTAAGAGGTTTTTGGTGGGCGACGGCGAGAACACTCTTAAGAGGTAAGGCCTTAAAAAAAACTTTTAAAAGGCCCCAGTAGCACTTAAAAAAAAATATTTCCCCTCCATACCTTATATTACTCCTCCACATCCCCTCCTTCCCCCCTTTCCCCCCCCCCCCTTCAATTATCACCTATTTTCCTGTTATTCCCTTATTCATTGGTATATTTTTGTGTAAACATCTCCAAACTGATCCTAGGCTGTGGTCATGTGTGTGTTACGTAAGATAGAGACTGGGAGAGTGTGAGGGAGTAGCTCAGTACTGCTTCAACCCTCAAGAGAAGAGGGTGTGAGGCCGGCTGGCTCATTATTGTTGAATGAACTGCTCACTAACAATTCTGATTTTGACCACCCAAATGATGTTCCCACTTGTTTTATTGTTGTTACAGGTTACTATCTTTATATTAAAGGTAAAATAGGCGCATATGAATAAGTAATAACGATATTTATCGTAAACTGACGATTATAGGCAGGAATGGAGCTTAATATTGCCGCCCAGAACTGTGGTGTTCACTACACCCTGCGCGTGCTCGCCGGGTTAATTGATATAGTCTTTACCTTCCACCCTGCACAGCTTCTTGCTTTGTACAGGGGCACAGTGCACCCTTGTATTGAGTATTGTTCACATGTGTGGGGAGGATCCTCTCACACAGCACTTCTAGACAAAGTAGAAAAGAAAGCCTTTTGTATCATTAACACCCGTTCATTCACTGGCTCTCTGCAATCTCTCTCTCTTCGCCGCAATGTTGCATCTCTCGCTATTCTACCACTATTACAATAATCAATGTTCCTCAGAGCTCTCTCAGTGTATACCACCTCCTCCAAGTAGGGTACGTAGTACCCGTCTTGCAACACAATCCCACCCCTACTCCGTGTAACTCTCTAACTCGAGTGAAACGATACTCCTAGTCTCTCTTCTCTTCAACAGCTGAGCTCTGGAACTCTCTCCCTGAATCCATCTTTCCCTCATCCTATGACTTAAATTGCTTCAAACTCGGTGTGTTCAGACATTTTGGCTAGAACATTCCTTGATTATGGCCCTGTCACTCTTACAACTCTGGGGGAGGCACTCATCACAGGCAGTTCCACCTTTTGTGTCCTTCATCCATATAGAACAAAACAAATCCATAAGATCCTTCCTAAATTGTTTACAATCATCTAGTGATAGCCTGATAAAGCTGTCATGGAAGCAGGTCAAAACGACCACAACCGAAATGGCCACAACCAAAACGGCCACAGACCAAAATGGCGACAAACTGAAATGGCCACACTCCGAAATGGCCACAAACCGAAATGGCCACACTCCTAAATGGCCACAAACCGAAATGGCCACACGGGAGAAGCTGTCAGCCGTGCGCGGGTAGTGACTGGTTGAGGCCAGCCACCAACGCTCGCACTGGTTCAATCCAAGATATACAGTATATATTGGTTCAATCCACAACTCCGATTAACAGTCTATTTTAACTATAATAATAAAAAAATTGCAAAAGAAAATGAGTAAAAATATCGTTAAAATAATTATGTATATATGTAATAATGAAATAAGCATAACAATAAGATTGACGGATGATACCCGTTACGCGTAAATTCCATTAATACATTATTTAATGAACTTATTGTTCACTACTATATTCAAGAGAGAGAGAGAGAGAGAGAGAGAGAGAGAGAGAGAGAGAGAGAGAGAGAGAGAGAGAGAGAGAGAGAGAGAGAAAGTGAGAGCGAGTTTAGATGAGGGAGTCGTTTGTTAAGAGATAAAAAACTATTAACTCTATTTGGTTCGAGGGAGTTCTTTTTGGATTTCCCTATATTGATCCATTTGTTGGGAAAATTTAAGACGTTTCACCCCATTAGTTTGTCGATTAAATGACGCTTATTAATGTAGGTGAGCTATAGCAAACCTGTAACTTACAAGAAATCTGCCTTCGGGTGGGACATTTTCTTTCCCGATAAATTTACAAATCTAACTTAAAGGGGGTTTGGTAGGCATTTTATAGTTTGAAGGATATCTGGGAAGGCGATTTTGGTTAGCTAATGAGACATACTAAATTTCATTGCTCGAAAATGGCAGAACCAAGGAAAATCTTCAATACTGTTTTAATATCTCATAATAATTCTCATAACTATAAATATAGAATATTTTTGTCAATTACAAATGTCAATTTGATTTTACTCTAATATCAAATACTACAAACACTTGGTTCTAGTTGCATTATAATAATCATCTCTAACTCACATATACATATAATTTAGATATACTGCAGCATAATGGAAGCTTGCAAATGTCGTTCCGATTCTTTAAAATATGATAAATCAGTCTCATCAAATTACCGCCCCATTGGTCTGACATCAATAATAGGAAAATTGCTTAATACATACCGAGAACATTACTGACCAACTAGAAAATGTCATATGGATCAATTTATTCCCACCAAGTCTTAGTATACCTCCGAGGGTCACACACGAACCCGACCAGAGGAAAATAATAATTATGAATCTGTACACATTATATGATTACTAGCGCTATAACCACTAACGTTATGACCATCTAGAAAAGAACAAAAATCTATATCTATCTAGCCTATATACTGTATACAGTATATGTATCTATATTTATATATATCTATATACTGTATATATATATATATATATATATATATATATATATATATATATACCCGGTATATATATGTACGGTATATATATATATATATATATATAAATATTATATATTATGGGAGGAAATTAAAATGGCATCAAGGTTTAGGAATGTGTGCATTATGGGGGATTTTAATTTTCCGAATATAGATTGGCAACATCAAATAGGCGACTCTGATTCTGAGGAGTTTATTGAGGTAGTACAAGATAGCTTTTTATTTCAATTCATAGATACGCCGACTAGAGGTAATAATATTCTCGATTTAGTTTTCAGTAACAATGAACATATGATAAATAATGTAGAGATAGGGGACCACCTAGGAAATAGTGACCACGATTCTGTGTATTTTAATATACAATGGAACGGTAATACCAGAGAGAATACAAAATTAATACCCGACTTCAGAAAAACCAATTATGGTGGGTTAAGAAGAACCCCCCCAGGAGTACCTTCAACTGCTGCCCCAGGAGTTCCTGCCGCTGCCGCAGCTGCTACCAAGTCATCGACAAGGAGAGGCAAGTCCTTCTCAATTGTTGGGGACTCCATGGTCAGACACTTAGCTAGGTCCACCTGTACTGATATTAGGAAGCTTGTCTGTCTGCCTGGTGCCGGGGTTGGGAAGGTGTTAGAGGACATTGATTACATCATGAAAGATATTGGAGATAGCCCCATTATCTGTCTCAGTACAGGGAGCAATGATGTTGGTAAAGGTAGGACGGAAGTACTGCTTCGGCAGTACAGGGAGGTGTTAGATAAAGTTAGGAGGAAGGGAGGCATACCTGTAGTACACAGTATCTTGCCACGGAGAGGGGTCAGCAAGGAATGGTCATCTAGGGCAATTGGTATCAATTGTCGGCTGGAAAAATACTGTAATGCAAATGCAATACCATTCCTTGATAACTGGACCCGTTTCTATGGTAAAAATCAGTTGTACGCACAGGACGGGGTTCATCTTTCTCGGCTAGGGGTGGCAAATTTAGCTAGGTCAATAGATAGGATTGTCGCGGGGTTTCGCTGAAAATAAAGCCTGAGAATATGAGTAAGAATAATTGTCTAGATAGGGTAAATTGCCGTACTGGTACATCAGATAGGAATAGAAAATATCAGTCACAGGATTTTAATTGTACTGCTAGTAGAAATATTAAAGGTGTAACAGAAGATGGGAATTCAGTTAGAAATAAAGGTAAATCCGATACCAGTAAAATAAATTAATTGCGATTATATTATACAAACTGTAGGAGTTTATGTAACAAAATGGATGAACTTAGAGCACTTGTTAGCAACGAAAATATAGACATTATAGCACTGACTGAAACATGGATTAATACAGAATCAAGACATTTTTTAGCAGAATTCCATATACCAGGATATAGTTTGTTTAAACGCGACCGAACAAGTAGGAGGGGCGGCGGAATAGCAGTGTTTGTCAGGAGTTCTTTAAAAAGCTGTATTAAATCAGGTATTAGACTAAATACTGATAACGAAAGTGTTTGGGTTGAGGTTAGCGAAGGTAGTGAGACCATAATTATTGGAGTTATTTATAGACCACCAAATATGAGTAGAAACGAAGGTACAGCTTTATGGCAGGAAGTGGAAATAGCATCAAGGTTTAGCAATGTGTGTATTATAGGGGATTTCAATTTTCCGAATATTGATTGGCAGCATCAAATCGGCGACTCAGATTCAACAGAGTTTATTGAGGCGGTACAGGATAGTTTTTTATTTCAATTCATAGACTCGCCTACTAGAGGTAATAATATCCTCGATTTAGTTCTCAGTAATAATGAACAAATGATAAATAATGTAGAGATAGGAGACCAACTAGGAAATAGTGATCATAAATCAATTTATTTTAACATACAATGGACAGGAAAGGCTAAAGAGAATACGACACTTATCCCAGATTTCAGAAAAGCCAATTATGGTGGATTAAGACGAGCCTTAAGAGTCGATCCTATGGTTAAACTATTAAGTGGACCCAGGTGCGCTAATGAACATACTCTCTCTCAGATACCTGTCTTAACTCAGGATAATTTGACAGCTACATATAATAATTTTATTTCTTCACTCCACAATGCGCAAAATAAATATATCCCCAAAAGAAAATTTAGATCAACACAGAACCAACCCAAATGGATGAATAATAGACTATTAGACCTTCTAGGAAAAAAGAGAGGAATATATCGAAAAATAAAGAAAGGCGAAATTCACCTACTTGCTTACTATCAGAATCTATCAAGAGAGGTTAAAAAATGTATAAGGACAGACAAAAGAAATTATGAAATCAGGATAGCCAATGACTCAAAAAATAACCCTAAGGCTTTTTACCAGCTATATAAATCTAAAGTTAGAGATAAAATAGGCCCCCTTAAAACTTCGATAGGAGAAATGACAGAAAATTATTTAGAAATGTGCAGTACATTAAATAGTCAGTTTCTATCCGTTTTCACTAATGAAAATTTGGCACAGATTCCAGAAGTCCGTAAGGTGTATAGAGATAGTATAGAAAATAGGTTAAGTACGGTTACTATAAGTAGAAATGATGTGCTTAAGGAAATTGACAGACTGAAACCTCAGAAATCGCCTGGTCCCGATGAGGTATATGCCAGAGTATTAAAAGAATGCAGAGATGAGTTAAGTTACCCATTAACATTTCTTTTTAACAATTCATTAGAAACAGGTATAGTTCCAGAAGCTTGGAAGCTTGCAAATGTAGTTCCAATTTTCAAAAAAGGTGATAAATCAATAGCATCCAATTACCGTCCCATTAGTCTCACTTCAATCATAGGAAAGCTACTAGAGTCAATTATTGCTAGGAAAATGAGAAACCACTTAGAAACATTTAACTTAATCAATTCTTCTCAGCATGGATTCACACAGGGACGTTCTTGCCTTACTAATTTGCTTAGTTTTTTCTCAGAGGTATATGAAGCAGTAGATAATGACAAGGCATACGATATAATATATTTAGATTTCAGTAAAGCTTTCGACAGAGTCCCTCATGAGAGATTGATGAGAAAGGTTGAGGCACATGGAATAGGTGGGGCGTTGTTGGGATGGATTAGGTCATGGCTAATTGGTAGGAAACAGAGAGTCAGCATAAATGGTACCAAGTCAGAGTGGGGAGCAGTCAAAAGTGGTGTCCCCCAGGGATCGGTATTAGGTCCCCTGTTGTTTCTTATATACATAATGACCTAGATTTAGGTATAACTAGTAGGATAAGTAAATTCGCAGACGATACTAAAATGGGGAGATCAATTGATTCAGATAGCGATATAGAGTGCCTCCAAAGGGATCTAGATACCTTACATGAATGGTCAGTAAATTGGCAGATGAAGTTTAACATTGACAAATGCAAGGTATTAAAGATAGGGAAGATGCAAACAAATGTTAAATATAAACTAGCTAATTTAGAATTAGAAAATTCAGACTGCGAGAAAGATCTAGGTGTGTTTGTTAGCAATGATTTGAAGCCTAGAAAACAGTGTATAAGCGTTCGTAATAAGGCAAACAGGATTCTCGGGTTCATCTCTAGGAGTGTGAGTAACAGAACTGCTGATGTTATCTTAAAACTTTACTTGTCATTAGTGAGACCCCATATGGATTATGCTGTCCAATTTTGGTGTCCTTATTACAGAATGGACATAGATTCATTGGAGAGAGTACAGCGTAGAATGACAAAAATGATCCATAATATTAGAAATCTTCCGTATGAAGAAAGGTTGAAGAAATTAGGTTTACATTCGTTAGAGAGACGCAGAGTTAGAGGGGATATGATAGAGGTGTTCAAGTGGGTTAGTGGGATTAACAAAGGGGACATGACAAATGTACTAAAGCTCAGTGATAGCGAAAGAACTCGTACCAATGGTTTCAAATTAGATAAATTTCGTTTCAGAAAAGATATAGGCAAATATTGGTTTGGTAACAGAGTTGTAGATGGGTGGAATGGACTACCAAGTGCTATAGTGGGATCTAAAACTGTAGGGAGCTTTAAGATAAAATTGGATAAGCATATGGACGAGAAGGGTTGGGTGTGAAGGGGGATCAGCCGGGTTGGGCCAATCAGCGCTCTGCAGACCCCCATAATCCTGCGTTAATCTCTAACCGTTTTGGTAGGATGATCCTCAGGGTATTAGAGTGTTGAGCCTATAATTGGGCTTTGTAATTGATTTGGGGTTGTGTGGGACAGGGATCTGCCTTGCTTAGGCCAATCGGCTTTCTGCAGACTCCCATTTTCTTATGTTCTTATGTTCTTATGTTCTTATTAGCGGACCCTATGGTCAAAAAATTAAGTCGATCCAGGTGTCCAAATGAGTGTATCCCTTCTCAGGCACCTGTCATCTTAAGTCAGGAAGAGACGTCAAACTTGGTAGACACATACGATAATTTTATCAAGTCAGTATTCAATGCGCAAAATAAATATATCCCCAAAAGAAATTAGATCTAGGAAAAAAGAGAGGAATATATAGAAAAATTAAGAAAGGCAAAATTCATCTACTTGTTTACTATCAGAATCTATCACGAAAGGTAAAAAAGGATATTAGGAAAGAAAAAAGAAATTATGAAATTAAGGTTGCCAATGACTCAAAAAATAATCCTAAAGCTTTTTTCCAACTATGTAAATGCAAGGTTAGAGACGTAATTGGTCCCCTTAAAACTTCGATAGGAGAAATGACAGAAAATGATTTAGAAATGTGCAGTACATTAAATAGTCAATTTCTTTCCATTTTCACAAATTAAAATTTGGCACAGTTTCCAGAAGTTCGTAAGGTATATAGCGATAGTATAGACAATAGGTTAAGTACGGTTACTATAAGTAGAAATTATGTGCTTAAGGAAATTGACAGACTGAAACCTCACAAATCGCCTGGTCCTGATGAGGTATATGCTAGAGTTGTTGTTGTTGTTCCCTAAGCTGCCTGGCCGAACAGCCCCGAGTCCCTGAGGAAGGCCATGGCCATGATCGGGCTTTCCCACAGAGCTCTCATTGAGTGTAGATTGTGTTGTTGGCATAAGTGGTTGTGTGAAATGCAGTCTTCTATGATGTGTTTAATGGTATGGGGTGCTGTGTTACATCCCGGGCAGGCGTCGACAACGGAGTCATCCAGTCTCTTCTGATAGCTCAGGAGAGCTGGATGGATATGCTAGAGTATTAAAAGAATGCAGAGATGAGTTAAGTTACCCATTAACATTTCTATTTAACAATTCATTAGAAACAGGTATAGTTCCAGAAGCTTGGAAGCTTGCAAATGTAGTTCCGATCTTCAAAAAAGGTGATAAATCAATAGCATCCAATTACCGTCCCATTAGTCTCACTTCAATCATAGGAAAGCTACTAGAGTCAATTATTGCTAGGAAAATGAGAAACCACTTAGAAACATTTTACTTAATCAATTCTCAGCATGGATTCACTCAGGGACGGTCTTGCCTTACAAATTTGCTTAGTTTTTTCTCAGAGGTATATGAAGCAGTAGATAATGACAAGTCATATGATATTATATATTTAGATTTCAGTAAAGCTTTCGACAGAGTCCCTCATGAGAGATTGATGAGAAAGGTTGAGGCACATGGAATAGGTGGGGCGTTGTTAGGATGGATTAGGTCATGGCTAACTGGTAGGAAGCAGAGAGTCAGCATAAATGGTACCAAGTCAGAATGGGGAGCAGTCAAAAGTGGTGTCCCCCAGGGATCTGTATTAGGTCCTCTGTTGTTTATTATATACATAAATGACCTTGATTTAGGTATAACTAGTAGGATAAGTAAATTTGCAGACGATACCAAAATGGGGAGAAAATTTATTCAGATAGAGATATAGAGTGTCTGCAAAGGGATCTAGATACCTTACACGAATGGTCAGTAAATTGGCAGATGAAGTTTAACATTGACAAATGAGAGGTATTAAAGATAGGGAAGATGCATACAAATGTTAAATATAAACTAGCTAAAATGGAATTAGAAAACTCAGACTGTGAGAAAGATCTAGGTGTGTTTGTTAGCAATGATTTGAAGCCTAGAAAACAATATATAAGCGTTCGTAACAAGGCAAACAGGATTCTCGGGTTCATATCTAGGAGTGTGAGTAACAGAACTGCTGATGTTATCTTAAAACTTTACTTGTCATTAGTGAGACCCCATATGGATTATGCTGTTTAATTTTGGTGTCCTTATTACAGAATGGACATAGATTCATTGGAGAGAGTACAACGTAGAATGACAAAAATGATCCATAATATTAGACATTTTCCGTATGAAGAAAGGTTGAAGAAATTAGGCTTACATTCGTTAGAGAGACGCAGAGTTAGAGGGGATATGATAGAGGTATTCAAGTGGGTTAGTTGGATTAATAAAGGGGACAAGAAAAATGTACTAAAGATCAGTGATAGCGAAAGAACTCGTACAAATGGTTTCAAATAAGATAAATTTCGTTTCAGAAAAGATATAGGCAAATATTGGTTTGGTAACAGAGTTGTAGATGGGTGGAATAGGCTACCAAGTGATATAGTGGGATCAAGAACGATAGGGAGCTTTAAGATACAATTACATAGGCATATGGACGAGATGGGTTGGGTGTGAGGGGGCTCTACCAGGTGTGGGCCAATCGGCGCTCAGCAGACCCCGCAATCTTGTGTAATCCCTGACCATTTTGGTGGGGGCAGTACTCAGGGTGGGTTGGGCCTATGGTTGGGCGTCGTAATTGGGGTTGGGTGTGGCAGGGATCTGCCTTGTATGGGCCGATCGGTTTTTTGCGGACTCCCATGTTCTTATGTTCTTATGTTCTTATATATATATATATATATATATATATATACAGTATATATATTTTTTTTTATTTTTTATTTTTTATTTTTATTTTTTTTTTTAAAGAAACAATGAACGGAGGAAGGAAAAACACAGATAAAACAAAAAGGTCCATGTGCCTAAAGGCATCCTGCATTCATAAAATGTTTGTTACAACTGGATTTAAACATTTGTAAATTGTAAGTTTGTGGAAAGCAATTCGAGGGAAGTGAATTCCAAAGAGTAGTAGCTCTGGGGATAAATGAATTCTGATAAGCAGAAGTTCTGCATTGTGGAGGAGAAAGTGTAAATTCATGGGGGCTCTCAGCTGCCCTAGTTCTACGGGGAAAGATGTGGAGAGGCGGCACAATTGAAGCAAGTTCCTCGGAACAATTGCTATGAAAATATCTGTAGAATAATGCAAGGGATGCAACGTTTCTTCGTATGGATAATGTAGGAAGGTCCTGTGTGATTGCAGGGTTATTGAATAATCTAATAGCTTTATTTTGAATTTTGTCCAACTGCCTCAATGCAACCACTCCACTTCCACCCCACAGAGGTGAACAGTAATCCATCTGAGAACGCACATGACTTTTATATATTACGGCCAACTGCTCGTCAGTGAAGAATTCTCGAACTCTGTACAGGAGTCCCAGTTTTTTAGAGGCATTCTTAGCAATGCTTCTAACATAATGTGTCCAGCTCAAGTTAGTAGTTAATGTTACATCGAGAATGTCAATACTAGGGGAAGTGGGAATATTTACATAATTAAAACATATATGGGAGTCAGTGAGATTCTGTCGGTTAGAAAATTGAATGTACTTGGTTTTCTGTGCATTAAAGGAAGCTAGATTCTTTTGTCCCCATCCATTAATTCTAGAAAGGTCCTGGTTCAGAGAAATTGCAGTGTTTATTTTTGAATTTATAAGATCGGGTTGGGTGAAAGAATTGGTAAATGTGAAGGAACTGTGGAGTGTTGAGTCATCTGCGTAGGAATGTATTGGATTATGAGTGGTAGATATGAGATCATTGATATGAATGAGGAACAGAATTGGGGCCAAAACTGATCCCTGGGGAACACCAGCATTTATTGAGTGAAATTGAGAATAAAGGCCATCTACCATTATATATACAAGTATATATATTCCTGTATATGTTCACACACACACACACACACATATGTCAAAATCCCACAAGCGACATAAGACAATTGAGGTAATACTCTATGCATTGTTAGTGAGCCTATCTGTTAATAAATGGTATTTCCCGGAAGGGTCAGGTCAAGGTCATATTTAATTAGGCGACTGTGGTCAGGTATGTAAAGTTGGCCAAAAAAAAAAAAAAAAAAAATCCACTCATTGTGCTATATATGGAAGGAGGAATATTATGATTGACTTACACGACTAATGTGTAACAAACCCGCTACTTGGTCATATGAATTAACTACTGTATAAGGAACTACGCCCCTAATATAATCATACTGTTTTCTCCACATAAAGTCACTCAGTGGATACAATTTAATGTGTTAAACTGTATTATCTGGAGAGAGAGAGAGAGAGAGAGAGAGAGAGAGAGAGAGAGAGAGAGAGGAGAGAGAGAGGAGAGAGAGAGGAGAGAGAAGAGAGAGAGGAGAGAGAGAGGAGAGAGAGAGAGAGAGAGAGAGAGAGAGAGAGAGAGAGAGAGAGAGAGAGAGAGAGAGAGAGAGAGAGAGAGAGAGAGAGAGAGAGAGAGGAAACTCTGTACAATTCTATACTGGGGAGCCAGTAAGGTATTCATAATATATAGGGACTTCAAAATGCGCAGATCAGTAGAGTCAATGTTCATAAATAAGCGTAATATTTTTAAATAAAGCTAAGGAACGCACTAGTTAGATTTTATCATGAGAGTTAGTTTTGAAATATCTCCCTGTATCTGTTCTTCTAGATCTACACAAGACCAGTAGTTTGGTCTTGGGATCTACAGGTGTGCATAGGAGAATAGTATAGGAGGGCGGCGGAAGGGTTTGGGGCAGAGGTTACTAATCCTCCTAGAGGATGCCGACCTGACACCCATACCTATTAAGAACATAAGAACATAAGAAAATGGGAGCCTGCAAAAAGCCGATCGGCCCATACAAGGCAGATCCCTGTCACACCCAACCCCAATTACAGGCCCAACTCACTAATACCTTGAGTACCATATATAATACCATATATAGGTCACCCTGTCTTTGTCGAAATTTATGCAAATTATTATGAGAAGAAATCAGTAAGGCATCTCAGAATAATAATGTTTGCATTTTAGGCGACTTTAATCTTCCAGGTATAGACTGGGTTAATCAAACTAGCAATAACGAATCCGAAGATTTTCTTGAAGTAGTACTAGACAACTTTCTCTTTCAATTTGTAAATTCGCCAACTAGAGGATATAATATCCTTGACCTAGTTCTTAGCAACAGAGAAAATTGGGTAACATATTTAGAAGTGGGCGACCAGCTAGGGAACATTGACCATAAATCAATATATTTATCTATAGAATTAAATCATAAACCAAAGGAAAATAAGGTTCTTATCCCTGACTTTAGAAGAGCCAATTTTAGGGGATTAAAACGATCACTCAGAATTAAAGGGGAGGCAGGAGATTTAGATCAAGTATGAATGTCATGATAGGTTATGAATAGGTTATGAATGAGTTATTCATAGGTTATTCATAGGTTATTCATAGGTTATTCATAGGTTATGAATAGGTATGAATAGGTTACATGAATGGTCAGTAAATTGGCTGATGAAGTTTAACATTGACAAATGCAAGGTATTAAAGATAGGGAAGATGCAAACAAATGTTAAATATAAACTAGCTAATTTAGAATTAGAAAATTCAGACTGCGAGAAAGATCTAGGTGTGTTTGTTAGCAATGATTTGAAGCCTAGAAAACAGTGTATAAGCGTTCGTAATAAGGCAAACCGGATTCTCGGGTACATCTCTAGGAGTGTGAGTAGCAGAACTGCTGATGTTATCTTAAAACTTTACTTGTCATTAGTGAGACCCCATATGGATTATGCTGTCCAATTTTGGTGTCCTTATTACAGAATGGACATAGATTCATTGGAGAGAGTACAGCGTAGAATGACAAAAATGATCCATAATATTAGAAATCTTCCGTATGAAGAAAGGTTGAAGAAATTAGGTTTACATTCGTTAGAGAGACGCAGAGTTATAGGGGATATGATAGAGGTGTTCAAGGGGGTTAGTGGGAGTAACAAAGGCGACATGACAAATGTACTAAAGCTCAGTGATAGCGAGAGAACTCGTACCAATGGTTTCAAATTAGATAAGTTTCGTTTCAGAAAAGATATAGGCAAATATTGGTTTGGTAACAGATGGGTGGAATGGACTACCAAGTGCTATAGTGGGATCTAAAACGGTAGGGAGCTTTAAGATGAAATTGGATAAGCATATGGACGAGAAGGGTTGGGTGTGAAGGGGGATCAGCCGGGTTGGGCCAATCAGCGCTCTGCAGACCCCCAGAATCCTGCGTTAATCTCTAACCATTTTGGTAAGATGATCCTCAGGGTGTTAGAGTGTTGAGCCTATAATTGGGCTTTGTAATTGAATTGGGGTTGTGTGGGACAGGGAGCTGCCTTGCTTGGGCCAATCGGCTTTCTGCAGACTCACATTTTCTTATATTCTTATGTTCTTAAGTAAGCCGATTAGTTCCATCAGAACCGAGAGGTCAGGGCCAGGTGGGTCACACAGCTGAGATAGTTAGACAACCAACTGAAAATTTAAATAGTGTGTATAACCAGTTCATCTCTGCCTTACAGAGCGAACAAGATACATATATACCAAAAAGAAAATTTAGATCACATACAAACCAACCAAAATGGATGACAAATAAATTATTAGATCTTATAGGTAGAAAGAGAGGTGTATACAGAAAAATACAGAAAGGCGAAATCCACCTTATAGGATATCACCATAACTTGTCGAGGCAGGTAAAGAAGGAAATTAGGAAGGAAAAAAGAAACTACGAAATCAAGGTAGCAAATGAATCCAAAAACAACCCTAAAGCATTTTATCAATTGTATACATCTAAGGAGTAAGGATAAGGTAAAGGATACAGTAGGGCCCCTTAAGAATGTCATAGGTGAGATTACAGATGATGATTTAGAAATGTGCAATACTCTAAATAGTAATTTCCTTTCTGTTTTTACAAACGAAAATTTAGATCAAGTTCCAGTAGATAACCAAGTTTTTAACGGTAGTATAGACGAAATATTAAGCACAGTTCAGGTCACTAGTGACGAAGTAATTAAGGAAATAGATAGACTAAAACCCCAGAAATCTCCAGGTCCAGATGAGGTGTATGCTAGGGTATTAAAAGAATGCAAGGACGAATTAAGTTACCCATTAACTCACCTATTTAATAATTCACTAGCTTTAGGCTTAGTTCCTGATTCATGGAAGCTCGCAAATATAATTCCGATATTTAAAAAAGGTGATAAGTCCATAGCATCAAATTACCGTCCTATTAGTCTCACATCATTTATAGGGAAATTGCTAGAATCAATTATTGCAAGGAAAATTAGAAACCACTTAGATATGTTCAAGTTAATAAAACCCTCTCAACATGGTTTCACTCCAGGACGATCCTGCCTAACAAATTTACTCAGTTTTTTCTCCGAGGTTTATGAAGCGGTAGATAACGACAAGTCATATGATATAAGAACATAAGAACATAAGAAAATGGGAGTCTGCAGAAAGCCGATTGGCCTAAGCAAGGCAGATCCCTGTCCCACACAACCCCAATTCAATTACAAAGCCCAATTATAGGCTTCACACTCTAATACCCTGAGGATCATCTTACCAAAACGGTTAGAGATTAACGCAGGATTATGGAGGTCTGCAGAGCGCTGATTGGCCCAACCCGGCTGATCCCCCTTCACACCCAACCCTTCTCGTCCATATGCTTATCTAATTTTATCTTAAAGCTCCCTACAGTTTTAGATCCCACTATAGCACTTGGTAGTCCATTCCACCCATCTACAACTCTGTTACCAAACCAATACTTGCCTATATCTTTTCTGAAACGAAATTTATCTAATTTGAAACCATTGGTACGAGTTCTTTCGCTATCACTGAGCTTTAGTACATTTGCCTTGTTCCCTTTGTTAATCCCACTAACCCACTTGAACACCTCTATCATATCCCCTCTAACTCTGCATCTCTCTAACGAATGTAAACCTAATTTCTTCAACCTTTCTTCATACGAAAGATTTCTAATATTATGGATCATTTTTGTCATTCTACGCTGTACTCTCTCCAATGAATCTATGTCCATTCTGTAATAAGGACACCAAAATTGGACAGCATAATCCATGTGGGGTCTCACTAATGACAAGTAAAGTTTTAAGATAACATCAGCAGTTCTGTTACTCACACTCCTAGAGATGAACCCGAGAATCCTGTTTGCCTTATTACGAACGCTTATACACTGTTTTCTAGGCTTCAAATCATTGCTAACAAACACACCTAGATCTTTCTCGCAGTCTGAATTTTCTAATTCTAAATTAGCTAGTTTATATTTAACATTTGTTTGCATCTTCCCTATCTTTAATACCTTGCATTTGTCAATGTTAAACTTCATCTGCCAATTTACTGACCATTCATGTAAGGTATCTAGATCCCTTTGGAGGCACTCTATATCGCTATCTGAATCAATTGATCTCCCTATTTTAGTATCGTCTGCGAATTTACTTATCCTACTAGTTATACCTAAATCTAGGTCATTTATGTATATAAGAAACAACAGGGGACCTAATACCGATCCCTGGGGGACACCACTTTTGACTGCTCCCCATTCTGACTTGGTACCATTTATGCTGACTCTCTGCTTCCTACCAATTAGCCATGACCTAATCCATCCTAACAACGCCCCACCTATTCCATGTGCCTCAACCTTTCTCATCAATCTCTCATGAGGGACTCTGTCGAAAGCTTTACTGAAATCTAAATATATAATATCATATGACTTGTCATTATCTACTGCTTCATATACCTCTGAGAAAAAACTAAGCAAATTAGTAAGGCAATAACGTCCCTGAGTGAATCCATGCTGAGAAGAATTGATTAAGTTAAATGTTTCTAAGTGGTTTCTCAATGTCCAAGCAATAATTTACTCTAGTAGCTTTCCTATGATTGAAGTGAGACTAATGGGACGGTAATTGGATGCTATTGATTTATCAACTTTTTTGAAAATCGGAACTACATTTGCAAGCTTCCAAGCTTCTGGAACTATACCTGTTTCTAATGAATTGTTAAAAAGAAATGCTAATGGGTAACTTAACTCATCTCTGCATTCTTTTAATACTCTAGCATATACCTCATCGGGACCATGCGATTTCTGAGGTTTCAGTCTGTCAATTTCCTTAAGCACATAATTTCTACTTATAGTAACCGTACTTAACCTATTTTCTATACTATCACTATATACCTTACAGACTTCTGGAATCTGTGCCAAAATTTCATTAGTGAAAATGGATAGAAACTGACTATTTAATGTACTGCACATTTCTAAATAATGTTCTGTCATTTCTCCTATCGAAGTTTTAAGGGGGCCTATTTTATCTCTAACTTTAGATTTATATAGCTGGTAAAAAACATTAGGGTTATTTTTGGAGTCATTGGCTATCCTGATTTCATAATTTCTTTTGTCTCTCCTTATACCTTTTTTAACCTCTCTTGATAGATTCTGATAGTAAGCAAGTAGGTGAATTTCGCCTTTCTTAATTTTTCTATATATTCCTCTCTTGTTTCCTAGAAGGTCTAATAGTCTATTATTCATCCATTTTGGGTTGGTTCTGTGTTGATCTAAATTTTCTTTTGGGGATATATTTATTTTGCGCATTGTGGAGTGAAGAAATACAATTATTATATGTAGCTGTCAAATTACCCTGAGTTAAGACAGGTATCTGAGAGAGAGTATGTTCATTAGCGCACCTGGGTCCACTTAATAGTTTAACCATAGGATCGACTCTTAAGGCTCTTCTTAATCCACCATAATTGGCTTTTCTGAAATCTGGGATAAGTGTCGTATTCTCTTTAGCCTTTCATGTCCATTGTATGTTAAAATAAATTGATTTATGATCACTATTTCCTAGTTGGTCTCCTATCTCTACATTATTTATCATTTGTTCATTATTACTGAGAACTAAATCGAGGATATTATTACCTCTAGTAGGGGAGTCTATGAATTGAAATACAAAACTATCCTGTACCGCCTCAATACACTCTTTTGAATCTGAGTCACCGATTTGATGCTGCCAATCAATATTCGGAAAATTAAAATTCCCCATAATACACACATTGCTATACCTTGACGCTATTTTCACTTCCTGCCATAAAGCTGTACCTTCGTTTCTACTCATATTTGGTGGTCTATAAATAACTCCAATAATTATGGTCTTACGACCTTCGCTAACCTCTACCCCAACATTTTCGTTATCAGTATTTAGTCTAATACCTGATTTAATACAGCTTTTTAAAGAACTAACAAGCACTGCTATTCCGCCGCCCCTCCTACTTGTTCGGTCGCGTTTAAACAAACTATATCCTGGTATATGGAATTTTGCTAAAAAAATAATTAAAGCTAAAGAACGGCGACATAACCCGCTCAAATGGTTTCAAGTTAGATAAGTTTAGATTTAGGAAAGATATAGGAAAGCACTGGTTTGGAAATAGAGTTGTTAACATGTGGAATGTACTGCCCAGAACAGTAATTAGCTCAGAAACAGTTGAAAGCTTTAAGCCTAAGTTGGATTCCCATATGGGTGATATGGGCTGGGTGTGAATGGGAGCTGCATCATGTGGGCAGCATGACCATATGCAGTTTCCCGCGATCTTATGACCTTATGTTGTTATGTAATTGGGGTTGGGTGTGACATGGATCTGCCTTGTGTGGGCCGATCGGCTTTTTGCAGACTCCCATTTTCTTATGTTCTTACCCCACCAAAACGGTCAGAGATTAACACAAGATAACGGGGGTCTGCTGAGCGCCGATTGGCCCACACCTGGTAGATCCCCTTCACACCCAACCCATCTCGTCCATATGCCTATCTAATTTTATCTTAAAGCTCCCTATCGTTCTTGATCCCACTATATCACTTGGTAGCCTATTCCACCCATCTACAACTCTGTTACCAAACCAATATTTGCCTATATCTTTTCTGAAACGAAATTTATCTAATCTATAACCATTTGTTCGAGTTTTTTCGCTATCACTGAGCTTCAGTACATTTTTCATGTCTCCTTCATTTACCCCACTGAACCACTTGAACACTTTTATCATATCCCCTCTAATTCTATAAAGCCCCCCACCACCAAGCCCTTACTCGCTCTGACCTAGATACAAACACCTCCGTAATTGATAAAGAGACAGAACCCAGAAGACTTGCTATACTTGAAGCCCTATATATTCAAACTCTTAATCCTTCCATAAATAATCAAACTCTCGACCTCCAAATACTCCCATCAGCTAAACGTTACTCTCAAACACCCCCTAACATTACTCACCTTACCACCCCGACTCTGCCCTTGCTCCCCTTACCGTCCCCCCCACTACTTCATTTAACCAACGCACGCCGCCTCTCAACCCTACGCTTCAAACTGGACCAGAAAATCGAGATACAACTGGCCCCCCCCCTCTCGCCCAGCAGACCCCCTACGACAACATCTAGCATCTACGAACCCTCCCAGCCAACCAGGAGGCAGAAAAAGCGCGCGCCTCATTGGTCGCCAACTAGCCAATCATATGCTAGCCAACACCCAATAAACCTTACTATGATCTACCTAATAATATGTATAAATAAGTTGTTATGTTATATCCTATTCACTTACCTTCCATTCCCTGAAGATGATAGTTGTCTATTGAAACGCGTCGGATCATCATGAATTTTGCTCACCTTTTGCACAATCTCCCAGAACACCTGAGAATTGCTGTTCGTTCTATTGAAAGTCTTAATAATAAAATAATTAATGCTGATACATGTATTTCCTTCAACCTCGCCTGCCTTAAAGAAAATGTATTACCTGGCTACACCAACATATATATATATATACTGTATATATTAATTACGGAAGAAAATGAAGCGAGAGGGCTGATCGACCTCAATTTGATCAGCCGTAATAGTCCACCCCCAAACCAAACCTGCCCCACATGGCAGACACATTTGGTCACAGGATTATTCGTGGACAGTTTACAGTGAGGTGGCGTGAATCCTGGAACACTTATGCAAGACCTTCACTGTACAATTGTGATAGGAGTAGAACACGGATTTGTATTACCTTGTCATGAATCAAAGGACTCAAGACACAACGTAAATGTTACGAGACAGCCTTCATGTTAACCTGTCAATGTTGTCTAGGTCCAAGTCATCATTGTAAATACACCTCATTCTATGGTGACCAGTGTGGTGATCAAGTTTGGCTGTAGTGTCATGATAATAGTGTGCCTTTGGTTGGCCCGTGTAAGACCTTGGAATGTACATTTGATGAAACCTGCTACTCCAGAGACCACACCGAATATATATATATATATATATATATATATATATACTGTATATATATAGGCCTATATATATATATATGTAAATTATCGTTGGTTCGTATGTAACACACTGTATATGGGTGCCAACATATTCAGGTACGGTAACCTATACAGTATATATATATATATATATATATATATATATATATTATTATATATATATATATATATATATACTGTATATATAAGGCATATATATATATATATATATATATATATGTACATTATCGTTGGTTCGTATGTAACACACTGTATATGGGTGCCAACATATTCAGGTACGGTAACCTATACAGTATATTCAGGTACGGTAACCTATACAGTATATTCAGGTACGGTAACCTATACAGTATATTCAGGTACGGTAACCTATACAGTATATTCAGGTACGGTAACCTATACAGTATATTCAGGTACGGTAACCTATACAGTATATTCAGGTAACCTATACAGTATATTCAGGTACGGTAACTATACAGTATATTCAGGTACGGAACCTATTCAGGTACGGTAACCTATACAGTATATTCAGGTACGGTAACCTATACAGTATATTCAGGTACGGTAACCTATACAGTATATGCTGTGAAGGTGTGACTAGATTTAATTCAGTAAAGGTGTCTTTATAGTTTAAGAACCAGTATGACGTTTTTCATTATTCCTATACTGTTATTATGCGCGAGTAAAATATTTTACCATTTGTGGTATATCCTCAACAACCCTTGTACCAGGCTCACCTGTTGTCACCTGCATGTAGCGGAAACAATTGTTATGTCAATAATCCAAGAACCAATAGAGGTTTTTATTATATTATCAATATTTTCTTAGACGATATGGCTGTAGCCCTACATTGTATGAATAACTTACTCAAAACTATATAACTTGTACATAATAGTCGTATATAATAAAGACGACTTGTATGGACATTAACACGGAAATCTCCAGAGAGTCTACAGGCCCAAACTAAGCAGTTCCCTTTCACACCTAACCAATATCATCCATAATTACGTTTAACACTTTTCATCGTTACTTAACTGATTAAAGTACTAGGCTATCTATTCCAAATGATTCACAACCCTGTGTCCAAAGCAAAAGCAGAAGTTATGTAGTTAGAAACCATTTGTAAGGGCTATTTCGCAATCATTCAGCTTTTATACTTTACTGTCGCCTGAGTTTATGCTCTCTGCTCGTTTAAACACCTCTATCATATCTACTCTACATTATCGTCTTTCTAATGAATGTAAGCCGACGGTTTTAACCTCGTCTCATACGATAAATATCAAATATTGTGGACAATTGTTGTCATAATACGTTGGATTCCCTCTAGAAAGTTTACCTACATTCTATAATAAGGGCACCGTATATGAACGACACAATCCATAATTATGAGGTATCACTAAGTAATATTTCAAGATAACGTCAGCAGTTCAGTAACTCACATTCCGAAAGATGAATCCGATAATCCTGTTTGCCTTGTTTTCTAGGTTTCAGATCATTGCTAAGAAACATAAGAACATAAGAACATTAGAAAATGGGAGTGCTCAAAAAGCCGATCGGCCCATACAAGGCAGATCCCTGTCACACACAACCCCAATTACAAGGCCCAATTATAGGCCCAACTCACGAATACCTTGAGTACTGCCCCCACCAAAATGGTCAGGGATTAACACAAGATTACGGGGGTCTGCTGAACGCCGATTGGCCCACACCTGGTAGATCCCCCTCACACCCAACCCATCTCGTCCATATGCCTATCTAATTTTATCTTAAAGCTCCCTATCGTTCTTGATCCCACTATATCACTTGGTAGCCTATTCCACCCATCTACAACTCTGTTACCAAACCAATATTTGCCTATATCTTTTCGGAAACGAAATTTATCTAATTTGAAACCATTTGTACGAGTTCTTTCGCTATCACTGAGCTTTAGTACATTTTTCATGTCCCCTTTATTAATCCCACTAACCCACTTGAATACCTCTATCATATCCCCTCTAATTCTGCGTCTCTCTAACGAATGTAAGCCTAATTTCTTCAACCTTTCTTCAAACGGAAAATTTCTAATATAATGGATCATTTTTGTCATTCTACGTTGTACTCTCTCCAATGAATCTATGTCCATTCTGTAATAATGACACCAAAATTGAACATCATAATCCATATGGGGTCTCACTAATGACAAGTAAAGTTTTAAGATAACATCAGCAGTTCTGTTACTCACACTCCTAGATATGAACCCAAGAATCCTGTTTGCCTTGTTACGAACGCTTATACATTGTTTTCTAGGCTTCAAATCATTGCTAACAAACACACCTAGATCTTGCTCACAGTCTTAGCTTTCAAATTCCATATTAGCTAGTTTATATTTAACATTTGTATGCATCTTCCCTATCTTTAATACCTTGCATTTGTCAATGTCAAACTTCATCTGCCAATTTACTGACCATTCGTGTAAGGTATCTAGATCCCTTTGCAGACTCTCTATATATCTATCTGAATCAATTTGTCTCCCCATTTTGGTATCGTCTGCAAATTTACTTATCCTACTAGTTATACCTAAACCAAGGTCATTTATGTATATAATAAATAACAGAGGACCTAATACAGATCCCTGGGGGACACCACTTTTGACTGCTCCCCATTCAGACTTGGTACCATTTATGCTGACTCTCTGCTTCCTACCAATTAGCCATGACCTTATCCATCCTAACAACGCCCCACCTATTCCATGTGCCTCAACCTTTCTCATCAATCTCTCATGAGGGACTCTGTCGAAAGCTTTACTGAAATCTAAATATATAATATCATATGACTTGTCATTATCTACTGCTTCATATACCTCTGAGAAAAAAACTAAGCAAATTAGTAAGGCAAGACCGTCCCTGAGTTAATCCATGCTGAGAAGAATTGATTAAGTTAAATGTTTCTAAGTGGTTTCTCATTTTCCTAGCAATAATTGACTCTAGTAGCTTTCCTATGATTGAAGTGAGACTAATGGGACGGTAATTGGATGCTATTGATTTATCACCTTTTTTGAAGATCAGAACTACATTTGCAAGCTTCCAAGCTTCTGGAACTATACCTGTTTCTAATGACTTGTTAAATAGAAATGTTAATGGGTAACTTAACTCATCTCTGCATTCTTTTAATACTCTAGCATGTACTGTACCTCATCAGGACCAGGCTATTTATGAGGTTTCAGTCTGTCAATTTCCTTAAGCACATAATTTCTACTTATAGTAACCGTACTTAACCTATTTTCTATACTATCGCTATATACCTTACGGACTTCTGGAAACTGTGCCAAATTTTCATTAGTGAAAACGGGTAGAAATTGACTATTTAATGTACTGCACATTTCTAAATAATTTTCTGTCATTTCTCCTATCGAAGTTTTAAGGGGACCAATTACATCTCTAACCTTGGATTTATATAGTTGGTAAAAAGCTTTAGGATTATTTTTTGAGTCATTGGCAACCTTAATTTCATAATTTTTTTTTTTTTCCTAATATCCTTTTTTACCTGTCGTGATAGATTCTGATGGTAAGCAAGCAGGTGAATTTCGCCTTTCTTAATTTTTCTATATATTCCTCTCTTTTTTCCTAGAAGATCTAATAGTCTATTATTCATCCATTTGGGTTGGTTCTGTGTTGATCTAAATTTTCTTTTTGGGGATATATTTCTTTTGTGCATTGAATACTGACTTGATAAAATTATCGTATGTATCTACCAAGTTTGACGTCTCTTCCTGACTTAAGATGACAGGTGCCTGAGAAGGGATACACTCATTTGGACACCTGGATCTACTTAATTTTTTGACCATAGGGTCCGCTAATAGGGTTCTTCTTAACTCACCATAATTGGCTTTTCATAAGAAAATGGGAGTCTGCAGAAAGCCGATTGGCCACACAAGGCAGATCCATCTCACACCCAACCATAACTATGAGGCCTAATTATAGGCCCAACTCACTATAACATCGTGAGGACCGATCTCACCTTCACGGTCAGAGGTCAATATAAGAAAAGAAAACGGGGGTCTGCAGAACGTCGATTGGTCCACACACAACAGATCCCCTTCACACCCAACCCCTTTCGTCCGTATGCCCCTATCTAATTCTATCTTAATGCTCTCTATTGTTCTTGATCCCCCTATAGTACTTGGTAGCCTATTCCACCTATCTACAACTCTGTTACCAAACCAATATTTACTTATATCTTTTCTGAATCGAAATGTGTCTAATTTGAAACCATTTGATCGAGTTCTTTCGCAATCGCTGAGCTTTAGTACATCTTTCATGTCCCCTTTGTTAATCTCACTAACCCACTTGAACACCTATATCATATCCCCTCTAACTCTGCGTCTCTCTAACGAATGTAAGCCTAATTTCTTCAACCTTTCTTCATATGGAAGATTTCATATACTATGGATAATTGTTGTCATTCTACGTTGTACTCTCTCCAAGGAATCAATGTCCATTTTGTAATAGGGACACCAACATTGGACAGAGTAATCCATATGTGGTCTTACTAACGCTAGTTTTATTTATGATTACGTCTGCTGTTCTATTACACTTCTAGATTTAAATCCGATAACTCTAATTGCCTTATTTCGAGCACTAATGTATTGATTTCTAGGTTTTAAATCACAGTTGACTACCAAATCTTTGTCATTATCGGAGTTTCTTATATTCACATATATCTTGCATTGTCTATCGATTTCCCAAATCCCAAATTGTACTACACTGCATTTATCTACATTGAACTTCATCTGCCAATTAACTGCCCATTCGTGTAGTGTATCTAGATCTCTTTGGAGAGCAAATCTCTCAGTTTATGTAATCCGTACTAGATATGATTATATAATTATATATACATAAAATAACCAATGAATATGGTTCATGAATATACATATACATATATATCCCTTCCCCAGGTTTTGCACTAGGCCATCAGGGCTGCCATCGGGGTTGCAATATATCCACTACACCATGAGGTGGTAAAACCCACAAAATGGCAAAATAGCCTTATGCAAAATATATCTATTTTCTGTAGAGAATTATAATTCATAATGGTTAATGGCCTTATTGTGTAGTGGATATTATATCCGAGACGTCAACCCTGATCAACATATACTGTACATATATAATGTACATAGACGTCAACCCTGATCAACATATACTGTACATATATAATGTACATAGACGTCAACCCTGATCAACATATACTGTACATATATAATGTATAAAGGTTTTACAAATTCACCATTAAAAAAAAAAAACAAAAAAAAAAAAAAAAAAACCAACAATGTAGATTATAATCAAAGAAAAACACTGGACAATATGTACAAAATATGCCCGCTATGGCTGTCGCCCTACAGTACAACTTTTGAAAAGAATAACAAATAAACAAATAAATAAAATATTGAAATAATCAAAGCCAATGCTAGATAGAACAATTTAAAGCGTCATAAAATGGTTATGAATTATAAACAAAGCTAAAGAGGACAAATATAATAATAAAATTCACAAAGTTTGACTTGGAGAAGTTGCCCACTGACCTCTGACCAGTGCGGACGTCCACAGTGACCGCTAGTGAACCTGTTTACCCCTTAGTGTGGTGCTAGTGAATGTTTCTTAGTGAAACATGGCTTGTGTTGATGAGATTTCTACCTCCTCCCATGTTCTCCAGCTTTGTCTTGCTTTGCAGGAAAGGCTGGACAATGTGGAGCAGGAGATTCAATGTCTAAAAGATGAAAACTTGGCCTTGAAACTAGCCATGGTGGAGAAGAAGAGTGAGGCTAGTTTTCCTAGGGATCGTGAAACTCCCTGGAAAGTGGTTGCGACAAGTGCAACGACCTGCAAGCTGAAAAGGGACCCACTCAAGACCAGCAACAAGTTCATCACCTTACCTGATGAATGTGATGGAGAACAAGTGAAGGATAGCGAGGCTGGGAGTGATAGCGAGGCTGGGAGTGTTTTCAGGGGCGAGGAAAACACAGTAAGGGAGGTAAGGAAACTACAAATAAAGGTAAGTGTAAGCTTATCAATGTTGTTGGAGACTCTATGGTTAGGTATTTAGGTGACAATCTCTCCACCAAAGTTAGGAAGCTGGAGTGTCTCCCCGGGGCAGGTATAGGTAGAGTTTGTGAGAGATTGGAGGACGACATTGACGACTTTGGAGATAAACCCATAGTCGTACTTAGTGCAGGTAGCAATGACGTAGGAAAGCTTACCAGTGTTGAACTGCGTAAGTTGTATAGGGTAGCCTTAGATAAGATTAGGATGAAGGGTGGGATTCCCATTGCTTTCTCTATCTTGCCAAGAAGAGGTGTCGGACGTGAATGGTTGTCCAGAGCAATTGGTTTTAATTGCTGGCTGGCAAAGCTGTGCAAAGAGTTGTCATTAGGCTACCATTCATAGACAACTGGAGCCTCTACTACGGTAACGATAGCTTGTACGCAACAAGGGCCGGGGTGCATTTAAGTAGGAAAGGGATAGGGATGCTAGGAAAGTTAGTCGATAGAGCAGTTGAGGTGGGTTTTTAAATTGGAAATGCCCCATCAAAAGAAAACAAAATAAATTAGGTGATAGAAAAAATAGTCAGGAAAGGAAATTAGATGTTATTAATAACAGTGAAACAATAGGTGACAATGCAGTAATAGAAGTTAGTCATATAAATAGTGGTACAATATCTACCTTAGTACAAGATAATAACAACAGTCAAATAGATACTAATAGAAGAAAAGAAGGTCCACCAGACACCAGTAAAATTGAGATTATATTACACAAACTGTAGAAGTTTATGTAATAAAATAGACTAACTTAGAGCACTTGTTAGCAATGAAAATATAGACATAATAGCGCTTACTGAAACATTGATTAATACAGAATCCAAGCATTTTTTAGCAGAATTTGATATACCAGGATATAGTTTGTTTAAATATGACCGAACAAGTAGGAGGGGCGGCGGTATAGCAGTGTTTGTCAGGAGTTCATTAAAATGCTGTACTAAGTCAGGTATTAGGCTAAATAATGATAACGAAAATGTTTGGGTAGAGGTTAGCGAAGGTAGCGAGACCATAGTTATTGAAGTAATTAATAGACCACCAAATATGAGTAGAAATGAAGGTAAATCTTTATGGCAGGAAGTGAAAATAGCATCAAGGTTTAGCAATGTGTGGATTATGGGGGATTTTAATTTTCCGAAGATAGATTGGCAGCATCAGATCGGCGACTCAGATTCTGAGGAGTTTATTGAGGCGGTACAAGATAGTTTTTTATTTCAATTCATTGACTCGCCGACTAGAGGTAATAATATCCTTGATTTAGTTCTCAGTAATAATGAACATATGATACATAATGTTGAGATAGGGGACCAACTAGGAAATAGTGATCACAAATCTATTTATTTTAATATACAATGGACAGGAAATGCTAAAGAGAATCCGTCACTTATCCCAGATTTCAGAAAAGCCGATTATGGTGGGATAAGAAGAGCCTTAACCCTCCTGGCCCGAGCAGGCCCTCCTAAGGACACCACGAAAGAAGGGCAGGAACCCGGGTGTCCTTACCTGGACAGTAAGCTTGAAAGCCTATTCAGCTTGGTCTGAACGCCGTGCGTCCGACGCATGTAAACAAAGCCGATCGTTGCGTCATCGCACCTCCGAAAATAATAAGGAGACGTCGGATCAATGTTATTGTTGTGACGTCAGATGAAATTAGTGTCTGAAAAGCTCCGATATTGTCAACATCGCGGCAAAATTCGCTCCACGGAAATCGTCATCACATCTGAACCAGTTGACTTAGAGAGCTCTACTCAACGCCAGTCAACAAATTGGAAACCGCACTACGTTTATAGATGCGTGGGAAATTTCTAGCAGTTAAACTAAACAAAAATACGGTAGCCTAGGCCTAGACGTTTTTCGGCCAGATCGCCCGGGTAGCCCACACTGTCCTTTGGAGGTCCTGCCCGGGCCAGGAGGGTTAAGGGTGGACCCTATTGTTAAACAATTAAGTCAGGATAAGCCAGAGTTAAGCTTGACAGCTACATATGAACAGTATATTTCTTCACTTCACAATGCGCAAAATAAATATATCCCCAAAAGAAGATTTAGATTGATACAGAACCAACCAAAATGGATGAATAATAAACTAATAGATCTTATAGGAAAAAAGAAAGGAATATATAGAAAAATTAAGAAAGGCGAAACTCACCTACTTATTTACTATCAGACTCTATCAAGACAGGTCAAAAAGGAAATTAGGACAGCAAAAAGAAATTATGAAATCAGGATAGCCAACGACTCAAAAAATAACCCTAAAGCTTTTTACCAACTATATAAATCTAAAGTTAGAAATGTAATAGGCCCCCTTTAAACTTCGATAGTAGAAATGACAGAATATGATTTAGAAATGTGCAGTACATTAAATAGTCAGTTTCTATCCGTTTTCACTAATGAAAATTTGGCACAGATTCCAGAAGTCAGTAAGGTATATAGCGATAGTATAGAAAATAGGTTAAGTACGATTACTATAAGTAGAAATGATGTGCTTAAGGAAATTGACAGACTGGAGCCTCAGAAATCACCTGGTCCTGATGAGGTATATGCTAGAGTATTAAAAGAATGCAGAGATGAGTTAAGTTACCCATTAACATTTCTTTTTAACAAGTTATTAGAAACAGGTATAGTTCCAGAAGCTTGGAAGCTTGCAAATGTAGTTCCGATCTTCAAAAAAGGTGATAAATCCATAGCATCAAATTATCGTCTCATTAGTCTCACTTCAATCATAGGAAAGCTACTAGTCAATTATTGCTAGGACAATGAGAAACCACTTAGAAACATTTAACTTAATCAATTCTTCTCAGCATGGATTCACTCAGGGACGTTCTTGCCTTACTAATTTGCTTAGCTTTTTCTCAGAGGTATATGAAGCAGTAGATAATGACAAATTATATGATATTATATATTTATATTTCAGTAAAGCTTTCGACAGAGTCCCTCATGAGAGATTGATGAGAAAGGTTGAGGCGCATGGAATAGGTGGGGCGTTGTTAGGATGGATTAGGTCATGGCTAATTGGTAGGAAGCAGAGAGTCAGCATAAATGGTACTAAGTCAGAGTGGGAATCAGTCAAGAGTGGAGTCTCCCAGGGATCTGTATTGGGTCCTCTTGTTATTTATCATTTACATAAATTACCTTGATTTAGGTATAACTAGTAGGATAAGTAAATTCGCAGACGATACCAAAATAGGGAGACCAATGGATTCAGATAGCGACATAGAGTGCCTCCAAAGGGATCTAGATACCGTACACGAATGGTCAGTAAAGTGGCAGATGAATTTTAACATTGACAATTTTTTTTTTTTTTTTTTTTTTTAAGAGACAATGAACGGAGGAAGGAAAAACACAGATAAAACAAAAAGGTCCATGTGCCTAAAGGCATCCTCCATTCATAAAATGTTTGTAACAACTGGATTTAAACATTTGTTGATTGTAAGTTTGTGGAAAGCAATTCGAGGGAAGTGAATTCCAAAGAGTAGTAGCTCTGGGGATAAATGAATTCTGATAAGCAGAAGTTCTGCATTGTGGAGGAGAAAGTGTAAATTCATGGGCGCTCTCAGCTGCCCTAGTTCTACGGGGAAAGATGTGGAGAGGCGGCACAATTGAAGCAAGTTCCTCGGAACAATTGCTGTGAAAATATCTGTAGAATAATGCAAGGGATGCAACGTTTCTTCGTATGGCTAATGTAGGAAGGTCCTGTGTGATTGCAGGGTTATTGATTAATCTAATAGCTTTATTTTGAATTTTGTCCAACTGCCTCAATGCAACCACTCCACTTCCACCCCACAGAGGTGAACAGTAATCCATCTGAGAGCGCACATGACTTTTATATATTACGGCCAACTGCTCGTCAGTGAAGAATTCTCGAACTCTGTACAGGAGTCCCAGTTGTTTAGAGGCATTCTTAGCAATGCTTCTAACATAATGTGTCCAGCTCAAGTTAGTAGTTAATGTTACACCGAGAATGTCAATACTAGGGGAAGTGGGAATATTTACATCATTAAATGCAAGGTATTAAAGATAAGGAAGACGAATACTAATGCAAAATATAAACTAGCTAATGCTGAATTAGAAAACTCAGACTGCGAGAAAGATTTGAGTGTGTTTGTTAGCAACGATTTGAAACCTAGAAAACAGTGTATAAGCGTACTGTTACGGACTAGGGTTCAAACCCACAACATCATGAATAAATGATTAACTCCAATGAAAAGGCAACACAACTTATCACCGTGGTATTATAAGAATGGAAGTTAACCACCCAAAACTAGACTGCAAGGTTAATATTATCCTCCAGAGAAACCCTATTATTATATTACCCTATTGCTATACAACAAGTCAATCAGAATCATATTAATGACATTAAGTTTTCTTTAAATGTCAGTAGAATAATTTACGCTTTCGTAAATCCTTAAGGGTTTATATGTAAGGAACCACAATAATATCTAAGGTATTTAAATCTTTAAGTTAATTTGAAAGTGAAAGATAGTAGGCTACATGAAAATAAATAAGGTAGGTATGGATGAAAAGATAATTTAAAAGTATGGATATTATTTACATATAAATTACACTTTATACATCACACCTATCCTTACATTCACACAATTCAACATAATCATGCAATACAAAATAATAATACTTATCTATAGAGAGATAGTTATACAAGGCAGGACAAACTCTCAGGATGACCCATGGTGAGGTCTAGGCGAAGCAGAGGCGTGAGGAGAACTGACTTTATTCATATTCTATCGAATCCTTGCATGGTCAGTAAAGTTATCGTACTGGACTAAAATACAACTACTCTCTCTCCAATCAAACAACTTAAATCAACTAATAATTATATAGAATACTTCATTAAAATATATAAGTGAAGAGTAAAACATTCAATCACGAATTATATTCGCGAATCACGCGAGTACCTGCCTGACCTTTGTCAGTACCTGCCTGGCCTTTGCTGAGTGAGGACCTGTCCCTAGTGACTCCCAGTGAATTATCTTTGCCCATAGTGTGGTGATAGTGTTAACGCTTTCATAAAATGGCTGGTGTTAACGAGATTGCTACCTCCTCTCATATTCTCCAGCTTTGTCTTGCTTTGCAAGAAAGGCTGGATAATGTGGAGAGAGAGAGGTGCAGTCTCTCAAAGACGATAATTTAGCCTTAAAGCTAACTTTGGCTGACAAGAAAAGTGAAGATAGTGCAACTGCTGTTAGGGATCGTGATGCTCCCTGGACAGTTGTTCCAACAAGTGCAACAACCTGCAAATTTCTACGGCAGCCAGTTGCCCTCAGCAACAAGTTCATCACCTTAGATGACGAATGTGATGGTGAGGCTGCGAGTGCTTCTTTCGGCGAGGAAACCAGGATAAAGGTAAGTAAGTTGCCTCCAAACACAGGGAATGCTGTGACTGCTGCCCCCCCAGGAGTACCTTCAACTGCTGCCCCAGGAGTTCCTGCCGCTGCCGCAGCTGCTACCAAGTCATCGACAAGGAGAGGCAAGTCCTTCTCAATTGTTGGGGACTCCATGGTCAGACACTTAGCTAGGTCCACCTGTACTGATATTAGGAAGCTTGCCTGTCTGCCTGGTGCCGGGGTTGGGAAGGTGTTGGAGGAAATTGATTACATCATGAAATATATTGGAGATAGCCCCATTATCTGTCTCAGTACAGGGAGCAATGATGTTGGTAAAGGTAGGACGGAAGTACTGCTTCGGCAGTACAGGGAGGTGTTAGATATAGTTAGGAGGAAGGGAGGCATACCTGTAGTACACAGTATCTTGCCACGGAGAGGGGTCAGCAAGGAATGGTCATCTAGGGCAATTGGTATCAATTGTCGGCTGGAAAAATACTGAAATGCAAATGCAATACCATTCCTTGATAACTAGATAGGATTGTCGCGGGGTTTCGCTGAAAATAAAACCTGAGAATATGAGTGAGAATAATTGTCTAGATAGGGTAAATTGCCGTACTGGTACATCAGATAGGAATAGAACATTTCAGTCACAGGATTTTAATTGTACTGCTAGTAGAAATATTGGTGTAACAGAAGATGGGAATTCAGTTAGAAATAAAGGTAAATCCGATACCAGTAAAATAAATTCATTGCGATTATATTATACAAACGGTAGGAGTTTATGTAACAAAATGGATGAACTTAGAGCACTTGTTAGCAACGAAAATATAGACATTATAGCACTGACTGAAACATGGATTAATACAGAATCAAGACATTGTTTAGCAGAATTCCATATACCAGGATATAGTTTGTTTAAACGCGACCGAACAAGTAGGAGGGGCGGCGGAATAGCAGTGTTTGTCAGAAGTTCTTTAAAAAGCTGTATTAAATCAGGTATTAGACTAAATACTGATAACGAAAGTGTTTGGGTAGAGGTTAGCGAAGGTAGTGAGACCATAATTATTGGAGTTATTTATAGACCACCAAATATGAGTAGAAACGAAGGTACAGCTTTATGGCAGGAAGTGAAAATAGCATCAAGGTTTAGCAATGTGTGTATTATGGGGGATTTTAATTTTCCGAATATAGATTGGCAGCATCTAATCGGCGACTCAGATTCAAAAGAGTTTATTGAGGCGGTACAGGATAGCTTTTTTATTTCAATTCATAGACTCGCCTACTAGAGGTAATAATATCCTCGATTTAGTTCTCAGTAATAATGAACAAATGATAAATAATGTAGAGATAGGAGACCAACTAGGAAATAGTGATCATAAATCAATTTATGTTAACATACAATGGACAGGAAAGGCTAAAGAGAATAGGACACTTATCCCAGATTTCAGAAAAGCCAATTATGGTGGATTAAGAAGAGCCTTAAGAGTCGATCCTATGGTTAAACTATTAAGTGGACCCAGGTGCGCTAATGAACATACGCTCTCTCAGATACCTGTCTTAACTCAGGATAATTTGACAGCTACATATAATAATTGTATTTCTTCACTCCACAATGCGCAAAATAAATATATCCCCAAAAGAAAATTTAGATCAACACAGAACCAACCCAAATGGATGAATAATAGACTATTAGACCTTCTAGGAAAAAAAGAGAGGAATATATAGAAAAATTAAGAAAGGCGAAATTCACCTACTTGCTTACTATCAGAATCTATCAAGAGAGGTTAAAAAAGGTATAAGGAGAGACAAAAGAAATTATGAAATCAGGATAGCCAATGACTCAAAACATAACCCTAAGGCTTTTTACCAACTATATAAATCTAAAGTTAGAGATAATATAGGCCCCCTTAAAACTTCGATAGGAGAAATGACAGAAAATTATTTAGAAATGTGCAGTACATTAAATAGTCAGTTTCTACCCGTTTTCACTAATGAAAATTTGGCACAGATTCCAGAAGTCCGTAAAGTATATAGCGATAGTATAGAAAATAGGTTAAGTACGGTTACTATAAGTAGAAATGATGTGCTTAAGGAAATTGACAGACTGAAACCTCAGAAATCGCCTGGTCCCAATGAGGTATATGCTAGAGTATTAAAAGAATGCAGAGGTGAGTTAAGTTACCCATTAACATTTCTTTTTAACAATTCATTAGAAACAAGTATAGTTCCAGAAGCTTGGAAGCTTGCAAATGTAGTTCCGATTTTCAAAAAAGTTGATAAATCAATAGCATCTAATTACCGTCCCATTAGTCTCACTTCAATCATAGGAAAGCTACTAGAGTCAATTATTGCTAGGAAAATGAGAAACCACTTAGAAACATTTAACTTAATCAATTCTTCTCAGCATGGATTCACTCAGGGACGTTCTTGCCTTACTAATTTGCTTACTTTTTTCTCAGAGGTATATGAAGCAGTAGATAATGACAAGTCATATGATATTATATATTTAGATTTCAGTAAAGCTTTCGACAGAGTCCCTCATGAGAGATTGATGAGAAAGGTTGAGGCACATGGAATAGGTGGGGCGTTGTTAGGATGGATTAGGTCATGGCTAATTGGTAGGAAGCAGAGAGTCAGCATAAATGCTACTAAGTCAGAATGGGGATCAGTCAAGAATGGTGTCCCCCAGGGATCTGTATTAGGTCCTCTGTTGTTTATTATATACATAAATGACCTTGATTTAGGTATAACTAGTAGGATAAGTAAATTTGCAGACGATACCAAAATGGGGAGAAAAATTGATTCGGTTAGAGATATAGAGTGTCTGCAAAGGGATCTAGATACATAAGAACATAAGAACATAAGAAAATGGGAGTCTGCAGAAAGCCGATTGGCCTAAGCAAGGCAGATCCCTGTCCCACACAACCCCAATTACAAAGCCCAATTATAGGCTCAACACTCTAATACCCTGAGGATCATCTTACCAAACCGGTTAGAGATTAACGCAGGATTACGGGGGTCTGCAGAGCGCTGATTGGCCCAACCCGGCTGATCCCCCTTCACACCCAACCCTTCTCGTCCATATGCTTATCCAATTTTTTCTTAAAGCTCCCTATCGTTCTTGATCCCACTATATCACTTGGTAGCCTATTCCACCCATCTACAACTCTGTTACCAAACCAATATTTGCCTATATCTTTTCTGAAACGAAATTTATCTAATTTGAAACCATTGGTACGAGTTCTTTCGCTATCACTGAGCTTTAGTACATTTGTCATGTCCCCTTTGTTAATCCCACTAACCCACTTGAACACCTCTATCATATCCCCTCTAACTCTGCGTCTCTCTAACGAATGTAAACCTAATTTCTTCAACCTTTCTTCATACGGAAAATTTCTAATATTATGGATCATTTTTGTCATTCTACGCTGAATTCTCTCCAATGAATCTATGTCCATTCTGTAATAAGGACACCAAAATTGGACAGCATAATCCATATGGGGTCTCACTAATGACAAGTAAAGTTTTAAGATAACATCAGCAGTTCTGTTACTCACACTCCTAGAGATGAACCCGAGAATCCTGTTTGCCTTATTACGAACGCTTATACACTGTTTTCTAGGCTTCAAATCATTGCTAACAAACACACCTAGATCTTTCTCGCAGTCTGAATTTTCTAATTCTAAATTAGCTAGTTTATATTTAACATTTGTTTGCATCTTCCCTATCTTTAATACCTTGCATTTGTCAATGTTAAACTTCATCTGCCAATTTACTGACCATTCATGTAAGGTATCTAGATCCCTTTGGAGGCACTCTATATCGCTATCTGAATCAATTGATCTCCCGATTTTAGTATCGTCTGCGAATTTACTTATCCTACTAGTTATACCTAAATCTAGGTCATTTATGTATATAAGAAATAACAGGGGACCTAATACCGATCCCTGGGGGACACCACTTTTGACTGCTCCCCACTCTGACTTGGTACCATTTATGCTGACTCTCTGTTTCCTACCAATTAGCCATGACCTAATCCATCCCAACAACGACCCTCCTATTCCATGTGCCTCAACCTTTCTCATCAATCTCTCATGAGGGACTCTGTCGAAAGCTTTACTGAAATCTAAATATTTAATATCATATGACTTGTCACTATCTACTGCTTCATATACCTCTGAGAAAAAGCTAAGCAAATTAGTAAGGCAAGAACGTCCCCGAGTGAATCCATGCTGAGAAGAATTTATTAAGTTAAATTTTACTAAGTGGCTTCTAATTTTCCTAGCAATAATGGACTCTAGCAACTTTCCTATGATTGATGTGAGACTAATGGGACGGTAATTGGATGCTATCGATTTATCACCTTTTTTGAAGATCGGAACTACATTTGCAAGCTTCCAAGCTTCTGGAACTAAACCTGTTTCTAATGACTTGTTAAATATAAATGCTAATGGACTACTTAACTCATCTCTGCATTCTTTTAATACTCTAGCATATACCTCGTCAGGACCAGGCGAATTTTGAGGTTTCAGTCTGTCAATTTCCTTAAGCACATAATTTCTACTTATACTAACTGTACTTAACATATTTTCTATACTATCACTATATACCATATTGACTTCTGGAATCTGTGCCAAATTTTCATTAGTGAAAACGGAAAGAAACTGACTATTTAATGTACTGCACATTTCTAAATCATTTTCTGTTATTTCTCCTATTGAAGTTTTTAGGGGGCCTATTACATCTCTAACTTTAGATTTATATAGTTGGTAAAAAGCTTTAGGGTTATTTTTTGAGTCGCTGGCTATCCTTATTTCATAATTTGTTTGCTTTCCTGATTTCCTTTTTGACCTGTCTTGATAGAGTCTGATAGTATATATGTAAATGATTTTCACCTTTCTTTATTTTTCGATATATTCCTTTCTTTTTTCCTATAAGATCTATTAGCTTATTAGTCATCCATTTTGGTTGGTTCTGCGTCGATCTAAATCTTCTTTTAGGGATATATTTATTTTGAGCATTGTGGAGTGAAGCAATAAACTGGTTATATGTAGGTGGCAAGTTTAACTCTGGCATATCCTGACTTAATTGCTTAACAATAGGGTCCACCCTTAAGTCTCTTCTTAGCCCACCATAATCGGCTTTTCTGAAATCTGGGATAAGTGTCGTATTCTCTTTAGCATTCCCTGTCCATTGTATATTAAAATAAATAGATTTATGATCGCTATTTCCTAGGTGGTCACCAATCTCTACATTATTTATCATATGTTCATTGTTACTGAAAACCAAATCAAGAATATTAATACCTCTAGTCGGCGTATCTATGAATTGAAATAAAAAACTATCTTGTACTACCTCAATAAACTCTACTGAATCGGAGTCGCCTATTTGGTGCTGCCAATCAATGTTCGGAAAATTAAAATCCCCCATAATGCACACATTGCTAAACCTTGATGCTATTTTAATTTCCTTCCATAACGATTTTCCGCCATTTCTACTCATATTAGGCGGTCTATATATAACTCCAATAACTATGGTCTCACTACCTTCGTTAACCTCTACCCAAACACTTTCATTATCATTATTTAGTCTAATACCTGATTTAATACAGCTTTTTAATGTACTCCTGACACACACTGCTATACCCCCGCCCCTCCTACTTGTTCGGTCATATTTAAACAAACTATATCCTGGAATATCAAATTCTGCTAAAAAATGCCTAGATTCTGTATTAATCCACGTTTCAGTTAGCGCTATTATGTCTATATTTTCTGTGCTAACGAGTGTTCTAAGTTCGTTCATTTTGTTACATAAACTCCTACAATTTGTATAATATACCCTCAACCTATTACTTTTATTTGCAACTAATTTTCTATTGTGTTTAGCTAACTTATTATTTCCTGTTGAACTACTAGCTCTAGACGGAATTTCTACTCTATCAGTATTCTCATCTTTACTATCAGTTACATGTGTAGTGTTATCGATACTACTATTACACATCACTATATCCGCACTATCTTGACTGATTATTTCTATTTTACTCACTGGTTTGTCACATGAAGTACCTGCTCCATATGGAGACAGTATTTTACTTACACACCCAGGTTTTTTTAACGAAACCCCGCAACAATCTTGTCGAGTGAGCTGGCCAAGGTCGAAACTCCTAGTCGAGAGAGATGTACTCCATCCTGGGCATACAGTTCATCCTTACCATAAAAGAGGGACCAGTTATCCAGGAATGGAATAGTATTTGCCTTACAATACTTCTCCAGCCGGCTATTTACACCAATAGCCCTGGAGGACCATTCCTTCCTTACCCCTCTTCTAGGCAGGATACTGTTTACCACAGGAACTCCACCTTTTTCCTTGATCCTCTCCAACATTTCCTGATACTTGGAGAGCAACTCCTCAGTCCTGCATCTCCATATGTCGTTGCTCCCTGCGTTGAGGAAGATGATGGGGTCCTCCCCACTCACTTCCATGACAGCATCTATCTTCTCAGCCACCCTCCCGACTCCGGCACCAGGCACGCAGACAACTTTACCAACTTGAGTGTTTGTTGCCCTGCCAAGGTATCTAACCAATGAATCACCGACAATGAAAACAGACTTAGCTTTTTCCTTTTGTCGGCGTGTAGCAGTAGTTGTTGCAGCAACAGCAGCAGACTTCCCCCCTCCCCTCTCACAGCCTCGATGATCGCCACTTCATCGCCATCACTCTCATCAGCCAAGGTGCTGAAGTTGTTGTGGGTCTTGACTGGCTGCCTTTTCAGCTTGCAGGCCGTTGCACTAGTTGACACCACTTTCCAAGGGGCTTCACGATCCCTGGGAACACTTCCGGTAGCCTCACACTTCTTCTCCGCCATAGCTAGTCTCAAGGCCAAATTTTCATCTTTGAGACACTGAATCTCCTGCTCCACACTCTCCAGTCTTTCTTGCAAAGCAAGACAAAGCTGGAGAGTATGGGAGGAGACAGCAGACTCATCAACAACAGCCATCACTATGAAAGTTCACTAGGACCTCACTAAGGGTAAACCAGTACACTAGCGGTCACTGGGGACGTCCACACTAGTCACGGGTCAGAGGGCAACTGATACCTTACACGAATGGTCAGTAAAATGGCAGATGAAGTTTAACATTGACAAATGCAAGGTATTAAAGATAGGGAAGATGCATACAAATTTTAAATATAAACTAGCTAATATGGAATTAGAAAACTCAGACTGTGAGAAAGATCTAGATGTGTTTGTTAGCAATGATTTGAAGCCTAGAAAACAATGTATAAGCTTTCGCAACAAGGCAAACAGGATTCTCGGGTTCATATCTAGGAGTGTGAGTAACAGAACTGCTGATGTTATCTTAAAACTTTACTTGTCATTAGTGAGACCCCATATGGATATAATATTAGTGAGACCCCATATGGATATAATATTAGTGAGACCCCATATGGATATAATATTAGTGAGACCCCATATGGATATAATATTAGAAATCTTCCGTATGAAGAAAGGTTGAAGAAATTAGGCTTACATTCGTTAGAGAGACGCAGAGTTAGAGGTGACATGATAGAGGTATTCAAGTGGGTTAGTGGAATTAATAAAGGAGACATGAAAAATGTACTAAAGATCAGTGATAGCGAAATAACTCGCACAAATGGTTTCAAATTAGATAAATTTCGTTTCAGAAAAGATATAGGCAAATATTGGTTTGGTAACAGAGTTGTAGATGGGTGGAATAGGCTACCAAGTGATATAGTGGGATCAAGAACCATAGGGAGCTTTAAGATAAAATTAGATAGGCATATGGACGAGATGGGTTGGGTGTGAGGGGGATCTACCAGGTGTGGGCCAATCGGCGCTCAGCAGACCCCCGTAATCTTGTGTTAATCTCTGACCGTTTTGGTGGGGTCGGTACTCAAGGTATTAGTGAGATGGGTCTATAATTGGGCCTTGTAATTGGGGTTGGGTGTGACAGGGATCTGCCTTATATGGGCCGATCGGCTTTTTGCAGACTCTCATTTTCTTATGTTCTTATGTTCTTATAATTATAAGGACTAATCATACGTCTGCCAGAGAAATGCTTAAACAAGGTAACGTGTGCGCTTGGCGCCACAATCTGCAGGCTTTTATGGCCTGCGGCAAACGATGTCTGGCAAGTAGGCTACAGTACACTCTGAACACAAAGCATGTTCCCCGAAGTTAGTTTACTTCCTAAAGGCCTTCCTATGTACAAATAAATAGTCGAATATATCCACTAATAATGATTTAACTGTATCCCACCAGCAATTAGTTTAATTAAGGCAATACATAACAGTACGTAACAAGGCAAACAGGATTCTGGGGTTCATCTCAAGGAGTGTGAGTAACAGAACTGCTGATGTTATCTTGAAACTTTACTTGTCATTAGTAAGACCTCATATGGATTATGCTGTCCAATTTTGGTGTCCTTATTACAGAATGGATATATATTCCTTGGAGAGAGTAGAGCGAAGAATGACAAAAATGATTCATAATATTAGAAATCTACCATATGAAGAAAGGTTGAACAAATTAGGCTTACATTCGTTAGAAAGACGCAGAGATTAATGAACAGTGTAATTGTGAAACATCTTGAAATGAAGAGACGTTAAGTGAGAAATGTCTATATTATAATTACCATACTGTACCTATTGTTACCAAAATTTCTTCCGAGGTAATATTAGGAAACTTGGTCCTGTTGTCGTCGTTGTTGTTGTTGTTGTTGTTGTTGTTCCCCAAGCTGCCTGGCCGAACAGCCCCAAAGCCCCGAGCAAGGCCAAGGCCATAACCTGTTGTCGTTGTAGTACTTGGCAAAGTGAGGGTTGGGGTCCACCACCACTAGATGGCAGCCGTCTGGGTAGTGGGAAAAGTTGACGCCTGGAAGAATAAGTATATTTTAGCATAATGAATTCCTCAATAAATTTACCATATTGAACAAATAGGAATGTAGGGAAGAAGGGGTCTGCCTCGTATGACCCAATAGGCCTTCTGCAGATATCCATTTGTCTTATGTTCTATCAGTAACTTCATCGATGAAAAATACAGTTGCCCACATGAATATCCACCCACTCTGTGATTTTATATATGGAAAACACAAATAACAATAATACAGTATGACTTAATTAGGGGTGTAGTATATAATGCAGTAGCTACAGTAGTTAATTCATGTGATTAAATAACAGTTTTATAAAAAAATTATACTGGTAAGTATACTGTAAAAATTATACTGGTAAGTATACTGTACCATACATAAACTAGTGGAGTGGGAACAATTTCATGAGGGGAAATATACAGTTATGGTCAGGAATTTAATGGAACATGTGATACATAAATATAAAAACCGAGTTGCCCATACGAGACTGCACTTTTAATCGCACGTCCTAATGATGGCGTTCCAGGCAGCCCTACTCAGAGTTGCCTCAGTTGTCAGGTTCATAAATTCAAGATCAAAGCAAGGCCTGATTCCACGTATTTCTAGGTCTACCTCTCATTGCAGCTCCCTACACGTGCATGGACTTACATCGTTTTACTCAGTTTAGTTCATCCATCCTCTCTACATGCCCAAACAATCCAAGCCTGCTTGTACGTTTCCCATCGTTGATACTCAACTGTTTCCTCAACTCCTCATTAGCATAAGTTACTTGTGTACGACATGAGCTTATACAGAGATCCTAAGCGCAAGAAGGTATACATGCCCAAAAGGAGAGTGTGGCTGCTGAAGAACAAGGAAGTTAGGGATAGGTTTCATAGTGAACTGGAGGATATCAATAGAAATAAGGAAGCTAGGCCTAGCTATGTAAATAGTCAATGGAATTTTCTTAAGCATAGCCTTCTCGCTGCCACTGACAAAGTCTGTGGGAAAACAAAGGGTCACCTCAGGAATAAGACCTCCTGGTGGTGGAACGATGAGGTAGAACATGCTGTGAAAGAGAAAATAGATGCTTCAAAGCATGGGAGAAGGGAGGCAGCAAGGAGGAATACCAGGTAGCTAAACAAACTGCCAAAAGAGTTATTTACAATGCTAAAAAAGGCATTAAGGACCTGGTCCTCGAACAAGTGTGTAACACTGACAATCCCAATGGGATCTTCAACTTAGCTAGGCGAGTTAAAAATCGCAGTAGGGATATTATAGGTGAACAGTGTGTTAGAAACGATAATGGGAAGATTGTGTATGCAGCACATTAATTTAGAGAAGCATGGAAGGCATACTATGAACGATTGATAATGTGGAGTTTGAAGGGGATAAGGAACAGCTTAGTATCGAAAAACCAATATCTGGACGCCCTCCTATGATAGCTTCAGCTATAGTACACGACGCAATCAATAAAATGAAGGACGGTAAAGCTCCAGGGTGCTCTGACATTGTCGCTGAGATGATAAAAGCCTCCAGGGAGACTGGTGTCAGCTTAGTCACCGAGTTGATAAACACCATTATTAAAGATGAGAAAATCCCCGAAGATTGGCACAAAAGTGTAATAGTAAATATATACAAAGGAAAAGGGGATGCGCTAGATAGAGGCAATTATAGGGGCCTGAAAATGCTTGATCAAATCATGAAGGTCTGAGAGTCTCTGAGGGTTTGATCAGGCAAAGTATTTCCATTGATGATGATAATGCAGTTTGGTTTTATGCCAGGACATGGTACAACCGATGCTATCTTCATAGTCAGGAAGATACAGTACTTATTAAAAGGCAGGGATCTTTACTTTGTGTTTGTAGACCTGGAGAAGGCCTTTGACAGGGTACCTAGAGATGTTGTGCAGTGGGCTATGAGGAAACTTGGTATGGAAGAGTGGCTGGTGCATGTGATAATGAAGATGTATGAGAATTTGCGAACTGCGGTGAGGGTGAAAGGTGTACTGAGTGAGGAGTTCACAGTCCGTGTTGGAGTTCATCAGGGTTCAGTGTTAAGCCCCCTCCTCTTTATTATGGTCCTGGAGGCACTGCCTAGAGTTTTTGGATCCGGACTCCAGTGGGAACTGTTTTATGCAGACGATTTAGTCCTTATAGCTGACAATGTGCAAGATATTGAGGCCGAATTCAGAAGATGGAGAGAGGGCATGGCGAGCAAGGGTTTAAGAGTCAATATTAACAAAACTGTTTTGGGTGCTTGGGATCAAACGCAAAGGGATGTTGAACTTCTTTATTCCAACCAAGTTTCATCCTGTGAACAAATATAACAAATATAATAACCCTCTTGACAGCAATTTATCGATTTGTCATATCATGTCTAACTAACAATACAAATACATAATTGCAATAAATGAACTAATAATGTATACATCTAGAATAATAAAGATCTTAATCCGCAAAGAATTAGCTATTCTTAACTAAAACATATCTGCAATTGACCTGAAAGCTAAGGCTATATGAACACATACCCGGTACTCTATTTACATACGAGACTTTTGCAACACACGCACAGTCGTGGACATACAGTGTCTCTGAGCCCCACTTGATGACGAGAACGAACATTTGTAGCATTGACTAACGAGATTGAGCAGTTGTATCTATAACTATAAACTTTTCATATTTCTACCTCAGTGTAGCATTACAATCCTTCTGAGTATCGTTTGTACTCCCGTCCACGACTGTACACAAGCAATATCAATCACGCCACAATAACTATTTGATGAATGCATAGACTGAAATAATCATAAGCCACAGATGTGTGACATATGAATCAAACACTTAAAAGTCTAGGAACGATGTAAATCTCAATTTAAATTCATAATAATCTATATTTAAGTCAGTACTAACTATATTACCACACATAGAGTAATGCTATAATTATAATGTAATCTAGCCACTAAAGATATTTATGAACGAAGATATGTAATGTAAATGTTAAGTAGCTAATGTAATCCTTTACAAATTAATCAATAAACCAAAACATATTTCAATGATGCATTTACAGTATAACTAAACAAAATATATATACAATATCACACTTTGAACAGTGAAGATATACTTCCCGTAAACAGCTGTCCCGTAACAGGATGAGTTAAGTTACCCATTAACATTTTTATTTAACAAGTCATTGGAGACAGGTATAGTTCCAGAAGCTTGGAAGCTTGCAAACGTAGTTCCGATCTTCAAAAAAGGTGACAAATCAATAGCATCCAATTACCGTCCCATTAGTCTTACATCAATCATAGGAAAGCTACTAGAGTCAATTATTGCTAGTAAAATTAGAAACCACTTCGATACATTTAATTTAATAAATTCTTCTCAGCATGGATTCACTCAGGGACGTTCTTGCCTTACTAATATTATTGCTTAGTTTCTTCTCAGAGGTATATGATGCAGTAGATAATGACAAGTCATATGATATAATATATTTAGATTTCAGTAAAGCTTTCGACAGAGTCCCCCATGAGAGATTGATGAGAAAGGTTGAGGCGCATGGAATAGGTGGGGCGTTGTTGGGATGGATTAGGTCATGGCTAATTGGTAGGAAGCAGAGAGTCAGCATAAATGGTACGAAGTCCGAATGGGGAGCAGTCAAAAGTGATGTCCCCCAGGGATCTGTATTAGGTCCTCTGTTGTTTGTTATATACATAAATGACCTTGATTTAGGTATAACTAGTAGGATAAGTAAATTTGCAGACGATACCAAAATGGGGAGAACAATTGATTCAGATAGAGATATAGAGTGCCTCCAAAGGGATCTAGATACCTTACACGAATGGTCAGTAAATTGGCAGATGAAGTTTAACATTGACAAATGCAAGGTATTAAAGATAGGGAAGATGCATACAAATGTTAAATATAAACTAGCTAATGTGGAATTAGAAAACTCGAATTGTGAGAAAGATCTAGGTGTGTTTGTTAGCAATGATTTGAAGCCTAGACAACAGTGTATAAGCGTTCGAAACAAGGCAAACAGGATTCTCGGGTTCATCTCTAGGAGTGTGAGTAACAGAACTGCTGATGTTATCTTAAAACTTTACTTGTCATTAGTGAGACCCCATATGGATTATGCTGTTCAATTTTGGTGTCCTTATTACAGAATGGACATAGATTCATTGGAGAGAGTACAACGTAGAATGACAAAAATTATCCATAATATTAGAAATCTTCCGTATAAAGAAAGGTTGAAGAAATTAGGCTTACATTCGTTAGAGAGACGCAGAGTTAGAGGGGATATGATAGAGGTGTTCAAGTGGGTTAGTGGGATTAACAAAGGGGACATGAGAAATGTACTAAAGCTCAGTGATAGCGAAAGAACTCGTACCAATGGTTTCAAATTAGATAAATTTCGTTTCTGAAAAGATATAGGCAAATATTGGTTTGGTAACAGAGTTGTAGATGGGTGGAATGGACTACCAAGTGCTATAGTGGGATTAAAAACGATAGGGATCTTTAAGATAAAATTGGATAAGCATATGGACGAGAAGGGTTGGGTGTGAAGGGGGATCAGCAGGGTTGGGCCAATCAGCGCTCTGCAGACCCCCGTAATCCTGCGTTAATCTCTAACCATTTTGTTAAGATGTTCCTCAGGGTACAAAGGAGTACAAAGGAGTACAAAGGAAATCAAGCAACAACAGATCTAGTGACCCTTCTAGGTTGCTTGTCCTCCAAAACACTGAGGATCAAGTGTCCAAACAGTGGTTTAGAGTGGGTAAGGGAACATTGGAAAGGGAATTACTGCCCTGGAACTAATGTCCGTGGCAGGATTAGGAAGTTAGTAGGGGACAGATGGGTTAGTAACTGAGGGGGGGATAAAATAAAGTTATTCATTTACAAACGCAGTCAGTCGCGGGTTTGATGCGAGATATTTGTCTAGGCGGAGTTTAAATGAATCAACGGTGATGCAGTCTATAACGTTTCGGGGAAGCCCATTCCACAAGTTGACAACTCGATTGAAGAAGAAATTCTTAGATTCGTGTGAGTTAAAAGATTTACCAATAATTTTGCAACCGTTTCCCCGCGTGTAATTAGATTGGTCGATAGTGAAGTACTTACTACAGTTCATATTGTCGATGCCTTTGATGATTTTGAACACTTGAATTAAGTCACCTCTTAATCTGCGCTGGGTTAAAGGAAATAGATTTAATTCTCTAAGACGCTCTTCGTATGGTTTGTTCTTTAGGCTAGGTATCATTTTGGTAACTCTACGTTGAACTCGTTCTAGCTTGTTTATATCTTTTTGGTAATAAGGGCACCAGGATTGAACGCAGTATTCCAGAAGAGGGCGGACTAAGGAATTGTAAAGGGTTAGGATAACTTCTTTGGATTTATGCTCAAATGACCTGCCTATAAAGCCAATTATTTTGTTTGCCTTCTTAACAACTTCTGAACATTGTTGACTCGGTTTTAGGTTACTCGATATTGTTACTCCCAGATCGGTTTCTCTGTTTACATTCTTAAGCTGAGTGCCATTCATCGAATAGTTTGCTTTCTCATTTAGGTATCCGATATGTAGTACTTTACATTTATCCGCATTGAAACTCATTTGCCAAATTTGGGCCCAACATGACAATTTATCTAGATTGTGTTGCATATTGTCAACTTGTTCTTTTGAGAGTACGCTATTTGCAATTTTTGTATCGTCAGCAAATTTTGAGATTGTACAGGTGAGACCCTCATCTATGTCGTTGATGTAAATTAGAAAGAGAATTGGTCCTAGAACCGATCCCTGGGGTACCCCGCTACTTACATTGGTCCATTTTGATGCCTTACCGTTTATGACTACTCTTTGCTTTCTGTCGCTGAGCCAATTTTCTATCCATTTCAACACACCGTCTTGTATTCCATGCGCTTTTAGTTTTAGCAGTAAACGTTTGTGGGGAACTTTGTCAAAGGCCTTTTGAAAATCAAGGTATATAATATCTACAGCTTTACTCTCATCGTAGAGGTTGAGGATATCGTGGAAGAAGTCTAAGAGGTTTGTTAAACAGGAACGTTTTTTACGAAAGCCGTGTTGAGTATCTTTAAGTATGTTATTTTCCTCTAAATGATTTACGAGTCTGTCTCGTATGACCGTTTCTAGCATTTTACATACAACTGAGGTTAAGCTAATTGGACGATAGTTACTGGGTAGGGATTTGCTGCCTTTTTTGAATATCGGTGTTACGTTGGCTAGCTATTAGAGTGTTGAGCCTATAATTGGGCTTTGTAATCGGGGTTGTGTGGGACAGGGATCTGCCTTGCTTAGGCCAATCGGCTTTCTGCAGACTCCCATATTCTTATGTTCTTATGTTCTGTAGCTCGATATAAGGAGCTTTGAAATACTCACACTAATACATGACAAACTCTAAACTCCTGTACCACTGTTAGAATCAAGGCGATGCATAATGTTCAGCATATGTTCAGCAACGAGATAGTAATGGACCTTGCAATATTTGCAGATATTAAATATACTCAAGCACAGTTCCTATTATAAAATATAAACCTAATTTGTCAGTACTTACTCCATTACGAGGATAACCCAGCACACCTAGGTGCCATACACACTTGGCCAGGTGGTCTGACCTACCACCAACCGATTTCCAGTCTATACTAACCGGCAAGTCACGAGCTATCCACCACCTGACAACTATCCATGTGGATGTACGGGGGAGGGTAGAGGGCGAAGGGGGGGGGGGGGGGGGGAGGGGCAATCGTTACACCAACCAAGGGGGAGGGGGAGAAGGGGGTTAGATGGATACAGCGGTTCTAATCGTCATACTAAATCAATGTCATTCACTTAAGCTCATCACAATACTAATATTTCATAAGCAACATATTTACAAATGATACCTATACATTGGTCAAGGTGCAGTCGACTGCAGTGGTAAGTGGTACACATCAAAATGAAACATTCTGACACACCAATGAAATATCTTGAACCACTACCTCGAACCACACACCCCAAGTCAATTTACCTCAATCAATGTTCACCCACCCAAATTCAACAAACTATAGCTCACCAGTTGTGAAGTCAACTGCACGTCACTATTACAACAATAAATACGATAACTTAAATTTTCACAAAACACTCCCCCCCCAGCAGTTATTATTGTTCTCCTTGTTCCTCAACAGGAAGGATAACAATTAATCTATGAACTGACCTATGTGCAGTTGAATCCTTTTGTCCCTGATATACCCTTCCTGGTTTACTCACTTTGTACCGTACAGTTACATCCCTTACCTTACCGTCACGTCCTTGGCATACTGACTGTACCTGAGCTAATTTCCATTCTCCTCTCACAACATTACTGTCTTGAACTAGAACTATATCACCAACTTGAAGGTTTCTCTTATCGTGATGCCATTTATTTCTAATGATCAAAGTTGGGAAATAATCTCTATGCCATTTTTTCCAAAAGGCATCAACCACTCTTTGCAAAAACTCAAAACGTTGTCTAAGGCTTGTCGGTTTTTTCCATGGTCCGCTTGGTACTCTTGAACTTGCTCTTCCTAATACCAACTCGTTGGGACAAAGATACACACCAAAATCAGGATCTGCTCCTGGTTTAATCCCGATAGGCCTTTCATTCAGCAAATTTGCTACCTCAAACATGACCGTTTGTAGTTCACCAAAAGTTAATATACTATCTCCAATTGCATGCATAAGCGATCTCTTGATTGACTTTACTAGGGCTTCACTACATCCATTTTCCCATGGTGCACCTGCTGCTCTGTTAAACGTCCAGTTCATTCCTTGATCATTTCCGAATTGCTTGATTTTTGACCAATCCCAATTACTTGCCATATTTCTGAGTTCCTTATTGGCAGATACAAGTTGTGTTCCATTATCTGAATGAAGTGTACCCGGGTAGCCTCTTATTGTCACAAATCTTCTGAAGGTAGCCAAAAAACTTCCAGTGCCATATCCTTCTGCCAAGTCAATGTAGACTGATCGACTCGTTAAACAGTTAAAAACAATTCCATATACCTTGGTTTTGACACGTTTCTTGACACAATCTTTGATCCAAAATGGCCCAAAAAGATCCACAGCTGTGTGATGAAAAGAGGGAGAAGGACGCAATCTTTCGTCTGCAATTTGACCCATCATCTGTCCAGGGCTTTTCTTCTCTAATTTCCGACATATGACACACTTGTTCTTCACAGACTTAATTATTCTTCGTGCTCCTGGAACCCAAAACTTGGATTGTAGTTTGGCCAAAGTAACCTCTACTCCTGCGTGGTCCTGATCATAAAGACTTTGAATATACATCTTAACAAAATGGTGGCTGGGAGTAAGAAGTATAAAGCTATCCTGGTTCCAATTATCCTTCAACCATTTCAACATCCTCTGACCTACTATAATGACTCCGTCTTCATTCTTCATGCTTGGACCAAGTCGTTGATATCTTGTCTGCCAGTCATCAGGTATCTCACTTTGTATGTATTTAACCCACAACTTCTCAGCCTCTTCAAGAGTCTTCTCATTAGGTGGATTGCAAATTCCAGTAATAGACTTGGCTTTTTCCGCTGATAATAATCGGCTTATAACTCTCAGAATCTTCCTGTAACTCGAAAACCGCTCTGTGTTGATCACGCTGAGGTCTACCGATTTCTGGATCTTCTTGACATTGCTAGTTAGAGAAATCCCAACTCTGTCTGGTAGCTCCTGATCACAATATTGACTGATTGGCCAAGTTTCAACTGAATCTTTCAAATAGGGTGGACCACACTGCCACACAGAATCTGAAGTCATGTCCGTAAGATGGGTTTGTCTTGTAGTTAAATCAGCGGGGTTTTCATCAGTTGAGACCCACCACCAGTGAGTTGGGCTAGTCTTGTTTTGTATTTCAGCTACTTTAGTGGCAACAAATGTCCCAAACCCATAAGACTCCTTTTGGATCTGGGCCCTCACTATTGCAGAGTCTGTGATGTACATAATTTTGTCAAAACTGAAGTCCATTTCCTTCTGAATAAATTCTCCTAGCCGACATCCTAGAATTGCTGCACAAAGTTCAAGGCGAGGGACTGTGAGTTGTCTTGTAGGTGCAAATCTGTTCTTGGCTGCTACTAGTCTGGCTTCGTATCCCCCAGTCTGAAGTTTCCATCTAATTTAAGCACATGCTCCATATGCTACTGTACTACCATCTGTAAAAATGATAAGCATTGGATTTCCCACAGTTCCACTTGGTTGGATGCATCTCTCGAAAGTCAGCTTTTCTAAATCATACAACTCTCTAAAAAATAAACTCCATTGTTGCTGGTCTTGTTCAGGAATGGGGTCATCCCATCCTAGTTTCTGATTCTTGGAGATTTTCTCGCAGTTTGTTCGATGAGACCAAAGTTCCCTCATAAGTATCTTAGACTGCAGTGTGAAGGGTACCAATAGCCCTAGAGGATCATATATAGTAGCTATCTGACTCAAAGCCACTCTCCTCGTCAGTTCGGCAGCAACACTGGATTCAATTTCTGAATTCGGGACATCTGCTTCTGTATGTATCTTCTTATACTTGGGCGAGAAGTTTACTTTCACTTTAAATGTAAACTGGTCTGCTTGCGGTTTCCATCGGAGTCCTAGGATCTTTTCTTCTTTGCTCTTCAACAAATGTAGGTCTGTGTCCATGTTTTGTGCATCACCTGAAAGTAACCAATGTTTGATCTTGAATCCACCAGTTGCCAGTATCTCCTCCACTTCCTTTGCCAGATTAATCGCCTCCATTGGATCGTCAACAGACTGTAGGATATCATCCACATAAGTGTTTTTAATCAACACTTCAGCTGCTTTGGGAAATTGGTCCTTTTTCATCTCGGCTGTTGATTTCAAAGCTAACATGGCAATAGTTCCACTTGGTCGATCACCAAATGGTACAGCAGTGAGAATAAAGTGGTCTGGGTCTCTGTGATCTTGAAGGTCTCGCCATACAAAACGATGAGTATGCTGGTCTAACTCTGATAATTTGACTGTATTATACATCTTTGCTATATCACCAGTTATTGCAAATGGTCTTTGACGAAACTTTAACAACACTGCAAGCAGATTATTTAACACATCAGGGCCCTTTGCCCAATAATCGTTTAGAACATGTCCCATGTATGATGCAGAAGAATTGAAGACTGTCCTCACTGGCGTGGATGAAGAATCAGGTTTCAAAACTTCATGGTGTTGTATGTAGTGCACTGGTCCTTCATATGAGCTTAATTCACGACTTTCTAGTTTTCGGGCCACATTGCGATTTTCCATGTCTTTGATTTGCTCCTTATATGCTTCAGAATATGCAGGTCCTTTCATCTTCAATCTCTTCTCTGTTGATTTTAGTCGTGCAATGGCAACATTAACGTTATTGGGTAGTTCCTTCGGGCTCTTGATCCAAGGGTACTGTACTGTCCACTGGTTTTCTGTAGAGTCAAACGTCATACCATCCTTGATTAAGGCAAGTTCTCTCTCTTCCTTCAAAGTGTAGTTACCATTTCCTGGAGCACATTTTCCACACTTACAGCCCCCACATTTTGGGTTGCAACTTGTACCCAGGCTTTCTACAACAAAGAATTCTTGTAGTTTATCATTCATGCTTGGTTTTCTTTCAATGAGTATGTTATTGATATCAGACATAACTTGCTAAATGGTGAATCCTTACCTGCGCTTGATAAACAACATTTTCAGGAAGGGTTATGAGAGGATGTGAGCCACGTAAACAGTAGCCAAATTGGTTTTTCATCAATTGCAAACAGTCTACAGTTTCAACTACTTCTGGAAGCAAGATGCAGCAGTGTGTACCCACAAGCAAGTCGACTTTCCCAGGAGCTCTAGCAATATCATCCTCTCTGATGTTCTTAAACAGCTTGACTACTTTACTCACATCCACTTTGGTTAGGTCTGCGGTCACTTCACTCATCCCGAAAGCCTTTATTTCCCATATATTGCCTTGTTCATCTGTCAGTGGGACTACGTATTCTTTGCTGTCGAACCATTCCGTTTGATTCCCTACTTTTGTGATGAATAGCCGAACACTTTTCCCATGCAGTCCCAGTTTAGAAGCCATTCGATGTGTGATCAAAGACATGTTTGCTCCTGGGTCCCTGAGAGTGGTTACTTTATGGCTCTTACATGCGATTTTGCTGAACATAAGCAACACATTCTCAATTTGTTGCTTATTAAATTTATGCACTGCATTATGGAAAGCATTCCCATCCAACTGCATTTGATATAAAACTGGGTGATGTAATCGGCCACATTTCTGTTGTTGTGCATCTAAAAGTTCACATGGTTTCTTGGTTTTGCAATACTTGGCAATATGTCCCGTTTCCCAGCAACAATAAAAGCAGCGATTCTTGCGAAGAGCCTCCATCTTTGCACTATTTTCTAATCCTCGAAATGTTGCGCATTCAGTTATATGGTGAGTGTCCGATCCGTGATACCAGCACTTTTTCCTAATAGCACCATTAGTTCTTGCAGTTCGCATCTGTTGGGAACTTTCAGCTCTGGTTTGGTTAGGTTCACTACTAACGAGGTTGGCGACCATCTGTGTCATTGTTACCATATTGTCTTGAGCTTGTTGTTGATATTTCTGTTGAATCTCATGCATTTGTTGATAAAAGTTCACCAGTCCTTTAGTATCACCATCTTCTGCCTCTTCAGCTACTGTACTTTGACAAACCACTTTGGAATTCACTGGACGATTACTTCTCAAGTCATCGTCAATATATTCTAATGCTCTCTTTTCGCGAAGTAAAAACTTTAGTAATTCCGGGAAGAGCACAGTATGTTCATCGCTTCTGTCTGTTCTTAGGACCCATTCACGTTTTTGAACACTAGGAAGTAGCTTTTCTATCTGGCTGACCATTGTTACAGTGTTCATTTCAGAAGCTAGACTAATTTTTTCTAGATCCAGCCAGCTACGTTCTACAATGTCTACCATAGCAATAAATCTTTTACTGTCTCCATCTGGAATAGGTTTAAGTTTTTTCAGTTCACTAATTACAGCATCAGCGAGTTTCCGAGGTTTCCCATACTTATCATCCAGTTGCAAAAACATTTCGGTGTAGTTGTCTTCAACACCTCTAATAACTTCTAAAGCATCTCCTGTCAAACAACTCTTTAGAGCATAAGGAGCATTACCAAAATCCCGAAGCATAAGCCGTTGATAGTCTTTCTTGAATGTAGGATACTCCCTAATGTTGCCACTGAATGAGGGAGCATCAAGTCGTTTCACTTTAATACCACCACTGCCACTACTACTACTTTCAACACTAGATTTTGATGTTAATGTGGCTATGACTGCACGGACATCATCAAAGTTTCGGTCAATTATTTCCATGTATTGGTCCGAATCCTCACTATCTATGCCAACTGCCAACATGTATTTATCATGACACTTCTCGACCTCCTCATAAGCTTGACGCACTTCTTCATATTTCTGCTTCAATGCATCAATTGGATCGTTACAGGTAATTCGTTCTTTTAAGCCATTTAATTTCCTTGTGAACTTTCTTTTGCAATTGGTTCGTTGCAATTTCATTGAATCAACCTCAGATTTGCGCTGCTCTGCTGTCATGGTTGACGACATTTGCTTATCGCCGGTGTCCGTTGGCAGCTCCTGCCCACCACCGTCCGTCCTTGTAGTCTCCTGCAGAGATCGATCCTCGCCCTCTGCACCAGTCGGCTTCTCCTTGTCGCTCATGGCCCCCGGAGATGAAATGTTTCGGGTGCTTGGGATCAAACGCAAAGGGATGTTGAACTTCTTTATTCCAACCAAGTTTCATCCTGTGAACAAATATAACAAATAACCCTCTTGACAGCAATTTATCGATTTGTCATATCATGTCTAACTAACAATACAAATACATAATTGCAATAAATGAACTATTAATGTATACATCTAGAATAATAAAGATCTTAATCCGCAAAGAATTAGCTATTCTTAACTAAAACATATCTGCAATTGACCTGAAAGCTAAGGCTATATGAACACATACCCGGTACTCTATTTACATACGAGACTTTTGCAACACACGCACAGTCGTGGACATACAGTGTCTCTGAGCCCCACTTGATGACGAGAACGAACATTTGTAGCATTGACTAACGAGATTGAGCAGTTGTATCTATAACTATAAACTTTTCATATTTCTACCTCAGTGTAGCATTACAATCCTTCTGAGTATCGTTTGTACTCCCGTCCACGACTGTACACAAGCAATACCAATCACGCCACAATAACTATTTGATGAATGCATAGACTGAAATAATCATAAGCCACAGATGTGTGACATATGAATCAAACACTTAAAAGTCTAGGAACGATGTAAATCTCAATTTAAATTCATAATAATCTATATTTAAGTCAGTACTAACTATATTACCACACATAGAGTAATGCTATAATTATAATGTAATCTAGCCACTAAAGATATTCATGAACGAAGATGTGTAATGTAAATGTTAAGTAGCTAATGTAATCCTTTACAAATTAATCAATAAACCAAAACATATTTCAATGATGCATTTACAGTATAACTAAACAAAATATATATACAATATCACACTTTGAACAGTGAAGATATACTTCCCGTAAACAGCTGTTCTGTAGCCCGATATAAGGAGCTTTGAAATACTCACACTAATACATGACAAACTCTAAACTCCTGTACCACTGTTAGAATCAAGGCGATGCATAATGTTCAGCATATGTTCAGCAACGAGATAGTAATGGGCCTTGCAATATTTGCAGATATTAAATATACTCAAGCACAGTTCCTATTATAAAATATAAACCTAATTTGTCAGTACTTACTCCATTACGAGGATAACCCAGCACACCTAGGTGCCATACACACTTGGCCAGGTGGTCTGACCTACCACCAACCGATTTCCAGTCTATACTAACCGGCAAGTCACGAGCTATCCACCACCTGACAACTATCCATGTGGATGTACGGGGAGGGTAGAGGGGGAAGGGGGGGGGGGCAATCGTTACACCAACCAAGGGGGAGGGGGAGAAGGGGGTTTGATGGATAAAGCGGTTCTATTCGTCATACTAAATCAATGTCATTCACTTAAGCTCATCACAATACTAATATTTCATAAGAAACATATTTACAAATGATACCTATACATTGGTCAAGGTGCAGTCGACTGCAGTGGTAAGTGGTACACATCAAAATGAAACATTCTGACACACCAATGAAATATCTTGAAACACTACCACGAACCACACACCCCAAGTCAATTTACCTCAATCAATGTTCACCCACCCAAATTCAACAAACTATAGCTCACCAGTTGTGAAGTCAACTGCACGTCACTATTACAACAATAAATACGATAACTTAAATTTTCACAAAACAAAAACCAAGGTTATTGTGACGTCTACCAGCGTTGGCAGAATCGCCTCTCGTTAGCCACTAGCGCTCGCCAGGGACATCGAAATGGGCTACAGTTATTCGAGAATGTTGTTCTTTCTTTCCTTGTAATCGCATTGTCACAGACAGTCCAGTGGTGGTCTTTGTTTTCGTCTGTGACAACGGGGTATATTTTATATCAATAGTAATGATGATAGTACCAGCGTGGGAATGAGAGAGACTTTCAGAGCGAGATGATAGTGAGTGTCTGTAGGTGCGGGCACTGTGTCACGTGACGCCTGCTGTCTTGTGACGTCTCGGCTCGTGATTGGCCGACCATCGCGCCTTTGCGGGCTCCTGTGTAACTTGCCTCCTACATGAGGGTCCCCAGGAGCTGTCCTCATCAGGACAGGCTAGGCGCACGTGCTTCTGATATCCCTTTGCATACTCTCTCCCGATCACCCCCTTTACCACTGTCTCTCTCTCTGACCTTCTTCTTTTCCATTGCTTCTCACCTTTATTCAATTACTTATCCCCTTGGGTTCTGCATACGGTTTCCATAGCCGGCCCATTGTATTGCATGCGCCATCCTCAGAGATATTTACATGTGCTTAGAATAGGTTTAAGGGTTCTTAGTTAGTAGAGGATGGGAACTTAGGGTGTCTCCATTATTGATTTAGTGTTTCTGCTCTTTTATTTAATGCTAGACTGGGATAAGGTAACTGGAGTCGTTGTCTCCGATGTGTGTATGGTTTGCTTATACCTACACGACTTCGACCGGTCCTGTGGTAGCCTGTGTTGTCTTTTCGCTTACATCCTTTGCAAGTGCAGCATTGTGTTGACTGAGGGTTTTGGCCTGTTCCAGTTCCACACTTTGCTGCCTCTTTGCTTGTCTTTAGAGGCTCGCCAGGGTAGAACCAGATACTTGTGATTTGGATCTATCAAGAGAGCATCCTAGTCAATTAACGTAACTTAAAGGATGCAGTCTTAAGGACATCGCTAGGCTACGAGCCTGTTTTGCTCAACCACAGTTCCTTACCTAGAGTATTCCTGCTAGACATTATTAATCAAGTAGACACTTATTAGTGTTTAATATTCTAAGCTCTTTGATATGTACGCATTATTATTCACAGCATTTATTAGTCTAGGTTGTTGCTGAGCCGCACAAACATAGCAGACTGTTTCGTTGATGAGGAAGTACTTCTTTTAGTGGCGAGCATTGCTACCGTTGCGCATTTATAATATTCTCGTGTCAGTTAACATTATATGTCCTATCTTTTAGTGTATTCCATTTACACGTGTGGTGTCCTGCCTCCTGCATTTATATAGTTTAAGATACGAGCATCTTATGAGCATCAGACTTTCTTCAGAAGCTTCCAGGTCTATGCTGTAGGACTATACTTCACTTTCTTTCAGATAGGAGTGAAGAGTTTATTGTTATTTAGAGTAACTGTATTGAAGCATCTTTTTATTGTATTAAATCTTGCAGTGATTTAATTGATCTTTCCATAGATTCCTTTTTATGCATTTTAACGTAACTTGCATCTTGTTTGTTATCAGGCTATACCAGTGTGGGTTAGCCTGAAGTAGAGTACATTTATGCCCAGTTAAGGATACCCCGTTATCGCAGATTAACTCTGGAGGGTATAGGTGTTTTTGTTCGCCGGCATATAAGTTCGAGGGTTTGGATCTTGCGTACCGTTGTTGCATAGTGCCCTATTACTAGTCCAATCATTAAGTGCCCTTGTTTTATTCGTAGCCCCGGTCGTAACAAATGGCGACCTTGCCTAGTATCTTATCTTACTCGTCATACCAAATGAACTAAGAAATAATTGCAGGATTTTTGGACATTTGTTTTTGGAGGAATATTTTGGACACGATGGATTTTTTTTTTGGCAACGTAGTATAGCACTTGAGTTGTCTTCAAGCATTTTTTGAGTGAATAGTGCTACATGAGAGTTTAGGTACTTATTTTTTTTATAAACGTTGAGAATTTTCGGTGGACACTATGTCGAACGACGGATCAATGCACAGTGAGGACACAGTATGGGAAGCAGGCTCTGAGGTGAAGAAGCTGGGTTTGTTAGAAGGCATTAGAATAGTAACTAGTGAGGAGGATGCAAGGAAGTTTCTGGAGATGCCTATTACTGTTGACCGGGTGTCGGGGATTGATCGGTATGGTCTCCAGTGTTTGGCCACGGTCATGGGGCATGTTGGCACTAGCAGCATGACGAGAAGTGACCTGGTGGCCTTTGTGCTCGGTGGGGTGCGTGGGGCTTCGGGTGGAGCGGTAGCTGGGACACCTTCGGCCCAGCCTACATTCCACTCGACTCCTACCATGCCGCCCCCTCGGGCTCCGGAGCCGGGTACGTTCCCGCAGGCCGATAGTCACTGGCAGCGTGGTTTGCCCCTGGGTGGATCACTGGGTGGGTCTCCAATTGTTGCATCTCCTCCTCCTCAAGGTTTAACTCCAGATATGATCTTCCAGCTTGAGATGGCTAAGATGGCTAAGCAGCAGGAATACCAGCTTGAGATGGCTAAGATTCAGCAGCAGCAGCGGATATCTAAGGCTGAGGAGAGAAAGGCCATACGTGAGGCTGAGCTTCAGGTTGAGGCTACACGAATTACTGTGCAGACATAGAGCTTGAGAAGTCTCGGGTGGAGTCGACAGGGCAGCGCCTCGGTTCTGGGAATCGAGGTCTTGATCAGTCTTTATCGCACCTTCTTAAGTTAGTCCCTGCATTTGACGAGTCAGGTGTCACCGAGTTTTTCCTGCATTTTGAGAAGAAGTGCCAGGAGCACCAATGGCCCGAGGTTAAGTGGGCAGCCCTTGTTTCCTCTAGGTTGGTTGGCAAAGGACTCAAGGCATATGATGCGTTGCCCTTGGAGTCTTGCATCAATTATGAGGTATTGAAGGAAGCTGTTAGCTGTTCTGCGGGCATTCGAGTTACAACCAGAGACATATAGGTTGAAGTTTCGGGGTGTTACGAAGGGTCGTGAGTGCACTTTTCTAGAACATGCCCGGGAACTGTCTGATGCTTTGATAAATTGGCTGAGGTCAGAGAAGGTGACGACATTCGAAGAGATTGAGCAGTTATTCCTTCTAGAGCAATTTTTTAAATGCACAGGCGGCGACCTGACTTTGAACCTCAAAGAGAAACAACCTAAAACTCTTCAAAAGGCAGCTGAGTTGGCTGACCTGAGAGTATCGCTGATTCGTGGGTGCGGGTCTGCACAACGGACCGATGCAGTTAACAAGGGGCGCAACACTCCACCCCCCCGAGTCAGTGATGAAACATTTAATAACGAAAGTAAGAGCAATGATACTACTTTTGATCACAAACCAAAAACCGTCCCGTTTAAGAAGGGTCAGGGCCCTTCCCCCCCTCAGGGGAAGTCCAAGGGTGAAGTAGAGTGTTTTAAGTGTCATAATAAGGGGCATTTTGCACGTTCCTGCCCTAGTAACCAACCTACAGCAGTCGTGTCTTTGGCTAGCAACATTGGGGTGCCTCTGAGGTCTTCTGCATTTACCCGGGGTGATATGTCAGATGCAGGGGCACAGCCAGTGAAGGAGTGTCTGGAAGGCTCGAAACCTGTCCGCGATGCTTTTTGCGACCATAGAGGGCGTGGCTGCGTGAGTTGGGCTCGTTGCAAGCAAGGGTTGGAGTTGTTGCGTGATACAGGTGCATCCCAGACTCTGATGAAAAACTTTACAGGCCAACCTATAAATGCGGCACGGGTAGTTGTGGTGCAGGGTATTAATGCTACACGGTCATACCCGTTGGTTCGAGTGGAGCTGGAGGTTGATGGTGTGACACGAGAGATAGATGTTGGAATCGTAGAGAAACTGCCAGTAGAGGGCGTCGACCTTCTTCTCGGCAACGACTTTGCGGTGCCTACTTCTGAGGCTCCACCCTTAGTCGCTGCCGAGAGGGCGGCCGACGTGAGTAGGGAGGGGCAGAAGTTGGTCGAGAGGTGTCAATTACAGCAGATGGCGTGTGTTGACACCCAATCTAGTGCATCTAAGGTGTCGCAGCCTAGTCCTCAGTCTCTAGACCAGCGGAGGAACGGTCGGAAGGAGAAAGCTAAAGTTGGGAGAAGTTTTGTGAGTTTTAATCCAGCGGCTCTTCTTGGTGACTCAGTATAAGGATCAATGATGAGCTCCGGAGTGGCCCCAGAACCTGTCCCCCCTAGGGACATGGTAGGGCGTGATGGCACTCCGCGACAGAGTAGTTCCCAGGTGGAGGAGAGTTGTGGGAACAAGGCTATTGATCTCGAGGACGGGGAGGCATGTCATGTGAACCTGTTAAAGGAGTTTGTGAGGCAACCACCTGAGCAGCCCTATGTTGGTCCCTATGTTGGTCTGCAGCGGCCAGGGTGGAGAAGGAGAGTGGGGCTCAGGTGGAGGAGAGTTGGGATTGTCATGTCTCAGTGGAGCAGTGGGCGGGGGACACGAGCCAGGTGGCTGTGGAAGCGCTAGATTACCTGCCTGAGCAGCAGTGTGCAGCGCTCCAGCCCCTGCTCGGTTCATACCCCACTGTTTGTGCCGAGCACCCAGGCCTCACAACTCATGAGGTGCACGATGTTCCGCTGGCAGGTCACTTGAGTGTGAGTCAGCCGTTGGTCTCGTTGTTTCAGTGGTTCAAGGTGGGCGACGGGGCTTTGGCATGGGTGTCAGGTCAGGGTCGACCCATGGCTGCCAAGGGTGGTGGTCAGAATGAGGACATTGAGCAGATTGGTGAGGTTGGCTGTGGAGTGGATGTGCCCGGTCGTCGCATAGCCTCCCAATGCTGCTCTAGTAATATGCAACAGCCCTACCATAGACCGACTGTATCTGGCCATGTCGCTGAAGGCGCTGATGCTGCGCAGGCAGATGTAGGCTCAAGTTAATTCCCTACCGTATAAATCCTGCTCAACAGCCTGTTGTAAAAGTAGAGCTCGACTACATGTTGGAGAAGGGTCTGAGGGATCGAGGATATCGTGAGTGGTCGTTGCCAGTGAGTTTGCAACCTGAGTTGAGTGGCAAGATCAGTGTGTGTGTTGATTGCAAGAGTGTGTGTGCATTATCCCTGACAGACGCCTATACCTTACCTAGAGTTGACGACACCATAGACCGCATCGGGGCTGCCTCAATTATCACGAAGGTAGAACTAGTGAAAGGTTATTGGCAGGTCCCGTTGCCGGAGAGAGCGAAGAGAAGTGCCAGTCTTGTGATGAACTGGGCAGTTTATCAGTGCCAGGTGTTGTTTTGCTGCCGGAACACAAGTTGGATGTGTGGCATGTTAAGGGCACTGATAATGTTTTGGCTGATTGATTGTCACGGGAGGGTATGTTTGCAGGAGAACCCTAGCCGTTCAGTCAGTGTGTGTTGAGAGTGGAGAAAAACCAGGCTTGCCCCTGTAGAGCAGCCATCAAAAACAACATTAAAATTAAATAAAAAATCACATAAAAACTCTTTCTTTTTGATAGTTAATTGTAAGTTGCCAATGTTATAGCTAAAGTCCTAAGTTGAACCTGTCTTTCACTTAGTAGGCTGGGCTCTTTGAAGCTCGCTCAGGGAGTATAGCAAGCTAAAATTATACTATTGTGTTTGGGAGGGTTTGTATGATTTTCTTTATGCTAAAATGTTGTTTTATTTAAGATTGAGCTTTGCATTTAATTTCTGGTGGAGTGGCTAGGTCTGGCGGGTCTTGTCAGCATTCTGCCTTGTCAGATATGGTGCTCGCCTAATGTTGAGCGTCCCATATCTTGGGTGGGGTGTGACGTCTACCAGCGTTGGCAGAATCGCCTCTCGTTAGCCACTAGCGCTCGCCAGGGACATCGAAATGGGCTACAGTTATCCGAGAATGTTGTTCTTTCTTTCCTTGTAATCGCATTGTCACAGACAGTCCAGTGGTGGTCTTTGTTTTCGTCTGTGACAACGGGGTATATTTTATATCAATAGTAGTGATGATAGTACCAGCGTGGGAATGAGAGAGACTTTCAGAGCGAGATGGTAGTGAGTGTCTGTAGGTGCGGGCGCTGTGTCACGTGACGCCTGCTGTCTTGTGACGTCTCGGCTCGTGATTGGCCGACCATCGCGCCTTTGCGGACTCCTGTGTAACTTGCCTCCTACATGAGGGTCCCCAGGAGCTGTCCTCGTCAGGACAGGCTAGGCGCGCGTGCTTCTAACATCTCTTTGCATACTCTCTCCCGATCACCCCCTTTACCACTGTCTCTCTCTCTGACCTTCTTTTCCATTGCTTCTCACCTTTATTCAATTACTTATCCCCTTGGGTTCTGCATACGGTTTCCATAGCCGGCCCATTGTATTGCATGCGCCATCCTCAGAGATATTTACATGTGCTTAGAATAGGTTTAAGGGTTCTTAGTTAGTAGAGGTTGGGAACTTAGGGTGTCTCCATTATTGATTTAGTGTTTCTGCTCTTTTATTTAATGCTAGACTGGGATAAGGTAACTGGAGTCGTTGTCTCCGATGTGTGTATGGTTTGCTTATACCTACACGACTTCGACCGGTCCTGTGGTAGCCTGTGTTGTCTTTTCGCTTACATCCTTTGCGAGTGCAGCATTGTGTTGACTGAGGGTTTTGGCCTGTTCAGTTCCACACTTTGCGGCCTCTTTGCTTGTCTTTAGAGGGTCGCCAGGGTAGAACCAGATACTTGTGATCTGGATCTATCAAGAGAGCACCCTAGTCAATTAACGTAACTTAAAGGGTGCAGTCTTAAGGACATCGCTAGGCTACGAGCCTGTTTTGCTCAACCACAGTTCCTTACCTAGAGTATTCCAGCTAGACATTATTAATCGAGTAGACACTTATTAGTATTTAATATAAGCTCTTTGATATGTACGCATTATTATTCACAGCATTTATTAGTCTAGGTTGTTGTTGAGTTGCACAACCATAGCAGACTGTTTCGTTGATGAGGAAGTACTTCTTTTAGTGGCGAGCATTGCTACCGTTGCGCATTTATAATATTCTCGTGTCAGTTAACATTATATGTCCTATCTTTTAGTGTAAATTTACATGTGTGGTGTCCTCCCTCCTGCCTTTATATAGTTTAAGATACGAGCATCTTATGAGCATCAGACTTTCTTCAGAAGTTTCCAGGTCTATGCGGTAGGACTATACTTCACTTTCTTTCAGATAGGAGTGAAGAGTTTATTGTTATTTAGAGTAACTGTATTGAAGCATCTTTTTTATTGTATTAAATCTTGCAGTGATTTAATTGCTCTTTCCATAGATTCCTTTTTATGCATATTAACGTAACTTGCTACTTGTTTGTTATCAGGCTATACTAGTGTGGGTTAGCCTGAAGTAGAGTACATTTATGCCCAGTTAAGGATACCCTGTTATCGCAGATTAACTCTGGAGGGTATAGGTGTTTTTGTTCGCCGGCATATAAGTTCGAGGGTTTGGATCTAGTGTACCGTTGTTGCATAGTGCCCTATTACTAGTCCAATCATTAAGTGCCCTTGTTTTATTCGTAGCCCCGGTCGTAACATTATGCATTGTAGATTGAAACGAGGCAATGTGGAAAAAAACGGTGCATACCCATGTACAGTGTGTGGAAAGTGAGTGGGCGCTAACTCGATTCGATGTAGCATCTGTCGATGTTGGGTGCACCATGGGAGTAAGCGCTGTAGTAGAATAAAAAGACCCCTGCCGAAGGATAAGTCAGAAATAGAGAAATTTGGGTGCGCAGTGTGCAAAGGCGACCTTGATGTTAAATGATGATCCTGTGGCTGTGAATTTTGGAAATGAGTTATTGGAGCTGGTGGACAAGTTTTGCTACCTAGGAGATACCATCTCTGCAGGTGGTGGGGCCGAGGCTGCCACTGTCGCTAGTTCAAAGAACTGCTGCCAATTCTGACCATGAAAAGAATGCCTCTCCCCCTGAAGGGAAAGGTGTATGTCTCATGTGTTAGAAGTGCAATGACGTATGCCTCAGAAACATGGGCCGTTAAAGTAGAGGATGTCAACAGAATGGAACGTACTGAGATGAGAATGGTGAGATGGATGTGTGGGGCCAGGCTGCAGGATAGAATAACAAATGATGAGCTGAGGAGACGTTTAGGTATAAAGAGTATTAGCGAGGAGATGCATACAAGTAGACTGGGATGGTATGGGCATGTGGAGAGAATGGATGAAAAAAAATGGGTGAAAAGATGCAGGTCTGTGAAGTGGAGGGAGCTGCACCAAGGGGTGGACTGAGGAAGACCTGGGATCGGACTATACGTGCCAATCTCAAATCCAATAACTTGACAAGTGAACAGGGTTGCCTGGAACGCCGCCATTAGGACAAGAGACTGAAACTGCACGTATGTGTAGAGCACTCAGTCTTAACATTTTATATATGTGTGTTAGTATATCTTATCTTAAAGTTTTGCCCCACACATCCATCTTTATTTGGTGAAACATTTCTGATACACTAACGAAGCATTTTGAAAACTTGATAAGAGCCACTGTAATTTTATTATAGGTTTTCAGTAGTTAATGCTCTGTCTTGTTGTTGTCGTTCCCTAAACTGCCTGGCCGAACAGCCCTGAGTCCCTAAGGAAGGCCATGGCTACGGTTGGGCTTTCCCACAGGGCTCTAATGGAGTGTAGATTATGTTTTTGTCTTGTTTTTATTGGTTGTGTTGTCCAGGAAACACTGTGAACGGTTACCTTACCTAGCCTAATTAAAAACAGTTGTAAGAACAATGATTTAGAAATGAATACCGGTACGGTAGTACAGTAGTTATATACAGTAGTTATATACAGTAGTTATATACAGTACTGTATACATTATAATACTGAAGAATAGAGAAAGTGGTACCAGAGATGCCAACCAATAGAAGATACCGGGTAATGCGTAAGCAGTCACCATTTTTGGCATTTTATAGTCATCCATTTACACAATAGGCCAAACCATTACATCTGCATTTTATAGTCATCCTCTTAGTCATTCACTAAGTCTAGCCTTCTACAGTAGTTCTCTAAAATGCCATGTACTATACCATATTTTCTTGTTATTATTCTATGAGGCCTTAAGATAAAAATTAAAGGAAGTTATCTACTGGCCATTTGGTGTGGGGTGTCCTGAGGCGCATTGGTTAGTGTACTAAACTCCCAACCGAAAGAACTTGAGTTCCATTCCCGACCAGGACGAGATGGATAGATTATACAAGAAAATTTAACAACAAGAGATGAATTAGGCCTACTGAAGATGCGTGGCAAGAGATTAACTAGCAACAATATGAGGTGAATAACAAGAGATGAAATAAAAAGAGACAAACAATAAGAGATGATCATGAACTACAAGAGATAGATGACACAAGATAAACAATAAGAAATTAATGATCAGAGATGAACTCCAGTGGAGCCCTTACTTTGGCGATTTTTATAGACTGCCAACACCACGCCAAAGTGGGGGCAAACTTTAAATGGGAAAAAATGAAAATAGTCTGGGCTGACCCGGAAGTTATTTTTTTTGAACCATTTTCGTATTTCAAAACCACATTTTCTCATCAATTACTAAACAAAATAACCAACTTTGTAACAAAATGCTCCACCACAACCATCACTTGCTTGTTATGTAATTTCTGAAGTTACCCTAGGTGCCACAGCCATGCCTGTCCCAAAATACCTCTCAGCTACCTTCAAATTTTCTTTAATTGTCTCTTTATTCTTGCGAAGATTCCTCTCAGTCGATTCTGGCACACACTGCCACATGCTTTATACCTGTTATGCCCTGTTTTTCTACAGGATTAACTTGGCTAATGTGAGTTCTAACTGACTGGGTATAGAAGGCTGCATGCACAAAACAAGGTATGAGGAATAGAGAACACAAAATAAGCACACAGTAACAAGACACGCGATCACTTTTATTGATGTACACACTTCTATAGTTTTCTTGATGATGATTAATATGAAGCATAAGAAGATATGAATACTCGTACAAGACAAATGATAGAATTGAACAACACTAGCATTAAGTGGATCTGGATGGAGCCTAGTCTCCCACTTCCAACGTTCAGGTATTAATCTTCTGATCACTGGCTTTATTCACAAGTTTATATACTGGAGACCATAAATCTTACTTATAGATTCATATTCACTGTTAGATTTATCACTGGTAGCTCTGGTGCACAAGTAGTAGTTCACAGGCTAGATTAGACACGCGTATTTTAGAGCACGGGAATTCTAGTAACCTCAGGGGGGTACTGATTTAAGTTCTATATTCTTGTATCAGAAACACATAGAACGCAAATCAGTGGGCGAACATCAGATATCACTAGGGTTTCACTTCTATGTAATAATATCTGGATATATGGGTAATTACGAGAGTTAATATCGCCTGTTAATTAATAAACACTGATACGCTTAGCACTTCCTAATTGAATGGTTATATATGAAATATACTGGGGCAAAGATATAGCCACTTCATAGAAATATTAATAAGTGAGTCTCTAAATAGCACTGTAACACTGTAGCACTGATAGAGTGAATCTTGGGTAGTATTTGATTGGTCTGGTCCTGGTTATCTTGCGTCCGTGATGTTGGGGGCTAACGACTGATTCCGCGGCCGTCCAGATGGTCCATATGTAGAAAGTTCTCAAGACGGATCTCTTAGCGATCGTTGCTGGTTACACTCTTATATACCCTCTGGTTTCTAGACCTGAATCACAGATATTAGGATCTTCCTGTCAATCTGGATCGGAATTAACGCCAAGCGCATCTCACGTCGATCGCTCAGCTTCCCGGTGTGTATGAAGGTTATAAGGTGTACGTAGATTTCTTTTACGTGGACAGATCCTTCTATCTAAATCTGCCACAGAGTCTGCAGGCTCTGGAACTAAATTCTCAGGAACAAACAATGATAGAACTAGAGGTCAACACAAGGGACCAGCCACTGTTTGGTGTCTATCTTTCAACTGATTTTACTGGGGGCTGGAGCTCGGTTTATAGGTTCGGTTTTGGACCCTGTAGGCAATAGGGATCTCGAGCTTTGATGGACTTATTTGAGCTCTCAATTGATACAGGAACTAGGTAAGGTGGTGATTACTGTTGTGGCACATGGCTGTATGGAGCCTTCATAATGTGATATAACTGAGCCTTAGTAAGAGGTACTATTTTGGCTATACTGGAAGTATTTAGGGGAGAGAGACTGGATCTACTTTGCGAGGAGGTTTGGGACATCTTTGATAGGAGCGTCTCTCTTAGATTGTTCAGTCTTCATTCTATGGTATAGCTGAGGTGCTAATTTGGTTATCGGAGTATGCAAGAAAGGTTAATGGGTTATTGTGGGTTAATAGAGGTTAGTAAGGGTGTTAGTCATACATGGTTAGTTCATTGATAGGAAGAATTCCTGTGCTACCTGACAATGACCCGGAAGTCAAAACAGGGGTCAGGTGTACCTCTGCAGGGGTAGGGGTCTCCCTCCTCGGGTGGGTGAAAGGGGTAGGCGCGCGTCCTCTCTCTGTGATGGTCGTCTGGGCGGCTGTGGCTGGGGGCTTGCCATATTACAAGTGTTTGTAATAACCCTCTGTTTAGGAGACAGATGTGGGTGTTCGTAATACCAAAACCGAAGGTGCCTTGATCAGCTGGTTTAATTGGTTGGGTGGATGTGGTGGAGACTGGGTTGCTAACTCTGCCACATTTATCTGGAAGTATGGCAATAGAGGTTAGTCACTGGCGAGGCGGCTAGCCTCGCACTGACGATCATTTGGTACAGGGTTGTGAATGGGTTGTGAGGGAATAGATGGCATGCAAAGGTTTAGTAAAGTTCTAATGGTGTTCCTTCCTACTGGGGGAAGGTAGGCTGGATAGGAGTTTATATACAAAAGGTTTGAGAATGTTAGTAACGGAAAAGTTAAGGATATTCAGGGGGTATGGTGGAGAGGCTAGGTCAGGAGGGAGTCGAGGAGCGTGGGGGGTTAACTAGAGGGAGAGGGTTAAGGGGAGCTACGTGGAAGTTTGACCCTAAGGTATCTGGGCGTAGGGTGGCATTAGGCTACAGTTGGTATCTTAGACTGGGGGTTAACGACAGGGAAGGTAGGTTAATCAAACGCTACCGGGGGATGAGCAATAGGTGGTGGTATATGAGTCTGGAAATTATAGAATCATGTGGACTGTGGGGAAGATGAGGTTAGCTGTAGGTGTGTTCTTGACTGTGGATAAAAGTAGATAAAACATAGTGTATTATTACTCGTCAATACGATGGGTTATGGACACTATTAGTTGACACGATTTCTTGCTGATCTAGTTGTCCCTGGGAACTGCGTTTTCTATGAAATATATACCAAAGAAAGCGGCAGTTCATAGGGGTAGCTTCGTTATTGTTTCGTGGTAGATATGCGTCGAGACAATGGTATAAGAGGGTTATCTATACAATCTCTGGTTGAGGTAAGAATTAGAGTTGCTGCATGGTTGCTAACATTTTCAGTCATTATCTCTGTCTAGGTCTTACAGGAATAATGGTTATATATACAATGGTGTACCTGTGGGTATCATCGTGTATTTAATCTAGGGGGGGGGGGGGGTCAGGGGTTCTTACATAAGATTCCCTGGTTTGATGAACATGGAGTAGAATTGGGCAATACAGGAACAATTGAATTTCCTATACCATCTCGTCTGTGCTGGAATATAGTTACTGGATTGCTCGCGGCATCTTCAGTCGTGAGATCTGGCAATATAGGATAGGCGTAATGGTTGCACGATGGCGTACCCGTGGGTATTATAGTTTCTTATCAATTATGACATGGGGGTTAACATATTACTTCTCGGATAGAAGAACATACATAGATATATGGGGGCGGTTTGTCTTCAGAAACTTAGTCTGGCAAGACAAGGTATTTTAGGGTATGTTGATATTGATATCTTAACTTAGGGACAGGGCATGGGTGTATTAAATTAAGGTGTATTCATGTCCATCATCATGTAGGTAGAGTCTGGCGGGTAAGAGGTGTAGGACACGAGGGGTAGTGGATACGCGAGGTGGGGGAAGGGTCAGTGGTTAGAAGCGATAGGCAGGTGTGGTTTGGAGCTGCTTAGCCCTGCGGGCTTCGGCCTGCCTGAACTGGTTGGCTTGGTGCCTTCTCTCCTTCTTTCTTCTCTCACGCTGATCTATGGGGCATCTGCTTTCACCTGGTCCTTTCGTTCTGTGGGCCTTTCCTTCGGGTGTTTCTGTTCCCGTTTCTTTGTTGTTCTCGCTCGTGGCTTCCGTGGTGGGCTTCTCGTTCTGGGGCATTTTACTTCCCTCTCCTTCGTTGTAGGCTCGTCCTCGAGCCTCAAGGGTGAAGTAAAGAGAAGTATAGTCATGGTGGGTCATTTGGAGGGTGTGTAGAAGGTCCCACCAGGCAAGAGAGCGAGGGTCAGGTTTCTTGTGCAGGTCTTTGTAGACCTGTAGGAATGTGTCTTCGGTGTTGTGGAGGGCGGCTGCCCGGGCTTGATGTGGCCGTTGTAGACGGGCTAAGCCTCCTGTGTACGTTTTTAATTTAATACGTCTTATGAACGGTGTGCATTCGTCCTCAGTGGGGGTAGGGACGGGAGCGACGAATGGTGTGGATGTGTTCATGGTGGAGGTCAGGTATTGAGTGAGGTGTGTGGGACTGACAGGAGGCCTCTTCAGTGTGGTGAAGGGATTAACAACTGAAGGGGAGGGACTAACGCGTGAAGGTGGAGCTGGGGGTGAAGGGGGGATATGAGTCTGGGGTTTTTGGGGTTGTCTTGGGTGGTGTTGCAGGCTGGGAAAATATATGGAGGCAATGTGCAATATTGGTTTAGGTAAGGTGCGTGATGGAGGTGTGTGAGAAAGAGGGTGTGTGTGTGTTGTGTGGCTTGGGCTTTTAGTGGAAGAAAGGGGTTTTGTTTTAACATAACTGTCTTCAAATCTGATGGGTCTGTTGATGATTCTACCTTTGGAGGTCCTGGTGGGAAGGTAGATTTTTGTAGTGGGACTTGAGTCGCTCGACGATGTTTTATATTGAGGGGAAGAACGCTTTACAGGTGGAGGACATTTAGTGGGGGTGATGTAGGGGGTTATTTGAGAGGTAGATGCGTGTGGAGGTTTGAACAAGTTCTTCAAAGAATCCGAGCCGCCGGGCTGAAGTTGAAACCCTCATAATGCGAGATTTCACGAAATAAGGTAGATTTCCTCGGCCACATAATATCTGAACATGGCATTGCACCAGACCCCAAGAAACTTCAAGCCATACAAAACCAACCCCCACCCACCACCGTTAAAGGAGTACGTTCTTTTCTAGGTTTAGCCACATACTACAGACGTTTCGTCCCACACTTTGCCGCAATTGCCAGACCCCTCCACCAACTCACCCACAAGGACACCACATTCACCTGAACACCTGAAAGAGACCTCGCTTTTAACACTTTGAAACAAAAGCTGATCCAAGCCCCTATTGTCGCTTTCCCTGATTACCATAAACCTTTCCGTCTTTATACCGACGTATCTCTGTACGCCATTGGTGCAGTTTTAGCTCAAGTAAGAGACGGAGAGGAACATGTGATAGCGTATGCCAGCTCCACACTCAACCCAGCCCAACAGAATTATGCAGCCACCAAGAGAGAGTGCCTAGGGATCATTTGGGCACTCAACCACTTCAGGTCATTTGTGTTGGGCGCAAAACTAGATATAATAACCGACCATCAATCTTTGCAATGGTTGCGTAGGTGCGAAACCAACTCAGCCATCTTGGTACGCTGGCGAGAGACACTAGGGGACTACGATTTTACAATACAGTGTCGTCCAGGTAAACTTCACACCAATGCAGATGCCCTGTCACGTTTGCCAGTACCGAAAGACCCCCCCACCAACCTAGCCGCCTTACAAAACACTGAGCTCTTACATACCCTCATCAACCAACATAATTCCCCCCCCAGCCCACTCACTAATTCAATCTTGGGAAACAAGGATCAGACCACCCTGGATACCGTTAAATATCTTCAAGAAACTGACTCGCTGGGGAGATCAACTTGCCACAGACTCCGGTCACATAGTCCTAGACCCCACCATTGCCCACGACTACATGATTGCCATCCACGAGGGAAACGGCATACACCTTGGATAAAAGAAAATTTTAAAAATCTTCGCGGATCAGTACTGGACCCCCAACCCCTTCAAGATTGCACAACGCATGACAGAATCCTGCAAACCTTGTTTATTGGGGAAGGATAGATCACGCGACCCAGGCCCAGCTGGTACCATTTCTGCCAACAAACCGTTCCAAGTCCTATCCCTCGACATCATGGGCCCGTTTCCTTCTTACGCTGGCAACCGCTATATCGTCACATTTGTTGACGTATATTCAAAAATTTTAATAGCCTGCCCAGTTAAAGACCACACAGCCACCACAGTCGCCGCACTGCTTGCCACAGAAGTGTTCCCTATATTCGGCCTTCCCCTTGCTCTTCTATCCGACAATGCCCCCGAATTTAGTGGACACGTTTGGCACCAGTTCACCCAACAATGCGGTATTAAGATCAAACACTCATCCCCGTACTGGCCTCAAGGAAATGCTATATGCGAACGCAGCCATCGCACCATCAACAACCAGTAAAGTACCAAAATGATTGCTCTTAACACCTCAGACCGGCCATCACAGATAAAAATGATACAATGGGGCATGAACACCTGTCCCCGAGAAGACGGTATTTCACCTCATGAACGTGTTTACGGCGTACCCCTCCTGTTACTGCCGTTCCACCATCACGCTCACCTCCCCTCCAACACCTCCACAATTGACCCATTGCAACATCTGCAAAACACCCTCCATACCGCCCAAACCTGTCAAAACACCAAAAATGATAACCCCGATGATAAAAACCCTTTCGCCATCCATGACACCATAATGGTAGCCAACCTCCCTGTCACCAACAAATTAGGCCCTCGCTATGTCGGACCCTACACCATCATCAAAGTCCCAAATGCCTATCAAGTCATCATTGATTATCACGGCGTGACTCGCACGTTCAGAAATAGATTCGTCCGAGCATTTAAACCTCTAAAACCACAAGACATACCCCACCCCACACGTCCGACCCTGAATTGAACACCCCTACTACCCCTCCCACTCAGGCTATAAATGTTCCCCTACAAACCCCTAAGGCCTAAACCCTCCAGCACAGAACCTGCCGATCATTCCTCAACATACCCCACAAACTAACCTCCACAAACCCCAAGCCCCCACTATCACACCTTCCTCCACCATGACCAATTCCTTCACTTCTGATAGTCAAGTACCTCCCCAAAATATCAAAGTACGAAAACCTCCACCCACAACCCCAACCACAACAAAAACCCTCCCGTCTAGCCCTGAAGTACCTCCACCAGGAACCACAGTAAGAAAACCACCACCCCCACCTAAAACCAAGTACACACCCAACCGCACCACACAATCTACCCCAGTCACCTCACGCTACAACTTACGCCCACGACTGAAATCCTTTAAACCCTCCAGAAAACACACCCTGATAACAAAGTTCCGTAGAGCTGCCAGACCACGATCCTCCTCCTCATCTTCTTCTTCGTCGAATTCTCCTTCACAAAGGGAAAGAAGACGAATAATCACAAGCAAACACCATCACCCCTCTAACTATATTCCAAAAATAACCACCCCCACCCTCCCACGAAAGCAAATACCTTCCCCTTCAACCTCATCTCCTCTCAACCCCCACCTCATCACCCAGAATGACCTTCTAGATCTGCTCCCCTACAAAACTCCCACAAAACCACCTATTTCCACCACCATCAAATCACCAACCCCACCAAAGAACGCACCCAACACACTTTCCTACCCCCAACCCTCCCAATTAAACCTCCACTCACTACCCACTCGTCAAGCCGCCCCCCCCCTTCCCCCCCCGCATCCACCCCTTTCCCCTCCACTATCCCTGCCACCCCACCCACGCATCAACCAACCTCATCATCTCATAAAACCCCCAAACAACCTTCCCCTAAAGTCTACCCTATGCCAACGACCAACCCCTCCTCACCCACCACGTCTACCACACAAGTAACTCCCAACGAAAGCCCCTCCAAAATGACGTACCCGACCTCCACACCCCCACTTAAATCCCCCCACAAAGTCGCCCCTCCGAGAACCCCCATCAATACCCCCACCCAATCCTCTCCCATTCCTCCTACCACCCTCACTCGACAAAAACCTCCACACGCATCTACCTCTCAAATAACCCCCTACATCACCCCCACTAAATGTCCTCCACCTGTAAAGCGTTCTTCCCCTCAATATAAAACATCGTCGAGCGACTCAAGTCCCACTACAAAAATCTACCTTCCCATCAGGACCTCCAAAGGTAGAATCATCGACAGACCCATCAGATTTGAAGACAGTTATGTTAAAACAAAACCCCTTTCTTCCACTAAAAGCCCAAGCCACACAACACACACACCCTCTTTCTCACACACCTCCATCACGCACCTTACCTAAACCAATATTGCACATTGCCTCCATATATTTTCCCAGCCTGCAACACCACCCAAGACAACCCCAAAAACCCCAGACTCATATCCCCCCTTCACCCCCAGCTCCGCCTTCACGCGTTAGTCCCTCCCCTTCAGTTGTTAATCCCTTCACCACACTGAAGAGGCCTCCTGTCAGTCCCACACACCTCACTCAATACCTGACCTCCACCATGAACACATCCACACCATTCGTCGCTCCCGTCCCTACCCCCACTGAGGACGAATGCACACCGTTCATAAGACGTATTAAATTAAAAACGTACACAGGACGCTTAGCCCGTCTACAACGGCCACATCAAGCCCGGGCAGCCGCCCTCCACAACACCGAAGACACATTCCTACAGGTCTACAAAGACCTGCACAAGAAACCTGACCCTCGCTCTCTTGCCTGGTGGGACCTTCTGCACACCCTCCAAATGACCCACCATGACTATACTTCTCTTTACTTCACCCTTGAGGCTCGAGGACGAGCCTACAACGAAGGAGAGGGAAGTAAAATGCCCCAGAACGAGAAGCCCACCACGGAAGCCACGAGCGAGAACACAAAGAAACGGGAACAGAAACACCCGAAGGAAAGGCCCACAGAACGAAAGGACCAGGTGAGAGCAGACGCCCCATAGATCAGCGTGAGAGAAGAAAGAAGGAGAGAAGGCACCAAGCCAACCAGTTCAGGCAGGCCGAAGCCCGCAGGGCTAAGCAGCTCCAAACCACACCTGCCTATCGCTTCTAACCACTGACCCTTCCCCCACCTCGCGTATCCACTACCCCTCGTGTCCTACACCTCTTACCCGCCAGACTCTACCTACATGATGATGGACATGAATACACCTTTATTTAATACACCCATGCCCTGTCCCTAAGTTAAGATATCAATATCAACATACCCTAAAATACCTTGTCTTGCCAGACTAAGTTTCTGAAGACAAACCGCCCCCATAAATCTATGTATGTTCTTCTATCCGAGAAGTAATATGTTAACCCCCATGTCATAATTGATAAGAAACTATAATACCCACGGGTACGCCATCGTACAACCATTACGCCTGCCCTATCTTGCCAGATCTCACGACTGAAGATGCCGCGAGCAATCCAGTAACTATATTCCAGCACAGACGAGATGGTATAGGAAATTCAATTGTTCCTGTATTGCCCAATTCTACTCCATGTTCATCAAACCAGGGAATCTTATGTAAGAACCCCTGCCCCCCCCCCCCCCCCTAGATTAAGTACACGATGATACCCACAGGTACACCATTGTATATATAACCATTATTCCTGTAAGACCTAGACAGAGATAATGACTGAAGATGTTAGCAACCATGCAGCAACTCTAATTCTTACCTCAACCAGAGATTGTATAGATAACCCTCTTTTACCATTGTCTCGACGCATATCTACCACGAAACAATAACGAAGCTACCCCTATGAACTGCCGCTTTCTTTGGTATATATTAATAGAAAACGCAGTTCCCAGGGACAACTAGATCAGCAAGAAATCGTGTCAACTAATAGTGTCCATAACCCATCGTATTGACGAGTAATAATACACTATGTTTTATCTACTTTTATCCACAGTCAAGAACACACCTACAGCTAACCTCATCTTCCCCACAGTCCACATGATTCTATAATTTCCAGACTCATATACCACCACCTATTGCTCATCCCCCGGTAGCGTTTGATTAACCTACCTTCCCTGTCGTTAACCCCCAGTCTAAGATACCAACTGTAGCCTAATGCCACCCTACGCCCAGAGACCTTAGGGTCAAACGTCCACGTAGCTCCCCTTAACCCTCTCCCTCTCGTTAACCCCCCACGCTCCTCGACTCCCTCCTGACCTAGCCTCTCCACCATACCCCCTGAATATCCTTAACTTTTCCGTTACTAACATTCTCAAACCTTTTGTATATTATATACCCCTATCCAGTCTACCTTCCCCCAGTAGGAAGGAACACCATTAGAACTTTACTAACCCTTTGCATGCCATCTATTCCCTCACAACCCATTCACAACCCTGTACCAAATGATCGTCAGTGCGAGGCTAGCCGCCTCGCCAGTGACTAACCTCTATTGCCATACTTCCAGATAAATGTGGCAGAGTTAGTAACCCAGTCTCCACCACATCCACCCAACCAATTAAACCAGCTGATCAAGGCACCTTCGGTTTTGGTATTACGAACACCCACATCTGTCTCATAAACAGAGGGTTATTACAAACACTTGTAATATGGCAAGCCCCCTGCCACAGCCGCCCAGACGACCATCACAGAGAGAGGACGCGCGCCTACCCCTTTCACCCACCCGAGGACGGAGACCCCTACCCCTGCGGAGGTACACCTGACCCCTGATTGGACTTCCGGGTCATTGTCAGGTAGCACAGGAATTCTTCCTATCAATGAACTAACCATGTATGACTAACACCCTTACTAACCTCTATTAATCCACAATAACCCATTAACCTTTCTTGCATACTCCGATAACCAAATTAGCACCTCAGCTATACCATAGAATGAAGACTGAACAATCTAAGAGAGACGCTCCTATCAAAGATGTCCCAAACCTCCTCGCAAAGTAGATCCAGTCTCTCTCCCCTAAATACTTCCAGTATAGCCAAAATAGTACCTCTTACTAAGGCTCAGTTATATCACATTATGAAGGCTCCATACAGCCATGTGCCACAACAGTAATCACCACTCAATTAGGAAGTGCTAAGCGTATCAGTGTTTATTAATTAACAGGCGATATTAACTCTCGTAATTACCCATATATCCAGATATTATTACATAGAAGTGAAACCCTAGTGATATCTGATGTTCGCCCACTGATTTGCGTTCTATGTGTTTCTGATACAAGAATATAAAACTTAGATCAGTACCCCCCTGAGGTTACTAGAATTCTCGTGCTCTAAAATACGCGTGTCTAATCTAGTCTGTGAACTACTACTTGTGCACCAGAGCTACCAGTGATAAATCTAACAGTGAATATGAATCTATAAGTAACATTTATGGTCTCCAGTATATAAACTTGTGAATAAAGCCAGTGATCAGAAGATTAATACCTGAACGTTGGAAGTGGGAGACTAGGCTCCATCCAGATCCACTTAATGCTAGTGTTGTTCAATTCTATCATTTGTCTTGTACGAGTATTCATACCTTCTTATGCTTCATATTAATCATCATCAAGGAAACTATAGAAGTGTGTACATCAATAAAAGTGATTGTGTGTGTTGTTACCGTGTGCTTATTTTGTGTTCTCTGTTCCTCATACCTTGTTTTGTACATGCAGCCTTCTATACCCAGTCAGTTAGAAGATATACCAACATGTTCCCACACTTACCAACCCTTTCAACATCTGACAGACATTAATACAGCACAGAACGAACCAAATGTAATGACAGCTGAGACATTACTTATTAGCGCCACCGTACTTATTATCAGCGTGTTGTTGGGAATACCCATTAAGGGGAGGTGTGGTGGAGTGGTCATGCCACTGGATTGGTAATCCAATGGACCCGGGTTCAATCCGATGTCAATGGGAAGATATTATTGGGATTGAATTTGTGCTGTACCTAGTATCAGTGTATTACCACAAAGCCCACCGAAATGCCAAAAAAATACCCTCATTGTTCCCTGATTAAATAACACTGTATGAATATTCCCATATTCAAAATATGTTACAGGGGGACAATGCCTAGTGAGTTCACTGCTCAATAGGTGGCGTTCTGAGGGTGAGGGTCTGAGTCTGGAGGGTGAGACGGTGAAGCACTTGAGCGAAGCAACCAGCCGCTTCAGAGATGGAGCTGCTTCGAGCCATGATGGATGCTTCACGTCTCACTCCCCAGACTGGAACAAGACCTCACGGGCTTCACCGTGTTGAGCGGTGGAATGTACAGGCTCTCAGCCTATGCCCGAGAGGGAGTAGTTGGAATATAGAAAAAAAAAAAAAAAAAAAAAAAATGAGGAGGTGTTCTTCCCAGGTTTGTGAGTACACAATGATATCGTCTACTGTAGATACGCTTGGCAGGTTTCCCAGGTAAGGCCATATAATACTGCTTCCATCAAACGGGAGAAAGTGGCGGGTCCGTTGCAGAGGCCAAAAGGTAGGACGTTAAATTCGTAGGGGTGGCCACCACTAGTGGAGAATGCTGTTTTTTCTTGGTCCTCTGCCTTGATGGGCACTTGCCAATATCCTGCTTGCAAGTCGAGGGAAGTGAACCATCTGGATCCGTATAGGGAGTCAAGGGAATCGTCTATCCTGGGTAATGGCGTAGCGTCCTTAATGGTTACGTCATTCAATCTCCTGTAATCTACGCAAAAACGGGTTGACCCATCTTTCTTTTTTACTAGGACAACAGGGGAAGGCCAGGGGCTGATGGACGGGGTAGCAATTCCGGCCTCTAACATGTCATGGACTTGGCGTTCCTCTTCCTGGCATTGTATGGGATTTTTTCTACGGGATGGTTGTCTTATGGGGGGGCCTGTGGTGTTAATGACGTGTTGTTCAACACCGGTCTGTCCTATTTCAGTGGGTTGTTGGGCAAATACGTCACTGAACTCTAGCAATATTTCGTACATGCTGTGTTTTTGGTGGTCGGATTATATGTCAGGGAGAGGGGGTAATTTGAGACTGGTAGGGGTTTCATTGGAATCTATGGGGAGGTCATCAAATGTTTCGAGGTCTCCTATGATGAGGCCTTTAGGTAATGTCAGGGATTCTTCAGAGATATTGGCCACTAGAATGTGGTTTATGCGAGCGGAAATGATGGCGGGTTGTAGGAGGCAACGATTGGGGTTGGTGGACGTGGTAGTGGGGGAAAATATCATGTGAGTTTGGGGTATGGGTCGAAGGTTAACCCTTTTTTGATGGCGGGGGGGAATTTGACATTTATCTTGAACTACAGCTGAGCTGGGCTGGGCTTGATGGTGGGGGACCGACTGGTGAGCAGGTGCTCGGTACGCTTGAGGGGGGGGGAATCACTTTGGTGGGGGTCACGCGTGAGGGGGGGATTAATGGCGCGTGTGGGAGGATCAGAGTGGTGAGGTGTGAGTGATTTAGAATACGGAATTTGTTGGTGGGACTGCGGAGGGTTGGTGGGGGAAGAGTTATGTATAGAACATGGGTTATTGGTGGAGGACTGATGTACTGATTTGTGGTTGTTTAAAGGACGAATTTGGGGAGTTTTGTCGGTGGCAGTGACGGTTTGTTTAGAGGTTATATGGGATTGGTGGGTTTCTCTGTCATGAGGGGGTGAGTCAAGTGTGGGGTTTTGAAGTTTTTTAGGGGTGTGAATTGTGTGAGGGTGGAAGGGAGCTACTGACGGAAAGCTGTCACAAGGGAAATTTTGTTGGTTGTGGAATAGCTGAGCATTTCTGGGGGCATGGGGAAAACATTGTTGGGTACATAGGTCGGCATTTTCCCTGGAAACAGGTGTACATAAATATTTGGTAGAATGGTTTTTACATACATAAGAGTCTGTCCTGGAAACATGGGAGGATTGATCCTGGACAGAATTAGGAGAAATGGGGGGGTTTACATCATTGAGTTGCTTGGACTTGTCTTCTTTCGTTTGTTGAGGCATTTTTTCAACGGAATGAGTGATATTTTGAGAGAACTCTGGTCAAGGGGGGGGGGGGGGGTTAGGAGTTACCTTAGTGCTAGCTGCAACTTGGTAATCTTGACTCAGAGTTTGTTGAGGGTGGAGTTTTTTTGTTTTCTTTGTGTGAACTGGTTTCTGCGTGATTGGTTTGTCAGAGGCTTTGGGTTGGATTTTTTTTTTTAATGAGATCAGCCTCTGTCCGCAGTCAACCTGGGCCTGGAGTTTTTGAAGGAGGTCAAGTCCAAGGAAACAATCGTAATGTTTACAGTGGGAGGAAAATACTGTGAACGAGTGATAACAACGGGCATGGGGGGCAGGAGTAGTTACTGACAGGGGCAAAGTGTCTCCTAGGAGATTTAAGTAGGTATCAGCAGCTGAGATTAGTTCTGATTTGGTAGGTAACAAGGGGCCAAATAGTCGGTAGTGTTGATCATAATAAGACTTGAACAAACACGACTTAGCAGCTCCCGTGTCGATTAACAAGCGGACAGGAATGTCCTTGATTTTGGCCATGTAGTAAATGGGGGCAGTGGGATCAGTTATGGCGTCCCCCGCCGAGGCCATCGTGGGCGGGGGATACTTTACAAATCCTGGGAATCGGTATCTACCTCCTCCAGGGTTTCCTCGGTATCGTCTGAGGTCATGATATGGGCTATGTCTTCGGTGTGCATTTCCTCCATTTCTTCCTCTTGTCCCAACTCCTCTTCATTTACAGAAATGCGAGGAGTAAAGGGGCGAGGTTTGGCAGAGTCACGAATTTGATGGAGGGCACACTTAGCACTACAGGCAGGGAAATCATAGGGGTTGATAATCACTAATGTAGGGTTCTTACTTTGGTAGGTGTTGTAGGTTTTGTTCCGGTTGAAGATTCTGCGTGGCTGGGTAGGTTGGAACCGGGGCCTACTGGGTTGGGGCTTGCCGGAAGGGTAGGTAGGTTTGTTGTGGAAGGATGAGGATGGGTAGGCATTCTTGGAGTTGAAGGTTTGAGCCTTGGGGTTTTGGTTGTCGAGGTGCTGCGGGTGTGTGGGGAACCTCTTGATTACAGCGATTTGGGTGGCTGTTTCTGTGCGCACGGCCAAAATACGTCGGATCGTGATGAGATCTTTTTGATATCCGACGAAATCGTGCACACGGAAATGATCCTTTACTGCTGAGGGCAATATTGATACAAGGTTGACCAGAATCTGCTGTTCTTGCTGGATTCTGGTCAATGTGGGGAAAGACACTTTGATATGTTGGGCGATCTTATTCACTGTGGCATCTAGATCGCCTTCGAATTTAGTGTCTTGGACACGGGTGTGGGCCACGAAAACGCCCAACGAAGGCTTAATGGCCTCTATCACTATTGGGCGAAATTCGTCCCATGTGAGAGCAGGGTGCACTTGGTAGGCAACCAGGGAAACAGCTTTTCCCAGGTGCGTTAATGTCACGGCTATCTTTTCTGCGTCCGTGGTATAAACTAGGTCAAGTACGGGTTTCACTATGTCCATGAACGTTTCGATCTCGTAAGTCTCCCCATCATAATGTGGGATGGGGATGTGAGAATGGTGCGCCATGATGTTATCGTGTTCTGGCTGTTCCAAACTTGCAATGTAATGCAACCTTTTATCCGAATCAAGAACCACCGCTGCCACCAATGTTATGCCCTGTTTTTCTACAGGATTAACTTGGGTAATGTGAGTTCTAACTGACTGGGTATAGAAGGCTGCATGCACAAAACAAGGTATGAGGAATAGAGAACACAAAATAAGCACACGGTAACAAGACACACGATCACTTTTATTGATGTACACACTTCTATAGTTTTCTTGATGATGATTAATATGAAGCATAAGAAGATATGAATACTCGTACAAGACAAATGATAGAATTGAACAACACTAGCATTAAGTGGATCTGGATGGAGCCTAGTCTCCCACTTCCAACGTTCAGGTATTAATCTTCTGATCACTGGCTTTATTCACAAGTTTATATACTGGAGACCATAAATGTTACTTATAGATTCATATTCACTGTTAGATTTATCACTGGTAGCTCTGGTGCACAAGTAGTAGTTCACAGACTAGATTAGACACGCGTATTTTAGAGCACGGGAATTCTAGTAACCTCAGGGGGGTACTGATCTAAGTTTTATATTCTTGTATCAGAAACACATAGAACGCAAATCAGTGGGCGAACATCAGATATCTGTCGGGAATAGGGTAATGATCCCGACAGGTTTTGGTCCAATAGGACATTTGAATTTGGCGGTATCGTATCGCTTGTACGATTTCGGCTGGTTCTTTGTGTATTGTAGTTTATTCTTAAGTTAGGTTAAATATTTACTGTAATGTATAAATATCTACATCAGCTCTAGATGTATTATGAAACCAAGTTATGGGTTATAATTATTATGAGCCGGCAGCCATATGTAATTTCGCGAAGCGATCGGAGGCCGGCCCTTTAGTCTCTCAAACAACACCGTACAGTCAACATCTCCTCCCCCAGCCCTGACTCAACCCACAGTTCACCATGTGCTACAACTAATAACAATATTAACAACAGTCCTACATCACCAGTCCTCACTCCTCTAAGCTAAGTTCATTGTATCGATATTGTATTATGTGAACATTCCTACATGTCATGCAATTGAACTAGCCGCGTGTGGGGGACTGGATTACACCCATCGAATACCTCGTTGGTAATTATATTATAACTATTTGTTGGGATATTTCATGTACCAGTGATATGTAATTTAACCTTTATCTAAATTCCCGATAAATATTGGTCCTTCGTGCCCTAAAGCTTCCTTACTGTAGTACCGTTTTGTTTGCTTCCTTGACGCTTGTGGGCTTACAAATGGCTGCCGCCTCGCGCGTTGTTGGCCGCCTGCCATTTCCCTAGTTTAGGTCCAGCTTCTTCCCTCGTGTTTTTTACCGTCTAGGCGCCGTCTCTATCTTTTTTGGGACTAGTTTCCAGGTTTTTTTTGGGCGTGTGTTCCTTGGCGTTTTTTGGTGGGTTAGCTGGGCTGGAGATTGGGGTAGGGGTAGTTTCGTCGGTCACCATTTTGCGCTCATAGGCTAGGCTCGGCAGTCTAGGCCTGCAGGTGTCTGTGGTGGCTATTCATTTCGCTATGGTGGTGTGCCTGTGGTGTTAATTGTGTTTTGTCTTTGTGGGACTCATTATTACTTTTGCTGGAGGGAGGGTTCTCATGTGACCTTTTATATATTTAAATTTCATAATAGCCTAGGCCTAGTTGCTTAAAGTGGCGGTCATGAGTGTCGGTCTTTGTTAATTCCTAAGCGATTGACAGTTAATAGTCAGACCTCATGATTGTAGCTTAACCAACTAGGCTTACCTATAAAGGGCTTACAATAATTAGTGCTTCACCTTACCCTTTCTTTTAATGGATTTGGTATTTAATTCTTTTGTCTAGTTAGATAATTTCCTTTCGATAGTTTATATTAAGGGGGATGTAAGTATTATGTAATTCTTTTTGAGTAAATTTCTTAAGTAATGGGGGTTTGCCGCTGTTGATTCCTAAGCGATTAACGGTTTGTAGTCTGACCTCATTGTAGTTTAAGTTGCTTAAAATTAAACCTTAACGATGATAGATTTGAAGAAACTTAAGATTCTTAAGGGAGGGATGAAGGGAAGTTTAAATTGAGGTTTAAGAGATCTTGATGAATTTTTAATAAGTGCCACGGCTGATCAGATAAAAGGTAAAATTGCTACAGTTACTAAATCGCTAGCTACTTATGATAGTTATTCTCAGCAGGTATATGGTTTATTGACAGTCACTGACGATGTGGAAGAAGAAATGTCGGCAGATTTTGAGTACTTTGAGGACGTTAATACAGCCTTAGCCAGACTATCTTCCACCCGAGAATCAACCTCTGTTAAGGATACCGGTACACCAAAGGCGACTGGTTTTAACCTGCCGAAGCTTACTTTGCCTACCTTTTCCGGGGATTCGGCTACCTGGACTGGATTTTGGGATATTTTTGAGTGTTCCATCCATCATCATAAAACACTCACATCCATCCAAAGGTTCACATATCTCCGTGGTCCATTGAAAGGGGAGGCATTGAAGTTAGTCGATGGGTACAAGCTAGAAGCTACCAGCTACGAGTCTGCAGTGGAGTTGCTGAAGAGAACTTACGGGAGAGTGGAAGTCATCAAGACCGCGTTAATTACTAAGTTCTTCACACTAGATCCTCCATCCTATGATGTGACGGCCCTAAAGGAGTACTATGCCTCCTTTGAGAGCCTCCTCCGATCTATGGAGACAATGGCCGTCACCAAGGAGGAGATATTTAGTGTGAATATCTTGAATAAAATACCCTCTCCCCTAAGGGAAATTTTAAGACCACAACTAAGCGACTCTCCACTAAACTTGGAAGCGTTGGTCCAGGTGTACCAGACTGAAGTCTTCAATATGGAGAGTACTGGACACTACCGACAAGTGGAGATTTCGCCATCTACTGCAGCTTTCCCGGTACAGACTTCTCCTAAACAGAAAAGGCCAATATCATTAGGTTGTAAGTTGTGCAGTGTCCACGGTCATCTGTGGTATCAGTGTCCTAAGTATCCTAAGGCTACCCAGAAGATTAGCAAGGCTAAATCGCTTAAGTTATGTACCAGCTGTCTGGCAAGAGACCACTTCAACAGTACCTGCACCAATTCCTACATCAAACCTTGTAAGTATTGCAAGGGGAAACATTGGTTTTCCCTTTGCACCCAGTCTGATCGGGCACGACGGCAAAGAAAAGGGGAGAAGCCCCAAAGAGTCACATGAGAAAAGTAAGAGCGAGGGTGATAAAGTATCTACCATGTCCATTGCTTCTCGAGAATGTCAATTGCTTCCTACTATGATGCTGCCAGTAGTGGGGAGTAATAATAATACTATAATGACGCGCACCTTACTTGACCAGTGCTCACAGAGGTCATTCGTTCTGCGGTCATCATTACCCCAGCTCAAGTGTACCAGCAAGGGTCAAGAGAATTTGCGTCTCCATGGTTTCACTGGTGAAATAGATTCCAGTGACTATGATATTGTGGAGATTTCATATGTTTATAGAAAAAAGGTATGTCCCATCAAGGCTGTTGTGGTCGACACACTACCCAGTTTCTATATAGCATCAGAGATTCAACCACATTTGAAATATCGCAGAAGCAAGGGTTATAAACTGGCTGATGATCAACTCTCTGCTAACAATGGTATTATGCTACTGGTCGGAGCTGATTATTACTACGACCTGGTTCACCCTGGATATCGGCGGGTAGATAAGCTTATAATGCTCCCCACGATCCAAGGGTATGCCATTTCTGGATCCTATGCTACTTCCTCTAAAGACACACAGGTGGAGGTGGTTACGGTCCTCAAGGTAGCAGTAAGCCCCATAGATAAATATATTCGGCCAAATGTGCCTGATAATACATGTACTGATATAGATAAGATATGGGACTTGGACAATATTGGAATTGACCCACATGAACTTGATCGTGAGTCCAAGCTAGCGTTAAGCTCGCATGAAGAGACTGTAACGTATGACTCTGGCAGAGGTCAGTATGTGGTAAGGCTCCCTTGGAATGATAACAAGAGTAAATTACCTACTAATTTCCATCTAGCACTTGGTAGGTTACGTGGCCTTCAGAAGCAGTTTGTCAAGGATCCAAGTTATTGCGAGACTTATGCGGCAGTATTTGCCGAGCAGGTACAACGTGGATTTGTGGAGAGAGTAGATCTCAATGAGTGTGGGGATAACATCCATTACCTTGCTCACCATGGGATTAAAAAGGACAGTTCCACCACTCCTGTTCGTATTGTGTATGACTGCTCTGCTAAATCCAGTGATCGCTCCTATAGCCTGAATGATTGTCTGTACACGGGTCCGTCCCTGGTCTCTGATCTAGCGCAAATTATGTTGCGCTTCAGATGTCATAAGTTTGCATGGGTCGCCGATATTGAGAAGGCCTTCCTGATGCTTCAACTCCATCGTGAAGACAGGGACTCGACAAGATTTTTATGGCCACGGGACCCATTGGATCTAGATTCAGAGTATCTGGTCTACAGGTTCAGAGTCGTCTTATTCGGGGCGACCTGTTCCCAGTTCCTTCTCAACGCTACTATCTTGCGTCATCTTGAGGAGGCTGGACTAGATCCTGACTTCAAGAATGAGATCAAGCAGGGGATCTATGTGGACAATCTTCAAGGCACCGGAGACTATGAAGATTTATTGATCAAGAGATGCTGGGAGATCCGCGATATATTTGCCAAGGCTCATTTATACTTAAGAGAATGGGCCACTAATAGTGATCTTTTGAAAGGTCAATTTGCTTCTGACGGTGTGGCTACTGAGAATAGTGAGGTGAAGTTTTTAGGCCACAAATGGGACACTACCACAGATTGTATATCCTTCTGTCACACCCCATGCGGCAGTGAGCTTCTGACCAAGCGAAACTGCTTAAGCTTGTCAGCGAGGTTGTTTGATCCCCTAGGTTTTTTGCTGCCTGTTACCATCCGTGCTCGTATGTTTTTACAACAACTGTGGCGGGTAAAACTAGATTGGGACACGCCCCTCCCGATTGAGTTACAGGATACTTGGCGGTTGATTCGGTCGGACCTTTCCGCATGTTGCAAGGTCCAACTTCCTCGTCAGGTTATTAGTGGTCACCAGGTGGATCTACATGCCTTTTCTGATGCTAGTAATAGTGCGTACGGTACTGCCATATACATATGTAATGGTAGTGAAGCGACACTGGCTATAGCGAAGGCTAAAGTAGCCCCTATAAAGAAGATTACAGTTCCTAAATTAGAACTTACTGCATTGCTTCTGTCTGCTCGTCTAATAAAGTTTACACTGGATGCTTATACAGACATACTACAGATTAATAACGTCTATGTCTGGAGCGACAGTCAAATAGCGCTTTCATGGGTACACAGCCAGAAAGTGTTACCTGTTTTAGTTTCTAATCGCACTGATGAGATTCATAACTTAGTTCCTACAGCTACATTTCGCTATGTGAGCACCAGGGATAACCCCAGTGACATAATTTCCCGGGGGATCTCGGCGCAGCAGTTTATGTCGTCCTCTATTTGGTGGCATGGACCTCCATGGCTTACATCTCCAACTGAATGGCCTCAGGATTTCAGGGAATGCTTATCTGATCCTTCGTCGGCCCCAAGATGATGTGTTAAGTAGTTCGAATGTGAGTACTACACATCAGGATAACAAGTTGGTAGAGTGGGAACGTTACGGCAGCTATGATCAAGTAATACGGGTATTTGCATGGATATACCGTTTCATTAACAACATGAGAAGTCGGGCTCACGGGTCTTTCCTTAGTGAAGATTCGAAGCATATCAGACTCCATGAATTGAGATCAGCAGAAGCAAAACTAATATGTTTAGTACAAAAGGAATCTTATCCTACTGAACATCAAATCCTGAGCAAGGAGTCAAAGGCCAAACCCTCAAACTTCATGAGGCAGCTAGGATTATATATGGAAGGAGGCATTATTAAGTGTAGAGGCAGGATACAAAAAGCGGACATTATTGATTCTGCGAAATATCTTGTCCTCCTTAGCTCCTCTCATTTGATTACCAAACTGTTGATTCGCCAATGCCATAGGACCTGCCTACATTTTGGCGTAAATTATGTTCTGGCGTATATGCGACAACGTTGGTGGATCCCTAAGATGCGACAAGCAATTAAAGGGATCCACAATAGCTGTACTATCTGTAAAAGATTACAGGGTAAGCCTTACTCCCCAGTTGATCTACCTCCCTTGCCTGAGTTCAGGGTACAAAGGACTGAACCATTTCAGGTAACCGGGGTAGACTACACCGGAGCGATTCATGTTAGAGAATCGCCCGGTAATATCATAAAGGTATATGCCGTCCTATTCACATGTGCGGTAACCAGAGCGATTCATATTGAATTGATTGACGACCTATCCAGTGAGGGGTTTTTGCATACTCTAAGACGCTTTGCAGGCCGCAATGGTTTCCCTCAAATTATTATGAGCGATAATGCGACTTGTTTTGTCGGGGCCTCTAAATATCTCCAGAGTTTAATGGATGACCCGCAGGTTGTGGCTACCCTCACTGGAAAGGATTGTCAATGGAGATTTATACCAGCACGTGCACCATGGTTCGGGGCGATTTGGGAGAGAACAATCGGTATCGTCAAATCTGCCTTGAAGAAGGTATTAGGAAGGGCACTGGTGACCAGATGGGAGTTGCAAACCATCTTAATAGAGATTGAGATGTTAGTGAACGACAGGCCCTTGACCTATACCTCGGCAGATGTTGATGACCTCTTACCCATTTCGCCTTCCATGATGACACGTGGACGAACCCTTAATACCTTTCCTAGATCGTCCGTCAATGACGAAGATCTGCATGACCCTACGTTCGGCAATGCTGACGCCACACGTCGTCGCTTCCAGTATGTAAACAAGGTGTCTGACGATCTATGGAAACGGTGGACCCAAGAATATTTGCTGTCTCTTCGCGAGCGTCACTCTCATAAGATCAAAGGGACGAATCAACGATGGCCTCGTATCGGGGATATCGTCCTGATTCATGATGAGCGTCCTAGGTTATTTTGGAAGCTTGGGAGGATTATCGATTTGTTCCAGGGCATTGATGGTCTTATAAGGGTTGCTAAAATACGAACTTCGACTGGGGTTACTACTCGCCCAGTCGTGAGGTTATATCCCTTGGAGCAGGATGTAGAACTGCCGGATTATCCTGGCGTCTCTACTGATACCCCTCCGCGGGAGAGTGCTGGTGACAGTGCTCCTCAAGGTGGGGCAGCAGATGATGAGAAGGATGATCCTCCTCAGGCTTCAGGTGGCGCTCGTCCCAAAAGGAGGACGGCTATGAGTTCCGTGGATCTTTGGAGATCTTTGACTTCGATGTCCTTTTTTTGTTCCTGTATATAATTTTTGGTGGCGGGCAATATGTCGGGAATAGGGTAATGATCCCGACAGGTTTTGGTCCAATAGGACATTTGAATTTGGCGGTATCGTATCGCTTGTACGATTTCGGCTGGTTCTTTGTGTATTGTAGTTTATTCTTAAGTTAGGTTAAATATTAACTGTAATGTATAAATATCTACATCAGCTCTAGATGTATTATGAAACCAAGTTAGGGGTTATAATTATTATGAGCCGGCAGCCATATGTAATTTCGCGAAGCGATCGGAGGCCGGCCCTTTAGTCTCTCAAACAACACCGTACAGTCAACATCTCCTCCCCCGGCCCTGACTCAACCCACAGTTCACCATGTGCTACAACTAATAACAATATTAACAACAGTCCTACATCACCAGTCCTCACTCCTCTAAGCTAAGTTCATTGTATCGATATTGTATTATGTGAACATTCCTACATGTCATGCAATTGAACTAGCCGCGTGTGGGGGACTGGATTACACCCATCGAATACCTCGTTGGTAATTATATTATAACTATTTGTTGGGATATTTCATGTACCAGTGATATGTAATTTAACCTTTATCTAAATTCCCGATAGGGTTTCACTTCTATGTAATAATATCTGGATATATGGGTAATTACGAGAGTTAATATCGCCTGTTAATTAATAAACACTGATACGCTTAGCACTTCCTATTTGAATGGTTATATATGAATTATACTGGGGCAAAGATATAGCCACTTCATAGAAATATTAATAAGTGAGTCTCTAAATAACACTGTAACACTGTAGCACTGATAGAGTGAATCTTGGGTAGTATTTGATTGGTCTGGTCCTGGTTATCTTGCGTCCGTGATGTTGGGGGCTAACGACTGGTTCCGCGGCTGTCCAGATGGTCCATATGTAGAAAGTTCTCAAGACGGATCTCTTAGCGATCGATGCTGGTTACACTCTTATAATTATACCCTCTGGTTTCTAGACCTGAATCACAGATATTAGGATCTTCCTGTCAAACTGGATCGGAATTAAAGCCAAGCGCATCTCACGTCGATCGCTCAGCTTCCCGGTGTGTATGAAGGTTATAAGGTGTACGTAGATTTCTTTTACGTGGACAGATCCTTCTATCTAAATCTGCCACGGAGTCTGCAGGCTCTGGAACTCAATTCTCAGGAACAAACAATGATAGAGCTAGAGGTCAACACAAGGGACCAGCCACTGTTTGGTGTCTATCTTTCAACTGATTTTACTTGGGGCTGGAGCTCGGTTTATAGGTTCGGTTTAGGCAATAGGGATCTCGAGTTTTGATGGACTTATTTGAGCTCTCAATTGATACGGGAACTAGGTAAGGTGGTGATTACTCTTGTGGCACATGGCTGTATGGAGCCTTCATAATGTGATATAACTGAGCCTTAGTAAGAGGTACTATTTTGGCAATACTGGAAGTATTTAGGGGAGAGAGACTGGATCTACTTTGCGAGGAGGTTTGGGACATCTTTGATAGGAGCGTCTCTCTTAGATTGTTCAGTCTTCATTCTATGGTATAGCTGAGGTGCTAATTTGGTTATCGGAGTATGCAAGAAAGGTTAATGGGTTATTGTGGGTTAATAGAGGTTAGTAAGGGTGTTAGTCATACATGGTTAGTTCATTGATAGGAAGAATTCCTGTGCTACCTGGCAATGACCTGGAAGTCAAAACAGGGGTCAGGTGTGCCTCCGCAGGGGTATGGGTCTCCCTCCTCGGGTGGGTGAAAGGGGTAGGCGCGCGTCATCTCTCTGTGATGGTCGTCTGGACGGCTGTGGCTGGGGGCTTGCCATATTACAAGTGTTTGTAATAACCCTCTGTTTATGAGACAAATGTGGGTGTTCGTAATACCAAAACCGAAGGTGCCTTGATCAGCTGGTTTAATTGGTTGGGTTGTTAATTGCATGGCTTGTTGGATGTGGTGGAGACTGGGTTGCTAACTCTGCCACATTTATCTGGAAGTAAGGCAATAGAGGTTAGTCACTGGCGAGGCGGCTAGCCTCGCACTGACGATCATTTGGTACAGGGTTGTGAATGGGTTGTGAGGGAATAGATGGCATGCAAAGGGTTAGTAAAGTTCTAATGGTGTTCCTTCCTACTGGGGGAAGGTAGGCTGGATAGGAGTATATATACAAAAGGTTTGAGAATGTTAGTAACGGAAAAGTTAAGGATATTCAGGGGTTATGGAGGGAGTCGAGGAGCGTGCGGGGTTAACGAGAGGGAGAGGGTTAAGGGGGGCTACGTGGAAGTTTGACCCTTAGGTCTCTGGGCGGTTATATGGGCGGTATATGGGCGATATTGCAGAGGAAGATAACTCAATTTGTCTAGCCCTCACAGAAACACACTTGAACGAAAACATTTTGGATGCAGAGATCAATATCCATAATTTCACACTATTCAGAGCCGACAGAGCGGATAGAAGCCACGGAGGAGTAGCACTCTACCTAAGGGAGGATATGGCTGCAAATACCGAAACTTTAGTTGTATTCTCAAACGGCACAACAGAGCTACTAGCAGTACACATAAGACAAACCGACATGCTCATCATAATTTTGTGCCGACCTCCAAACACCACAGAAGAAATTTTCAAGGAGGTCACAGAGAAGATACAATCACTCCTACAAAATCTGCCAACTCCCGCTACCGATGTCATCATCACAGGAGATTTCAACCTGCCCATCATCAATTGGGCAACCATGAAAATAGACGGAGGATCCAGGGATGAAAAACAGCAAGCCAAGGAGCTAATGACTATCATGGACACTGCATACATGAAGCAATACATCGAGGAACCTACAAGAGGCAACAACACACTGGACTTACTATTTGGCAACAACTTCGACCTGGTACACTCGTACGAAACTGTTAAAACTATAATGTCCGACCACAGCCTAATCAAAGTTAGAACCCCCACACCAGCCACACCACCCAGAAGATGTCAACAGGAATCAAGCCAAATCCCCTGCACCTCTCTGAAAGATCTCAACTTCTACAGCAAAGAAATAGACTGGGACAGACTGAGAGCAGAACTGGCAGTAACTGACTGGAGGGCACTATTCGAAGATAAAATCGTCGACGAAACTCTCAGTATCCTCCAGAAACAATGTCTGGAGACCTGTAAAAACACCATACCACCCAAATCAAGCAGGAAGCAGATAAAACAGATTCCCAGAGATAGAAAAATACTAATGAAGAAAAGGGCGAACTTGAAAGCCAAGCAAAGGAAGACCAGCCATGTGCACACTATCACCAAACTACAAGACAAGCTCGATGAAGTTGAACGAAAACTCATCCAGTCACACCAAGAGCAAAGAACACGTGAAGAACTTCAAGCAGTTGCAAACATACGAGTAAATAGCAAATTCTTCTATGCATATGCAAAAAGGAGACTCAGGAACACCTCAACAATAGGACCGCTTGCAAAACCTACGGGCGAACTTGAGAGTGACCCAACCGAAATGGCCAAGATACTCAAACAGCAATACGAAAGTGTCTTCAGCCCACCAAATGAAGACAAGAAAATCGATAATGCAACAACCTTCTTTGACAACGCTCCTGGGACACCACATCAACTCTCCTCGGTAACAGTATCAACAGAGGACATAATAGCAGCCATCGACAAGATTGGACCAAACTCTGCAGCAGGACCAGCTGGCTTTCATGCCCAACTGCTGAAAAACTGCAAACATCAGCTAGCCTTGCCTCTAAAACTGCTGTGGAGCAAGTCCCTCCAAACTGGATATGTACCACAATCCCAAAAATAAGGTACCGTCACACCAATCCACAAAGGGGGTAGTAAAGGCATAGTCAAAAATTACAGACCAGTGGTGCTGACATCACATCTTATTTAAATCATAGAAAGAACAATACGAGTTAAGATGGTCAGCTACCTGGAAGAGAACGAGGCATTCAACGAGGGTCAACATGGCTTTAGACAAGGCCGCTCCTGCCTTTCACAACTACTATCACACTACGACAAAATCCTACAGGATATTCAAGACGGAGGAAATGTAGACGTCATATACCTAGATTTCGCCAAAGCTTTTTACAAGGTGGACCATGGGATCCTTCTACATAAACTCAAATCACTGGGAATAGGGGGAGACCTTGGAAGATGGCTCCACAGTTTCATCACCAACAGAAAACAAAGAGTCACGGTTCAAGGAAGCCTATCAAAAGCAGGTGGGGTCATCAGCGGTGTACCACAAGGATCAGTACTGGGACCTCTTCTATTCCTCATCATGATAGGAGACATCGACAGGGACCTGGAACACTCAACAGCCTCATCGTTTGCAGACGACACCAGACTCATGAAGAAAATCACCTCACAACATGATGCACAGCTACTACAACAAGACTTGGACAAAATCATGAAGTGGGCAGAAGAAAACTACATGGCCCTAAACGGAGACAAGTTCAAGCTTCTAAGGTACGGGAACAAGAGAGCACTACAAAACGCCACCAACTACAAAAATGGACAGCAAGAAATTACCGCCAAGGACACAGTGAAGGACTTGGGAGTAAATATGAGCAGTGACGCCACTTTTTCCCAGCATATTACCAAAGCCACAACAACAGCAAAACAAATAGCAGGCTGGATCCTGAGAACCTTCCACACAAGAAATGAGAGGTGTATGTTAACACTGTGGAAGTCACTGGTCCTACCACGACTGGAGTACTGCTCTCAGCTCTGGTCTCCCAAAAAAGTAGGAGAAATAACAGAAATTGAAGCCACCCAGAGGACATTCACCAGTAAAATCCATGGGTTTCAACACTTTAACTACTGGGAGAGACTCAAGGAGCTGCAGCTGTACTCACTTCAAAAAGACGTAGGGAGAGATACATCATCATCTACGTCTGGAAGATTTTGGAAAAAAAGGTACCAAATCCAAACATCCAAGAGACTCAACACCAAAGGAGAGGGAGGCTGTGCTATGTGAGGACTACGCCGGGATCAACGCAAAAAATCAAATCCCTGATCCATCACAACTTTGCATACAATGGAACCAGACTGTTCAACTATATACCAGCCCCTCTCAGGAACATGACCGGGGTGTCTCCAGACACCTTCAAGGAACACTTGGACATGTGGCTGGCCAAAATACTGGACCGGCCACCAACACCAGGATACCCAGCGCCAACTCCAACCGACTTCTGGAATGGAGAGTGGAAGAAAGGGAGCTGTGTGGTCGCAGTGGAGCCCCAGCTCAACTGTGTCAATAACGGACAGAATACAACAAAGTGTAACAAAGTGTAAGTGTAAGTGATCCTGAAAAACGAAAAATCTTCTACATCGCATGAGGCGGGTGGCTTTGTTTACATCCGCCCCGAGTGTAGCCTAGGCGACTCGCATTGGGGAAAATTAGGTTTTTGCCCCCTACTGTTTAAATATATGAGGATTTCCATAAGTCCTGGGGAGGGGGGGGGGTGAGGGGGGGCTTGCCCCCCCCTCAACATATTTTGTATCCCACGGCAAACGGTTAGGCTATCATGCAGTGGTTCCCAAACCCATGATCGCGACCCAAACAAGGGTCACGAGGGTATTTCTGAGGGTCGTGGGTGGGTCAGGAGAAAAAAGTTAAATATAATGGGAAAACTACTAGGCAAGGCCTAGGCCTATTAGTGCAAAAATTCCACCGTGAAATGTGTGAATTTATATAGGCCTAGGCTATATGATTACATTTTCAAATGACGTTAGACTTTAGTCTCAAGTATTAAGAATTTATACTCCTGTAGGCCTATTTAAAATCATAACAAGACAATTTTCCATCACATGATGAGTTTCGTTCATTAGCTACTTGGTGCGGCTACCGTTAATCATGTCCAATATTTGTAAGCCATATGGTACCGTATAGGATGTTGTTGTTGTTGTTGTTCCCCAAGCTGCCTGGCCGAACAGCCCCAAGGCCCCGAGCAAGGCCAAGGCCATAACCGAGCGCCCCCACAGAACCCTCCCTGCCAACCACAATAAAGCCTGGGTTACCGAAGCCACTCCATGGCGGGGAGCTGAGGAGGGTGCGGTAACGCCCGGGAAACCAAAGCCCCACCCAGGGCCCTGTGCCCCTCAGCAATTATGAAGAGAAAGATGAGGGGCAAAGGAAAACCGTATAGGATGTTGTGTGCCTGGCTTGGAGTCTGAACTGTCTGATGCCCAGTGACCCTCACTCCCTCAGTTACTCTCTCCACTCGTGCGTTGGCCAGTCTTATTATTCAGTGATATTACAGAAGTTCGTTAATGAATGGTTAGTATTGTCTGCATCCTACTTTTTTTTTTTTTTTTTTTTTTTTTTTTTTTTTTTAAGACAATGAACGGAGGAAGGAAAAACACAGATAAAACAAAAAGGTCCATGTGCCTAGAGGCATCCTCCATTCATAAAATGTTTTAACAACTGGATTTAAACATTTGAAGATTGTAAGTTTGTGGAAAGCAATTCTAGGGAAGTGAATTCCAAAGAGTAGTAGTTCTAGGGATAAATTAATTTTGATAAGCAGAAGTTCTGCATTGTGGAGGAGAAAGTGTAAATTCATGGGCGCTCTCAGCTTCCCTAGTTCTACGGGGAAAGATGTGGAGAGGCAGCACAATTGAAGCAAGTTCCTCGGAACAATTGCTGTGAAAATATCTGTAGAATAATGCAAGGGATGCAACGTTTCTTCGTATGGATAATGTAGGAAGGTCCTGTGTGATTGCAGGGTTATTGATTAATCTAATAGCTTTATTTTGAATTTTGTCCAACTGCCTCAATGCAACCACTCCACTTCCACTCCACAGAGGTGAACAGTAATCCATCTGAGAACGCACATGACTTTTATATATTACGGCCAACTGCTCGTCAGTGAAGAATTCTCGAACGCTGTACAGGAGTCCCAGTTTTTTAGAGGCATTCTTAGCAATGCTTCTAACATAATGTGTCCAGCTCAAGTTAGTAGTTAATGTTACACCGAGAATGTCAATACTAGGGGAAGTGGGAATATTTACATCATTAAAAAATATATGGGAGTCAGTGAGATTCTGTCGGTTAGAAAATTGAATGTACTTGGTTTTCTGTGCATTAAAGGAAACTAGATTCTTTTGTCCCCATTCTTCAATTCTAGATAGGTCCTGGTTCAGAGATTGCAGTGCTTATTTTTGAATTTATAAGATCGGGTTGGGTGAAAGAATTGGTAAATGTGAAGGAACTGTGGAGCGTTGAGTCATCTGCGTAGGAATGTATTGGATTATGAGTGGTAGATATGAGATCATTGATATGAATGAGGAACAGAGTTGGGGCCAAAACTGATCCCTGGGGAACACCAGCATTTATTGAGTGAAATTGAGAATAAAGGCCATCTACCATTACACATATTTTTCTGTTATGAAGATAAGAAGAAATTAGTGGAACTAATGATGCAAGGCCGTAGTGTGACATCTTCGACAATAAGGATTGATGCCAGACTCTATCAAATGCCTTTGATATATCCAGTGCTATTGTATGTGTTTCACCATGTTGGTCTGTGGCTTGGTTGATTTGATGCGTAAGAAGGCAAAGAATGTCTGCAGTTGATCGACATCGTCTAAAACCATATTGCCTATCACTGATTAATTTATTATTCTCAAGATGCTTAATTATGTGATTATTTAATATAATTTCAAAGACTTTACCAATAGTGGAAGTTATAGCTATTGGTCTGTAGTTTGATGGATCTGAAGAGGCACCTTTTTTAGGAACTGGATGGATGTTTGCTTCTTTCCAGGGTACTGGGAAGCATGAGGTATGAGTACATAGACGGAAAATGTTTGCCAATACAGGAGCAAGCACCAAGGAGCAATTCTTAAGTACTATTGGAGGAATTTCATCTGGACCAGGAGACTTATTTACTGAGAGATTCTTCAAAATAGTTTTGACATGTCTAGTGTGGATCTTAAGTGAGGGAATTTCAGGCGAATTAAAATTAAGTACAGGGACATCTTGATTTATTTCATCTAAGGTTGAGTTGGTGGAGAAAATATCCGCAAGAAGGTTAGCTTTACCTCGTGGCTCACTTACAAGTTTGCCAGTCGGAGATTTTAATGGTGGAATGGATGAAGCAGTTGTGAAGTTGGATTTGAATGAGTTAAGAGTAGACCAAAATATTTTGTTATCATTTGGATTATTTAGAAGTTTATTTGCCTGCTTGTGGAGAAAGTTATAGGTTTAATACAGTTTTGGCATGATTTCTGATGTTTCTAAAGTAATTAAAGGCTTCATGTGTTTTTGATTTTGTGTATGCATTGTAGGCTATTGCTTTTGGTTAAGTTACTCTAGCACAATTATGGTCAAACCATTTAGGTGAATTAGATCTTTTAATGTACTTTTGATGAGGAATAAAAGTTTCCATTCCAACTTTTACAAAATCTTGTATGTGGCTCAAGGTGGAGTGTGCAGCATTAGAAAAGAAAGAGGTCCAGGGACAAATTTTACGAGCCTGCCTTCAAAATGTATAGGCCTAGGCCTATAATATAATATATACAACATTTGCTTACTATTGTTGAACATGAATGTAAATATATATTACAAAATGACCACTACAAAGTAAAACAACGAATATAATACAGATGAAACATCGATAATTATCGCGAATAGACTCGCAGCGTTATTATACATAATTTATTAGGGAAAGTGATGCTCTATGGAATCCTTATAATATACTCACATAGATTCCGTTGTGGTAGAATAGTTTTGATAAGTTTTGTAACTCAATTTTGTCGATATAAATAGTCCCGCGCGTAACCAAACTCAATCCCGCAATCTTGAGAGCTCTGCTACGGACGTGTTCGAAATGGAGTACACTCGCTACGGTAAAGTGTTATGTTCTACAAAGATGTTATTGTAGGCTATGTCTAATATATGAACCCACAGTAGCTGGCATGCAACTTGCAAGGGCTAGTGATGTATCCCACGTACTGGGTCTAGGGCACTCTAGGGTTAGGTTAGGTTAGGTTGTTTGGTTAGGTTAATATACTAGGTCTCGGAAACAAGATTCGTAGTTGCGGTAGTATTTACATCAAAACTATAGTTAACTATCAAAACTATTCTCCCACAGTGGAATCTATGTGAGTATATTTTAAGGATTCCATAGAGCTTCACTTTCCCTAATAAATTATGTATAATAACGCTGCGAGTCTTTTCAATATAATATAATCGTAATATAATAAATATTAAGAGGTATTTCAAGAACTGCAATGATCGACAACTAGACATATCGGCAATAACTTAGAATATTTACAATTGAAGATTGTTTGTGACATCATATATGAGATGGAATTATACAAAACATTTCTATTTGTAACATTAGAGTAATAAATAGTTGCTTAGGTTAACATTTCAATAATTCTGAGTATGAGTGGCGGAATATTGTAGGTGACGAACACTACCATGCAGCCGGTACAAGGGCTATCCCGAAACTCAGTCCACCTCCCAGCTATAGCAGACGAATACTGGCGTGCTTGGCATAATATTATATTTACCCTTATGGTAAAGCAGCCGCTATGCCCGATTTACATTCGTGCCTAATCACGATTCTATGTCAATGTATTTAACTTGGCTTTATTGTATTGACTAAACTAACCAATAATAAGTAACCTAATCCAATACAATCAAGTACAATACATAAAAATATAATCATGATTAGTAATTTGATTACTGATTGTAAACACGAATATAGCGGCATCACGGCTGCGGCTATGTTCCGACATTTCTAAAAATAATTTTACATGTTAAGATTATTATTTGAGTCCTTATTTTGGGTTATTTTGATCTACTTGAATTTGAACAACCTTGTGATGGGTATGCATATAATATAATTGCTTAATTTTGAGTATATGTATACAAAGTCTAATATAGGTTATCACCCTTTCATACGATTATGACGCTTCTTTCGGATAATCTGAGGATATAGCTAGGTACATTTATAAGGTGTAGAGCTAACTCGGCCATTTTCCAACTAGACCCATCTAAGATTACCAACTCGGCCCACTTACTACCAACTCGGCCCGTCTTGCATTACCAACTCTGTGCCAACTCTTTCATTACCAACTCGGCCCATATATTTAAAAATCTTTAATCAGTGTTTTGAACAATGGAAAGATTGATTTTCAAAACACTTAACGTTGAAATACTTCAATCAGTGATTCGAACAATGGATTACTTTCGTGATTTGAGTCGATAGGCCCACCAATGATAAGGAAAGGGTTCAAACAAAAAATAATGATAGGCTACAATGATTTAAAAGAGATTAACGTATGTATTTGAAAATCTTTAATCATAGTGTTTTGAACAATGGATTCAAACTTAATTTTAGTAGTTTGATTCATATAAGTACGGTAGGCTATAGGCCTATATGTCCACCAAATAGGCTACAATATGATACACTGCCTATCAAAATACGCAACGTTGACAAACTTTAATAGTCAGTGCTTCGAACAATGTATTACTTTAGTAATAGCCAATAAAGCTGCCAATAAAGTTGTTTTATTTTATTTTTAAACAGTGTCTCACCACGTTGCTGTCTGTTTGAATGCTAATGTCCTCCCTAAACTAACTAATGTTTTGTATAAAGATTATATATACAAATATACATAGGCTATTATATTTTATCACTGACTCCTGTAATAATAAAGTTGTTTTACATTTGTTAAAATCATTGTCTCACTACGTTGCTGTCTATGTTTGAATGCTAGAGGTCCTTCCTAAAGTCAGTTTGACAAGTGTTGTGTGTAAACTAATGGAAACGGTAATTAGAGAAGGAATAATGGAGCATATGAAATCAAACCAACTTTTCAGTGGGAGACAGTTCGGATTCTTGCCGGGGAGGTCGACGGTACTACAGCTAATTAAGGTGGTAGATGATTGGATGCAAACTCTGGAGGATGGTGATGTAATAGATGTGGTATATTGCGATTTTATGAAGGCCTTCGATAAGGTTCCACATAAAAGGTTAATAGAGAAAGTTAGAAGCTATAGTATAGGGAAGAAATGTGTGAAATGGATAGAAGCCTTCCTGAAAGATCGGAGACAGAGGGTACTGGTGAATGGAATAGGCTCGGGGTGGAGGGAAATTACAAGTTGGGTACCTCAGGGATCTGTGTTGGGACCACTACTGTTCGTTATATTTATCAACGACTTACCTGAAGTTATAACCAATGGAAGTGAGATATACCTGTATGCAGATGACACTAACCTGTATAGAAGAGTGAGGAGTAAGGAAGATGTGGGTTTGCTTCAAGGAGATGTGGAGGGCATGAAGGGATGGTCTGAACATTGGTTAATGCCTTTTCATCCAAAAAACTGCAAGTACATGCGGATTGGGACAAGCAAGATAGACAATTAAGGTAGGATACAGTATGTATGAAGCGATGGAGGAAGTGAATGCAGAAAAGGATATAGGAGTAGTGATAGACAATAAATTGAATTTCTCAGAACATTTAGCAGAAAAGATAAACAAAGCCAATAGAATTGTAGGGCTGATAAGGAGGACATTTGTGTCACTTGACGAAAAAATCTTCAGGAATCTCTATACAGCGCTGGTTAGGCCGCACCTGGAATACGCGAACCAGGTGTGGGCTCCATATATGGTAAAGGATATAGAAGCAGTGGAGAAAGTGCAGAGGAGAGCTAGCAAGCTAGTACCAACGTTGAAGAACGCGGGCTATGAGCAGAGGTTGAGGACACTGGCATAGAGGAGCAAGAGAGGGGATATGATAGAGACTTTTAAGATAGTGTCAGGAAAGTATGATGAGGATGTGTGTGAAGGTATATTCTTGATGCGGGAGGGAACAAGAACGAGAGGACACTCTAAGAAAATTTACAAAGAAAGAAATAGGTTTGAGAAGGCAAAGAACTCATTTTGTGATAGAGTGGTAAATGAGTGGAACGCACTGCCCCAGTATGTAGTCGATTCCGAATCAATAAGGGAGTTTGAAAGTAATCTTGATAAAGCATGGGGAAGACAAGATTTTAAGTTTGATTATAAAGCAAAAATACAGAATAGTAAAATTTTTGCGTCTGCTACCGCCGCCGCCAACGCCGTGAACGACCGCAGCAGTGCAAGTACTGGTACTGAGCTGGATACACAAGCCTAGTTTGCCTTTTTCCAGAGGATCTACTGTAAGAAACTAACCAAGTATTATAGATGTATAAGTATTTATTTTATTATAAGTATTTATAGATGAATTATGTTGTATGTCGGTAGTGGTACACCCGGTAACTAGATCCATCCCCAGAGATGCATGGAGGTGATCCATTTGTGGCCACCCCCTCGAGGATGACGGCATTTGGATGGCTAACAAGAGATGTTTTCTAAACTGAATGACATTTTTAACCTTTGTGTATTTGAGGATGCGTTTCAAACTTTATTCTTGCTATCATTAGATAATTTTAGGCTGTTAGGCAGTATATTTAGAATCTGTCAGACTTAAAAGGTGTATTATGTTAGTTTGTACCCTGTTAGTTTCAAAAGGCCCTCTTGAAACTGCATAAAATTTTCAAATCATCTAAGATACTTACAGATAGGGATCTGTATCTTGTGTTTGTAGACCTGGAGAAGACCTTTGATAAGGTGTTTTGGACAGGACCTACATAAGAAGTACAGTATGATACTGTATTATAATATAAACATTTCAAAATAAACAAACCAAAACTTGGACGAACACAGTAAAAAGACAAAAGAACTTATCAAAATCGCTATGTGGAAACAACACTAGCAAAAGAATAATTTATAAGTAAAAGAACATAATCCACCACATAGGGTGTACATTACTACATGAGCAAGTTAATTAAAATCATAATAGTCAAATGTTTAAGCTGGAGTCACACGAGCCGTTTTTCGAGCAATTTTTACTGGCAATTGTGGTCTGGCAGCTTCAAATATTACACTTTTTAAAAATTCAACAGCCTAACATACTTTACCTTCAGTCTAGTTACCGATATCAGTGCAAAAAGTCCCGAAATATAACAAGAAAAAAACTTGCTCATGGAAAATTGACGGAAAAATCGCTCGTGTGACAGCGGCTTTACTCTACTAATATTGGTGTTTTGTACAAATTTTGTATACCGGTACTGTATCGATAGTGTAGGCACTGTTCAAAAGTCTCATGTGGTGTTTTTATTTTTCAGTTGGAGATGAAGTTACTGCCGCTACGATCTCTACCACCAATACCACTACCAACAACAACTGGTCCTAATGTGGCGGCGTCAATGCCGTGGGGCCACCTCCCGAGGCTGCCAACCGCGGATGGCTGCCGACCCTCCACGGCCGAAGACAAAATCAACGACCAGTGGAGGAAAACCGGATGCCGGCCGCGGGGAGCAGTTTCGGGAGCCAATCCGTCACAACCATCCCCTGCCCCCTCCCTGGGGGCACGGGTCCTTGGAGCGGCTTCGGTCGCGCCGGGAATTTCCACACCTCTCACACCACACACACACATCACACAGTTTTTCCTACACCGAGAAATGACTCTCCGGCTGTCATTTCTCGAAGACTTCTTCTAGCCGGAGACATTGAGAGCAACCCAGGACCCACGTACACATACATATGTCCAACTTGCTCAAAACCCATCACTTCGAGTCGCCATACTAAGGGTTCAGTTATCTGCAATTCATGCGGGAACTGGACCCACTTCACCTGCACAACACTTGCCTCCAAGAAACACTACACAAACACCTGGACCTGTTCCTCATGCCCCTCCCTCTCCCAGTCAAATCCCTCGTCCACCTCTCCTCCCCAACCCACCTAACCTTCCCATATCATCCACTCCCCCCCCCTAAAACCCGTCCACCTCTCCTCCCTAACCCACCTAATTTTCCCATACCATCCACATCCTCAACTCAACACACCACACCCCATCCTAATCCATTCCAACCCCCATCTCCTGCTCCCCAATCCCCACCCCCACCTCACCCATTCCAAACCCCCCCCCCTCCCCCACCCCCCCCACCCCTCTCCCCTCACCCCCACCCCCCCCCCATCCTCGTGCAGCAGCACCCAACATACATCGTGCACATAACATTAACATTCTTCAACTGAACATAGATGGCATCAACACAAAGAAACACGAACTCTCACCCTTCATCAAACAACACAACATACACATTGCCATCTTACAAGAAACAAAACTCTGCACAACACAAAAAACACCCACATTTCATAATTTCACCACCATCAGACAAGACTGGGCTGTCGCAGGGGGCGGTGGACTCATCACCCTGGTACACAAAGAAATATCATACATAGTAACCAGTGTACAAACCAAATCCCTCCTCCCCCCAAATGATAACACAACAGAAATACAGTCAATTAAAATACGCACTGGCAACAACTCCAACATAACCATCATAAACACATACATCCCTACCCAATCATCCCCTACAGTACCAAATGAATACAGACCACACTTACAACACATCACAAACACCCCACACACCCCACACATCATCCTGGGTGGTGACTTCAACGCCAAGACGTCTGCCTGGTTTGTCGACAACCCCGACACAGACAGAGGGCTGGTACTACAAAACCAAACCGATAACCTCATCATCCTTAACGACATCCATCAACATACCCATATTCCTCACCAAGCCCTCTATAACCCATCATCTCCAGACATCACCTTTTGCTCCCCAGAACTCGCCCCCACAACATCCTGGAGGGTGGTCAGAACCTTAGGCTCTGACCACATCCCGATCATTATCACCACCAAAACCAGACTCACCCCAGCTAGCCACAAACACACATACACCAATTATAAAAGAGCTAACTGGGAAGCATTCACAAATGAGACAGAACAACACTTCACAACTCTAAACAGTACACCCATCACTAACATCAACAATGCTGTACACATACTCAATAAAACTATCCAAAACGCTGACAAGAAACACATTCCAAGAGGTAACAGAAAAAGACACAACCCCAACTTCACACCAGAAATTCAAAACCTCATTAGACAACGCGACATACTGAAACACTCCCCAGCACCCCACACACAAGATATCACACAACAAATTCAAGCACTCAACACCCAAACTAACAACAAAATACAAGAACAATAAAAACTAAATTGGAATAACTTCCTACAAACACTTGATCACAAAACAAACCCCAAAAAACTCTACAAAACACTAAACAGCATCACACTTTCCAACAGCAACACAACACAATCACATGCTGCAATCACAACAACAGACTCTACTCCTTCATGTAAACAACAAGCAAACACTCTCATCAATCACTTCTCACATGTCAGCCACCTAAAACCTCACAAAGACGACCGACGTGTCATCCGACGTAAGAGACAATTCCCCACAGACCCTGCCTATACACCCTTCACCAATCACCAGACAAAGCATATCATCAACAATCTCAAGCACTCACCCGTCTGTGGCCTAGACAACATAAGCAACATACACCTCAGACACCTGGGACCACAAGGCATACATGCACTCACTAACATATCAAACTACAGCTATTCACACAACACAATACCAGACATTTGGAAGCATGGTATCATCATCACATTCCCCAAACCCAACAAAGACCCACGCTACCCTCCTCGCACCGCCCCATCACACTCCTTTGCTCCCCCTCCAAAGTCATGGAACGCCTAGTATTACAACTAATTACACCTGACCTACCCCTAGCTCCATCACAACATGGCTTTAGGCCACTGCACTCCACAAACACTCTTCTCACAGACCTTACACAAAGAGCTTTCGACGGCATCAACTCAGCTAGACCACCACACAGATCACTATTAGCCACACTCGACATTAGTAAAGCCTTCGATACCATCCCCCGCCACAACCTAACAAACAAAATCTACAACACAAACATGCACAACAACACAAAAAGGTGGCTGGCCAACTTCCTAGCAGGCAGATGTGCACACATATCATTTGCCGGTCAGTCATCTAAAATCAGAAACTTTCCAAACGGAATCCCACAAGGATCCGTCCTATCGCCCGCACTCTTCAATCTGTACATGCACGATATAAGTACACCCAATACGCCCCAAATAAACTTAGCCTCCTATGCAGATGACATAACACTCACATGCACACACCATGACCCAAAAAGAGCAACAGATCTCCTTCAACCCTATTTCAACACACTACATGGCTGGTGCACTACAAACAGACTTAATCTAGCCCCAGCTAAATCCACCGCAACCCTGCTCACAAGTTGGACAGGAGAACACGAATACATCCCTCAACTCACCATAAACAACACACCCCTAACACATACACACACACCCAAAATCCTAGGAGTAACATATGATACTCATATGACATTCAAACAGCACACCACAAACATTAAAAAGAAACTGACACCCAGACCTAACGCCCTCAGGTCACTTGCTCACAAAATTTGGACACAACAAAGAAACTACCACCACAGTATATAAGCAATACATAAGATCAGTGATGGAATACGCAAGCCCAGCCTGGGCTTCTAACCTAGCTGAAACACATCATAAGACCTTACAGACTATTCAAAACAAAGCCCTGAAGATCATTACAGGCTGCACAGCTACTGCACCCACAGATCACCTACATCAAGAAACCAAAATCCTCGAAGTCAAAGACCATCTGGACATGAGAGGCACTCAATTCCTGGCAGCAGCCTCCACGAACCAAGACCACCCACTAAACTACATGGCAACACACCCACAGACACCAAGAAATATCAAAACAACACCCAGCACACAGTATCACACACAATTATTGTCCTCTCTCCCTCCCTGCCCACCCCGAACCAACTTCCAGAAGCACATCCATACTCATATCTCTCACCGATCCATCCACTCACTCACAGACAACACGCAGCTGCATGCACGACCTCCCGAAATCCATCCTTCCGAATCCTCCCTTCCTCGCGAGGACAGAGTCCACCTGGCCAGGCTGAGATGCGGACACCATCCAGCTCTCCTGAGCTATCAGAAGAGACTGGATGACTCCGTTGTCGACGCCTGCCCGGGATGTAACACAGCACCCCATACCATTAAACACATCATAGAAGACTGCATTTCACACAACTACTTACGCCAACAACACAATCTACACTCAATGAGAGCTCTGTGGGAAAGCCCGATCGTGGCCATGGCCTTTCTCAGGGACTCGGGGCTGTTCGGCCAGGCAGCTTAGGGAACAACAACAACAACAATTACCACCATCACCCACATCACCAGTTAGTAAACTAAATAGTTAGTTAACTAGGTACTTAAGGGGAGATGGGCACTTTTTTTTGGTCTATTTATTCATTTATTACTTTATATCTTAGTTTTCTTGCTAGACCTCCATCAAGATTAAAAGAACACCCACAAGACCCCCCTTCAAGATAGATATGTACATTTTTCGGTAGAAGTATGTCCCGGCCAAAGGCCGATTCCTCCTAAAACTACAGGCTCGCTATCGCTCCTCAGAAAAAAATTGACACCTAAATGGCTCGAAAGGTCTTAAAATTGACAACTAAATGGGGCGAAAGGTGTTAAAATCGTCAAACTAATGAGCCGAAGGTCTTATAATCTCAAAACAAATGGGGCTTAACACGAGGGAGAAAGAGGACCAGAAAAACGACCCGCCTCCCCTTAACAGTAGTTAATGAACATTGGTAATGAAAATTATAAAATGTTCAGCGGTACAAAAGACCAAACTGTAAACCATCTTTGTATACCGGTATCTTTGTGTAATTTTATAGCTACTGTTTTATCTGAGCATACTGTATTTATAATTTGTCATATTATAGTTTAGTCTACAGGAAATTTAGCATGAAGGAGGGGAATGTAGTGTAGGGTGATAGGGCGGAAGACAGATTTAATTTGAGATAGCATAGATATTTGAAAAGATATCCAAGGTGATGAGCATATATATAACGATCAAATTTAGACCTGTAGAGATAAGTTTATATACAAATAGTATCTGGTATAAATAAGCTAGGTGGACTAAGCTATAAGAAAGTATGCCAAGAGTGAGATGGAGGGATGGAGTTATATATGAGTGTAGGTGGTGTTGGGTGGGTGGAGGGACGCCGGCTTACGAATGACAGAGGGACTTGGAGGCGATTCATCTGTGGCTTCTGGCAATAGATAAATAGATAGAGAGAGAGAGAGAGAGAGAGAGAGTGGGGCTGGGCGGGGGTGGGGGTAATACATTCTTGTTTATTTAGGTGCTTATGTTCTGGGTGTGGTGTCCCGAGTTCGAATCCCGGGAGGACCATATGCTTTCATTAGTTTATTCAAGTACATTGGGGTTTGTAATTGATGATTAATGTTAAGAACGGGGTGTTACTTATTTGATATACTGTACTGTATTTGATATACTGTACTGTATTTGATATACTGTACTGTATTTGATATACTGTACTGTATTTGATATACTGTACTGTATTTGATATACTGTACATCAAAGTCATTATGCCACGAGTCGTGGCATAGTCAGTAGAGCGTCGGCTGCTGACCAAAAGGTCGGTGGATTGAGCCCGCACTGTCAAAATGTTATTGGTAGATGTCAAGTCCGGGCAACTTGACCTAGCGATTCGATTCGTGACAAACGCCTAATGTACATGGCCAACCCATCTCGGGAATTACGCTGTCTGACAAAAAAAAAAACTTAGGGGTTTGAAGTAGCGTCTATGTTTTTAAACATGGCAAATTCGCATTTGATCCCTTTGAGCTAGAAACTGTACTCCCCCATCAAAGGGCAAAGTCATGGAGGTCAGTTACTCGTCATCTCAGAGCTTAGTGTACGGCCCCAAGTTTTCTAATGCGGGTCTAATTTTCTCTACAATTTAAGTATTCATTATTCTTGGGGATTTCTGGAACTTAGAATATACCACACTGGATCTTATACTTATAGTAAAAAGGGAGGTACACAAAGACCTTTTGATGGCATCAACTAAGCTAGACCACCACACAGATCACTATTAGCCACACTCGACATTAGTAAAGCCTTCGATACCATCCCCCGCCACAACCTAACAAACAAAATTTACAACACAAACATGCACAACAACACAAAAAGGTGGCTGGCCAACTTCCTAGCAGGCAGATGTGCACACGTATCTTTTGCCGGTCAGTCATCTAGAATCAGAAACTTTCCAAACGGAGTCCCACAAGGATCCGTCCTATCGCCCGCACTCTTCAATCTGTACATGCACGATATAACTACACCCAATACGCCCCAAATAAACTTAGCCTCCTATGCAGATGACATAACACTCACATGCACACACCATGACCCAAAAAGAGCAACAGATCTCCTTCAACCCTATCTCAACACACTACATGGCTGGTGCACTACAAACAGACTTAATCTAGCCCCAGCCAAATCCACCGCAACCCTGCTCACAAGCTGGACAGGAGAACACGAATACATCCCTCAAGTCACCATAAACAACACACCCCTAACACATACACACACACCCAAAATCCTAGGAGTAACATATGATACTCAAATGACATTCAAACCGCACACCACAAACATTAAAAAGAAACTGACACCCAGACTTAACGTCCTCAGGTCACTTGCTCACACAAAATTTGGACACAACAAAGGAACCACCACCACAGTAGGCTAGCTAATACAAGAGACGTAGACACACAACGGGGCTCAAATCCCCCTACAAACTAGGCTAGTTAAGATTGACTTGACAAAAATAATATCTTCTCAAAAAAATAAAATCTGAGATTGTACTCTAAAGTGAACTGGTCTTGTATGGTGGAGACACGAAACGGGATTTAGAGCCCGTAAAACTAGGCTAGCTAATACACGAGACGTTGACACCCAACGGGGCTCAAATCCCCCTAAAAACTAGGCTAGTTAAGATTGACTAGACAAAAATAATATCTTCTCAAAAAAAAAGAATCTGAGATTGTACACTAAAGTGAACTGGTCTTGTATGGTGGAGACACGAAACGGGATTTAGAGCCCCTAAAACTAGGCTAGCTAATACACGAGACCTAGACACACAACGGGGCTCAAATCCCCCTAAAAACTAGGCTAGTTAAGATTGACTTGACAAGAATAATATCTTCTCAAAAAAAAAAAATCTGAGATTGTACACTAAAGTGAACTGGTCTTGAATGGTGAATACACAAAACTAAATTTAGAGCCCCTAAAGCTAGGCTAGCTAATGCACGAGACGTAGACACACAACGGGGCTCAAATCCTCCTAAAAACTAGGCTAGTTAAGATTGACTTGACAAAAATAATATCTTCTTAAAAGAAAAATCTTAGATTATACACTAAATTTAACTGGTCTTGTATGGTGGAGAAAAAAAATGGGATTTAGAGCCCCTAAAACTAGGCTAGCTAATACAAGAGACGTAGACACATAACAGGGCTCAAATTCCTCTAAAAACTAGGCTAGTTAAGATTGACTTGACAAAAATAATATCTTCTCAAAAAAAAAAAATCTGAGATTGTTCACTAAAGTGAGCTGGTCTTGTATGGTGGAGACACGAAACGGGATTTAGAGCCCCTAAAACTAGGCTAGCTAATACACGAGACGTAGACACACAACGGGGCAAAAATTCCCCTAAAAAATAGGCTAGTTAAGATTGACTTGACAAAAATAATATCTTCTCAAAAAAATAAAATCTGAGATTGTGCACTAAAGTGAACTGGTCTTGTATGGTGGAGACACGAAACGGGATTTAGAGCCCCTAAAACTAGGCTAGCTAATGCACGAGACGTAGACACACAACGGGGCTCAAATCCCCCTAAAAACTAGGCTAGTTAAGATTGACTTGACAAAAATAATATTTTCTTTAAACAAAAATCTGAGATTGTACACTAAAGTGAACTGGTCTTGTATGGTGGAGACACGAAACGGGATTTAGAGCCCCTAAAACTAGGCTAGCTAATGCACGAGGTGTAGACACACAACGGGGCTCAAATCCCCCTAAAAACTAGGCTAGTTAAGATTGACTTGACAAAAATAATATTTTCTCAAAAAAAAAAATCTGAGATTGTACACTAAAGTGAACTGGTCTTGTATGGTGGAGACACGAAACGGGATTTAGAGCCCCTAAAACTAGGCTAGCTAATACACGAGACGTAGACACACAACAGGGCTCAAATCCCCCTAAAAACTAGGCTAGTTAAGATTGACTTTACAAAAATAATATTTTCTCAAAAAAAAAAAATCTGAGATTGTACACTAAAGTGAACTGGTCTTGTATGGTGGAGACACGAAACGGGATTTAGAGCCCCTAAAACTAGGCTAGCTAATACACGAGACATAGACACACAACGGAGCTCAATTCCCCCTAAAAACTAGGCTAGTTAAGATTGACTTGACAAAAATAATATTTTCTCAAAACAAAAAATCTGAGATTGTACACTAAAGTGAACTGGTCTTGTATGGTGGAGACACGAAACGGGATTTAGAGCCCCTTTAACTAGGCTAGCTAATACACGAGACGTAGACACAACGGGGCTCAAATCCCCCTAAAAACTAGGCTAGTTAAGATTGACTTGACAAAAATAATATTTTCTCAAAAACAAAATCTGAGATTGTACACTAAAGTGAACTGGTCTTGTATGGTGGAGACACGAAACGGGATTTAGAGCCCCTAAAACTAGGCTAGCTAATGCACGAGACCTAGACACACAACGGGGCTCAAATCCCCCTAAAAACTAGGCTAGTTAAGATTGACTTGACAAAAATAATATCTTCTCAAAAAAATAAAATCTGAGATTGTTCACTAAAGTGAGCTGGTCTTGTATGGTGGAGACACGAAACGGGATTTAGAGCCCCAAAAACTAGGCTAGCTAATACACGAGACGTAGACACACAACGGGGCAAAAATCCCCCTAAAAACTAGGCTAGTTAAGATTGACTTGACAAAAATAATATCTTCTCAAAAAAATAAAATCTGAGATTGTACACTACAGTGAACTGGTCTTGTATGGTTAAGGCACGAAACGGGATTTAGAGCCCATAAAACTAGGCTAGCTAATACACGAGACGTAGACACACAACGGGGCAAAAATTCCCCTAAAAAATAGGCTAGTTAAGATTGACTTGACAAAAATAATATCTTCTCAAAAAAATAAAATCTGAGATTGTGCACTAAAGTGAACTGGTCTTGTATGGTGGAGAAACGAAACGGGATTTAGAGCCCCTAAAACTAGGCTAGCTAATGCACGAGACGTAGACACACAACGGGGCTCAAATCCCCCTAAAAACTAGGCTAGTTAAGATTGACTTGACAAAAATAATATTTTCTCAAAACAAAAAATCTGAGATTGTACACTAAAGTGAACTGGTCTTGTATGGTGGAGACACGAAACGGGATTTAGAGCCCCTAAAACTAGGCTAGCTAATGCACGAGGTGTAGACACACAACGGGGCTCAAATCCCCCTAAAAACTAGGCTAGTTAAGATTGAGTTGACAAAATAATATCTTCTCAAAAAAACAAAGCTGAGATTGTACACTAAAGTGAACTGGTCTTGTATGGTGGAGACACGAAACGGGATTTAGAGCCCCTAAAACTAGGCTAGCTAATACACGAGACGTAGACACACAACAGGGCTCAAATCCCCCTAAAAACTAGGCTAGTTAAGATTGACTTTACAAAAATAATATTTTCTCAAAAAAAAAAATTGAGATTGTACACTAAAGTGAACTGGTCTTGTATGGTGGAGACACGAAACGGGATTTAGAGCCCCTAAAACTAGGCTAGCTAATACACGAGACTTAGACACACAACGGAGCTCAAATCCCCCTAAAAACTAGGCTAGTTAAGATTGACTTGACAAAAATAATATTTTCTCAAAAAAAAAAATCTGAGATTGTACACTAAAGTGAACTGGTCTTGTATGGTGGAGACACGAAACGGGATTTAGAGCCCCTTTAACTAGGCTAGCTAATACACGAGACGTAGACACACAACGGGGCTCAAATCCCCCTAAAAACTAGGCTAGTTAAGATTGACTTGACAAAAATAATATTTTCTCAAAAACAAAATTCTGAGGTTGTACACTAAAGTGAACTGGTCTTGTATGGTGGAGACACGAAACGGGATTTAGAGCCCCTAAAACTAGGCTAGCTAATGCACGAGACCTAGACATACAACGGGGCACAAATCCCCCTAAAAACTAGGCTAGTTAAGATTGACTTGACAAAAATAATATCTTCTCAAAAAAAAAAAATCTGAGATTGTTCACTAATGTGAGCTGGTCTTGTATGGTGGAGACACGAAACGGGATTTAGAGCCCCCAAAACTAGGCTAGCTAATACACGAGACGTAGACACACAACGGGGCAAAAATCCCCCTAAAAACTAGGCTAGTTAAGATTGACTTGACAAAAATAATATCTCAAAAAAAAAAAATCTGAGATTGTACACTACAGTGAACTGGTCTTGTATGGTGAAGGCACGAAACGGGATTTAGAGCCCATAAAACTAGGCTAGCTAATGCACGAGACGTAGACACACAACGGGGCTCAAATCCCCCTAAAAACTAGGCTAGTTAAGATTGACTTGACAAAAATAATATTTTCTCAAAAAAAAAAAATCTGAGATTGTACACTAAAGTGAACTGGTCTTGTATGGTGAAGGCACGAAACGGGATTTAGAGCCCATAAAACTAGGCTAGCTAATGCACGAGACGTAGACACACAATGGGGCTCAAATCCTCCTAAAAACTAGGATAGTTAAGATTGACTTGACAAAAATTATATTTTCTAAAAAAAAAAATCTGAAATTTGTACACTAAAATGAACTGGTCTTGTATGGTGGAGACACGAAACGGGATTTAGAGCCCCTAAAACTAGGCTAGCTAAGACACGAGACCTAGACACACAACGGGGCTCAAATCCCCCTAAAAACTAGGCTAGTTAAGATTGACTTGACAAAAATAATATCTTTATAAAAAAAAAAAACAATCTGAGATTGTTCACTAAAGTGAGCTGGTCTTATATGGTGGAGACACGAAACGGGATTTAGAGCCTCTTAAATTAGGCTAGCTAATACACGAGACGTAGACACACAACGGGGCAAAAATCCACCTAAAAACTAGGCTAGATAAGATTGACTTGACACAAATAATATCTTCTCAAAAAAATTAAATCTGAGATTGTACACTAAAGTGAACTGGTCTTGTATGGTGGAGACACGAAACGGGATTTAGAGCCCCTAAAACTAGGCTAGCTAATGCACGAGACGTAGACACACAACGGGGCTCAAATCCCCCTAAAAACTAGGCTAGTTAAGATTGACTTGACAAAATTAATATCTTCTCAAAAAAAAAGAATCTGAGATTGTACACTAAAGTGAGCTGGTCTTGTCTGGTGGAGACACGAAACATGATTTAGAGCCCCTAAAACTAGGCTAGCTAATATACGAGACGTAGACACACAACGGGGCTCAAATCCCCCTAAAAACTAGGCTAGTAAAGATTGACTTGACAAAAATAATATCTTCTCAAAACAAAAAATCTGAGATTGTACACTAAAGTGAACTGGTTTTGAATGGTGGAGACACAAAACGAAATTTAGAGCCCCTAAAACTAGGCTAGCTAATGCACGAGACGTAGACACACAACGGGGCTTAAATCCCCCTAAAAACTAGGCTAGTAAAGATTGACTTGACAAAAATAATATCTTCTCAAAACAAAAAATCTGAGATTGTACACTAAAGTGAACTGGTCTTGAATGGTGGAGACACAAAACGAAATTTAGAGCCCCTAAAACTAGGCTAGCTAATGCACGAGACGTAGACATACAACGGGGCTCAAATCCCCCTAAAAACTAGGCTAGTTAAGATAGACTTGACAAAAATAATATCTTCTCAAAAAAAAAAAATCTGAGATTGTTCACTAAAGTGAGCTGGTCTTGTATGGTGGAGACACGAAACGGGATTTAGAGCCCCTAAAACTAGGCTAGCTAATACACGAGACGTAGACACACAACGCAACGGGGCTCAATTCCCCCTAAAAACTAGGCTAGTTAAGATTGACTTGACAAAAATAATATTTTCTCAAAACAAAAAATCTGAGATTGTACACAAAAGTGAAATGGTCTTGTATGGTGGAGAAACGAAACGGGATTTAGAGCCCCTAAAACTAGGCTATCTAATACACGAGACGTAGACACACAACGGGGCTCAAATCCCCCTAAAAACTAGGCTAGTTAAGATTGACTTGACAAAAATAATATTTTCTCAGAAACAAAATTCTGAGATTGTACACTAAAGTGAACTGGTCTTGTATGGTGGAGACACGAAACGGGATTTAGAGCCCCTTTAACTAGGCTAGCTAATACACGAGACGTAGACACACAACGGGGCTCAAATCCCCCTATAAATTAGGCTAAATAAGATTGAATTGACAAAAATAATATTTTCTCAGAAACAAAATTCTGAGGTTGTACACTAAAGTGAACTGGTCTTGTATGGTGGAGACACGAAACGGGATTTAGAGCCCCCTAAAACTAGGCTAGCTAATACACGAGACGTAGACACACAACGGGGCTCATATCCCCCTAAAAACTAGGCTAGTTAAGATTGACTTGACAAAACTAATATTTTATCAAAAACAAAAATCTGAGATTGTACACTAACGTGAACTGGTCTTGTATGGTGGATACACGAAACGGGATTTAGAGCCCCTAAAACTAGGCTAGCTAATATACGAGACGTAGACACACAACGGGGCAAAAATCCCCCTAAAAACTAGGCTAGTTAAGATTGACTTGACAAAAATAATATCTTCTCAAAAAAATAAAATCTGAGATTGTACACTAAAGTGAACTGGTCTTGTATGGTGGAGACACGAAACGGGATTTAGATCCCCTAAAACTAGGCTAGCTAATGCACGAGACGTAGACACACAACGGGGCTCAAATCCCCCTAAAAACTAGGCTAGTTAAGATTGACTTGACAAAAATAATATTTTCTCAAAACAAAAAAAATCTGAGATTGTACACTAAAGTGAACTGGTCTTGTATGGTGGAGACACGAAACGGGATTTAGAGCCCCTAAAACTAGGCTAGCTAATACACGAGACCTAGACACACAACGGGGCTCAAATCCCCCTAAAAACTAGGCTAGTAAAGATTGACTTGACAAAAATAATATCTTCTCAAAACAAAAAATCTGAGATTGTACACTAAAGTGAACTGGTCTTGTATGGTGGAGACACGAAACGGGATTTAGAGCCCCTAAAACTAGCGTAGCTAATACACGAGACCTAGACACACAACGGGGCTCAAATCCCCCTAAAAACTAGGCTAGTAAAGATTGACTTGACAAAAATAATATCTTCTCAAAACAAAAAATCTGAGATTGTACACTAAAGTGAACTGGTCTTGAATGGTGGAGACATAAAACGAAATTTAGAGCCCCTAAAACTAGGCTAGCTAATGCACGAGACGTAGACACACAACGGGGCTTAAATCCCCCTAAAAACTAGGCTAGTAAAGATTGACTTGACAAAAATAATATCTTCTCAAAACAAAAAATCTGAGATTGTACACTAAAGTGAACTGGTCTTGAATGGTGGAGACACAAATGGAAATTTAGAGCCCCTAAAACTAGGCTAGCTAATGCACGAGACGTAGACACACAACGGGGCTCAATTCCCCCTAAAAACTAGGCTAGTTAAGATTGACTTGACAAAAATAATATTTTCTCAAAACAAAAAATCTGAGATTGTACACTAAAGTGAAATGGTCTTGTATGGTGGAGAAACGAAACGGGATTTAGAGCCCCTAAAACTAGGCTATCTAATACACGAGACGTAGACACACAACGGGGCTCAAATCCCCCTAAAAACTAGGCTAGTTAATATTGACTTGACAAAAATAATATCTTCTCAAAACAAAAAATCTGAGATTGTACACTAAAGTGAACTGGTCTTGTATGGTGGAGACACGAAACGGGATTTAGAGCCCCTAAAACTAGCGTAGCTAATACACGAGACCTAGACACACAACGGGGCTCAAATCCCCCTAAAAACTAGGCTAGTAAAGATTGACTTGACAAAAATAATATCTTCTCAAAACAAAAAATCTGAGATTGTACACTAAAGTGAACTGGTCTTGAATGGTGGAGACACAAAACGAAATTTAGAGCCCCTAAAACTAGGCTAGCTAATGCACGAGACGTAGACACACAACGGGGCTTAAATCCCCCTAAAAACTAGGCTAGTAAAGATTGACTTGACAAAAATAATATTTTATCAAAAACAAAAATCTGAGATTGTACACTAACGTGAACTGGTCTTGTATGGTGGATACACGAAACGGGATTTAGAGCCCCTAAAACTAGGCTAGCTAATATACGAGACGTAGACACACAACGGGGCAAAAATCCCCCTAAAAACTAGGCTAGTTAAGATTGACTTGACAAAAATAATATCTTCTCAAAAAAATAAAATCTGAGATTGTACACTAAAGTGAACTGGTCTTGTATGGTGGAGACACGAAACGGGATTTAGAGCCCCTAAAACTAGGCTAGCTAATGCACGAGACGTAGACACACAACGGGGCTCAAATCCCCCTAAAAACTAGGCTAGTTAAGATTGACTTGACAAAAATAATATTTTCTCAAACAAAAAAATCTGAGATTGTACACTAAAGTGAACTGGTCTTGTATGGTGGAGACACGAAACGGGATTTAGAGCCCCTAAAACTAGGCTAGCTAATACACGAGACCTAGACACACAACGGGGCTCAAATCCCCCTAAAAACTAGGCTAGTAAAGATTGACTTGACAAAAATAATATCTTCTCAAAAAAAAAATCTGAGATTGTACACTAAAGTGAACTGGTCTTGTATGGTGGAGACACGAAACGGGATTTAGAGCCCCTAAAACTAGCGTAGCTAATACACGAGACCTAGACACACAACGGGGCTCAAATCCCCCTAAAAACTAGGCTAGTAAAGATTGACTTGACAAAAATAATATCTTCTCAAAACAAAAAATCTGAGATTGTACACTAAAGTGAACTGGTCTTGAATGGTGGAGACACAAAACGAAATTTAGAGCCCCTAAAACTAGGCTAGCTAATGCACGAGACGTAGACACACAACGGGGCTTAAATCCCCCTAAAAACTAGGCTAGTAAAGATTAACTTGACAAAAATAATATTTTCTCAAAACAAAAAATCTGAGATTGTACACTAAAGTGAACTGGTCTTGTATGGTGGAGAAACGAAACGGGATTTAGAGCCCCTAAAACTAGGCTATCTAATACACGAGACGTAGACACACAACAGGGCTCAAATCCCCCTAAAAACTAGGCTAGTTAATATTGACTTGACAAAAATAATATCTTCTCAAAACAAAAAATCTGAGATTGTACACTAAAGTGAACTGGTCTTGTATGGTGGAGACACGAAACGGGATTTAGAGCCCCTAAAACTAGCGTAGCTAATACACGAGACCTAGACACACAACGGGGCTCAAATCCCCCTAAAAACTAGGCTAGTAAAGATTGACTTGACAAAAATAATATCTTCTCAAAACAAAAAATCTGAGATTGTACACTAAAGTGAACTGGTCTTGAATGGTGGAGACACAAAACGAAATTTAGAGCCCCTAAAACTAGGCTAGCTAATGCACGAGACGTAGACACACAACGGGGCTTAAATCCCCCTAAAAACTAGGCTAGTAAAGATTGACTTGACAAAAATAATATCTTCTCAAAACAAAAAATCTGAGATTGTACACTAAAGTGAACTGGTCTTGAATGGTGGAGACATGGAAATTTAGAGCCCCTAAAACTAGGCTAGCTAATGCACGAGACGTAGACACACAACGGGGCTCAATTCCCCCTAAAAACTAGGCTAGTTAAGATTGACTTGACAAAAATAATATTTTCTCAAAACAAAAAATCTGAGATTGTACACTAAAGTGAAATGGTCTTGTATGGTGGAGAAACGAAACGGGATTTAGAGCCCCTAAAACTAGGCTATCTAATACACGAGACGTAGACACACAACGGGGCTCAAATCCCCCTAAAAACTAGGCTAGTTAATATTGACTTGACAAAAATAATATCTTCTCAAAAAAATATAATCTGAGATTGTTCACTAAAGTGAGCTGGTCTTGTATGGTGGAGACACGAAACGGGATTTAGAGCCCCAAAAACTAGGCTAGCTAATACACGAGACGTAGACACACAACGGGGCAAAAATCCCCCAAAAAACTAGGCTAGTTAAGATTGACTTGACAAAAATAATATCTTCTCAAAAAAATAAAATCTGAGATTGTACACTAAAGTGAACTGGTCTTGTATGGTGGAGACACGAAACGGGATTTAGAGCCCATAAAACTAGGCTAGCTAATGCACGAGGCGTAGACACACAACGGGGCTCAAATCCCCTTAAAAACTAGGCTAGTTAATATTGACTTGACAAAAATAATATCTTCTCAAAAAAATAAAATCTGAGATTGTACACTAAAGTGAACTGGTCTTGTATGGTGGAGACACGAACCGGGATTTAGAGCCCCTAAAACTAGGCTAGCTAATGCACGAGACGTAGACACACAACGGGGCAAAAATCCCCCTAAAAACTAGGCTAGTTAAGATTGACTTGACAAAAATAATATCTTCTCAAAAAAATAAAATCTGAGATTGTACACTAAAGTGAACTGGTCTTGTATGGTGGAGACACGAAACGGGATTTAGAGCCCCTAAAACTAGGCTAGCTAATGCACGAGACGTAGACACACAACGGGGCTCAAATCCCCCTAAAAACTAGGCTAGTTAAGATTGACTTGACAAAAATAATATTTTCTCAAAAAAAAATCTGAGATTGTACACTAAAGTGAACTGGTCTTGTATGGTGATGACACGAAACGGGATTTAGAGCCCCTAAAATTAGGCTAGCTAATACACAAGACGTAGACACACAACGGGGCTCACATCCCCCTAAAAACTAGGCTAGTTAAGATTGACTTGACAAAAATAATATTTTCTCAAAACAACAAAATCTGAGATTGTACACTAAAGTTAACTGGTCTTGTATGGTGGAGACACGAAACGGGATTTAGAGCCCCTAAAACTAGGCTAGCTAATACACGAGACCTAAACACACAACGGGGCTCAAATCCCCCTAAAAACTAGGCTAGTTAAGATTGACTTGACAAAAATAATATCTTCTCAAAAAAAAACAATCTGAGATTGTACACTAAAGTGAACTGGTCTTGAATGGTGGAGACACAACACGAAATGTAGAGCCCCTAAAACTAGGCTAGCTAATGCACGAGACGGAGACACACAACGGGGCTCAAATCCCCCTAAAAACTAGGCTAGTTAAGATTGACTTGACAAAAATAACTTCTTCTCAAAACAAAATCTGAGATTGTTCACTAAAGTTAACTGGTCTTGTATGGTGGAGACACAAAATGGGATTTAGAGCCCCTAAAACTAGGCTAGCTAATGCACGAGACGTAGACACATAACGGGGCTCAAATCCCCCTAAAAACTAGGCTAGTTAAGATTGACTTGACAAAAATAATATCTTCTCAAAAAAAATAAAATATGAGATTGTTCACTAAAGTGAGCTGGTCTTGTATGGTGGAGACACGAAACGGGATTTAGAGCCCCTAAAACTAGGCTAGCTAGTGCACGAGACATAGACACATTACGGGGCTCAAATCCCCCTAAAAACTAGGCTAGTTAAGATTGACTTGACAAAAATAATATCTTCTCAAAAAAAAAATCTGAGATTGTACACTAAAGTGAACTGGTCTTGAATGGTGGAGACACAAAACGAAATTTAGAGCCCCTAAAACTAGGCTAGCTAATGCACGAGACGTAGACACACAACGGGGCTCAAATCCCCCTAAAAACTAGGCTAGTTAAGATTGACTTGACAAAAATAACATCTTCTCAAAACAAAAATCTGAGATTGTACACTAAAGTTAACTGGTCTTGTATGGTGGAGACACAAAATGGGATTTAGAGCCCCTAAAACTAGGCTAGCTAATGCACGAGACGTAGACACACAACGGGGCAAAAATCCCCCTAAAAACTAGGCTAGTTAAGATTGACTTGACAAAAATAATATCTTCTCAAAAAAATAAAATCTGAGATTGTACACTAAAGTGAACTGGTCTTGTATGGTGGAGACACGAAACGGGATTTAGAGCCCCTAAAACTAGGCTAGCTAATGCACGAGACGTAGACACACAACGGGGCTCAAATCCCCCTAAAAACTAGGCTAGTTAAGATTGACTTAGCAAACATAAAATATTCTAAAAAACAAAAAAATCTGAGATTGTTCACTAAAGTGAACTGGTCTTGTATGGTGGAGACACGAAACGGGATTTAGAGCCCCTAAAACTAGGCTAGCTAACACACGAGACCTAGACACACAACGGGGCTCAAATCCCCCTAAAAACTAGGCTAGATAAGATTGACTTGACAAAAATAACTTCTTCTCAAAACAAAAATCTGAGATTGTACACTAAAGTTAACTGGTCTTGTATGGTGGAGACACGAAACGGGATTTAGAGCCCCTAAAACTAGGCTAGCTAATGCACGAGACGTAGACACACAACGGGGCAAAAATCCCCCTAAAAACTAGGCTAGTTAAGATTGACTTGACAAAAATAATATCTTCTCAAAAAAATAAAATCTGAGATTGTACACTAAAGTGAACTGGTCTTGTATGGTGGAGACACGAAACGGGATTTAGAGCCCCTAAAACTAGGCTAGCTAATGCACGAGACGTAGACACATAACGGGGCTCAAATCCCCCTAAAAACTAGGCTAGTTAAGATTGACTTGACAAAAATAATATTTTCTCAAAAAAATAATCTGAGATTGTACACTAAAGTGAACTGGTCTTGTATGGTGGAGACACGAAACGGGATTTAGAGCCCCTAAAAATAGGCTAGCTAATGCACGAGACGTAGACACACAACGGGGCTCAAATCCCCGTAAAAACTAGGCTAGTTAAGATTGACTTGACAAAAATAATATCTTCTCAAATTAAAAAAAAAATGAGATTGTACACTAAAGTGAACTGGTCTTGTATGGTGGAGACACGAAACGGGATTTATAGCCCATACAACTAGGCTAGCTAATGCACGACACGTAGACACACAATGGGGCTCAAATCCCCCTAAAAACTAGGCTAGGTAAGATTGACTTGACAAAAATAATATCTTCTCAAAGCAAAAAAATCTGAGATTGTTCACTAAAGTGAACTGGTCTTGTATGGTGGAGACACGAAACGGGATTTAGAGCCCCTAAAACTAGGCTAGCTAATACACGAGACCTAGACACACAACGGGGCTCAAATCCCCCTAAAAACTAGGCTAGTTAAGATTGACTTGACAAAAATAATATCTTCTCAAAAAAATAAAATCAGAGATTGTACACTAAAGTGAACTGGTCTTGTATGGTGGAGACACGAAACGGGATTTAGAGCCCCTAAAACTAGGCTAGCTAATGCACGAGACGTAGACACACAACGGGGCTCAAATCCCCCTAAAAACTAGGCTAGTTAAGATTGACTTAGCAAACATAAAATATTCTAAAAAAAAAAAAAAATCTGAGATTGTTCACTAAAGTGAACTGGTCTTGTATGGTGGAGACACGAAACGGGATTTAGAGCCCCTAAAACTAGGCTAGCTAATAGATACACAACGGGGCTCAAATCCCCCTAAAAACTAGGCTAGTTAAGATTGACTTGACAAAAATAATATTTTCTCAAAACAAACATTCTGAGATTGTACACTAAAGTGAACTGGTCTTGTATGGTGATGACACGAAACGGGATTTAGAGCCCCTAAAATTAGGCTAGCTAATGCACGAGACGTAGACACACAACGGGGCTCAAATCCCCCTAAAAACTAGGCTAGTTAAGATTGACTTGACAAAAACAATATCTTCTCAAAACAAAAATCTGAGATTGTACACTAAAGTGAACTGGTCTTGTATGGTGGAGACACGAAACGGGATTTAGATCCCATAAAACTAGGCTAGCTAATGCACGACACGTAGACACACAATGGGGCTCAAATCCCCCTAAAAACTAGGCTAGGTAAGATTGACTTGACAAAAATAATATCTTCTCAAACATAAAAATCTGAGATTGTTCACTAAAGTGAACTGGTCTTGTATGGTGATGACTCGAAACGGGATTTAGAGCCCCTAAAATTAGGCTAGCTAATACACAATACGTAGACACACAACGGGGCTCACATCCCCCTAAAAACTAGGCTAGTTAAGATTGACTTGACAAAAATAATATTTTCTCAAAACAAAAAAATCTGAGATTGTACACTAAAGTTAACTGGTCTTGTATGGTGGAGACACGAAACGGGATTTAGAGCCCCTAAAACTAGGCTAGCTAATACACGAGACCTAGACACACAACGGGGCTCAAATCCCCCTAAAAACTAGGCTAGTTAAGATTGACTTGACAAAAATAATATCTTCTCAAAAAAAAAAAATCTGAGATTGTACACTAAAGTGAACTGGTCTTGAATGGTGGCGACACAAAACGAAATTTAGAGCCCCTAAAACTAGGCTAGCTAATGCACGAGACGTAGACACACAACGGGGCTCAAATCCCCCTAAAAACTAGGCTAGTTAAGATTGACTTGAAACACAAAAATCTGAGATTGTACACTAAAGTTAACTGGTCTTGTATGGTGGAGACACAAAATGGGATTTAGAGCCCCTAAAACTAGGCTAGCTAATGCACGAGACGTAGACACATAACGGGGCTCAAATCCCACTAAAAACTAGGCTAGATAAGATTGACTTGACAAAAATAAAAATGAATCTAAAAAAAAAAAAATCTGAGATTGTACACTGAGCCTGGTCTTGTATGGTGGAGACACGAAACGGGATTTAGAGCCCCTAAAACTAGGCTAGCTAATACACGAGACGTAGACACACAACGGGGCTCAAATCCCCCTAAAAACTAGGCTAGTTAAGATTGACTTGACAAAAATAATATTTTCTCAAAAAAAAAAAATCTGAGATTGTACACTAAAGTGAACTGGTTTTGAATGGTGGAGACACAAAACGAAATTTAGAGCCCCTAAAACTAGGCTAGCTAATGCACGAGACGTAGACACACAACGGGGCTTAAATCCCCCTAAAAACTAGGCTAGTAAAGATTGACTTGACAAAAATAATATCTTCTCAAAACAAAAAATCTGAGATTGTACACTAAAGTGAACTGGTCTTGAATGGTGGAGACACAAAACGAAATTTAGAGCCCCTAAAACTAGGCTAGCTAATGCACGAGACGTAGACATACAACGGGGCTCAAATCCCCCTAAAAACTAGGCTAGTTAAGATAGACTTGACAAAAATAATATCTTCTCAAAAAAAAAAAATCTGAGATTGTTCACTAAAGTGAGCTGGTCTTGTATGGTGGAGACACGAAACGGGATTTAGAGCCCCTAAAACTAGGCTAGCTAATACACGAGACGTAGACACACAACGGGGCTCAATTCCCCCTAAAAACTAGGCTAGTTAAGATTGACTTGACAAAAATAATATTTTCTCAAAACAAAAAATCTGAGATTGTACACAAAAGTGAAATGGTCTTGTATGGTGGAGAAACGAAACGGGATTTAGAGCCCCTAAAACTAGGCTATCTAATACACGAGACGTAGACACACAACGGGGCTCAAATCCCCCTAAAAACTAGGCTAGTTAAGATTGACTTGACAAAAATAATATTTTCTCAAAAACAAAATTCTGAGGTTGTACACTAAAGTGAACTGGTCTTGTATGGTGGAGACACGAAACGGGATTTAGAGCCCCTAAAACTAGGCTAGCTAATGCACGAGACGTAGACACACAACGGGGCTCATATCCCCCTAAAAACTAGGCTAGTTAAGATTGACTTGACAAAACTAATATTTTATCAAAAACAAAAATCTGAGATTGTACACTAACGTGAACTGGTCTTGTATGGTGGATACACGAAACGGGATTTAGAGCCCCTAAAACTAGGCTAGCTAATATACGAGACGTAGACACACAACGGGGCAAAAATCCCCCTAAAAACTAGGCTAGTTAAGATTGACATGACAAAAATAATATCTTCTCAAAAAAATAAAATCTGAGATTGTACACTAAAGTGAACTGGTCTTGTATGGTGGAGACACGAAACGGGATTTAGAGCCCCTAAAACTAGGCTAGCTAATGCACGAGACGTAGACACACAACGGGGCTCAAATCCCCCTAAAAACTAGGCTAGTTAAGATTGACTTGACAAAAATAATATTTTCTCAAAACAAAACAAATCTGAGATTGTACACTAAAGTGAACTGGTCTTGTATGGTGGAGACACGAAACGGGATTTAGAGCCCCTAAAACTAGGCTAGCTAATACACGAGACCTAGACACACAACGGGGCTCAAATCCCCCTAAAAACTAGGCTAGTAAAGATTGACTTGACAAAAATAATATCTTCTCAAAAAAAAAAAAAAAATCTGAGATTGTACACTAAAGTGAACTGGTCTTGTATGGTGGAGACACGAAACGGGATTTAGAGCCCCTAAAACTAGGCTAGCTAATACACGAGACCTAGACACACAACGGGGCTCAAATCCCCCTAAAAACTAGGCTAGTAAAGATTGACTTGACAAAAATAATATCTTCTCAAAACAAAAAATCTGAGATTGTACACTAAAGTGAACTGGTCTTGTATGGTGGAAAATAAACACGAGTAGAGCCACTCTATAGCAATGCTTGAAACATAATACAAAAACGTAGTTAATCACAGGGATTGTCAAAACTAGGCTAGTAATATTTACAACTAAAAAATATATGGGAGTCAGTGAGATTCCGGTTAGAAAATTGAATGCACTCAGTTAGAATAAACGAAACTAGATTCTTCCCCTAAAAAACTAGCTAGGATTGATATTGGAATGAGTGGAGAAACGAGACAAACGAGAATTAGAGCCCCTAAAACTAGGCTAGCTAATGCACGAGACGTAGACACACAACGGGGCTCAAATCCCCCTAAAAACTAGGCTAGTTAAGATTGACTTGACAAAAATAATATTTTCTCAAAACAAAAAAATCTGAGATTGTACACTAAAGTGAACTGGTCTTGTATGGTGGAGACACAAAACGGAATTTAGAGCCCCTAAAACTAGGCTAGCTAATGCACGAGACGTAGACACACAACGGGGCTCAAATCCCCCTAAAAACTAGGCTAGTTAAGATTGACTTGACAAAAATAATATTTTCTCAAAAAAAAAAAATCTGAGATTGTACACTAAAGTGAACTGGTCTTGTATGGTGGAGACACGAAACGGGATTTAGAGCCTCTATAACTAGGCTATCTACACGAGACGTAGACACACAACGGGGCTCAAATCCCCCTAAAAACTAGGCTAGTTAAGATTGACTTGACAAAAATAATATTTTCTCAAACAAAAATCTGAGATTGTACACTAAAGTGAACTGGTCTTGTATGGTGGAGACACGAAACGGGATTTAGAGCCCCTAAAACTAGGCTAGCTAATGCACGAGACGTAGACACACAACGGGGCTCAAATCCCCCTAAAAACTAGGCTAGTTAAGATTGACTTGACAAAACTAATATTTTATCAAAACAAAAATCTGAGATTGTACACTAAAGTGAACTGGTCTTGCATGGTGAGACATAAATACGAAATTAGATGCACTTTAAAACTTAGGCTAGCTAAGCACGAGCACGTAGACACGACAACGGGGCTTAAACCATATTGCCCTAATTAAAAGGCTCAAGAAAAGATGTGACTGACAAAAATAATATCGTCTCAAAGACAAAAATCTGGAAGTTATGGCTACACTAAAAGTGCTGGGCTTAGGAACTGGATGGATGGCGACACAAATGGAAGCATTTTGAGCCCCTAAAAACTAGGCTAGCTAATGCACGAGACGTAGACATACACAGGCTCAATCCCCCTATGGTCAAACCATTTAGGCTAGTTAAGATCTTTTAATGTACTATTGACAAAAATAATATCTTCCATTCAAAAAAAAAATCTGAGATTGTATGTCACTCAAAGTGGATCTTGGTCTGTATTGGTGAAGACACGAACAGGGACAAATTTTACGAGCCTGCCTTCAACTAGGTATCTAATCACGAGACCTCACACACAACTGTGTCAAAAATTGCCCCCAAAAAACAGGCTAGTTAAGATTGTCTTGACAAAAAGAATATTTTCTTCAAAGTAAAACAACGAATATAATACAGATGAAACATCGATAATTATCGCGAATAGACTCGCAGCGTTATTATTCATAATTTATTAGGGAAAGTGATGCTCTATGGAATCCTTATAATATACTCACATCTGAGGTTGTACACTAAAGTGAACTGGTCTTGTAATGGTGGTTGAGACACGAAACGTGATTTGATAAGTTTTGTAACTCAATTTTGTCGATATAAATAGTCCCGCGCGTAACCAAACTCAATCCCGCAATCTTGAGAGCTCTGCTACGGACGTGTTCGAAATGGAGTACACCCCCTACGGTAAAGTGTTATGTTCTACCTAGGCTAGCTAATACACCAGACGTAGACACACAACGGGGCTCAAATCCCCCTAAAAACTAGGCTAGTTAAGATTTACTTGACAAAAATAATGTTTTCTCAAAAAAAAAAATCTGAGATTGTACACTAAAGTGAACGAGTCATTGGTAATTGTGGCATACCCCGAACGGGATTTAGAGCCCCTAAAACTAGACTAGCTAATATACGAGACGTAGACACCCAACGGGGCTCAAATCCCCCCCTAAAAACTAGGCTAGTTTAAGATTGACTTTGAACCAAAAATAAATATCTTTCTCAAAAACTACAGTATCTGAGATGTACACTTACATAGAACTTGGCCTCCCCTTTGTATTCGGTTGGAACACGAACCTGTATTTAGAGCACTCTAACACTAGGCCTTAGCTAATGCTGCACGACGACGTATAACACACAACGGGGCTCCAAATCCCCCTAAAAACTGGCTAAGTTGCGGTAAGATTGACCTGACAAAACTATAGATTATTATTCTCAAAACAATTCTCCCACAGTGGAATCTGAGATGTACACTATAATTTAACTGGCTTGATGGTGGAGACACGAAACGGGATTTAAAGCCCTAAAACACTATGTCTAGCTACAAGGTACACGAGTCTCTGAGACACGACAATCGGGGCCTCAAACCCCCTAAAAACTAAGAGCTAGTACAAGAATTGCACTGAACCAAAAATATATCTTTCTCCAAAGACAAAAACTCTTGAGATTTTTACACTAAAGTGAACTGGTGCTTGTTGGTGATATCAGACACGAACGGGATTTAGATCACAAACATTTCTATTTGTAACACTAGCGTAGCTAATACACCAATACTACCATGCAGCCCCCACAACGGTTATCCCGAAACTCAGTCCACCTCCCCCCTAAAACTAGACGACTACTAGATTGACTTGACAAAAATAACATATCTTCTCACAAACAAAAAAATCGAGATATGCCCGATTTACACTAAAGTGAACTCGTAACTTGAATGGTGGAGACACAAAACGGGGATTTAGAGCCCCTAAAACTAGTCTAGCTTAATGCACGAGACGTAGACACGCCACAACGGGGCTAAATAACACTCTTCCCTAACAAAACTTAGGCTGGTTAAGATTGAATGTCATGAACTTGGACAAACATAATATTTTCTTTCTCAAACAAAAATTCTTAGATTGTACACTAAACTGACCTGGGCTTGTATGGTGAGAAGACACAACATGGGATTTAGAGCCGCCCTAAACTAGGTCTAGCTAAAATACACGAGACGTAGACACCACGCCCTCAACGGGGCTCCAAATCCCCCTAAAAACTCACGGCCTAGTTAAGATTGACTTTGACCCAAATCTTGACAATATTTTTCTCAATAGATATTTTCATAAACCAAAATTATGAATATTGTACACTAAAGTGAACTGGTCTTGTATGAGTGTGAGACACGCAACGGGATGTAGAGCGCCCTAAACTAGGCTAGCTAATTACACGATAGACGTAAGATGACACCCACAACCGTGGCTCCAATTCCCCTCCTAAAAACTAGGCTTATGTTAATATTGGACTTGACAAAAATATATTTTCCCTCAAAAAAAAAACAAATCCTGAGATTGTACACTCAAAGTGAACTGGTCCTTTGTATGGTGTGAGACACGGAAACGGGATTTAGAGCCCCTAAAACTAGCGTAGCTTAATACTCGAGAAGTGAGACCACACACCGGGGCTCACACATCCCCCTACAAAACTAGGCTAGCTGTTAAGATTGACTTGACAACAAATAATATTTTCTCCAAACAAAAAAATCTGGGAGTGTTCACTTAAGTGAACTGCTCTTGTATGGTGGGGCCACGAAGCGGGATTTAGTGCCCCTAAAACTAGGCTTAGGCCCTAATGCACGAGACGTAGACACACATAGACGGGTCCTTGTTTTTTTTTTTAAATCCCCCAAAAACTAGGCTAGGTTATGATTGACTGTAGGGCTGACAAATAATATATTTGTCTCAAAAAAACCAAAAATCTGAGATGTGTTACACTAAGTGTGAACTGGTCTTGGTATGTCAGGAATCTCTAGACAGCGCTGGTTAGGCCGCACCTGGAAAACGGGAACCAGATTTAAGCTCCATATCCCTAAAACTAGGTCTACCTAATTCAACGAGACGTAGACACCAACGGGGCTCAAATCCCCACCTTAGAAAGTGCAGAATAGTGCTAGTTAAGATTGTACCACTTGACAAAAATAATAT